>LR990510.1:1207500-1900000 GCA_905147785.2 Thyatira batis | reverse complement strand
GCTAACTGGATTTTGCATCGCGTCACAATGTTGACATATCCACGCCAACATTGCAGACTTCGGTTTTGTTTGTGTCATCCGTTTTGGAACAAAATGCTTCGTTTTAAAAAAATACATTCCTTTCCGTTCGTTCCATAGTGATGTAAATTTTTATATTCTAGCTCTATGGTTTGTTTGACCAAATTTTTATTCACAGATTCACAAAAAACAAATCCACCAATCGAACGACTTTTAAAAAAAATAACACACGAATCTTTTAGAGTTATAAATATGGAAACTTAATGAAGTAGTACCTTGATCGAAAATTCGAAATATCAATGAAAACATCCCAATCAATAAGCAACCTATTTCCACACAACATACAGTAACATTTACATTAACAAACGTCGCATCGATAATTCCAAATACAGAACATCAATTCCGAAAGACGTTCTTTTCCTTCACGAATTACAGCGATTAGTTCACGCAACATTGTACATTCTGGTCACACGCCTTCAGCACTGAAGGGTGAAATTCCTCAGATCCTAAAGTCTCAGATATTAGACTCAGACAAAGTCATTGGACTGTGAAATCGCATACTAGGATCCAAATGGAAAATGTTTCAAGGACGGGAGCACACGCAAACTTTGGTTGTAAATCACTGGAGACCGTGACTTGGGTCCAATTGGTTAATATCTGGATATTCTTAAGTCATCACATGAAACTAGAACATGAGTTTAGTAAAAAATACTAAACTAATAATACTAGTTATTTTGAGAATTTAAAAAACTCCCCTTCGACATACAATGATTTAACAATTAGGCCATCTTCAACTAAATAAATTAATCGTACCTAATTTATAAATTTATATCAATATTAAATTCCCGCCGAGCCCGCAATAATGGCGGAGGTGCGTTCCCGCGTTTTTCTTCCGCCATTTTATTGGTCCTTCGCGCCGGATTTATGACCGCCATAATTGTACAGCAATAAACACTTGCAATAAGACCTTAATTAGATTTTAGAGTTCCGTTTTGAAATTTATAAACCCATTGTACTTTTATTATGTTGGAGGGGAAATGTTTTTAGATTGTAACTTGTTTATTATATGTTGCGTGACTTTCTTTGAGGGTATTTTTGTCTTATTTTGCGTACGAATATATTTTTGTATGATAAAAAATGCAACATTATTTATAATTACATACTTATGTAACAAAATAGATGAGTTATTAATGATGATTATGTTTTTAAAACAATACATAAGGAACCCTTGCATAGAATCGATTCTTAGAAGTAATAACGCTGGCTTCAAACACTTTGTAAAAGCAATTGTTAACAAAGCTCTCGTATTTCTGAATTTCGATTTGGAAAACATTTTGTTTGATAGTCCATTGTTCATACAAAAGGGCTGTTGGTCTTTATAAACTGAAATTAGCTATAATTTCTAAAGGCTTTGGCTTTATGTGAAACATGATCGATTATTGTACATTTGGAATTGTCATTTTTTGCAGTCAAATGATGCGATTTAGCACAAAAAATTACCTATAATATGATAGATAAAATAAACTTAGTATAAGCATAACATCAAAAGCATTTCTTCAGGTTAGACAATGAAAGGGCACTTGTGAAGGTACTACCGGTCAGTTTGTTGATTGAGTTTCATATTATATTTTTGTAAAATAATCTAAATACTTTTTACTATATATTTTTTAATTATTATCTATCTTAGAGGTCTTTGAGGCCCGTTCGGGAGAGAGTAACAAACAAACATCGATACAAACTTACATATTCATAATACTAGTAAGATATGATATTTTATTGACAAATATGCGCCCCTTACCATTTTTTTTACAAAAGAACATGTGTAAGTGTTAGCCGGAATTAATTGCAGACATGCGTCACGTCTCACAGGGTCAAGAGAGACAGGGTTGGGGTCTAATTACGTATTCTATATACCGTATTCAACTTATAGAAATAACTAATGTCATATAGATTAATGACAGATTAGTTTAGATCACAATGCTCATTAAATCGAAATAAACTATGAGACTCTTGACGCTTAATAACGTTTTTGACTAAAATGTTGCAGACAACATCTAATTACAAGTATTAATGAACATAGAAAATGCATCGATAGTGTTAACAATTTGATATTTTACTTAAGTACTTGGGCTTAAGTCTGACAAATATGAAAAACATGTGTATCATAGACGTAATATAAAAATGTGAGCACACAAAGTTAAATCTAAACTAGAGTACCCAAAAAAGCCTGCACGATATTTTGACATAACAACTTGCTATGCCATCAATCAAAGCTATAGCGACACGTAATAGAGGTGTCCGGAGATCTATTGTATCGCAGTGAAAAGAAATGCTCCATCCCCCTCATATATCGGGCGATTGGTCGTGATACGGAAACGTATGACCCTATACTTTATTCATGGCATTTCTTCGACACTTTCGGACCTTACAGGGCGTCGGCTGATGAATTGTGCCCTTAATTACGGTGGACTATTGATTTATGAGGGTCAATGTCGGAAAGCATGGAGTTAAGTGCAGTTACCAATATATTTATTTCATGAAAAAAAAAGCTATAAAAACGTCAAAAAAAATGTTACTGTGGGTTTAAGAGAGTTTCTTTTCAGTTGCAGGTTGTCTCCAGAACCGGTTTTTAGCTTCATAATATAATAGGGTCCTAAAACTAAACCAATAGTTCTGATCTGAATCATTGTTTATTTTCGAGATGGGAGTGAAGACAATTTTACAGGGTCGGCAAAGCGTGAGTGACGCCCATAGTGTTGCAAGCGTCCATAGGCTACGGATGACAATTAATGTCCGTATGCCGGTTAGAGTATGCCTGTTTGTCACCTTTGTGGTATAAAAAAAATGTATGGTGACATTTTTGTACGTGTGTTTGTGTAAGAATAAAACACGACCACCTAAAGCTCTAATCACCAAACAGATATATCTTTTACTATTACCTAAAGGCGCTTTCAATGTAATATCCCAGCTGCTCCACTAAAGCACAAACTTAGTATAAGTAGTCAATATCCCGGACTATATTTCAGACACATCAAAATGCGATCGTGGTGTTCCTGAAAAATGTTCCGCCATGATATAGTGTCGCATTAGGTGTCGCAAACTCGTATTTGAATGAGACAAATGACTGACGCCGCGCGAGCGTGAACGAGATGGGGATATGTTGTTGGGGGGAGCGGTTTTGCTGGAAGGTTTTTGAATTTAAGGGGGGGATTTTTTTAAGAATTTTTTGGTTTGATGGTCAGTTTAAGGGGGGGAGGGAAGTAATCATTCGAAAGTGTCTAATATTATAAATGGCTAGCTGCCTTGTTTCATCCGCGTAGTTCCCGTTCCCGGGAATTCAGAGATAAAATATAGCCTATGATACTGTCTGATAATGTACACGTCACAGTGGTTTTTGAGTTTATACATTACAAACTGACACACAAAAAAATCCTCTATGTAATATTAGTGTAGATGTCTGCCTGATGAAATTTGGTATAGAGATCGACATAGACAAAGAAAGTTATCCAGAGCACGCGGGTGAAACCGCTGGGCGGAACTAGTTAGGTATATAACATTTTATTTTCTAACATTTATGTTTCAAGAATTATATGTATGAGAAACATCACTAACGGTTATATGTTATGATTTGTGTTTTTGAGGTTACAGCGCGTTCTCCTTGGTTTAGTGTTTCCGCTGCCCGCTCAGCTATACTCCCACACCCTCATCCTTACCAGGCAGGAGCTGGTAAAACTTGTTTGCCCCAACTTTGCGTGGTAACCGCCTGTATTTTTGGTATTATAGTTGTATAGAATGAAGAACAATGTTTGACATCGCGTGTCGCTGACTACAATACAAGTGTTGCTACAAACTTAGTCACATATTAGTTTAACAAATAGGTTAGAATGTATCACTATTGAATAAATTGTTGGTTTATGTTTAAAGTTTATTGTATAGATAATAAAGGTACTTTTATAAGAACGAACTAAGTTTTATAGAGGCTCATACTACATTTATATGTAGCTTTAATATCGGTGACAAAACCCATTAAGAAAGATTGAAATTTTAAATTAACTTGTTAAAAATACGTTTGTTTATGATTACTATTTGCTTGGCTGACGTGCTAATCTCAGGAACTAGTGGTCCGATTTCAAAAATTATGTCAGTGTTAGATAGTCCATACAACGAGGATAGCTCTAGGCTATACATCATCACACTAAGACTTATAGGAACGGAGCACCAATGAAGAATGTTTCGCGGGTAGAAGTTTTAGTGGTAATAGTATTTTAAATAATATAAATAATACTTTATTAATCAACATATAGGCAGTAAATAAAGTGTCGAAAATAGTGAGAAATATGTCATGAAACTCAACAAATTTCGAAACAACGATAAAATAACACTATTGTGATAGAAACTAAAAGTGGGACAAACAAATAAATGACGCACAGACGGACCGATTTATTGTGTTGGAATTCTTGTGGTATTTTTGACGGGCTTTACAAGATGTTAAACAAACCGTGATTTTGATCGTTTGTGGATTTTAAATACCTAATTAAACAAAGAAAAAGGGACAAGATAAAATAAGTAAAGAAACCTAGTTTATTTTGCCAGTAAGAATGGTAGTTTTTAGTAAAAAAAAAAAAAAATATACCGGCCGAATTGAGAACCTCCTCCTTCTTTTTGGGAAGTCGGTTAAAAACTAGCCAAGTCTCGATGGAGCTGCTTGTTTATCACAAAAAAAAGTTATGAAATCTAGGCAAAGAAGTGCCAAGTCTAAGGTTCCTTAATGCGATTTTTATTATTATAGTTAATGTTTTGTGACTTGGTCGTTGAAGTGTACACAAGGGTACAAAACCAGGTGCTCCATGACACCATTGCACCAATCTGTCGCCTTAAGTACAAAATACTGAACTATCTCGACAGCCCGGTTGGCTTTGTGGTTAGTGACCTTGACTCTCAAGCCGCGGGTCTTGGGTTCGAATCCCACCCAGAACAAACAGTTGTATGCATGAATATGTCTGTTTGTCCTGAGTCTGGATGTAAATATCTATATAAGTATGTATTTAAACTTTTAAAGTATATGTAGTATATCAGCTATCTGGTTACCATAACACAAGCTTCATTTGAAGCTTACTTTGGAATCAGATTGCCGTGTGTGAAAAATGTCCCAGGATATTTATTTATTTACCTTCTTTGTTCAAAGAAACTTGACCCTTACACTCAGTTATTTAACAGACCATACATAGATCAAACAGCAGTCAATGTTTAAAGTGGCAAACCAAATATTTGTATGAAACATAAACAAAGCAATGATAATAAACAAGTATGTGATGAGGGAGCGATATAAACAAGCTGGCGGCCATTTTGTAAATAAGAAACGTCTGGAGTGTGTCAGATTATATAGAATTAGGGTTTTAATCTAGGTTGTACTGGTTCTAGAAAAAATATACCTACGCTTGGAAGGACACGGTAGTAATATATGATCCCACTAATTACAACTTTATCTTATACTAGCTGCCTCCACGCGGCTTTACCCGCGTAGTTCCCGTTCCCGTGGGAATACAGGGATAAAATATAGCCTATGTTACTCAGTGATAATGTAGCTTTCTAATGAAAAAAGAATTATTAAAATCGGTCCAGTACTTTTTGAGTTTATTCGTTACATACAAAAATAAAAATCTTTCCTCTTTATAATATTAGTGTAGATGAAGATTATATAAAATTCTCGTGTCACAATGTTAGTTACCATACTCCGAAACGGCTTGACCGATTTTTAGAAATTTAATATGCATATTCAGTAGGTCTGAGAATCGGCTACTCTATCTATTTTTGGTACCCCTGTGATCACGGGACCAGGAACTACGCGGGTGAAACCTCGGGGCGGTAGCTAGTTACATATATACATTAGAAGTCGAATATGAGTGTTAAATATAACTAATTTATCCGTTGTCCAATCGAGATGATTTTATTTAGTGTTGCCATCACTCGATGTTAAAATTTTACTATTTCCAGAATAAGTAGGATTCCAGAGTAACTTTACGAATTAGTGTGTGTGTGTGTAGTGCAACATTAAATAAACAGACACTAAGAAGGTCACTTTAATTTTAAAATAATATTTTGTCATTTGAAACTTATCCCTACATTTTGCTATATTTCTATTAAATCTATTCGAATTATACGTATTGTAAAAATTGAATGATTTATATGAAAAGAAAACATAGGACGCGATGTTATTTTTCTTTTGCAACGGTAAAAACCTGAAGAGCGGGTGAACGATTGAATGATTGAATGAAAACACTCATTATGTTCAGGGGACCGTTCTTACGGTGAAGGGGTCTAAAATAAGCGGATTTGTTGTTTCAGATAATAATGAATTTTGAAGGGAATTGCATGGTGAACTGTTTGGGCTAGGATTTTTTTTTACGTATTTTTAAACATAAAATATTGTTTAAAAGAATATTATTATGATATATGTAAGTGTGTGGATAAAGAGTATCATAGAATTTTTAGGTATTATTAATTAAATGTACTCAATAAAAAAATTATACGTAACCTAATTTAAAATCTAACAAAACAGTCATAACGAATACGTAATTTTTTTAAACTGATTTCGAAATATTTATCGTTAGGTTAGTTATGTCAATGTTTGTTACATAATTGTTATTACTATTATAAAATGAGGTATATAGCAACGAATTCATACCTAACATATTATCGTACAGCTCTCACTATCAAAAAAAATTAAAAAGTAGTATAGCTATTTATATAATATAATAAACCAAAGAGCATACCTCGCCGCAGAGTCTTGGGTAGTTTGAAAGAGCCAACAGCAGGTAGACAATGCGAGTGGCGCCGCGGTGCGGCCGAGTGATAATTCGCAGGTTATTCAAATGCACGGGACTCAAACTATTCTGGTACTTGGTCCTGCAGTGCAGCGATTTTGGTGACACACGGACGGATGGGGCGGCGAATTGTTTATTAGTTGTTTTGGGGGCATAATAAATCAAAATCAATATTTAAACAGGAATGAGATAGTTTACTAATTTATTGAGATCGTTTCTTTTATAAATAAAAACAATTTTTTTAGGTAGGTAGTGAAGAAAATATGATTTATTTATCGGCTTATGTATGTAGGGTTGAAAATGCACCGCAAATTATGTTTATATTATTAAACGCAACTTTTTGACTAATATATCTGTGAGGTCCGATTGAAAACTGAAAACAATCATCGTATGAACTAGAAATACCTACAACAATTTTAAGCATCAACAAAATGCTCGGCAATCCATCCAACCGTGTCCCATATAACATACAGCTGAGAATACCTGGATAACGAGACGCTACTCCGCCCCGGCCGTTATCCGCTGCTCGCAATCTTCGCGATACGCTAACAAGACGACCCACTAAACCGGTAATGTAAACCCACCAAATGGTTATAGTAATTGAAATTTACATGTAAAATCCTTCCATTGCCGGTTCGTATCGCCCGGCTCGAAGTTATGCAGATTTGTAGGAAATCCCATGGAAATGAATGAGAAGTTACGTCAGCCATGTTAGAAATATTTGCTTGCATTAGGTTGGTAGTTTAGAGTTCGGAATTTGATGTTGAGTTCTTTTGTGCGTTCCGAATACGAATGGAGCGGAGTAATTAATGTTTGGAACATTTTATTTGAATATAGATTCAAAATATACCGTCGAATATTATTAGATATTTTTTTTAAATATACTTTTTTAGAGACTCAAGGGAATATTTACTCAGCCTTCACCATCAACAATATAAACGTTTCCACTTTCCGATAAGAATATAGGTCAACGAAAATGATTGCCGAAGAGCCCCTCGAAATTTTTCATCCAAAAATGAAATTATACGAATCGCCTTTGAAAAATCAAAGGGCATCAATTGCCCTTTTATCTAGACCATTAAGAATAATGCAGCGTAGTAAATCGCCAAGACAAGACGAAAAAAAGCGTGACTAATTTCAGCAATCTGTCTGGGCTCGATAAAAAAAGCGTGTTCACGGTGCTTATGCGCTTTCCACAACGACACCTGCTTTTATTATAGCAGCTTTTTTAAGTGAAGCGATTAAAATATTTTTCCCTGTACTTACTTTTATGGTACCTACTCTATTTATTAATAACATTAATGTAACAGATTTTACTACTTTAAGAAATGAAAATGGTAATCGTATTTCACGTATCTATCTATTATATTGCTTTGAAATTATATCGTTATAAATAAAATATGTACCTATGATGTAATTTTATAATTTTTATGATGTAACCTAAATATTTTTTATGCCCACCATGGGCGTTACTTATGGAGGTTTTAAAAATCGCAGCTTTTGACCCCATCCTGTGTGAAGAGCCCTTTGCCCAGCCTGTTCTACCTACTATAATTAGTTCATTGTGAAATTGAACCAAAGTTCCCGGGTAATGTCGGGTGACAGATGCTGTTTTCATACTTTTATTAATGACGTTCAAGATTAGCATTTTTCGTGGCAAAAAATTGTGGAATAAATATTTGACTCTGCTCTATGGTGCTTATACCTACATTTATGTCTATCTATCTTTACCTAATTTTTATTAGCTTTGCCTTACCTTATGGTGCCTTTGGTTCTAAGGTCTTGTTAATGTTTAGGATAAAATATCTACTAATATTATAAATTCGAAAGTTTGAGAGAATCTGGATCTATGAATGTATGGATGTCTCTTACTTTTTGATGAAACAACGGCTGAAGAGATCAGGATGAAATTTGGCACAGGGTTGGACTATGTTCTGGAATAGCAAATAGACTATTTATCCCGGGAAAATTTAAGCTACGCGGGTGAAACCGCGGGACGAAAGCAAGCAATACATAATGATGCTTATGTATAGCACTCGCTGCAGCAGGAATAATATTATTAAAAAAAGAGAAGACAAACTAAAATCAATATGGCTACATGAGACCTCATATTTTGACTCTTAGTATATACTACTAACTAAAATATATACTTATACAAGTTTCTAACAGCATTACAGGAGATCTCGGAAAAATACTATTTAGAAGAATTTTCATTACATCTCAGAAAAAACTTATTTAGACGCAAGCGTTTGATGAGCAAAAATATAACAAAAAAGAATACTTAACCAAGGACAAACTCCTTTTAATCTCCACCGTGGTGTAATATTAAACCAAAAAAGGGGTGTTTGTTATGAAAAAAAAAATATCTCCATCCCAAAAGGGCAACGGAACCCGACACCGAAGAATGTCAGAAGTGAACCTCCAACTTTTCCAAAAGGTACCTGACTGTAGGCGGTAATTGTAGGAGTTCCTTAATTAATAAGGGCCTTCGGAGTTCAAAACTTGGAATTGGCGGATCCATCGGGCTCCGCAACTCAACGGGATTTCTTGGGTACGTTTCTCAAACTTGTGTCTTGTTCTTAATATTTGTTAGTTTCATCTTGGTAAAATGATGTCGTAGTGCCATTAAAATATATACTTCCAAAGGTAGAGAAAGATAGGAGCTAAACTAAAATCACTAATGACCATTACCTATTTTTAAACGACTTCAAAAAGGAGGAGGTTCTCAATTCGACTGGTATTTTTTTTTGTATTTATGTCATTTTATCTTTCTTTTACCATCACTACCTACTCATAACTTGCTGTTTGATCTATATTACATAATTTATGATATCTTTATATTTCGATTGATAGATATATGTATAGAATGTCAAATATGACATGGGAGTAAAACAACGTGAACTCATACTGCACACTAGTCACTGATTAAAGTAAATCAAGTTTTCTTTATATAAAGAAAAATGCTTATTTAGTATGCTGTTTGATAATCTATAAACTACAGAGAAAATAAAAATAGAAGAAGAGCAGTAGAATTATATGCCTCTCTTAAATTTTTTAATGGGGGCGAATGAATAAACTTTGAGAATCGCTGTTTAACTCTTTGTAGCGATACAAGTCACGAAGTTTTGAGTAATTAAATAGGGTCTTTTTCTGCATTGTTTCATTCTCGAATCGCGAAAGTAATTTCTCCTAATGCTTTTTAATCTTGCATATTTGGAGTAACATCAGATTACGAGGGTCTTAATGACTTGAACATTTAAAGTAACTTTTTGCTTGTCAACTAAATATATACTATTTTAATACGAATGGGAAAGAATTTATCGATTGCTCGGAATCGATTATTCGTATGTTTCGATTAAAAAGATGACTCATGTGAAGTCCTAAATATAACATTCAATGAATGTTGCGGGAAACTTCGAGGTTAGTCATCATGGTGCTTCACGAAACGGTTTATACTCAACAAAAAAGGGATAGTTTTTAGGAACAAAAACATTCTATTTAAGCTTGGCCGTAGTCACCAAGTAAAATAAAGGATCAAACTACTCTTACTTATCAAAAACTGAGTAGTTAACCACTTCATTGATACTTCATTCATGATACCTGGTAATGTAATAAAGTGCACAGCATTTTTTTTATATTAGTGATGTGCTTGCATTTGGTCTCTGACCATATAGGACGTTGCCGAGACCTAAGATGGAGCATGCTTGCATATAGTATAACTTTTCTGTTTAGCCCTTCGCCTACATTGCGCTTTGTCCCTTTCACTGCCTATACAGTTGCACCCATATACAGGGTCGGCAACGCGAGAGTGACGCCTCTGGTGTTGCAAGCGTCCATAGGCTACGGTAACCGCTTCCCATCATGTTTGCTACCCTTGTGGTATAAAAAAATTATAAAGTTTCCAAGCTTACCTCCATCCTCAGGTATATTGAGCAGTTTCTTCGCACCAGGACTGGGCCCCCTCACGGCGGACAGCGCCCTCTGCAACGTCTCACTCATAGGCTTCCCACCAACACACTGGCCAAACACAGCGACCAACACTAAGCACCTCACAACACACACACTGATCCTCATTCTCCTCCAGCTAGAGTCCTGCTTGTTCATCTCCGGGGACGCTGGCCCAACGTTGGCCATTGGTATGTTGGTCGCCAACTGGCGTCGTCTACATCTTAGCACGGTTGTGACACATCTGGGGAAGAGAGGTTTTTTGTTAATATTTGATGGTTAATCTTTTTAGAGATATGTATTTTGATATTGTAAATTTGATTCTGAACTAAGTAGAGCTTGTGCTTCGTTAATCAAATCGCTGATATACTAGCTTAAGTGTTATTTACAGAATATATTTAAATTAAATTGAGAGTTTCCAATCGAAAAGTAAAAATCAGTCAATTCTTCTTTTATAAGACTAGCTTCCACCCAGCAGTTTCACCTGCGTAGTTCCTTTTCCCGTACGAATACAGGAATAAAATATGGCCTGGTCTATAGGTCAGTAGTACCTGAGATTAGCGAGTACAAGTAAGCAAACAAACAAACTCGTCATCTTAATATATTAATAATATAGATTTTGAGATACATATAAATAATTACACCCACACTCGGAACAATCACATATGTCCGAGGAAGGAATAGAACAGACAATCAGCGGCTTTGAAGTTAAGCAATCCACAAAATAGGCCACATATTTTATTTGTCCGTCTATTTTTGATAATTTAAAGGTAAAATTAATGTAAATCAAAATAAAGCACTTATTAATGTAATAATAGTTATTTGTTATACAAGAGTGCAAAGTTGCTTTTTAACCGCGTGTTCAATTTTGATGACCGAGCAAGCGAAGGATTCTAAAATTGAATCACGAGCGCAGCGAGTGATTCAAAATTAGAATCCTGAGCGTTAGCGAGGGAATCAAAAGAGCACGAGGAGAAAAATCTTTGCACTCGAGTGCAACACGTAACTTTTCATTCCACCTCAGCGAGGAAATGACTAAATACTTCTCGCGTGATTGTTGAGGGAGAAAGCTCATTTGCGCATTATTAACAGTTTCAGTCAATTCTGTTGGCGTCAAGCAAACTTTCTCGTCGCTAGAATCACTCATTTTAGTTTTTTCACTTGTTTTCAAGTTTCTTGTTTTTAATATAAGGTTTAACAATGACGTGAAAAAATGCCGCGTAAAGAACCGCGTACAAAGCAAATTGAAAAAAGAACACCAAGAAGGTGCCGAATCTGAGTTTTTAACAAATTAAAAAAAAGTTGTATGATATATTCGGCACCATAGAGGTAGCAGTAAATAGGTTTAATGTTTTTTTTTAATTCACAAACTTAGTGCACACGATGTTCCGAATTCAATTTACTTTATCCTCTAGAGAATAAAAACGGCTTTTCCACTCAGATATTGAAGATTAAAAATACTCTTTCCGAGATGGTGGGATGAAAACAACATTTATATTATTATAATTATGTTAAAAGGCGCCAAGTCAACCGAAACGAAATAAAATTAATACTAATTGACCTGAAAATGAATCGTATAATATCATCAAAGAAAATATTGAATATTCAACAGGCCGTTATTTGGTCAAAGAGAGAGCATTCAAATTAATTGAGATACCTTGTAATTATGTAGGAAAAACAATTTTAATTGACATTTTAATTAAGCATTTTTTATTCATATTGAATGCTAAATAAATAAATATCCTGGGACATTTTTCACACACGACCAATCTGGTTCCAAACTAAGCA
This sequence comes from Thyatira batis, assembly GCA_905147785.2. Lineage (NCBI taxonomy): Eukaryota > Metazoa > Arthropoda > Insecta > Lepidoptera > Drepanidae > Thyatira > Thyatira batis. The sequence continues at coordinate 1,887,425 of LR990510.1, read as the reverse complement.
GAGCTTGTGATATGGTAACCAGATAGCTGATATACTACATATACTACTTTTATATACATACTTATATAGATATTTACATCCAGACACAGGACAAACAGACATATTCATGCATACAAATGTTTGTCCTGGGTGGGATTCGAACCCACGACCCGCGGCTTGAGAGTCAGGGTCACTAACCACAAAGCCAACCGGGCTGTTTATATGTTTAATGTTCCCATTTGTTTTATGAGAAAAAAATACTTTAAAACACATGATTTAAAAACCGGCCAAGACACAAATAAATAAATGCAACAATTTCTGCGCAGATTAAAAATTCAAAAGAAACTTTCATTTCGCACAGAGCTTTTATCTTGAACTTCTAAAGTTTCCACGTAAGTTAGTTTACTTCAGATTGTATCTGTACTTAAGTTAGAAGTAAGTAAAGTTTTGTAAATAAGTTAGAACCGACATTTCAATTAGATGGACTAGATGTTTTGTATAGTTACATGTATAAATGCATTATGAATATCTTAATAAATTTGTATGTATGGATGGATGGATGGATGGATGGATGGATGGATGGATGGATGGATGGATGGATGGATGGATGGATGGATGGATGGACGAATGGATGTTTGTTACTCATTCAAGGAAGAACGGTTGAAGAGATTTGGATGAAATTTGGCTGAATGCTTTCTGGGATAGCACATAGGCAACTTTTTATTGCGGGAAAAATGAAGATCCCCGGGAATGCGTTTGTGACGGAAGTAAGGAATATTTTAATGTGAAACGAGACTATTGTAGGTATATGCTTAAGTTGTTTACGAATCGTTAAATATTTTCAATTATTCATGTATCTATCTTTTACTTATATAGCTAAAAGATTATCTTGGTCTGTATGTGTACTATGTATAGGGTTTATCTACTCTACTGAAGCATTTCATTGTTAGAAAGCTATTTTTCCAAAGCTAAAATTCTGTATAGAGAAAAACACTTAGTTTCATAAGGTACAAGGATCGAATACAACCATTTAAAAACTATTTCCTGTTCCTAATCTAATATAGTAAGTATTATTTTCATAATAACAATGCTATGTTATAATTAAAATCGCAATTCGAGCATAAATAACAGCTGTCCATAATAATCAAGATTATAGTTTTAAAAGTGCAATGATGCATATAAAAGTAGTTTCAAGTTGTAACGTTGGTACTTCTTAATCTCCTCAATCTAAAATCAACTTTATATTGTATACAACAAGGTTACATACCCCAAAAATCGAGTATAGAAATCCATACAGGCAATCCAAATTCGAACACAACACAATTCACACACACACTTTTAAAAATAGCATTAAACATTGAATATTCAAATTTAGAACACATATGACAGATAAATTAAAAGAAAAACACGCGCGAATCGACGACACGCATCGTCAAGGGCGAAACGAAACGAAACTAACCTATAAAACGAAACGTTTCGCGTTCCGTTTGTGGGACATTAAAAATTTTGACCGCCAATAAACGTTCATTCAAACAAACTTGGACTTCCAAAGCGTCTTTAAATTTATTCAAAAATATTTTACAGGGCATTTCCAACTTTATTATAGGGGAGGAAGGATAACAATAGTTTTGTTGTTATTAAAAATGAGTAGGAGAAACGGAACGCACCGGTCTTTTGTGTTCGTTTTCTACCTGCGTCCTGTCCCTTTTTTTTCAACCGACATGTGTGGGAAGGTGGTTTAGTCTTTCGAGAATTATCATTTGAATTTTAATTTCTTTAAAATAAGGTTAAATTTTCAATGGCAAAGTATTTATTACTGTTTGTATATTTATTGCAAAGTAACTTTTTCTATGCAGTTTTAGGAATCAATCAGTTGGATACAGTTAGGGCGAGCATGCAGAAATTCCAATAATCTTAAATTCCAATACTTTTGAACGTAGCTTCAAAGATATTAGAGAATCAATTATTTATTACTTACAAAATACTTTACTAATACCCCGAACCCGAATAAAAAGTAGCCTAAATGTTAATCCAGGTTTTTAACCATCTGTGTTCCAAATCCGTACAGTAATTTTTGCGTGAAGAAGTAATAAACATCCATCCATCCACACTCACAAACTTTCGCATTTATAATATTAGTAGTAATCTTGTAATATGCATAATAATAAAACCTTTATTTATAGCCATTTGTTACTTAATAAATCTGTCACAATTTTAGTAACTCGATTATCAATGTGTGTGTGTATTTTGAATTTAGAACGACAATATTAATTTTAATGGACAGTAATGTGTCAACTTTACTTTTTATTGTTCTATCCATCCATACTAATATTATAAATGCAAAAGTAACTCTGTCTGTCTGTGTGTTACGCTTTCACGCTCAAACTACAGAACCGAATTAAATGAAATTTGGTACACAGATAATCAAGAGCCTGAGAAAGGACATAGGCTACATTTTATCCCGGGAAAATTGAAGATCACCCGGGAACGCGGGCGAAGCCGCGGGGAGCCACTAGTAAACTATAATTTTGTATTTTTTTTCATATCTTCGTTATCTTAGAATAATAGTCGATCAGCCAAACTTATATAGACCCCTCCAAATATGATGTCCGGGTATTCCTGGTCACACGGATAACTTTAATAGCCTCGAAACTAATTTCCCTTCAGCATCAACCTAGAGCGTGATACAACAATTTTGTGCAACGAAAATTAAGTTACCCGGATCATTTTAGTGGTTTAATTTCAGCGTACATAGCCTTTATGTGGACGACCTATGTGATTTACCAGGGTGTCATGTTTGGTTTAGACTGGTATTAACACCGGATTAGCAATATTTGGCCTTTGTTTATATGAACTACTTAACTAGATAATGTTTTTGTTGAATAGGTTTAGTTTAGTGCATTCATGTATTGGTAGTGCACACGGTAGTTATATATTGTGAACTTGAGTCTAGTTTTAATATGCTTAGAAACAGCAAACGTAAAAATCACTTCGCCCAGTCGAAAGTTATGAGGTAACAAACATAAAAATTAAAAAAAAATACCAGTCGAATTGATAACCTCCTCCCTTTTGAAGTCATTTAAAAATGAAATGTCTGTATCGATCGACCTAATTGTAGACATAAACATACAATAAAAATGGTTTGGGTTCAAAGTCACATAGGGCTTTGTTCTACGGATAGGTATGTTCATTGATAAAACTGTTTTTTTTTATATAGAACATAACATAACATAGAACATGAAAATAGAACGTACAGTTTTCAATTCGAAAAGACAGACCTGGAAACTAAAATAGACCCTAAACACAAACAAACAAGGTACACAAATATTTATAACACCGTCTAATCGTCTACTTATCATAAACAATACACCGTATTCCCATTATATATCCCTACTTGAGATTCCTCAATTTGACAGTCAAATGCAGACGACCCTATTCCGTTGATGTTCCTAATATATTTGCATTCGCCGGCGCTCGCGACTGTTTGCACGATCCTCGAAAAAGCAACTTCTTAATCCGATGCGCTCACTACAGTCAATATGGATGTGCGTTACACAGTACGTAAATAGAGAATAAAATTTGGAATCCAAAAAGTATATATTTTTAAGGAGGTAGGGCGCAACGGATTCGTCCGTTCGAAATTGGAGTAGCCCGACTGGGGTAGTACCTTCACCTTACAGAACACCGCAGCCAAATAACACTACATTTAGTGTTGTGTTCCTGCGGTGAGTAAGGTAGCCAGAGCTCCATGAGGAGACCCTGTAGCGGCAGTGAGGACCAGGGATGGAGTAGCGTCGTAGTTGTGTGCAGGAGTGATGCCTGGTTGTCCCTTTCACTGCCTATACAGTTGCTCCCTTTTTTATAGGGTCGGCAACGCGTGAGTGACGCCTCTGGTGTTGCAAGCGTCCATAGGCTACGGTAACCGCGCGTCATCAGGTGGGACCGTATGCCTGTTTGTCACCTATGTAGTATTGTGGTTATACAAGTGTTGAAGAAAATGGAAACGTATGGAATTTTAGGTCTTTTGTTTGCATATATAAAATCATCTATCCTGCTCTAATCATTTGAAGTATACGTTTCTTTAATTCATCTCTTTTATTAAATGTAAAGATGACCTTATTAACCTTTTATTTTTTAATCTTCCCCAAAACGGTACAGTGTGACACAAACCTTAACCAGTAAATAACGAACGGTTCCAACTTCACCGTGGAGAACCAACGGTTATGTAACCGTCTACTTTGAGTTATGAAGGCATTAACTGCCTCAAGCCTGTGGTGTTATGAATATAGTCGCAGCGTAGTCGCTGTGTAGTCGCGGTGTAGTCTGAGTAGTCTAAATGTAGTCCCACCATTATTTCATAGGACGTTGCACCGTGCAATTATGCAAAGCAGGTTTTAGTGTATTGTTTTTGAATGGAGATATTGTTAGTTATGGTTATTCGCGTTTATAATGAAATGGTTCCTTTCTGTATGAATGTGAATTGAGATGCATGCGAATGAAGATTGAATGGAATATTCGTGTGTAAGCTTTAAAATATTCAATAAGCTATCTGCTAAACTAAGCTTGTTATAGTAAGTAAATAGCTGATATGCTACTTTTAATATCATTGTCACATATTCTTTTTAGCAAATCCAACGTTATTCTTTAAACATTAGAGTTGACAATCCTTTGAAGGTTAATTTGAATAACTAAGTATGTGGAATTTATTCTAATATTATCAAGCTGAAGAATTTGTTTCTTTGAACGCTGTAATAAGAGACACTACTAATTAAATTTACAAAAAAGATTTTAGTGTCAGAAAGCCTTTTTATCAAGGACGTATATACCATCACGATACGACCAATAGGAGCGGAGCATCAATAGAAAATGTTCCTACGTGACACAGGCGAAGTTGTGCGCGTCAGCTAGTTTCTATTATAGGACAAACAGACAGTACATGCATTTATACTTTATGGCATATTGTATAACATAAATAATATCACTACCCTCCATGTTGTTTACACGTCTTGTACATATTTCTCGAAAACTTTATTGCATCGCTCATGGAAAATGTGTTTGTTGGTTCAAATTGTATGGTTAGGGGCTTCCTCGATAACTTGTCATATACTATATACGTATACTAGTATTAAACTATATATACAAATATTTTAAAGATAAAATATATGTTTGTTTGTAAAGAATAAGCTCCGAAACTGTCGGACCGATCTGAATAATTATTGTAATTTATAAATCTGAATATTATACCAATGGAAAGTTACATTATCAGTACAGTACATATGCTATATTTATCCCCTTTCTCTTATAGAAAAGGGAACTAAGCGGGTAAAACTCCGGGTCGAAGCTAGTAAAATATCGGCCAAGCAAAGTCCTGGGATATAGAATATCCCAAACAAAATGAGGAACAAATAACCTATTTTTATTTATTGCTCGATTGTCAAACTACACTTAGTCTAGCGTGAGCGTAAGCCTATGGACGCTTGCAACACCATAGCGTGCCGTCCCTGTAAAAATCTCTTTATTTGATTACTTACTATTTAAATACCAAGTCGTTAGCCTACCAGAATACTGTTAAAGCTGATTCACAACGGAACTTCCGTAGTCAACGTTGTCTCAACAATATTGCTGAAACTGGACAAATTTCGTTATTCAATTAAGCGAGTGTAGTTTCATTAGGACGGGCGCGGTGAGTTACGGTGCGAGGATGTACGGACCGTGGAAACGGCACTAGTATGTAGTATTTATAAGACTTTAAAATTAAATGATAAAATAAATATTATCGAAGTTTTCAGGAACACCCTTTTCACCCGCGTGGTTCCTGTTGCCGTAAGACGGGGATAAAATATAGCCTATGTTAGTCCTTGATAAAGTTTCTATAGAACGGCGAAAGGTTTTTTGAAATCGGTCCATTGGTATCAAAATAATTCGTTTCATACAAAAATAAATGTACGTACAAAATCTTTCCTCTTTATAATATTAGTTTAACAGGCTTTCTTTATAGAATTTAAAAAATCCTGAAATGTTAGATACCAAACGAGGAAGTCTATAAGTCTTTGTAGCATCACGCTACCACCAACGGGAGCGGAGCATCATTGCAAAAACGGAAAAGTGACGCAGACTTATTTGCGTATGAAATAAGTGTATCGTAAGTGTACCAGTGGTGGCCACGGTACCAGTAATGGCCAAAAATGAAAAGAAACATCTAGAATTTGGACATTCGGACATTTCGGAAACTTTCACAATTTTGGTAATATTTCACAAAAACCATTTTTTTTTCTTAAACTGGCTACCATTGGGTCATTTACCTTATTTCAGCTATGTCATATCTAGGTACCTACCCTAGGTCTTTGTGTAGCGTTATCTAATTTGTCTAGTGTAACCTAGGTAGTCAGGGCAAAGTTTAGGCGACAAATGAAGCCCATGTTTTGTAGCTTTGCACTAATCTATAGTTAGGTAATGGTGATGGGTAGTTTAGTTAGTTGGGGGGACACTAAATGGCATTAGTTATAGTCTATATATATGAAACAAAGTCTCCGCCGCCTCTGTCTGTCTGAACGCGATGAACACAAAAACTTCTGAACAGATTTTCATGCGGTTCTCACCAAATTACGGAGTTTCATGGGGAAGGTTTTTATGTATAATACATCAATTTGGACCTGGTAGGTGGCGCTGGTGGGCAGAACGAAGTCTGCCGGGTCCGCTAGTAATAATAAAATTACTACTTTTCTCATTTGTGGATGCATTCCAAAGCTCACGGGGTCCTAATTAAATTCCCAGAGCTTTAGTTGATTTGCATTTAACACCGTTATTCAATTAGTAACAAATGCTTCTCTAATGTTTGTTTGTCTAAATGTTAAAATAGCTTCCTTATTTATAAGTGGGAATGTTCTTAGCGAGAGGAGATGTCGTGGGTTTGTATCCGAACTATTCTTAATGAAAAAAATAATCATAAAGTAATTAATTGTTGAAGAAACTATAAATTATATATATGTACTGTTGTGTTTTGTTGTCTTTAATTAAAACTATGCACCTCTCATACTTTGGTTGTAGGTAGAAAGAGTGAAGAGATCTTTAGTCTGAGTCAGTTTGAACACCTGTTTATTTTTTACACATACTCGTAGAATATGTACAAACTAGAAATAAAAAATCCATGCATCAATATATTTTTTCTTATTTATCACGCTTTTATTAAAAAAAATCCCTTATTTACTCTTGAATGAAAGCCTATTAAAAGATTCCGAATAAGTAGACTAATATTTACCTATCTTCGAGAAAATCGTTTTAAGAAAAGTCTGGTACTAACTAAAATAAAACTAGCTTAAAGAAACATAAAGAATACCTCCATAAAAAGAGTTTAAAAAATAACATTTGTACCCCAAAAGTTGTCAAAACAAAACAGTTATTAAGTCGAAAGTGTCGGTGTATCAAAGGCACCTAAGCCCGTCACATTTCAATTGTCCGGACACAGCTGTGTCCGACTCCGCCCTGTCCTGTCCTGTCCGGTTTTGATAAATATTCAGTAGACACAACCCTATATCCTATCCAAGGCGAATTTTGATTTGGTGTGCTAGGGTTACCACATCCTTATAACTTTGAAGATAGAAAATTATCTCTTTTTTAATTTTGTTTTTTTTTTATGACAAGATAATTTTACCATGAATTCATTATTTTGAAAGAAAGAAAATATTTATTGACAGCATACTTTAACATTACATAAGGATGAACAAATTACATAAAAATAAACATAAAACAAATCAATAACAAACTAGCGGTAGGAGTGCTGTCAAAGGGGGACCAGCTCAGCATGTGCTGTTGAAGACAACAGCGCTGATTTTCAGCTGGCACCTTAAGTGAGTACGGATTTTGTGGCTATTCTAATAAATATAATGAACAATTAATCTAATCTTAAAGCTTTGACAGTAAAATTTTAACAGGTTTAGACAGTTGTTTCTAATATTAGACAAAAACAATCATAGCGCAGGGGGAGGACATACATTTAAAATTTATAGTGATGATGGTGTCTGTAGTATATGAGTCTTGTCTCGAGCGCATACGTCACTAGCGCGCTATAGTCTATGGTCAGACTGACAGTGCCAAGATGGCGCGAGCTGTTAATGTGGTGGTGCGTTGACGAGCCAATTGAATAAACAGTGATATAAACAGGAAAGTAAACAAACTTTACAGTGTCAATACTAATAATAATAAAAAATATTGTGTGTTTTTAACAACAATCACATCGTATTAAAAAAATACTAATTATTACGTGATTTATTAATTATACTGTCTTTTATAAATTGCCAACCCTATACGTAAAAGTGTGAAGAGGAAATATGAATCAAATTCAGGGTTCACTCGCGTTTTACGATGGCGATTTTCGGTGTTTTATGAGTTTAATCCGCGTATCGCAAATGTGGTGCGTTAAAAATGCTATCAATATGGAAGTGTTCCTAGATTGGATGTAGGGTAGTTGAAAATAGCTGATTAAAAAGGTTATATTTCATATAATATATATAACAAAAATAACCTGAAAAAAAAATGTTACCTTGAAGAAACTAAAAATCACGGGATAAATATTACAATTTTATAATTAATCAGATTCTGATAAAAGAGATTTACTTTTATTGAAATTCTCTAGCTGTCGCCCTCGGTTTTGTTCGCGTTCCAAAACGCGTTTAAATGTCCGTAGGATAAAAATACTATGTGCTATTCTAGACTATTATCCATCTATGTGCCAAATTTAATAGAGATTTTTCTGTCGTTGTTGTTTTAAATTAAAAACATCCATACATCCTTACATACTTTCGTATTATGATGAAAATAGGCATTCAGATACACTTTTCTAAAGTAGGTAACTAAAGGCGAATTAAATTTCAATATCAAACCTCAAGTGACCTATCACATAATTAGCTTCTGCTTCGCTGTTTCACCTGCGTTTTCGGGGCCCTTCAAAATGCCCGGGATAAAAGATTTAATCTTTTCCCAAATTATGTCTATCTCAGTACCAAATATCAAAATTGATTGTTTAGACATCAAATCGTAACAGACATAGTTACTTTCGCATTTACAATATTAGTTTCTATTATGTCAGCCAAAATTGAACCCTTAAACTTTACAAAGTTCAAAACATAATTTAAGTTTAAGCTTAAGCAAGTTCATCTTAAACTTATCGGGACAAAAGTGCATCGCGAGCCAAACACCAGGGAGGACACAGACGGGTTAGTACTTAAGGACCAAGTTCAAACAGGTCTAGCACTAACTTAACGGTAACTTCTAACCGCAAGTTGACGGAGTTAACTTTAACTGGATGAGGCCGGTGGCCGGTCAGTTAACTATTGATTTGATATACTTTAGAGTCACTTTTCAGCAGTAATAACGAGGGGTTTTAGGCCATAGTCTAGCACGCGGGCCTATTGCGGATTGGACTTCACATGCCTTTAATTGTGACATCTCGGGCATGCAGGTTTCCTCACGATGTTTTCCTTCACCGAAAACCAGTGGTGTGAATCCGTACGTAAGTTTTCTATAATAAGAGGTACAGCCTTGAACCTGCACCCTCATGATTTTGAGTCAGTGCGTTCCCAACTGAGCCACCACGGCAGGTGCTGAATACCTTAGTAATTGGATAAGATGTAAATTAGTTTTTTTTACATATTACCTTCCGCTTTGAGGTTTTGTCCGCGTTTCTAGTTCTAGTAAATCAATCCAGAACAAATTCCATTGATGTGCTAAGTTTTATCAAAAATACTCGTTTTGTCTTTATTATATTATTAGAAAAAGAAACTAATGTTATCCCATTATAAAATAATATTGCTCTCATAAAACTTTATATCTTCGTCAAATTCCATCGGATCTTTTAATTATATTAATTGTTTAAGCAAGTTCCTCTTACAGAACTTTAAAGTTCAATCAATTAACTACAAGTATTTCAGAGAAAGCAGTTCATTTATGAAAATATAATTATTCATAGCATTTATTCTAAATGTATAGAAGAAACCGAGGAATTTCAATTAACTTTTTTTTTCTAGAATAGTATCTTAAGGCATTTTTATAGCCTATATATTCGTTTAGCAACATCAATCCATGTTTTCCGTAAAACATAATAATACTGTTTCGGCATTAACAGGTAACAGACAAACAAACTAAGCTACTTATAACGTTTTTTGACCTGAAAAATCCGTGAAGTAAACAATTTAGAATCATTTTCAAAAATCCTCAGTATCTGAATTTAGACCAATAAAAAATCAACCTTACATAAAAAGCATTTCAATATATATTCGAATGTACGCAAAGAGTATTACACGTGCATTCTTACAATTTTATCTGTTGCATCTATTACATATCCTAACAGATATTCGCTACCTTATGTGTTTGGCTTTAAGGTTGAGTTTCAGGAGGCAGGTTTGATTCAGGTACAGAGTTAAATTGGCAATAATCATGGCACAGTGGTACGAACGTGCATTCTTACAACTTTATTTGTTGCAACTATTACATATCCTAACAGATATTGGCTACCTTATTACTTCAGATTTAAGGTTGAGGTTCGTCAAGCAGGTTTGATTAAGGTACAGAGTTAAATTGGCAATAAGCATGGTTCGGTCTTACGATCCATCAAAGTCTAGAAAGTTCTGGTAGCCTCTCGATCAAATAACTTACTTAACAGGTGATATTAATTATTTAACATTTATTATGCGTACGGTTTAGTGATGCGACGCGTGTGATACGGCGGGTACTCTGATGTTTTAGTCGATTTATTTATTTATTTATGAATCGATTATGGAATTGTTGTTTTAAAATCGGTTTTCGAGTTGGTTTTTGAGAATAATGTAGAATAGCTTTTGAGTATGTTGATACATTTTGTTATTATTATTTATGTATATAATAAAGAAAAAAACAAATTACTTTTTACAAGTAGATTTGATTGCAAACTTTGTGGTATGAAAAAATCTAAGTAGAGGTTATAATCTAACATCATTATCATCAGCTCCTAATTTAAAATATACTGATGCGAGAATCAAACCCGTAGAAATAATATTGGCGTAGTTTTAAGTAAAAATTATATATAATACTAGTGCCTCTCCGCAGTATTACTCGCTTTCCCGGGGGATCGTCATGTACATACCTACTTACAAACATTCGCATTTATAATATTAGTAGGAATTTAACTTTTATAATTTTTTTAATATAACATCACTAATAACAAGATTTACCTCAGTTTATTTTACCTATAAATTCAATGTTAAATAAGTTATTTTCATTTCCCTGTTCCATCAGATATTGTTTGAAAGTAATTTTTTGGTTTCTTAGAAACATGAGCTAAAAATCCTTGAATATTAAATAATATTGAAGCTGAGAATAATTTAATGTCTAAATAAATATTGTTCTTTCAACTTAGGTTGTTATTTAATACACTAACTTGAAATTTATTTATTTAATAATGTTTGTCGCGATCTATTTTATTTTATTATTTTATTATAGAATTATTAACTATTTACAATAAAAACTACACACATTTACACTAACTTAAAATATATTTGTGCTTCTAGTGTAAATTGTTGCGAGAAGCAAACGCTTACTATTCGTTTTTGGATTGGCGCTTTGACTAGTTTAATGTTCACATTTACGAGATAACCCATCAGAACACACAAGTCGAAGGTGACAAACATACATAACAAAAAAAACAGTCACAAAAAAAACCTTTTAACCTACGATTGGATTTGAACAAACAATGCTTCAAAAATAACTAGACTAATTGTTCTGAAATTAGATACCTTTTAACAAAAATACAAACATAGTTAAAAATAAACTCAGTAAACAACCTGCCAAAAACATTGGAATATTATCGATATCTATACTAATATTATAAAGAGGAAAGATTTGTTTGTTTGTTTGTTTGTTTGTTTGTTTGTAACGAATAGGCTCCGAAATTACTGGACCGATTTCAAAAATTCTTTCACCTTTGGAAAGCTACATTATCCCCGAGTAACATAGGCTATATTTTATCCCTGTATTCCCACGGGAACGGGAACTACGCGGGTAAAACCGCGGGGAGGCAGCTAGTGTATAATATTGCTGTTGGCTTTGTGGTTAGTGACCCTGACTCCGAAGGGTCGTGGTTTCGAATCCCACCCAGGACAAACATTTGTATGCATGAATATGTCTGTTTGTTTTGTGTCTGGATGTAAATATCTATACAAGTATGTATTTAAAAGTAGTATATGTAGTATATCAGCTATCTGGTTACCATATCACAAGCTCTGCTTAGTTTGGAATCAGATTGGCCGTGTGTGAAAAATGCAGGATATTTATTTATTAGTTATTATTATTTAGTTAAAAATAAACTCAGTAAACAACCTGCCAAAAACATTGGAATAATATCGATATGTGTAATAATGCGAGCAAATTTTTTAATTTCCCGGCTGTTAGGTCCGCCCGTCCGGTTTAGGGCTTTGGATTTCGAATAACATCAAGTTGCAAGTACATACTGTTTTCAGTAGCGCAAGTATTAATAAAAATACATATTTTTAATCGAATTTAAGAAATATTGAAGTTATTACTTTGATTATATTTACATAGTGACAGACATACAGACGGCATATGAAGGGTCATGTTTTATATACGTATCTACGCGCTTATCGACCCGATATATGTATAAATCATGATTTTAACGTATGCTTCAAAAAACACTGGTGACTTATTATTATTATGAGACTGTAGTGTCCAACTGCAGGGCAAAGGCCTCCCCATCTTTCCTCCACTCCTCTCGGTTCAGAGCTTTACTGGACCACTTCTTTGAGAAGTGGTCTAGCTCGTCCCGCCATCTACGCCTAGGTCTGCCGCGAACTCGTTTGCCGTTTTGTGTGGTGACTTAACTAACTTAATTCTATCCTATGATGAATGAAAAATTTTAGATTTAGGTTAGTAAAAGGTTATAATTCTAGGCAAAAGCACACTAAATAATAACTAAACGTTAAAGGTTTCTCATAAACAGGTGTAAGAATAACCTTTAAAGTTTATTTGCCTGAGGCTTGAAATGAACAATGGACTGATGTTTGATGACTTGCTATTATGTAACATATATCGTGACGAAACATTTGTATTGTAACTATTAACAAATATGATTTTAGGGTCATGTTCTATAGAGTTTTTTTTACAACATATGTATGGTATGCGACAAAAACTATGAATTAGAGGTGGCTTACGCCCAGCAGTGGACTGATTCGGCTGACAACGACGACGATGACGAGATATGTTTACATACCTACCACTCATAAAAATATACGTCTGACAATGCTATTTTTCTAGCTATGATGAACACAAAGAATTTTCAAAATCGGTCCAGCCGTTTTGAATCTATGCGCGTACCATCAATTTCGAAGATTCATTTTTATTCAACACTAGCGGACCCAGCAGGCTTCGTTCTGCCCACCAACCTTCCACATGAAATACTCCGTAATTTGGTGAAACCGCATGAAAATCTGTTCAGTAGTTTTTGTGTTCATCGCGCAGTTCAGACAGACAGACAGAGGCGCCGGGGCTTGTTTTACATATATAGATAGATTTTAAACTTCGATCACATAAGATACAGTAAACATTTTAAGAATCCAACTTACAACACATCATAATAGTAATATTTCAAGGCCATCCCAGACTTGGTTTACTGCATCGTACGGACTAGGCCACCACGCCGACCGAGTTGGCAGTAGACCAAGTACATTTGGCACGAATCGTACGCAAATTACTGTTTACATTAATGCACTGTGTACGTATGTACGGACGTTTGTACGTATAACTAGTTATATCCAGTTCTATCCAGTTTTTAACTGTTATTAGAGCTAGGTTATTTAGCTAATTTGGCTTTAATTAGGTATTAGTGTATGCTACGATCGATTTAGCGTTTGAGGATTAAGCTCGTTTAGAGTTTAACGGGTAGGAATTTGAGGATTTTGATATCTATTAGTAATTAACAGTATTAAACTTTATTTAGATATAACTGGCATTTAAAACTGGATTAAATAGTAAGGCGTGGTTTATCAAAGGGTTTCCTAGAACAGTAGAAGTATGAGATAATTTATCACAGACTAGTTGACCCGCGCAACTTCGTTAGCGTCCCTTGCCCGTTTTTGCAACAGTTTTGATTGATGCTCCGCTCCTATTCGTCATAGCGTAATGATTTATACATAAAAACCTTCCTCTTGAATCACTCTATCTATTAAAAAAAACCGCATCAAAATCCGTTGCGTAGTTTTAAAGATCTAACCATACATAGGGACAGACAGACGGCGGATGGCGACTTTGTTTTATACTATGTATGATATATAAAAGAAAATCGCACATGGACAATTTGATAACAATATATGCAGAGTTTGTACTATACTAACTCGACAGGTAATATACAAATAAATACTTATATAGTATTTACATCTAGATAAGAAGACATATTCATGTAACAAATGTTGTTGAAACATTGGTGAGTAAATGTTGAACTTTCTACGTTTAAAGTCGGTTAAGAGCTGGTTTAATAGTATTTATATATCTATATACATTACATTATATTAATGTAAAAATTAATTAAATAAAGGTACTATGTAGGATAAAGTTTCAATAAACATGAATAATTTCGAGTTCGAAATTGCAGTCAAACAAATATTTACAGTTAAATATTGAAACAAAATATAATATGAGCATATTTTCTGAACGAAACTATATTTACTTAATATGTTTTATTTTTTATAGTATCTACATTCATATATATTATTACTATATTTGCGTATGAGGGGGATTACAATTTTCCCGGAATAAAAGGTGGCCTGTCCTTTACCAAGCTTTTATCAATATTTGTGCCAAATTTCCAAAAAACGCTTGAATGGTTTATTGTAGTGTATTTATAATATGTATTGACAGACCGGATGGCTTTGTGGTGGTAGTGAACTTGACTCTCAAGCCACCGAGGGCTCGAATCCCACCCAGGACAAACATTTGTTACCATGAACATGTCTGTTTGTTCTGTGTCTGAATGTAAATATCTATATAAGTATGTATTTAAAAGTATTATATGTAGGTATGTATTATCAGCTATCTGGTTACCATAACATAAGCTCTCTTTGAAGCTTACTTTGGAATCCGATTGGCCATGTGTGCAAAATGTCTCAGGATATTTATTTAGAAGGTATTTAAATAAACAGCATGTCCACAGAAGATACTATACACTTATTAAGGGTTATTTTAAAGTGGTATAGAGATAGTGGGACAATAGGATTGGATGTAGGATAGGTACCTAATTGTGATCTAGACCGGTTGGCTAGGCTCCAGACGTTGACAAGCGCTCTTAGGAGACATTTTGATTTTATCACAAAATTGTGGTATCTAAGAGTTGTTAGGTAAATATTTGTTGTACAATTTTGTAGAATAATCTGGTGGTTGGATTCCCACCTGGGACAGATTGATATGTAAGTCTGGTTTTATAATTAACCATAGTAAAGTTCATCTGCTTAGTTTGACCAGACTATCTTTGTGTACCTATATAATGTTCCACAATATATATTTATGTAATGGGATTTTACTTGAATACGTATGTCTATTTACTTAGTAGACTAAATACCTACATACTTTCTTCGTATAGTTAATAATAAAATAACAAATAAAGGTATTGATCACATTGGTTTTTTAGTCGCTACCATCCGCCGCGCGGTTTCATCACTGTGTATCCCTTTCCCGTAGGAATACGGGGATAAAAAATAGCCTATGTTACTCCCTTATAATGTAACTTTCCATTGGCCAAAAAAATTTCGAATCGGTCCTGTGATTTCGGAAGAACAAACAAAGAAATAAACAAATCTTTCCACTTTATATTAGTGTAGACCTACTAATGTGTAGCCAAGGCTAATATCTCACCAAATCTAAATTGAAAACTGTCCAGCATAATCAAATATCTAGGGCACAAAGTTAGGTCTATTTCCATCGGACCTAGGTCATTCACTTCTGGCTAGGGTCCAGCCGGTGGTCCCTGACAGGTCACTGGCGTATCTAGATTTTATCGCACGAGCTTAATGGAGAAGCTTTAGTTAGGCCACAAGTGGAATTAAGCTTAAAACACGGTTTAGAAGGTAAATTATAAGGTTAGGTTCGACTTCCGTTTTTGTATTATTCTTAAGTTTTATAAAACAAAAAGTTTCCAGAACGAAAAGATTTAATCCACATTATTATAATTTTATTTGGCGAAATTAGAGCATAAGTCAGATTATAACATATTTTACCTAGCTGTACCTATTTCTTGCTGGTTCTAAAAACTAATATAGATACATTTTTAATATCTACATCTCCTAAACTAGTAAGTTGACTGAAGCATAAGATCTACTTAATTTGGAACCATATTTACCGTGAGTAAAGAATATCCCAAGTATTTTTTAAACATTATTTTTTATAGAAACCTGCGCCAAGGGTGGGCGATAAACCTTCAACATTAACTCCACAAAACCATTGTATAAATTACAAATAACATTTAAATTGCAATGTTCATAAACATAATGATTTACGTTAAGGTGAGGCGTAAGGCAAACACAAACAGACCAACAAATGTAAGTTAATTTTTCATTAAGAACAAGACGTGTAACATGTTAAAGAATTTATTTTATGACGCCCTGCACTTTATCATGGCATGTGTATGCAATTTGATTTTTTAATAAAGGATGGTTTACCTTGTCTTGTTTAGGGTTCCGTGATATGGTAACCTTTTAGGTCGACTTTGGTCACTATCGATATAGTAAATAACAGTATTTTGTAGACCTAATAATTGTATATGTTTTGATTCTGTGTAGTTTTTACTATGTTCAATTTAATTTTAAAGTTTTCGCACAAAGCCGACCCTAAATAGGATAAGGCGACGAAAATGATGATGATGATTATTTTGAAGTTCTCATAATTACCTAAATTAAATTTAATGGTCGTTCTAGATACTTTAACAAATAAAATAAACATAAATTTAAGTATTCCTTATTAGACTTATGTAGGTTATTAAACAGTAATAATTAAACCATAATTATACCTTTAACAAAAGGAAAAAAATATTCAGACTATTTATATAAGAAAAAAATCAAATCAAATTATTTCGATAACCATTTTGTCCTGACTGTACAAAAATCCTATACAAAATACATACATATACTTGCATCTGTCAGCGCCCGTCATGGCTGCGTACGCGCAGCTCGCAGATTGACACCGGCCTTGTCAATTAGCCGACCGGTTGAGTTATTGTGGCAATGCACGCGAGTGCCGGATTCAATGCTCGACCCGACCAATGCAATATGTAAATGATTATTTTTTTGCTGAGTTTTTAATGAAATATTACACTGGTGGATGATGTATGTTTGCATTGAATGGTTTTGTTGAGTTTGTTTGTTTTCTTGTGGTAAGATGGGTACAGATGTTTTTTAAATGTTAATAAATTTATGTGGAATGAAGTACACATAAAGTATGAGGGACTTGTAAGGACTAAGGATTAATGAATAAGTGAGCCAAAATATCAGGTACCAAATTTTAACGTCTGCAACGTATTTGCCACAGTGTTGCTAATGCCAAAAAAACATCATGGAAATCAAAATGATCACAAATAACCATAATCGAAGTCACACAGTGGCAATAACTTCGTAAATTAGAAATTTGTAAATTCACTACAAACTACGTATGTACCTACTGAAAGATACCTAAAGATAAAAAGTAATTTATTGACACCAAATACAATAAGATAACAATTAAACATTACATGAACTTATAGACATAGGTACATACATAATTACAAGGAGTACTAACATCTAAACTAGGCCGAGCCTGTGAATCTATCTATTTACTTTATATACATTTTTATTTGACTTAAATATAAAAAGGTATAAAAATAGAAAGTACATTGTCCACACAAAGCACATTGAGTTGTCAATCAAAAAGCCAACATGAAAGACTCTCCGTTGACATATGAATTAGTTATCTATGCTCTTTTAGCTTAGTCTATGCCGCCGCCATTTTAAATTCAAAATGGATGCTAAGGATTGATTCCCATTAATTAATCCATTAACTTGGTGACCCGCGCAACTTCGTTAGCGTCACTTGCCCGCTTTGCAATAGTTTTGATTGATGCTCCGCTCCTATTCGTCATAGCGTAATGATTTATACTTAAAAATTTCCTCTTGAATCACTCTATCTATTAAAAAAAACCGCATCTAAATCCGTTGCGTAGTTTTAAAGATCTAAGCCTACATAGGGACAGACAGACGGCGGATAGCGACTTTGTTTTATACTATGTAGTGATGAAGCTACGCAAAAATAAAAGAAAGATATTCAAAAAGGCACGTCGATTTGATTAATTCTAAAACCCATCGAGCATGTAACCAATAGAGTAGCAATAGTGAGCCATTTGTTAAGCAACGCATCAATGATTTGTCACGTATAACCGGTATAACTAACAAACCACGCTCGAACTAAAACAGTACCCGACCAATAAGAGACCTGTGTGTACGTCTAGCTAGTGCAACACTTGACCTTGAGTCGGCCAATCAGAACACAGGGGCCGGCGCAGCGTTTTGGCGTATTTTGTTTTCTAACAAAACTGTTAACAGTTCTACTCTATTGGTTACATGCTCGATGCTAAAACCTAATTGAATCGATTTCATGGAGATCAAAAAAAGCTTTCATGTAGGTAATTTGATTTCCCCGAACTTATTCATATTTATTGCGGATTGAGTATGCAAAGTAAATGTAAATATTAATAAAAGCAAAATATTACATACAGTACATTAGTATCACGTTACACGGCATTATTTCAGACCGTATTTTCCTATTTTTTTCACATGATCTAAGTTTCACTGCACTAATTGACTGACATTGCAAAGGCGAAAGTTTATGTGTATGGTTGGTTACTTCTTCACGACTAAAAGGCTGGAGCGATTTTAATCAAATTCGGTACAGAGTTAGCTGGCACCCTGGATTAACACATAGGCTACTTTTTATCCCCGGAAAATTTAAGATCTCCGGGAATGCGGGAGAAACGGGAGTCATTAGTATCAAAATAATCTCGATATATGAAATATGTATAAGGTAATGAATACCTATCAAATAATGTTGTATAAAATATGCTTTAGGGATCATTATGAGTAATTCCTTTCTCGATAGTCCTTGAGCCGAGAATAACCTAACCCTTGCAACGTGAGACGATCCTCTAACAACTTTGCCAAATTGCGTCACAGCAAATTAGCGTCGCCTTAAGATCAATTCAGTAACTTAAAACGACAGCTCGACAATGTTTCTACGCCGGGTTATACTCTGTCCTTGTCATTTGCTACGGTATCAAGTGAGAAGGAAGCTACGCGCGCCCGCGTACTGCTTGATTGCCGATAAATCTGTTTTCTATCTATACTAATATATAAAGCTGAAGAGTTTGAACGCGCTAATCTCAGGAACTACTGGTCCGATTTGAGATATGATTTCAGTGTTAGATAGTCCATTTAACGAGGAAGGTTATAGGGTATATACCATCACGCTATGATAAATAGGGACGGAGCATCAATCAAAAATGTTGCAAAAACGGGCAAGTGACGCTAACGAAGTTAGAAAATGAATAGACTAACAGGTGTGAAAACGTATTAGTAAAAACTAAAAATCAACCTTATGAGTGGTAATCAAGATTCAAATTCGTTTGTTGGAAATCTAAAATTGAATTAATTAAAAGTAAGTTTTGATAAGGTTTACTTGGTACAATGTTGCCAACTATAAAATTCACTTTTACGTCGCGGAGACTTTAAATTATTTCTGTGGGAACAGAGAGGACTTAAACTCGATGCATTAAGGTTGATATTCCTTTGACGGTTTTATATCTTGGGTTTGTTTGCCGGGTAAGTTATTAGCTATGCTAATATTGACAAGGGAGGTAATCTTAGTGCGTGACGTCAGAGGGAGGGTGGCGGGAGGCAAAATGAATTTCCTCTGAGTGAATCTAGTAACATTATCACGTTTCGCTTGAGAGCGTTTCTGGTACTTACCCTTGTTTGATGGTTTTTGACAACTAGAAGGAGTTTAAATAGGGACTGACACACATAATCTATGAATTTAGATAATACTTGAGAATAGAAAGGTACATAATAATTTATACTTATTTAGTCTAATGACAGAACTTGATTCTAAACTAAACAGTGTTTGTGGTATAGTAATCAGATGGCTGATATATATTTACTATTTTTAATAAAACTTACGTATCAAGGATAGGTACATGGGTACTAAATCAATAAACACAAAATTTGTATTCGTTCTGTTTCATCTCATAAATTACTTAACTTATTTGTATAAAGCTTTCAATTTTAAGCTTTCATTAATAGGATGAGGGTCTATCTAGCAAGCTTACAAGCTACAATGTTATCAGGCGGTTAACTAGTAAGCTTTTGAAAAAAACTTATCTCTTTCCTCCATACCTCAATGGTTTAACAATATTATTGTTATATTTATTGTCAGCCCGCATCGCCCCTTCAAACCGTTTAACCCTCAAAAAGCTTTTATTTAATTACTTACCTACTTAATACTTGTCATTTTGCAAATAAAAAAAAGCTTATAAAAAACTTGCAAAAAACTTATAACAAGTAAGTTTTTTAATTATTAGTCATATAGAAACCATTTAAGGTTATTACGGTGTATTAATTACATATAATTTTATGGAAATAAATATACATAATTAACATTTTAAATGGAGTATTATATTTAATTACCATAAAAAATATTCCATATCCAATCAGCTGTTAAACCTTAAGGCGAAGTATTAACTTAAGGGGGGCCACACACGTCTCGAACCTCGGACCCCGCGGAGCACTTCCAACAAATTTTACGACCACATCCGTCCATAGTATAATTTAATTTTTTTTATGTGTTTACATTAAGACAATTTTGATATTAACACGGTAAACGCAATGCAATGTAAATAGTGACGTAAAGCGGTTATTACCAGTTTAAACCGGTATTTAAATGCTAGAATTATGGTTTTTTATGGTTTTTCTTTGGTATCGCCAGGGTGGGTTTGGGTTTTGATGATTGGAATACTTAAGTAAGTGGTGACTGCTTAGCATTTAAGCAATAGACCACGCTTAGCGAGCATTATTTACATTTTATGCTTGAAACTTTTAACAATTTATATTGCAGTTAAAGATTTTAACAATTTAATTACATTGCCATAATATTTTAAGCTTGAGGTAACTTAAGAGTGATTAATTTATTATTTATAAACCAAATTAATAACTGCACATTACTTGAAAGCCAAATATCTAAATAATAACTAAAACTTGAAACTCAATAATTTTAATATGATACTTATTTCTATTAATAAATCTAAATTTACAGTCACACCTTTAAAAATCTCATCCGAAAATAAATAAACTATTGAGTTTTCATCATCAGTTAATAACATACTGAATAGCTTCCTTAACTAAAACATGCTATATAAAACGCTAGCATCCGCCCCGCGGTTTCCCCCGCGTAGTTCCCGTTCTCGTAGGAATACAGGGATAAAATATAGCCTCTGACACTCACAGATAACGTAGCTTTCTATTGGTGAAAGTATTATTTAGATCGGTGCAGTAGATATAACAAACAAAAATTTAAACTTTCCTCTTTATAATATTACTAGTGGCTTCCCGCGTTTCCGGGGATCTTCAATTTACCCGGGATAAAAAGTCCTATCTTCATCTCCTGGTTCTAACCTAACTCCCCACCAATTTCCAGCCAAGTCGGTTCAGCCGTTCTTGAATTATAAATAGTGTAACTAACACGACTTTCTTTTATATATATAGATTAGTATATATATTAAGTGATATGCCAAAATAAACCTTTTAGTTAAATTACGCACACGTCGTTATTTCCAAGGCGATAAGTCTAATATTACCATAAATCTGTCAACGCGCTTAATACGGGCGACGCCACACTGTCGGTTGAGTATTTCTGATATACTTCATCATAATTTACTGAATATAAACTTGTATAGAAGATATTTTAAAAGTCAATAAAATGTATATAATATTATTATATAAGATTATTATTAATCTATATTAATATTATAAATGCGAAAGTAACTCTGTCTGTCTGTGTCGGTTTCACGCTACTACTGAACCGAATTAAATGACATTTGGTACACAGACAGTCTAGAGCTTGAGAAAGGCCATAGGTTTTTTTTTTCCAGGGAAAGAGAAAATAGAAGATCTCCCGGGTACGCGGGTGAAACAGTGGGGAGCCACTAATTATATAGGTATATATTTTATTAAATAAATAAAGTAAAAAGCACTCAAAATAATATTTTGACTGTCTCTAAAAGGGTTATCAATTCAATTGAGCGTGGTTCGATTCCCATCCAGGACAAACATACGTGTTCAAGAATCAAGTATTCAAAAGTTTAATATTAAATTTAGTTACCATAGCAACCCTGCAAACTTTGCAATCAGAATCATATTGGCCGAACGTAAACATTTTTTTTCACCAAATTACGGAGTGTTTCACGGGGAAGGTTTTTATGTATAACACATCAATTTGGACCCGGTAGGTGGCGCTGGTGGGCAGAACGAAGTCTGCCGGGTTCGCTAGATATAGACTAATACAAAATCAATTGACATTTCATTTCCTCTCCCTTATCAACCGGATACAATAATTACTATAGAGCTTACATAAACTGTTACAGACACTCAAGAGGCTGTCAACACGTGCTTGAGATGAAGTTCCGCGTTATGACTCATCGCAGTCATCGTTTCACAGCCGACGTATGACAAACTATACGGACCGTTAGGTTTACATGAGGCGATTGACTTGTGACAAATACAAACGTACTTTATGACTATTAATATTAACTTTCGCTTAATTAAGTTGTTTATTAACTTAGGACTTAGCCGTGGTGGCTCAGTTGGGAACGCACCGACTCACGATCATGAGGGTGCCGGTTCAAATCCCTGGCCCGTACCTCTGAGTTTATAAAAAAACTTACGTACGGATTCACACCACTGGCTTTCGGTGAAGGAAAACATCGTGAGGAAACCTGCATGCCTGAGATGTCACAATTAAAGGCATGTGAAGTCCGCCAATCCGCACTAGGCCCGCGTGGTGGACTATGGCCTAAACCCCCTCGATGTTAGGGGAGGCTCGAGCTCCTCGGTGGAGACGTATATGAGCTGTTGATGATGATGATGATGATGATTAACTTAGGCAAGAGCTAAGCTGGAGAAAAGTTTAAAAGTGGAGCTTGTAATATAATTTAGCATATACTACACTAGCTGCCTCCGCGTGGTTTCACCCGTGTAGTTCCCGTTCTCGTGGGAATACAGAATTAAAACATAGCCTATGATACTCCCTTATAATGTAGCTGGCCAATGGTGAAAGAATTTTTGATATCGGCACAGTAGTTTTTGCGTTTATTCATTATAAACAAACACAAAATTCACAGCGGACGTGCTACGGAAATCAGATAGTTGATATACTACATCTATCTATAGTTTGTTTGCTTAAACGCGCTTATCTCAGGAACTACAGATCCGATTTGTAAAATTATTTCAGTGTTAGATAGCCCATTAACCGCGGAAGGCATCACGCTACGACGAATAGGAGCGGAGCATCAATCAAAAATGTTGCAAAAACAGACGCAGACAATGTTGAGCGGGTCAATTAGTAAATATTTTTAAGTAGTATCATTATGTAGCATACCACCTATATGGTTACCACAACGCAAGCTCCTTAATCCTTAAAGCTACTTAATTTGGAATATGATTGGCCGTGTATGAACAATGTCGCAAAATTACCAATTCTCACACATTTAACACTCAGTCAAATTAACGATTTGACCGCGTATTACACAAACTGACCGTATTCTTTTTAGATTTAGGTCGATTTCCGAGGTTTTTTCTCTCCGCACTCGAACGTATTTTAACGAGGCGGCTCAAACAAATATTTACGTCGGTGTAATTTGGGTTAATCGACCTCGGCAGTTCGCGTTGTTTTAACGCATCACATATGAGTTTTATTGCGTTAATTAGATCTGTTATAGAATGGCCTCTATTCTGTTTGATAGATAGAAACCGAGCTTAAACCTATGTATATATTATTTCAGTTTTGACAGCCCGGCTGGCTTTGTGGTTAGTGACCCTGACTCTCAAGACGCGGGTCGTGGGTTCGAATCCCACACAGTATGCATTTGTATGCATGAATATGTCTGTTTGTCCTGTATCTGGGTATAAATATCTATATCAGTATGTATTTAAAAGTAGTATATCAGCTATCTGGTTACCATATCACAAGCTCTGCTTAGTTTGGAATCAGATTGGCCGTGTGTGAAAAATGTCCCAGGATATTTATTATTATTTATTTATTATATTATTACCTACTAGCCTTCGCACGGGTGCAATGCTCCAAAATGGACAGTGTTTTTCTAACATATTATGCATATCATATCATCATATCATACTAATATTATAAAGAGGAAAGATTTGTTTGTTTGTTTGTAAAGACTAGGCTCCGAAACTACTGGACCGATTTCAAAAATTCTTTCACCTTTGGAAAGCTACATTATCCCCGAGTAACATAGGCTATATTTTATCCCTGTATTCCTACGGGAACGGGAACTACGCGGGTACAACCGCGCGGAGGCAGCTAGTTGTATATAAAAACCTTCCTCTTGAATCAACAATAAAAAACCGCATCAAAATCCGTTGTGTAGTTTTAAAGATTTAAGAAG
This sequence comes from Thyatira batis, assembly GCA_905147785.2. NCBI lineage: Eukaryota > Metazoa > Arthropoda > Insecta > Lepidoptera > Drepanidae > Thyatira > Thyatira batis. The sequence continues at coordinate 1,862,716 of LR990510.1, read as the reverse complement.
ACATAGGGACAGACAGCGGAAAGCGACTTTGTTTTATAATATGTAGTGATGATACAAGTGTTAAATTAATATTTACATTCAGACACAGAACAAACAAACACATTCAGATAATTTCTGTGGGTAAATGTATTTATTCAAGAGTACCTAAGGTCCCTTCTAAGCCTGACAGTTTAACAGATTTGCCCACCTAATCACTTAGGTATATAATAATCACTTGTATTATGATAAATATACAAGCATATAAAAGATAAATATGAACTATAAATGTTTCTAAAGGCACGTAGGTACATATGTTTGCCTCGAGTCAGAACGAAAGCTGATACTTTTAAAACAAGCTTTTATATATTGTGACACTAGCATTATATGTAGTTTCTATGCTTAAAGCCTTTTCATATAACCTTTATTTTTTATTTATTGAATACTTTTCAGTCTTTTTCATATGACAAATCATCATATAAATAAATTTCCAAAAAATCTGTCAGGAATGATTTATAATTGAATTGCAATACAAACATTGCAAATTAAATTAAAGGCTAGCAAAAATAAAGCTCGCTATCCATCTTCCAACCTTAAATATTTTATATATATAAACAAAGCACTCCATCCAAACTGAAAACACGAGTCAAACTTCAAAATCAGTTCACAGTAGTGGGTAACACAGACAAACAAACAGACGGCGCTTTCCAAAGCGTAGCGGGATTGGTTTATCACGCCCGATACACGCAACGAACTAATTACTGGAGTTAAACAATGAGGTAGAGTTGTGTCGTGAACAGGACCACTAGGGATGGGGTAGCGTCGATGGAATATATCGATGTTATTTAAAATAAAAAACAAATTTTAAATGTAAATATCAAATGCAGGTTGGAAAAGAATATCTCAATAAGTAGATAAAATAAATTGTAATACAAATCACTATAGAACGTCAAATACTTATTCTATCATTGAGAATGATCACCATAGGAATGAAATCATTAAATAATTGTAAAATAAGTGTTATTACATTATCATTTCGGGTTAATATCCAAAATAAATGAAATATGAATTAAGAGGAAGCTTGATGTTGACAAATACATATCGCGTCAACTCAATAAAATTAGGAATATAACCAAAAGTATAAAATAAAATTAGGAATATAACCATAACGATAATAATGTATATTGAATTAATTCGTCAAACAACCCAAACTCTAGAAATCCTACATTAATTGCATTAAATTTTCGATCAAAAAACTTACCACATTTACAACCAAGATACATTGCTCAGCTATAATTTTACATCACATATAAAAATAAACTATGCATTCTAAAATTAGTGCTGCGCATAAAGCACTAAAACACTTGTCGATAATATAAACTCAACGACAATAAACGGCGCGCGTCGCGTCGTGAACACGCTCGGACGCGTACCGTAGTGACGTGCATTTAAATTATCGATTATGTGAAAGGTAGACAAAGGGAGCAGTCGCTGAAGAATCTTGAGCGATATCCTCGTGTCATGCACACCGCACACGAGCTAGATGTATTTTTTAGGGATGCTGTTGTATTTTATCGATATATAAAAATCCATAAAAAATTAATACAAAAAAGTAATACTGCTTAAGGTTTTGTTAGAATTAAAGTGATTGATTAAAATGATTCCTATTTTTTTGTATTAAAAATTATAAACGGAACGTATCCTTCGCGAAAGGTATTGTATTGTTTCTTGTTTGTATTGTCAATTATAATATTATACTACCTGATAATTAGACTTTATAAAATGATATCGACCACGATTCTATAACTTTAACCACATACAAACCAAGTCATCAATTAGGTTTTATTGCAATAAAATATTATTATAAAAGATAATTGTGAAAACTTCATTAATTTATATCATAACCCATGATTTTTATCTATATAATCTTTTAAGGATCGAAAAAGACACCATTAAATAGAATGACAGCAGTATATCAGTTCTTTATGACTTTTTTTTATACTAAAAAGAGTCTTAATAATATATTTATCGATATAACATCGATAAAACCAATCCCACCCCATGATCACACGACTAAAATAAGAATAACAACGTCGCAACAGGCGGTCGTTAGTTTTTGCTCTATTTTCTACTCGGTCGGGTTAAGCACGATCCAAGCTTCAGGCTCGAGCTTAAAGCTTAGATAATGTGTATGCAGATGGTTTTAGTATTTACCGATACTGTTGAGTTAGGGAAATGCTGGGATCGGAATTAACTTTATTTTATATCTATTTTTAGTGGGAATTTAATGTGTTTTTACTAGGAAAATTTTAAAAGCTTGCTGGGTGGTGTCATAGCCTCAGAGCTGCTTTGGGCCTAACAACATATAGATTCGAAAGCAATTTTTGCTAAAATCAGTCAATCAAATTTTATTATATGTATTCAGAAAACATGTAATGTCTTTGTGTCCTCATTACAGTACCTAAAACGCAGAAAATTCTAAGTATTTAAATAACTGTTCATGCAGCGGAAATAATGTGTTTAAATACCTTAACAGGGCTTAACATATCAACAGGTAAATTTAATATTTCTTAAATTTGCTTGAATTTTCATACCTGAAACAAAAAAAAACATAGTTAAATTTGTGCTAAAAATTAATTGCATTTAACCTATTTTAAATAATAAAGAAGAATATTTTCTTGTATGTTATAGAGCATACGAGATTTATTCAATTAGAAAAGTTGTTTTTATTTCATTTACTTGAGGTTCTAGTCTATTTTTTTCTACATACTACATACAATTTCTCGTGATAAAAAGTAGCCTATGTCCTTCAGACTCTAGACCGTGTACCAAATGTAATTTAAATCCCCGTTCTGTAGTTTTTTTTAAAGCAAGACAGACAGAGTTACTATCGCATTTATAATATAAGTTAGGATTAGGATTTCATATCATGACAATCACCAATATGATATGACAATATAACCAAACCGCACGCGTTAGAAATTAATGATTTAACTCATCGATATGTAATACTAATCACTATTGTTATTATTTGAATTACGTCTATTATTATTGATACTGACAATGATAAATTATTTGATAATTTCTATGTCACGTTTAATTATTGGAATGCTGTGTCAACATGTATTTACATGTTATGTCATGATTAAAATAATTTCCATTTATACCGGCATTAAATTTATATATTCCGAGATATTATTTTACATATGGCTAATCTGATTCCCAAATAAGATGATTTTACTAAGGGTAACCAGAAAGCTAATATATATACCAACTACATTTACATACATCATCTCCCGTTTTTACAGGGTCGGCAACGCGTGAGTGACGCCCCTGGTGTTGCAAGCGTCCATAGGCTACGGTAACCGCGCGGCATTGTGGTATAAAAAAAACATCTAGACACAGAACAAACAGACATATTCAGTCATGCATATAAATGACATTGACAGACCGGTTGGCTTTGTGGTTAGCGATCCTAACTCTCAGGCCGCCGGTCGTGCGTGCGAATCCCATCCAAGACAATTTGTAATCATGAATGTGTCTCTTCTGTGCCTGGATGTAAATATCTATATAAGTATGTAATATGTATTTAAGACGTATGGCTTCTATATCAGCTGTCTGGTTACCATAACACAAGCTCACTTTGAAAATTACTTTGGAATCCGATTGGCCGCATTGTGAGAAATTTCCCAGGATATTTATAAAAAAAAATAGTCATGAATGTGAATCGAACACACTATTAGCGGCTTGTAAGTTCCGATCAGTCAATTTTAACATGATGGTTAGATGCATTTAGTTGGCAAATATCGTCCCTTAGCTTACAAGACCGCTCAAGTCGAAAATTGTCAGTTTCTACATTTTAATACCGTTGGATAGAGCTGCTCATTGCGCATCGAACCATGATATAGATTTCAGTCAATAAGAGGCTTTAATTCAAAAAGTAGTGACAGCGTGCAAGTCGGTCGTCCTTTATATAAACAGTTTGTTTTGTCTCCTCAAAAGTTGGTAAAAATTACTTATGCGGTGTTGTAAGCTAAGGGACGATATGTATCTTTATCTTATTTTCAAGATTATGTTTATTTAGAGGTTAAATTTCACCACGCCGCCACGCCGTCCATTTTGTATTGCGCGTTAGTCAAACATTGGGGTGCGAATATGCAAAGTGCTGTTCTGCATTTGATGCGCGTTCGTGTTGCTTCAAGACTGTGTGTTACACCGTAAATTTTTTGACGTGACAACGTCTTATAAATTGGTTTGCCGGGTGACACTTCAAGAAACTGCGTTACGCTCCGCTCACGTTACGTGACGTTATGTTTTAAATTGTTACTATTATTTCATCCTTCTTCCTACTATACGAATGAATATTCACATTAAAATTATTTTACCACTCAAAGTCGTTGTCACGTAAAACTTTCGCCCGTATACCGACTTTACAGGCAACCAATTTTTATTGTCGTCTTGTGTCTGTCCCTTAGATAAATTCGACGGCATCTTTTTGAAGAGAAAACTTCTTTAGTATCGTGAAAGTCGATGAAACGAAAAAGCGACAGTGAAAGAGACACGCATAAATTTATAAGATTTAACGTGGGAGAAAATGAGATAGAAATCGTTTTGAAGGTTTGACAACTGCCACGTGTGAATTGCACGTTTTCTTAGGACGGTAGGTTACCTACCTACTTAAGTTTTGCTAGACTGTTTGGGCATCGTTCCCAAACAAATGGTCCAATTGAGGCTATTTTTTTCAGTACTAACTAACTTAACCTACTACATATTTATAGAGATAGATGTACCAATTTACCTATGTATGTGTTTATACATCTAACATTGGGAAAATAATTTATAAACGAATTCAATCACATTTCTGGCAACACCTTACATCAATTTTTTTTTATCTTCACCACTTTTTTTTAATTTCCCCTTTCTCAAGACTGTTACACATCGGTGTAAACGCATCCACAATAACGTTTCACTTTAATATTCATGTGCGGAGCTTATCCCGGCAAACGGAGCGCGTTCCACCACTACACCAGGAACAGCACCAACACGGAGACGTGTGCCCACTCAACAGGAGGATACATAAGCGGAGGTGGAGGCAGAGGCGGCAGCGATTTAAGTAAAGTAACATGCCATGGGAGCTTAACACCAATTTATTACGTTCAGAGTAAAAAGAAAGTATGACATTGTAGTTTTTTATTTTAATCACGCTCTACATCAACTTATTATACACACAACTAAACTTAGATCATTATCTATTTGTTATCTATCTATTTTTGTTATAGGTATACCAATGTTTGTAAGTAAACAAGGTTGTAGTGCGTTTTATAAAAAGTCATTTATCAAGTAGAAGTACACTATGTATGATATTGGTAATTTTTCACCCGTCTTAGTTTAACAAATATAACATTCAATAAAATCACCGAATGCAGCAAAAATTACCAAGACTTTATACATAGGTAGTTACTATACCACTACGATACAAAAAGTCTGTTTCATGGCTACACATGATTCACGAATATGACCAACATTCCGAAAGATGTCTTCGAGACAAAAACAACATCCCGAATAATAAAGGTGAAGTCTGAAGGGAATATAAAAAACCCTGACTCAGATATCTGCACGTCAATTTATACAGAAATCAAAATTTCTCAGTTAAAAATTTCCAACTGCATTTTTTGAAAATGAGTTAACAGAAGTTAAGGTTTAGTCATTCAATGCAATTTTAATAGTTTAAGTTCTTAAAGAGCTAATAAATTCGAAATTTAATTCCTTAGGGTTTAATCATCTACTTTACAGAAAAAGAATATCCTGGGACTTACTCACACACGGCTAATCTGATTCTAAACTAAGAAAAACTTGTAATGAAAAACTTGTAATATACTACATTAAAATATGTTTATATACCTACCTACTAGCTGCCGCCCCGCGGTTTCACGGGGGTAGATAAATAGAATACATTACGCAGACAAACATGGTTTTAACTATCTTCCTACTAAGTAATATTTTAAATATGAAAGTCGGTTACTCTTTCAGGCAACAACACTGTTTCGTTGAAATCATTACAACGAAACTTGGCATACAAATAGAATATATTCTCGATTCAGACAAAGGCTACTTTTAATCCTGGGAAAATTGGCGAATCCCCGGAAGGCGGATGAAACCGGGGGCTCTAGTTATCAGATCATATGCTAATTATCTTATTTACGAAAAGCACAAAAAAGCAAAGTAAGCCAATCTAATACAAAGCAGCACAAGCAACAAACTAATACAAAATCCAAACCTATCACAAAAAGGAAGGCACACACAGCATCCTTTGCCACACAAAATGGCGGTTTGACATAAAAAAAAAGAAAACAAAATTGCCAATAAAACTTGCCATCAACTCTATACGTGGGTGCCCGGTGTTGCCCGACGTGCACAAAAGAAGAAAGAAAAAGAAAAAGAGGACTCACTATGTCCCGTTAGATTTTAATTGGCACATCCCGGAGTCAGGTTTCAGTCAGCAACCTGCTCTTTGATGACTGTATGTACTGGCCTTTATATTGGACTGTACTATTTTCAGGACTGTGGTGTTAGGATTCTACAGAATATAAATAAACTAGCGGACCCGGCAGACTTCGTTCTGCCCACCAGCGCCACCTACCGGGTCCAAATTGATGTATATATAAAAACCTTCCCCATGAAATACTCCGTAATTTGGTGAAAGCCGCATGAAACTGTTCAGTAGTTTTTGTGTTCATCGCGTTCGTACCTATCGCTATATTAAATTATATTTACTAATTTATTTTTCTGACCGGAATAAATAGTAGCCATGTGTAATTCCAGAACATATTCTAACTCTGTGTCAAATTTTATCCCAATCCCTCCAGCAGAGAACTGCTGAGATTGCAGCCAGAAGGCTGGTCCAAGTTTCAGTCTACGGTAGAACATTGTTATTAATATTATTTTATCCCCGAGTAATTTTACATAATCAAATAGATGAAATATAATAACGCCCTATGTAAACCCTATACGACCCTTAATCTCGCTATTATAGTTGTTCATCCATTTTAACAATCCCCCAAATCTCCAAAACTACCCACGTTTTTATTATATTATTGTGAATGTACAATCATACAATACTCCCTTAGGGCTCCCCTTATACTATTGAATGTCATATTTTTATGAAGGGCTTTGATTAATCATTGTATGACCAAATGGGGTTTCAAAACAAGCGATTTTGAACTGTATTCCTAAATTTATAAAGTCGTAAGGGATAAAAAGGGTTTTTTGGAAACTTGAGATGGATGTATTTGTTTAACTCTCGTATTTAGTACTAAATGCCCCATTATTAGTTTGTTTATTGATTTTTCTGATGCAGATGTTTCGGTTATAATTAAGCCAGAAAAATGATGTTCGAATATATACTTTATTGTTGTTACTTTTTAATACATATAAAAATGACTTTGATAATATAGGTACTACTTGTTCGGATAGTTCTTTAAGGCTAACTAAACCAAATATATCTTAACAAATTAAAAAAATATTAAGGGGGTTGCCAGTTTTATAGGAAACTGAATTGACTATGCATTTAAGTTACGTAAAAAAAACTTATTATACTAATTTCCCATAGTTCGCCTTTTAACATTTTTTTTTGTAATCGATACCTACCTAACGTACTTATATCAGTGGATGTTTTAGAAAATAAAGTCATTTTTAATATTATAATATTTATTTTAAATGACTTACCATTACCATGTTATTAAATACATACATCAATATTTTTTTATTAAATGACTATTATTTTTTTTTTTTCTTTAACTTCTTCTCATAATAATCTCGTAACGTGGTCTTATATGAAAATCTTTTATTCCTAAACATACTAATATTAAGGTATAAATAACGCAATAAGTAACACAAATCGTCATAGTGTCAATTCATTTCACACAGCAGTTAATTAAAACCCACATCACATCAGGGGAGCCATTTTACCTGAAAATTTACTTCAAAGCCCTTTATTCAGTCGAATTAGTTTTATTTCCAAAGAGTCCCAGCGCGAGACGAGTTGTTAAATTAATTTCAATGTGAAATATGGATACTGTAGGTACAATATTTTATTTTTAGGGTTCTGCACTAAAATATTACAAAAAATACTGTACTGTGTTATCAAAATGAATTATCAAAAAAGCAAAAATGTTAATAATATAATATTTATAATGTATTAATCCCACTAATATTATAAATGCGAAAGTCTAAAGCAGCCCATGTGCTAATCCATGATATAAACTATCTGTGTACCAAATTTCATCCAAGTCCGTTCTGTAGTTTCAAGTTATGTTCAAATAATGAAATTCTAACAAAGCTTTCATTCTCAAACTCGCGGAAGGTTTGAGAAGAACTAAAAACGTGTTTTTCCATCACGTTACCTTACACATGTGTAATACACACAGCAAATGATTAGGGAGCCGTTTTCAGGATTCCCCACTTCAACGGCTCACAAATCCTGTAAAGCCAGCATCCGGGATGATGACATACGTTCTATCCGTGGAGTACCAGGTAGCGGTGTGGGTTTGGTGGCATAGGAATAGCGATTAGCGATTTTTACAACAAGCATTCGGCTGGGGTAACTGCTTATTTATTTTGTTACCCACCTTCTTTTTACACCTTTATCCCTCCTAAGCAGGGTCGGCATAAAATGTAATATTCTTCTATTCCTCTCTTTCTTACAAGAATCAGCTTTCACACAATCCATCCTTATTTTCTTCGGTCTTCTTTTTTACGACCGTTTTTTGGTGGCAAACAAACAAACTTATTTACTTTATTTAATTATTGTAATTAACAAAAAAATTCGGCAGCGTTGCGGTTAACAATTCAAACGTTTGTGTCTTGGTAAAATACTTTAGATTTAATATAAACTATAGACATCACAACTACCATGAATTTATTATATTCACTATTGTTTTAAAAGTTTAGGGCAAAGTCATCATTTTTTTTATTCGTCACCCGCTACCCGCTCCGCTCATCACCACATCCGCACCAAATCCAGGGCTGGCGCTAACATTCGGAGGCGGAGCACGCACGTTACTAAGCGACTCTTATTACACCGCACACGATTTGCAAGTGTTGTTTGTGACAACCCTAACTGTTACAAGCTGTCGTTGGTTCGTCTTACGTTTATATACCTGGATCGCACTATTGGAATTCTCTTTACATAGAAACAAGATAAATATCCTGGGACATTTTTTCGTGGCCAATCTGATTCCAAACTAAGCAGAGCTTGTGATATGGTAACCAGATAGCTAATTTACTATTTTCAAATATATACTTATTAGTGGTTTCGGTTTCACCCGCGTACCCGGGAGATCTTCCATTTTCCCGGGATAAAAGTAGCCCATGTCCTATCTTGGATGGATAAAGGCATGATTATACTTATTATGGCTATGATTATTCAACGCGGACGGAGTCGTGGGTACCACCTAGTAAATTGGGTCGAAAGTACTATTTTACAGTAAGTACTATTCGATCAATTTTTTAGTACCTACTACACAAATAAATATAAGAAAGTATCTAATATAAATCTTATTTATTCTTTTTAAACATTGCATTTGCTACCTACAAATACTGTGTTTATATATATTAAATCCTATTATATGGGTAGGTAAGTCGTTTTCAGTTTGAATCGCAAATAGGCCGAAACCGAAACAAAATCCAATAGTAAGGATCAAAGATGGCGGCCATGGGGAATCTCCATAGTTGTAAATATTTGCTCATTTGCGAAACGATACGCAATGATTGGGAGAGGATCGTGTTCTGAATGCTAAGTGATACATACAGACAGACTGTGTAGGCTGTTTATATATAGGTCAATTTTCAACCTAGATTATGTGTGGATTTTGGCAGCTTTGAAACAAAAGTTGCGAGTGATATTTATCTTTGAAAATCGGGATATTTTTTATAGGCATAGGTACAAGAAAATAACAAAACTAAACAGGTAAAGGTACTTGATAAAGGAATCTTATAAGCCGGTATTCTAAAAAGATACTTAGTCATGTGTAGATGCAAAATATGTAAATATGTACAATGAATAATATATTTTAGGGTATGTAAAAACTATACATTATAAAAATGTTTTCGAGAGTATTTTTTATATAATTGTTATGTATAAACCCTCAAAATTATAAATACTTTTATCATTGCACAGATTATTTAGTAAAAAAAGCTTTCCCAACTTAATAAAGCTCAGAATAACATCTCATTTAAATCTCCCAAAGCTATCAAATGACGCGTCGTTACAAAACGGGAATCAATTAAGAGGGAGATAAAAGATACCCCAATAAAAGCCCAGTACATTTGCGTACAAAATACTTAATGTTTTATATTTAACTAGTGGCTCCCCGGGATTTCACCCGCGTTCCCGGAGAACTTCAATTTTCCCGGGATAAAAAGTATCATTATTTTTTTTTTGTTTTATGCTATCTACCTCCTCTCAATTTTCAGCCAAATCGGTTCAGCCGTTCTTGATTTATAAATAGTGTAACTAACACGACTTTCTTTTATATATATAGATTACCTACTAGATGACCTGTGCTACTACTGATACTAGAGGTCAGTGACGCAACTTTGTTAGCGACAGTGTCCAGTTTTTGCAACATTTTTCAATGATGCTCCGCTCCTATTCGTCGTAGCGTGATGATATATTGCCTATAATCTTCCTCGATAAATGGGCTATCTAACACTGAGATAATTTTCCAAATCGGACCAGTAGTTCCTGAGATTAGCGCGTTCAACTTTATACATAAAATTCTCGTGCCACAATGTTAGTTACCATACTCCTCCAAAACGGCTTGACCGATTTTTATGAAATTTCATATGCATTTTCAGTAGGTCTAAAAATTGGCTACTATCTATTTTTGATACCCTGTGATCACGGGGACGAGAACTACGCGGGTGAAACCGCGGGGCGGCAACTATATATATTGCTAGTATAGATTTATTTTAATGGCGTCTCAATGCTAACTGTTCGGTGTTAAGTTACATGTACGTGAGTAATAAATAACTAAAAGAATTTAAAGTCGTAAATGTTTTAGCTTCGTTTATTTATCGAGTACAATTCAGATGTTAGTGGTTACAAAAAATACTTTTAAATGTTCTGTGAAGTGACAAATTGGTATTCAACTTTTGGAGCTTTTAGGTGCGCGGTCGATTGCAGAATGATTCATGTGTTATTTTGGAATTGTCTTGTTTTTTTGTCAAAACAAACAACAAGTATGTTTTATAATTTAGATAAAAAATTAAAAACGGTTTAGATTTTTGAAGCATTTTTTATACTTATATGGATGGCTAAATGTACTCATAATGGCTAATGTACTAATTGGCATTAGATTTCTTTTAATGTTCTATAGCTATATAGCATATTACAAATTATATATATCAGTTATTATTTTCGCTTATAAAAAAATATGTAAAAGAATATAACAAAACATGAAAAAACCGAAACGAAACATGCAAAAGGTACAAAATCAATATAAATAAGCTACAGCATAAATATTTACCATACATTTTTAACAATCCATAATTAAAAAATAAAAAACCTCGTCATGTTTACTTGGACTCGAATGATAAATTGTACACTTTAATTCAATATGAAAGCTTTTAAAATAAAACAAAAGCTCAAAAGCTTAACAACACAGCATTAATCATATTCCTCTTTAATACGACAATAAATATAACGGGTTGGAATATTTACTCACTTTTTCTGTGGTACAAAAACATCCATAAATCATGTGGAAGATTTCTCATAAACTTTGAGACTCACTAATTAGGTATTAACCGTTTGTAACTGAGAACGTTTATTTTAGTAGGTAATTAATTTTTAATCACCTCCCCAAAACGATTATGAACTCGAGTGTACTTCATTAATATTCTAGGGTGTAAATTACGAAGCTTCAGATTTTTCACATAAAAATATTTATATATAAATCCTATTAATATTATAAATACGAAGGTTTGTAAGTACAGATTGATGTTTGTTACTTCTTCACGAAAAACTATAGAATGGATTTTGGAACACAGATAGTTTATAACCTGGATTAATATATAGTCAACTTTTTATCCTGGGTAAATTAAAGATCCCGGGAACACAAGTGAATCCGCTGGGAGGCACTAGTATAGTTATAGGTTTCAATAACAACTTTATATGAAACCTATTGGCTCCCCGCGACTACACATTATAATAATAATACATCATAATAATCTATAAATATACAACTTTATATAAGTGGATTAAATGCGTCATTTAAAATAACATCAAAAGTAAAATATTCAAACCTTTTTCTTATAAATCTCATAATATATTCTGTACCTACATTTCAAAAAAATATCTTCTATCGAATATTTTCCAAGCAAATGTGTAATACAATATTGTTTATCTCATACAATACATTGGATTTGTACAATAAGCTGAAGGGAGATGATCAGGGACGATATTCTAGTAAAAATAAAAATATCAAATTTCACCGAAACTCTGAGAAAGAAACTATTGGATTACATACTATTGAAACTCGACTTTCACTCGAATATAATGTACTAGCTTCCGTTTAGCGGTTTCACCCCGTTTAACTCAGAAGGAATACAGGGATATAATATAGACTATGACACTCACAAATAACGTAAATAAATAAATATCCCGGGACATTTTTTACACACGGCCAATCTGATTCCAAAGTAAGCTTCAACGTGAGCTTGTGATATGGTAACCAGATGGCTGATATATATACTACGTTTTAAATACATACTTATATAGATATTTACATCCAACGAAGCTTCTTATTAGTCAAAGAATTATTCAGATTTATCCAGTAAATTTCAGTCTATTCAAAATATTAAATCTTTTGCTTATTATAATATTATAGAATAGATAAAATTCGAAATAAAAAAAATATAGATTAACCTTAATAGAAAAAAAAACAATTTCATTCCGTCTATACTGTCAGTCTTTATATTTTGAATTAAGAAACAAAAGATATTACGAACGTGGTATATCGCGTATCGGTATATTACAAAAAAACAAATACTAATTCACTTTCAAAATTACCTACCCGTTCTAATTCACTAATCGAAAATCAAACTTACGCTACCAATGGTAAGGTTCAAAATAGATATTACAATATTATCTGTATATGTGTATGAAATAAAGTGCTATCGAGTTATGAGCAATTGAATCGGCAGGATTATTGTTTCGGGTTCTTTCGGGAATTTTCGGGAATCTTCGCCGCGACAGATGGTAATCGCCGCATTACAGGGGACAGACTTGTTTACCATATTTTATACTTATATTATGCATCATTTCAGGTTTTTGTTGAATAAATTGCGAATGGGACACAACATTGTTATTTGCAACAAGTTTTTATTATATACAGACGGCCGTAGGGATTTTATAGGGAAGAGTTTCGTTTCAAGGTAATATGAGCACATACGGTGCTATAACGTCACTTGGATGCTGATAAGCAATAATGTGTTAACCCTCATAGATTTTGTTTTGAGAAAATGACGTCTTAAGTTAATGTGTAAGATATAAATCCATTTTTAATGTACTTTTATGTTTTAGATGACTTGAAACGTTTTTGTAGAATGTTAAATACGTGATGCATTATACAAATATATCAAAATCTTTGTTTTCGACTTTTTGTGGGTTGACACATTATTGCTTATCAGCATCCACTTATGCAAGGGTAGTAATTTTTAACGATTATATTTATTAAAAAGTACTTAAGTGACATGTTTGCTTTTACTTTAAAATTAAGTTTAAAGTTGTATTTTTCCTTCTGTCATAATCATTTCTGTTTTTATTTAGACACTATTAAAATTATAATTCTGATTTATTTCTTGACCATAATTTAAAAATACCTTATACGTCCTTTCTTCAAGACAGAACAGTACATACTAAAACGCATTCCATCTCTTTCATACCTAAAACAAAATGGAAACCGCATTTCAAATTTAAATATACTTATTCTTACTTATTATTCTAAGTTTGAATATTCTTATTCTTATTGTTCGAAATCTAAAATCATACACAACAAGTAGGTACCTACCTACCCACATTCGCCGACAAAAGCTTTAATAACCCGGGGGTACATTTACAAAACCGGGGTGTACTTACGGATACAATCCCCGGTAGTACTACTGATCCGGGATAAGTCTTTATGGCGCATATATGACCCGATCCGGGTGAAATTTCGCAAAGAAACGACGCTTTAGAATTTTTTTTGTGTACGATTCTTGGGAGTTATTGTTGAAAAATATGTGGCCATTTTTATTGTGTATTTTATGACGTGGATACGGTTAGCATCATTGCGTAGTTTACAAACAAACAAATAGTATATATTTTGGAAATTAAGTCAAATCATATACTATTAAAATTGTGATACAAAAATGTTAAGTATAAGATAGGTAGGCTTTGTAGTAGTGATCCTGACTTGAAAGCGGTTGTGGGTTTGAATCCCGTTCAGGATAAACAATTGTTTGTTTTGCGTCTGAATGTAATCTATACTAATAGTATAAATGCGAAAGGTACTCTGTCTGTCTCGCTTTCACGCTAAAACTACTGAATCGATTTAAATGAAATTTGGTACACAGATAGTCTAGAGCCTGAGAAAGGACATAGGCTACTTTTTGTTCCGGTAAAATGGAAGATCTTCCGGGTACACGGGTGAAACCGCGGGAAGCCACTAGTATCTATATATGTATTTAAAAGTTGTGTATCATTTATCTGGTTACCATAACACAAGCTATTTAGCTTGATCTCAGATTCGCGATGTGCAAACAATGTCCAAAAATTATTATAAATATATTTTTAAGAAGATTTCCTTACCAATACAAACAAAAGTGTTATAAAAACACAACACATAATACATAGCTTAACACACAGTTTACGGCCAGCACATAAAGAAAGCTCAGCATAACACATAATGTGCTGGACTCACATCCAGATATATGGTGACACTGAACTTTGAAATATTAGCTTTATAGAAAAATAAGCTCTATAAAGAAAGCTTTAGATTCCATTATGATTTGCTGCACAATGCTAGTAAATTATGTACTTACTTCTAAATCTTTAAAAATAATGTAAATGTTTATCGAAATAAGAATAAACAGATTTCTTATGCTATAATAATATGTTTGTCCTAGATGAGAGTCGAACCAACGACCGGCGCGGCTTGAAAATCTAACGAACCGCCCAGACACATAGTAAAATAGTAAATAATCAAACTCTTTGAAACGAGAAACTTTTAAAATATAACAAAATTACTTAAATCGTTATTAAATACTAGCTGCCTCCGCGCGGTTTTACCCGCCTAGTTCCCGTTCCCGTGGGAATACAGGGATAAAATATAGCCTATGTTACTCGGGGATAATGTAGCTTTCCAAAGGTGAAAGAATTTTTGAAATCGGTCCAGTAGTTTCGGAGCCTATTCATTACAAACAAACAAACAAATCTTTCCTCTTTATAATATTAGTATAGATTTACTATTAAAAGTTTTGCGACAGATTGGACAATTTAAATGTTGCCAGGCGAATTAACTAAGTATACAGAGTATAAAAATATATATAGTGAACATAATTCACGTTGATTATCCTATCATTTTGTTTCTACTACATATGATACCTAAAATTTTGCTGAAAGCTGACACTAGAACAGCGGTTCTCAAACTGTTAACCACTATTCAACTTTACGAAAAGCTAGGTGAACACATATAAGTTATAAAAAAAAAAAATTAAATGTTAAATTTCTCTGCTTAGTTTGGACTAATATTACTAGCAAAATATAATCAAATTTTAATATATATTATTTGATACTTACAAAGTAGGTATATAGGTACATTTTAAAATTATGTAGGTATATCATGAATTAAACTTATTAAATATTTCTTGAAATTATACCTACTTACCCTCCATTGATAAACTAAACTAAACTTCGAAGGGGGGACTTGTCGACCATTTTGAGAATCCCAAACAACTTTATTTAAAATATTACCCAAATGTGCTTTCTTCACGACTCATATGTTTAATGTTCAAGTCTTATGTTCTACGAAAGTCGAACCGGTGTCTGAAGGCCTGTGAAGGCCTATAAAGGCCTATAAAGTAGAGGCAGTGACAAAAGACCTACATAAAAGATTATGTGCCTACATTGTTTCTAGCCCATTGCTTATTGCTATTAGCTGCCAAAGTTGCTTTTATGTTACATATCTAGACTAGACCTTGGAATTATACGTAGAAAAGAAAATATAATATGAACTTTCTGATCGATAATTTCAAGTTCGAAAATATTACTATTTTAGGTTAGTTCGAATGTTGACTTTCTTGACATGAATGAATAATCTCATCGACATGGATTTTTGTGTAGTGATAGTTTGTAGTATGGAGAAAAACATATAACATCGAATCAGCGAGAAATAAGTTGCCAAAGCCTGCTTGTCGGTTGTCTGTTTGTCCTGTGTATGTATGTTAATATCTATATAAGTATGTTTATTAAAAGTAGCATATCAGCTATTAGGTCTGCTAGATTTTGATCCAGATTGGCTAAGTCCCAGAATATTTAATGTACAAGAATCATAAATGCAGAAGTTTGGAAGTATGGATGATTTTTTGTTACTCTTTCAGGCAAAAACTCCAGTACGGATTTGGATTACATTTGAAACAGAGATAGTTTATTTAATCAATTAACATATCGGCTACGTTTTAGCCCGGGAAATTTCACAAGTTTATTTTAAAAGTTTTCCCTTTTTTTAACATTACCACATCTTTATTTAAATATCATAACATTTCATTCAACATAAAGTACTCTCACATTGATATGCGAAGCCAAGGGTCGGGTGTAACTCAACGCCCGAGGCGCACTTCCGTCCGGATAGTGTCCGGATCGTGTCCGGATCCGCGACGATACGTATCGCATGTCACGGACATAAGGTTTGGTGCTAATCACCCGTACTAATGTGTTTTTGGACCCGTCGTATGTATGCTTGAAGCTATGGGTTTCACAGAGTTATGGAAGCATAGCTTTCCAAGGTTTCACTCGCGTTCCCGGGGGATCTTTAATTTTCCCGGGAAAACTCTGGGGAACGCGGGTGAAACCGCGTGGCGGAAACTAGGATATAAATAATTTGATAATTAAAAGTAAAAAAGTACCTTCTCTAAGCATCTACCTAACTAACAGTTTCGTTTTCTCCACTTTAGCAAAACCCTATCGCATTCCAACCCACAACTTCTATTCAACACAGCAATGATACCAAACAACTAATATGTACCTACTGTACTAAACGAAACCTACTAAATCACTCATTGTTACTAAAGAACGGATGAAGGATTCTTAATAAAATTTCAGTCAGAGTTAGAATATGTTTTGCAACAGCACAAATGTTTTATCCCGGAAAAAGTTAGTAAGACTGTAAGTTAGTTAACTCCAACAAACAAAAGCTGTCCCATACAAAAACCATTATTAAAATCTTTCATACAGTGTTATGATAATAAGTCTTTTATCACAAGTAAGTACTAGCGCTAAAACTGGTGGTTTCAACCGTTAAGCGTTCAAAGAAAACTTGGACACAAAGTGATGTGTTCAAAAGCAAAGAACTTTGTTCTGGTTGAGAAAAGTGAGTAAATTGCAACTGGAGAGACGCTGGCAACTTTGTTATGAACGCTTTGTTGGTAACACTCGGGTGGTTGTTGTGTGTGGGCACGTAATATACTTTTAAACGCTTCATTTATATTAATATGTAAAAGAAAGATTAGATTTTCTGTATTTAATTGGCTACGAAGCTACTAGACTGATGTGATTATTCATGCAACAATGGCAAGCAATATTATAACATAGGACCGGGAACTATGTGGTTAAAATGCGTGTGGTGGAAGCTATTAGGTAATAAACACAATGATACAAAAAAAATTGAAAATTTAAATTATTTCTTCGAAATGAAATACGACAAAATTGTAAAAAATCATATATAGCTCAAACCAACGACGTAATGTACCTACCTACGTGTACTTCATCCAACGGAGAGCCATTTTTGTTTGGCTTATTTTCAGTAGGTACCATTAATGGCTAATTTATACAGGAGGATATAATACCTAAATAAAGTTTGCAGGGAATTCATATATGAATTACAACAATGTAATAAATATTATAGATTCTCAAACCTGAAGCCTTATTAATTTACCTACCAGTCTGTTATATCGTTTAAAATGTCTCGTCGCGCACGCACAGAGTATCAAACTGTGTGTTTACAACATTTGAGATGAAATACTAATTATGAATTTCAGAATTTAAATGTAAATAATAATTTGCCCGGTGCAATTGCTTCTTATCTTTTCTGCCTTCTTTATACTGAGCAGTTAATACTAAATTATAACATAAAATAGTTTTAGTGTTGTTTAGTAAATGTATTGTAAAACTAATGAAAAATTCCTCGCAATATATTATGTAATTTTTTGAGTATTCAACCAAAACCAGGGCTGGAAACTAGTATTAAATATAATTGAGTAACAAATAGTTTATGTAAAATGGTTAAAGGCAGGACTTATAGTTATTTATATCAAATCTATTGTTTCAACAATATAACTGTCAGTTTTTACTTAAACATTTAATAGTTTAACAAATAACTATTTCAAAGCTCAGTTCAAGAGCTTTGAGAGGGCTTTAACTTACACGAAAGCTCGCTGCCAAAGTTTCAAGTAGACTCTTGTATAGTACCTGAAACAAAAGTAAACAATCATTAGATAAGTTTTAATTGTTGAAAGTAATCTTTAAATTTATTCGTTAACTTCATTTAATATAATAAATAAATGTTATTTTTAGTGGTTTATGAAAGCTCGGTTGATAAAGACGGGTTCGATTTCCAGAATGAGCTTGACCTTTTGGTGAAGGGAACTAAAGCACGGCGGTAATATAAGTCAGAGCCATCAGCGCTCACCGACTCGTCTGCGTAAAGGTGTAAAAGTCATCAGGGGTTAGCACCAGCTTTAGTCCAATCAAAAGTGTAAAAGCCATCAGAGGCACACCTAACACCTTTTAGTCTTATAAAAAAACCGGTGATAAGACAATACATATCTTTATTTGACCAGATTTAAGGTACTTTGTGGTAGCTGGCTGTCAACCTCAAGATGAAAAGTTTATAAGAATGTATGAATGTTTGTTTGTTACTCTTTCACGTCAGAACGGCTGAAGGGATCGCTATATTTGGCACAGTTAGAATATCTTCCGGAATACATTTACGCTACTTTTTATCTCGAGAAAATTGAAGATTTCTGGGAACGCAGGTGAAACCGTATCCTTATAGGTTATCTAATCTTAATATATATAAATCTCGTGTCACAATGTTTGTCCTCAATGGACTCCTAAACCACTTAACCGATTATAATAAAATTCGCACACCATGTGCAGTTCGATCCAACTTGAGAGATAGGATAGCTTACATATACTTGGACCCGGTAGGTGGCGCTGGTGGGCAGAACGAAGTCTGCCTGGTCCACTAGTAATAATATAATCTTACATTTCCAATTCAAAATCTATCACGTACAATCAAATTACGATGCCGCTTATAATTATGAAGCTCACATTGCTATTCCGACCGCGGATCAGTTAATTTAGCAGATTCCGATCTTTTTGGATCCCTCCCATTATTTATTGCGAAGTCCGTCCGGTCGTCCGGACATTTTGTTTGGCAACGTGAATTTTGCATTCCGTCAGTTAATCGATTCCCGATCGGATGGTAGAATCGAGATTATACTATCGAATGTATCGAGTTGGAGCTGTTATTTAACTCGGCCGTGTGTTACACTGACGTTGAATCAAAATTATACCTAATTGTGTTACCAGATACACTGTAATTATAAATTTACCTCACTTTTGGTTTATATGTTGTATAATATGAAGAAATTAATGATCTATAAAAGTTTATTTTTAAATAATAGCTTATATAGTGTTGTGGTTTTTTAAAATTTTCTATGTAATAATTATTTTATTGTTATTATGATCCTGTTGAAAAATATATATAAATTAGTTTCAGGGTCGACCATTGTTTTACAAATGTATTGCAATCTGACATAAGATAAAGCGTTATGAAAGAAAGCACTAAAATACTTGAATTTACGCATACAATAAAACCCTACACGTAAAAAATAAAAGAGGCCACGGTGTAACAGACATCCATTTTGAAGCATCTCAAGTTTCTCAGTTTTTCGAAAACGTTTTTTATTTTTCGACAAAAAATTGCGATGCCCCGTTCTCAGCCTTTTACGATGAAATCTCTCTTATTCGTTATTTTCGTGAAGTCCTTTGCATATCTATCGATATTACGGCGATCTCTATAAGGTATCGATATCGACGTAATTATAGGGTTCGCACCTCAAAGTTTTTGGGATCATTTAATTTTATTATAGTATAATTGGGAGGGTAGATTTATAGATATAGCCTTTATGATTCATGTTAAATGACTGCAAAATCCCTACTAACATTATAAATGCGAAAGTAACTCTGTCTTACGCTTTCACGACAAAACCATCCAACCGGTTTAAGTGAAATTTGGTACAGATATAGATAAGACCTTGATAAAGGACATATGCTACTTTTAATCCCGGGAAAGTAACAAGATTCCGCGGGACGCGAGTAAAACCCTAGCCCTCGGTTTTACTCGCGTAAGTAAAGTCTGGGAAAATGTCCCACGTGGTTAATATTGGTTACTACTATAAACAATTCCATATATTAACATCTAAAGCATATACATTCTAAGATACAATAGAGATTTGTGGAAATCGAACCCGCGACTATGAAAAAAGTATGAGCTAACCGCCACACTGTCTAATATTCCCTCCATACCACATTTCAACACGCGTCCATGAACAACAAAATAACTGAACATTATAACATAACTAACCAAAAACAAGCAAAAACCTTTTTACTCTTCCATTCCAACAATTCACATAAAGAAATCGTATATTGTATTTAAACGGCACGGGATTCGAACCCGGGACCGACGTTAATCCGATCAGGCATCTCTTTTGTTTTGTCTTAACTTTATTTATATCGGACGATTGCTTCGATTGCGATTCTCGTGTATTTCTTTTTGGTGTGGGACGGATTTGGGTACTAATAAGTTTGTATTTTTTTATTAATTTAATATGTAAAAATAAACTCATTGTTATTACATTTACTTCGTCATTAAATCCCTTATGAAATAAATTAAGCAGCATGTCAACCCTAATATTATAAATGCGAAAGTAACTCTGTCTGTCTCGCTTTCACGCTAAAACTACAGAACCGATTTAAAAGAAATTTGGTACACAGATAGTCTAAAGCCCTAGATAAGACATAGGCTAGTTTTTATCCCGGGAAAATGGAAGATCTTCCGGGTACGCGGGTAAAAACGCGGGGAGACACCAGTTATTACTAAATATCTAATGATTTTTTACAGCGACAGTAATATAAAATCCAAAAATTTCATAACGGTATTCACAAAATGACTAAATTTAAATCATAATCTTTAGCAACTTAGTTTAAAACTATAAACCCGTTCACTTTCACGAACCAGCGAAGTAAATAATTGTACTTCAAACGTCCTCTTCCATTTAACAAAAGGGACGGGACGCCATAAGTCGCGTTTTTATTCCTCCATTTACTTGAAAGGAATATTTAAAACACTTATATTTTTTATGTTTTTACATCTCACCGGTTTTATGTGGGCATGCGTCATGGAAGCGAATGAATTTAGTACTTTACTATGGAACAAAAGTACTTCAATATAACCTACAAAGTTCTCTGGCAAAGGCTTTTTATAGGTACCGTAAGAATGTTACTGTGAAATAAAATAATACATAGAAAAGATACATAAACTTCATTTTTCTGTTTATTAATATTTTTAACCCCCGACGCAAAAAGAGGGGTGTTATAAGTTTGACGTGTTTGTCTGTGGGTCTGTGTGTCTGTGTGTGTGTCTGTCTGTGGCACCATAACTCCCGAACGAGTGGACCGATTTTGATTTAGTTTTTTTTGTTTGAAAGGTCATTTAATCGAGCGTGTTCTTAGCTATGTTTTATTAAAATCGGTTAAGCCGTTTATAAGATATGGGGGATGAAAGTAGGAATGAAAAACCGATTGTTTGCAAATATGCCCGAGTGGGGTATCAAATGAAAGGAAATGATTCGTACATTACAATAGCTAAGTTTTATTCAAATCGGTTCAGCCGTTTTTAATAAAACTTAGTCGGGGGTTTTTTTTAATTTTTAATTTAAGTTTTATTATTTTATAACAACAATTACATTTATGAGTTCAAAATGAATGAATAAATATTCACTACCCAAATCCATACCTGTTGTATAGGGTTTATAAAATTGCCTTTGTGTGCGTTGTTTATGTGTTATTGTATGCGTGTACGGTTTTTGTACATCGGAGGCCATTCAAAATGGCGGAATAATTCTTGCTGTCTTCAGTTCAATTTTGTTTCGAGATGGATAATTTAATTTAAGATATACAACTTAAATTGTTAAAAAATCTGTCTTCAGGGAGTATAATATGATATTTTTTTTAATATTATTATAAATACGGTCGTAAAATTTGACTACAGGGACCGTAATATGCAAATTTATTAGTTAATAATATAAATATGAAAGTTTGTCAGGATATTTGTTAGTCAAACACACCAGAAGAGCCTTTGATAGGTATTTCTGGAATAACACTTGGTCACTTTTAGCCACGAATAATTGAAATACCCGGAAATGAGGTGCCACTAGTACATAATAAAATTATTAACTTGAATTCTCTTATATAAAAAGTTTTAATGAGGTTAATTAATAAGTTACCCTTCCCTTAGTTTCTCCAATGGAATAGTCTCAAAACGTGTCATAATAAATAAAAAACGATCCAAATTCAATTAAATTTGTCATTATTCTTACTTACTAATAATACATACGAAAGTTTGTGAGAATGTTTGTCTATGACACCAGATAAGCTGAAGGGAACTGGATGAAATTTGGCACATATGATTATAGTCTGGAATAGCAATATCCCTCTATTTATCCCGGAAATTAATAAGATCCCAAGAAAGGGAAACTGTCGGCATCATCACACACTTACATTAATATCCTGGGACAATCTGATTCCAAACTATGCAGAGCTTGTACTTGGTAACTAAATAGCTGATTTACTGCGTATACTTTTATAGCGCGTTCAACCAAACAAATTCTTCAGCTTTATAATAATAAATAAATATCCTGGGACATTTTTCACGGCCAATCTGATTCAAAAGTAAGCTTCAAATGAAGCTTGTGTTATGGTAACCAGATAGCTGATATTCTACATAATATAATACTTTTTTAAATACATACTATACCAAACTAAGCAGAGCTTGTGATATGGTAACCAGATAGCTAATATACTACATATAATACTTTTTTTAAATACATTACATATTAGATATTTTACATCCAGACACAGAACAAACAGACATATTCATGCATACAAATGTTTGTCCTGGGTGGGATTCGAACCCACGACCCGCGGCTTGAGAGTCAGGGTCACTAACCACAAAGCCAACCGGGCTGTATAGATATAGTATAAATCTAGATAACATACATCAAAACATTCCTACATTCTATATATAGTTCTGTATAAATATAGTTACTAAACAAAATAAAATACAGTTCTTAGTTTCCAATAAGCTAAAATGTTGAAAATAAACACCAGCAGAAACTGTTACGTAAGATTCAGCCAATTCTATTAAGTATACTTCACGCTACGGACGAGAGAGGATCATAATTATTTCACTTTAAAATCACTATTGAAACTCGTTCGGATTTCACATTGTAAGATCTATATTTCGTTCAAACACTAAATAAATAACTACAAAAAAAAAAAAGTGTGAGAACCTTACCTTCATAGTATTTTTAAATCACTTCATACACACTTTTACATGTTATTTTTATTAATGACTAGCTGCCTCCGCGCGGTTTTACCCGCGTAGCTCCCGTTCCCGTGGGAATACAGGGATAAAATATAGCCTATATTACTCGGGGATAATGTAGCTTTCCAAAGGTGAAAGAATTTTTTAAATCGGTCCAGTAGTTTCGGAGCCTATTCGTTACAAACAAACAAACAAACAAACAAATCTTTCCTCTTTATAATATTAGTATAGATAGGCTTGCATTTGGTCTCTGACCCGTCCATACAGGACGCTGCCGAAACTTAAGATGGAGCATGCTTGCCCAGAAGACACCTATTCACTCTAGCCTTGAAAATCCCTAGATTGTAGGCGTATATTAGGTACAGTCAGCAACGGAAGTCGTTGAACACAATGAAGTTCCAAATCACCTGCACACGTATTACTTACCATAAATTACTGATCAAAGTTAACTACAAAATAACCTTGTCAGCATAGAACTACAAAAGTCGCCGAGCACTGTTATGCCATAAATCGCTGAACATTACTAGCGACAAAAATATGTTATCAATACAAAATACAAAAGTCGCTTAACAATGATAGTTTGTTACTCGACGAGGCTAATTCTCGGTTTGTCATAAGTTGCTGAACATTACTAGCGACGAAAATAAATTATCAATATAAAATTGTCATGAGCACAGATTTTTTTTTTATTTCAGAAAGAAAGAAAGAAAGAAAAGAAAGAAAGAAATTTTTATTTCACAAATCCGATTCTCTGTTTATCATCTTCTCTATTTTTATCTGCATAAATCTATTTATATATATGTTTAGCAAGTTGCTAAACATAATATAGGTAGATAAAAATATACTTTCATATAGTAGGTATATGAAACTTAATTATTTTAATAAGTGCTATAAAAATATAGCATATATATAAGTAAAAATTTTTTTTTGAGTATCTATATATATATAAAACAATGTCCCCGCCGCCTCCGTCTGTCTGTCTGAACACGATGAACACAAAAACGGGGGGACTTTGTTTTACATATATAGATGTAACTAGAGGCACAATTGAAATAATAATGAAATTATTTGGTTCGAATGACAATTGAAATGACGGATTCTATTAAATTTACCTTACATATTTTTACTTCTACTTTCAGATATTGGTTTTTGTTCATAAAACTTTACTACATATTTTTTTACTTCTACCTTCAAATATTTGTTTAATAATTCTTCTTCTTCTTCTTCCTGCCCTTATCCCGCCTAAGCAGGGTCGGCACAACATGTATAATAATATTGCAATAAAAATTTTGTTGTTTAAAAGCGCATGGTAAATAAATAAAATTAAAATATATCTACTGTCTTTTCTTATAAGCTCACGAAAGTGGAGTCAATAAAGCATTTTACCCGGAAGTCCTCAAGAACAGCTCCGATTTCGATGTTTTTTTTTGTTAGCTTTGTTTTTTTATATTATTTAAAATCAGAAACCTTTTGGAGCGGGGAAAAAAAAAATATTGTTTAAACAAAATCTACTTACTATATTTATATGAAACCGTTTGCCCGTTTTTGCAACATTTTTGATTGACGCTCCGCTCCTAATCGTCGTAGCAGGATGACACATAGCTGATAGCCTTCCTCGATAAATGGACTATCTAACACTGAAATAATGATTGAAATCGGACTAGTAGTTTCTTAAATTAGCGCCTTCAAGCAAACAAATAAACTATTTGGTTTTATTTATCAGTAGAAATATAGACCAAAAGAAAATATATATGCATGTATGCATGTTACGTGTATACCTTACATATATTTGGTTAGGCTACTATATATATATGTATGTATATATAATATTTCACGTTGTGTTTATCGAGGAAGGCTATTTTGAAGTTTATTTGTTTGCTTGCACGCGGAAATTTGAGAAAACTACTGGTCCGATTTCAAAAATTATTTCAGTGTTAGATAGCCCATTTATCGAGGAAGGCTATAAGCTATGTATCATTACGCTACGACGAATGGGAGCGGAGCGGCAATAAAAAATATTGCAAAAACGGGAAAACGGTTTCATATAAATATAGTAGATATAGATTAAACAATATAATTTCTTTTTCCCCGCTCCAAAAGGTTTCTGATTTTAAATAATATAAAAAAACAAAGCTAAAAAAAAACATCATCGAAATCGGAGCTGTTCTTGAGGACTTCCGAATATTGCCTGTCAATGAAGACATAAACTTCATTGACTCGGCTATTGACACGATATTTTGATACCCAATGATAACACTAATATTCAGACAAGTCGTAATTAAACTTGACTAATAAATTTGAATTAGTGTTGAGCGAATTATTGCACATTTAGTGCTCAGCTACTTATTGCGAATTAGTGTTCAACTACTTATGGTAAAATCATGTTCAGCAACTTAAGGAATATTGGTAATCAGCCTTTTTTGTAACTTTGAAATGACAACCTTGTTTTGTACTCTGCTGTGGTTAGTGATTTACGACAGTTTTAGTGCTCAGTGGTTTTGTAAATTTGAATGTGTTCATGGACTTTCGTTGCTGACTGTACCTACGCTTTGTTTTACTATTATCTTTATATGCTGTGTGGAACTAAATAATTATCAACATAATCCACATTCATTGAAAACCTGTCATTTCTTCAAATATCTCCCGGTCATGGTATTCCCAATGGAGGACAGCATGAGGTTCTTCAAGAAGGGAGTGAAGAGATTCCTACAGGATCGGCAACGCGTGAGTGACGCCCCTAGTGTTGCAAGCGTCAATAGGCTACGGTAACCGCGCGCCATCAGGTGGGACCGTATGCCTATTTGCCACCTTTGTGATGAGCTATTCCTGTATCAAAATCTAAGGAGTACACCCGTCACTTTCTTCACCATGTAAAACGATAAAGACAGTAATATTTTAATATAATAGCTATCATGTGACCCGGCCTGGACTTCACCAGGCGGCCCCAACGGATCGATGCGGACCCGTGGGGACGTCCGTACCTTATGGTACGGGCGAAAATGAAGGTGGCGCCCTCTACGGAGGAAATGGAGCCGGCCGTTCTCAGAGCGGTGGTAGAGGGACTGTTCCCGGACAGCCCCCCTTTCGAACCGCCGTGTATGGCTCTGCCAGAGCACGAGGACAACGCCGCCCTTGAAGCTCCTCCGGTAACGGAGGAGGAAATGGATGGGGCGGTTGGCCGGCTCCGGGGGCCTCGGAAGGCTCCGGGACCAGATGGGGTGCCTAGCAAGGTGCTCTCCATTGCCCTAAAGCACCTCGGGGACCGCCTCCGCTGCCTGTTCAGTGACTGTCTGGCGGTGGGGCGCTTCCCTGAGGTGTGGAAAGAGGGAAGGCTGGTCCTGCTAAGGAAGGAGGGCCGCCCTGCAGACTCTCCTTCCGGGCACCGGCCACTGGTGATGCTGGACGAAACCGGGAAGCTACTCGAGAGAGTGGTGGCTTCCCGCATTGTTCAGCATCTGGCAAGGGTAGGGCCGGAACTCTCCGAGAACCAATTTGGGTTCCGGTCGGGGCGAGCCACTTTGGACGCCCTGGCCGCCCTGAAAAGGTTCACGGAGGACGCGGCCGAGCGGGGACAGGGGGCGATGGCGATCTCGCTAGATATCGCCAATGCCTTCGGTTCCCTCCCCTTCGAAGTGATTGAGGAGGCACTCCGGTACCATGGATTGCCCCTCTACCTTCGAAGGGTCGTGGGTCACTACCTCCAGGGACGGGTAGTGTCCTACATAGAGAGGGGAGGTGCTCGGAGGGAGAGGCGGATGGCCTGCGGTGTTCCCCAGGGGTCCGTTCTAGGGCCCCTGTTATGGAACATCGGCTTTGACTGGGCTATCCGCGGGGAGGTGCTGCCCCGGATGGCGGTCATCTGCTACGCAGATGACACATTGGTAGCCGTCCGGGACAACACCTGGGAGGCTCTAAAGAGAAGGGCGGAAGTCGGGGCATCCCTGGTGATCCGGAGGATCGGGGCGCTAAGCCTCCGAGTGGCGCTCAGTAAAACCGAGGCCCTTTGCTTCAAGGGGCCGAGGTGGAGAGTGCCAGCGGGGGCCGCTCTCCGGGTTGACGGCGATGTAATCGAGGTTAAGGCCAAGATCAAATATCTTGGCCTTGTCATCGACGGGGGGTGGCGGTTCGGAGATCACTTCCGGACGCTGACCCCCCGCCTCGTCGGCGCGGCTGCGGCCCTGTCGAGACTCCTCCCAAACCTGGGTGGTCCAGGCGCGCCGTGCAGGCGGCTATATGCTATGGTAATCCGTAGCATGGCCCTGTATGGCGCGCCAATATGGGTAGGAGCCCTCGACAGGCAGAACAGGGCCCTTCTCCGCAGGCCGCAACGCATCATTGCGGTGCGAGCTTGCCGGGCTTACCGCACGGTGAGCCATGCAGCGGCCTGTGCGCTTGCCGGAACTCCTCCCTGGGAGATTGAGGCGGTAGTGCTGGCCGAAGCATATCGGACGCGGGTCGAACAAAGAGCCCGGGGCGATTCACTCGCCCCGGAGGAGCTCGCCCGCGCCCGGGAGAGGAGGAACCTGAAGGTCCTGGAGCTTTGGGCGGATGGCTTAGTGGACGCCGAATATGGCGTCCGCACGATAGAGGCCATACGCCCTCAGCTGCAGGAATGGTGTGGGAGAACCCACGGGTCCCTCACCTTCCGGGTCACACAGGTGCTGTCCGGGCACGGATGCTTCGGGCGGTACCTGTGTCGAATCGGAAGGGAGGAGACGACGTCGTGCCACGGGTGCGGCGCCGGCGATGACACGGCACAGCACACCCTAGAGGTGTGCCCGACGTGGTCGGGCGAGCGCCGCACCCTGGTGGCGGCGGTTGGCGGTGACCTCTCACTTCCTGGCGTCGTATACGCCATGGTGGGAAGTGAGAGGGCATGGGAGGCAGTCGTCTCCTTCTGCGAAACGGTCATGTCGCAGAAGGAGGCGAGGGAGCGGGAGCGTGAGGCTGATCCCTTAGCGCCCCCACTCCGGCGCAGACGAGTGGGGAGGAGAAGGCAGCAATACATAGCCGCCCTCGCCCCCCCGTAGTGGTGCTGGCTGGCAGGGAATGGGACTCCCTGCTAGCTGAAATAGCCCACATGTCTAGGGAGGGGACCAAGTGATCCTGGTCCCCTCCTTCTTGGCGCGGAGGCCCCGGCTTTTAAAGCTGGGGCCAGCTTGCAGATGTCGCGGTTGAAACACACTAGTGCGCCCGTGACATCTGCAAAAAGAGCATATAGGATCACCGACAGGTTTTTAGTGGGTATGCCTCACTCATGCAGAGGAGAGTCCCACATAACCACCCGCACCGTCCCTTTGAGGTGCGGGGGTATGCGTAATGCAGTTTCCTGTCGAAAAAAAAAAAAAAAAAAAAAAAAAAAAGCGGCCCCAACGGAAGACCAGCGCTGGTTATGCAAATAACCAGCTTCATGCTGAGTTGGTGGACCATTTGTATCGCCAGACAATGTAATTTAATCATATTTATTTTTAGGTTAATAATTTTTCATTTTGTTTATAATTGTTTATTTTTCTTATGTATTTAATATTTTTCTGGGCGTCACAAATAAATATTTCTTTCTTTCTTTCTTCTTTCTTTCCATAAATCTAGCTACAAGTAGTAGTGGTAAATAATTCACAAAACGGCCGGAACATAATAGCTCTCTCACTTTATTCTCTTTAATCTAGAACAAAGGAAGATCCAGTTTAAAACAGCCTGAAAGCGTAAACAACTGGCAACATTACTCCTAACTGGAATCCAGATGTAGTTGGTAACACTGTTAGATGGAGTTCCAGTCGAGATGTGTTTTTAATTTTGCGAAGTTACTGGAAAGCTCCTGTAGCTTATTATGAGCTTTTATTATCGTTTGCTCATTAGATAAATTCAGTTCTGCGATTCAGCTAAATGGATAAGCTATCTTTTATTTTATTGCTTATTGGTGGTAGTAATTTCATTGATTTTACAGTGGCTTGTAGTTTGTGAGCAATTTAGTGAACATATATTTATATTATGAGTATATAAATACCTAATAAATATCCTGCGACGTTTTTAACACACGGCAATGCTATTTTAAAGGAGTCTACTAACTATTATGTCGATGCTTTCTCATGACATTGAACTGTCTGGTTCAGTAAAAATACGACAGTATGCATCGACCATTTGAGTAAACCACTTTAGTGTTCGAGCTCTGGGATAAGTGAAAAGCGAAGGTTAAGTTAATATTTCAGTATTCCCACTGCAGAAAATGAAAATACAAAAGAAAAAGGATAGTTTGATTTTATATAATTTTAAATATGTATTATAGTTTAGGTAGGTACTTTGCTATTAGTAAAAAGAAATTGACATACAACCTACAAGATACACGCGAAATACATAGCCTTTGAGAGTTGGGATAAATATATATTGTTATTTAATTCATGCGAAAGTTTCTAAGAAAGTTCTTCTCTTCTCTGCTTAGAAACAAACATACTAATGTTTGTTACT
This sequence comes from Thyatira batis, assembly GCA_905147785.2. Classification (NCBI taxonomy): domain Eukaryota; kingdom Metazoa; phylum Arthropoda; class Insecta; order Lepidoptera; family Drepanidae; genus Thyatira; species Thyatira batis. The sequence continues at coordinate 1,832,351 of LR990510.1, read as the reverse complement.
CTCTCATGCAAAACGGCTGAAAGGATCGCGATGAAAAATGGCACAAAATTTGCATGCGCACTGATTACACATAGGCTAATTTTTATTCAGAGAAACCACGGGGAGAAATCTATTATTTTATAGTTACAAAAAATCCTCAAAGTCTATAACTTGGTCCGCAACCAAGTCGTTTCTGCTCAGTACAAATATTATGCAACGAAATCAGTAATGCACGTAAACAAAACAGTTGAATTGAAAACTTCTTTTCTTTAAAGTTGGTTAAATACATGGATTTCAAATATGAAATGATATGTTTTTAATTCAAATAGGCACACAAGCACTTACGAATTGTCAGACTTTAACGCTCGGTTCGGAGGTTAGTTTTGCTGAGACGACCCGATAACAAACTCAGCAATTTTTCAAAACAAATTTCGATTTATACATTTCAAGGAATTAGTCTCCATGACAATATTTCCGCGTTGGTATAAAAAAAATTTCTACACTAATATTACAATGAGGAATTATTTTTATTTTTGTGTATGTTTATCTTTACTATGTATAATATTATAAAGAAGAAAGATTGTTATTTTTGTATGTAACGAATAAACTCAAAAACTACTGTGCCGATTTCAAAAATTCTTTCACCATTCGAAAGCTACATTCACCCTGAGTAACATAGGCATATTTTATCTCTGTATTCCCTTGGAAACGGGAACTATGCGGGTAAAACCGCGCGGAGGCAGCTAGTAATATAAAGTGTTATGAAATGTTATTGTACGAACAAAAGTCAGGGGTGTGCAACACAACTCAAATTTTATAGCCTTTTGCTTTTACCTGAAACGGCATGATAGCTTCAAAATGGATATAGATAATGTTGTATGCAGATGCTATTCCTATGGGTATGAAACTGAAAATTCTAAAAGTTTAGGTACTATTTTTGTTTTCTCTTTGATTTTGCTGAAACAGAACAATGGCGAATCAAAAATGTATATGTGAAGACTCACAATTGATTATTTATATTATACTGATATTTTTCGCTAAAGTTATCTATTCTTTAAGCTAAACTCAGTAGCAGCAGTCTCGACGTAAATTTTGTTAACATTGCGACCGAATTCGGATGCAAAGTCCTGTCTATTTCATATTATAAATTATCAATTAAGCTTCTGACGAGTTAGTTACTATGATATTTTACCCGACAGCCAAATAAGGGTTATTCCAGAAACTCTTATCAAAAAGACAATAAAATGTTCAAAAAGCTCATCTCAAATGAAACGAGCTTATTCCGCAATGAGAATATAATTTTATCGAGTAACAAAGGTCCAGTTACTTCGGGTCCAATCAGGAAGGGTCCGGAAGCATTAATGCTATTGTCGAAGGGTTCCCTACAAATTCATTGAGACGGATGTCCGAAAACATTGTGTAACGGCGATATATTAGATTTTGGAGGAAAACAATTTTAATCGTGCAATTCATTTAATGGCGGGAGAATAAGTGCAAAAAAACAAAAGAATAAAAAAGTGTCATCGATGCGTCGTCTTTCCGGCCAGTGCGCTCGAACATGCCCCCGGGTGTTGAAGGATTTGCCTTCAACCAGAATCCGTAGAAACAGGTAGTGGACATATTTTATTAAACGCTCTTTTAATAATTCCTGCTGAAGTTTGAATATCAGCCACACGTACAATTCCATCAGCTCCGGGGTGAACTGCAACAATTCTTCCTAATCTCCATTTGAGCGGTGGTAGGTTATCTTCCTTGATAACTACTAACGTATGCAGCTTCAGAGAATCCTTGCAATGACGCCACTTGGTTCTCTGTTGTAATTCTGCTACATACTCTTTACTCCATCGACACCAAAAATGTTGACGGAGCTGTTCAATCCGTTGAAAGCGAGTTAACTGACTCGCGGAGCGATGTTGATATTCAGGCTGCGGCATTGAAATAACTGGCCGACCAATCAGGAAATGTCCTGGCGCTAACGGGGTAGTATCTGCAGGGTCTGAAGATAATGGCGTTAATGGACGTGAGTTCAATATTGCTTCGATTTGAGTTAGCGTGGTGTAAAGTTCTTCATAAGTGAGATTACAATTTCCCAACACTCGATGGAGATGATACTTGGAAGACTTAACACCCGCCTCCCAGAGACCACCGAAGTGAGGTGTATACGCGGGAATAAAATGAAAACGAATTCCATCGTTAGCCAAACTTTCTCCTAACGAATCACAGTTGGCCTTTAAAAATTTTGAAATATCATTGTACGCACCGACAAATGAGGTACCGTTGTCGGAATATATATCGATGGGTTTACCTCTTCGAGATATAAAACGATACATAGCTAGCAAATATTTATTGCTGGTTAAATCACCCACCAGCTCCAGATGAATAGCTTTGGTTGTAAAACAAATGAAAATAGCTACATACACCTTTACTAGCTTACACCCGCGACCCTGGCGACTAGCACTCATAATCGGGTCGGCATAATCAACGCCTACAGTTTCAAAGGCAGTTCCGCCTGGAACAAGACGCTGCTGTGGTAAATTTCCCATTAATGGGTTAACAATTTTACCCTTCATACGTTGACATCGAACACATTTATGATAACAAGCCTTAGCTAAATTTCGACCTCCTATAGGCCAATAAGATTCTCTAATAGAAGCTAATAATATCTACGGACCTGCGTGTAATAACCGCTTGTGTTCAAAATCAAATAATAATTTTGTAAAATGATGAGTGGACTGTAGAATTATATAATGTTTCTTACTATAAATAAAATTTGAGTTGTCGAGACGTCCCCCTACACGTATTTTTTATCATTGTCAATAAAGACATTAAATTTGAGAAGAACGCTCTTTTTTGGTAATTCACAATTTTTAATAAGTAATTTATACTCAGGGAATGAATCATGGTATAATTTACTATATTTAGGTTTAGCTTTAAGTCTGCGTTCTAAAGAATAAAGACATTGCGAAGCCTTTTGAAACGAATCTCCTGAAACGGAAGGGGATTGTTTAAGTGGTAAACGCACACAAAAACGACCATCAGCTAAACGTGTAGTATTTGCAACGAAATGTTCCTTGCATAACCTTTCTTGTGGTGAATAATTATATGATGGTGAGTTTATTTCCTCTAATTGCCTAAAACGACTAAAATCATTTCGAATATTATCAAAATTATCTTCTGAAAATGACTTGACGCTAGTAAGATTACATCTTATATCATTAGTAGGTAAATTATTATGACGGAAATTGACAGGGCCGGAAACTATCCACCCTAACCTAGTATCACGTAGTACTGGTTTTCCATTACCTAATTTTATTCTATCTGACCCTAACAAGTCCCAAAAAAGATCAGCGCCAACTAAAATATCTATATCGGATGGCTTGTAAAATGTAGGATCAGCTAAGCAGATATGAGAGGGGATATTAATGTCAGATAGATTTACTTCTCGACATGGTACTTTATTTGTTATTAATGGTAAAACAAAACAATTTAGTTTAACACTAAAAGTATTATTGAGTGACGTCATTTTTACCTGACATGTTTTACCTACGTGGGAAGTCACGTTGTTAATACCATAGATCGGGCTATTTACCTGATTAGTTACTAAATTTAATTGACCGCATAACTTCTCAGTCATAAATGATGACGTGCTTCCACTATCCAGCACAGCACGAGCAACGTGCTCGCGTCCGTTACAGTCATATACTTTGACTAAAGCAGTAGACAATAACACGTCACTCTGCTTGACTTCATTGCGAGACGGTTTAATGTTCGCTGACAATGATACGTTATTTTTGTCAAGCAGATGCGTCGATAATGAAGATGGTGATGATGATGATGGAGCTATAATATCAGAAGATGTGTTACTATTTTTAAAATCAGTGATATGAATTAAAGTATTATGCCTGCGTTTGCATAGCTTACAACCTGGTTTCTTACAATGGTTGGCAAAATGACCTGAACTAAAACAATTAAAACAAATTTTAAAACTTGGCAGTAACTTAAATCGGGCTTCATTACTCAGTGCAAGAAACTGTGGACAATTATTTAAAGTGTGGTCATCTTTGCATTTAGGGCAAGACTTAGTAACAGAGACATTAGGATTATAGACATTAGACGTAATATTAGGATTTTGAGTGACCATAGACTTAACCTTAGGTTTAGAGTTAATAATAGGCTGTAACGAATTATGACGTGATAACTCAAGAGCTTCCACAACATCAGCACGGTTGCGTAAGAATTTAATAAATTTATCAAATGTTATCGTATTGTCTTTGTCTTCCAGACCTTTATACTCTTCCCACTCACGGTACGATTTTTGGTCTAACTTACGTGTGACTATGTAAATTAACAACGTATCCCAATGCAAAACTGGCTCACCTAACGTTTCTAACGCTCTTACATTCTTGTTTATCTGATCGGAGAACAGCTTTATTATTGAGCTATCAAATACGCTGAGAATGCTGAGCTGTATAGTTTTAAACCGAATCGAACTGTTGCTGACCTCTGCTATTTTCATTTTATCGCGTTTGGAAAATGGAAGGATAGTTTAACATCTTTGAGTATTAAAAGTAGGTATTAAAAAAAGTCCAAACTAAGCAGATTGTACTATGGTAACCAGACAGCTAATGTACACTACAAAAACTTTTTATATATATCCTTTTATGTATTACGCTGAAAATCAGGACTTACAGACATGTTTCTCACACAAATGCTTGTCACGAATGGGAATCTTACCTACGACTTGATGCGGCTTCACCCGCGTACCCGGGAGATCTTCTATTTTCCCGGAATAAAAAGTAGCCTATGTCCTTTCTCAGGCTCAAGACTATCTGTGTAGGTACCATAATTTAAATCGGTAGTTTTAGCGTGAAAGCGAGACAGAAAGACAGAGTTTCTTTCACATTTATAAAATTAAGTTAGAATGTAAATTTTACGATAAAAATATTACACAATTACAAAAACTCTTCCTTTATCCAACTTGTTATCTTAATATCTATTAAAATTACTCCTAATTGTTTTCCGTCCATTAATGAACGGTATCCAATTTAAAATCACAATAATCAATTGAGGAGTAATCTCTGAAAGCGATCACGCTCTCAAGTGCTCGTTATAACAAGTGCGTTTAATTAAGACACGAAATCTATACCTACCGATTATGTTATCATCATTATAACTATATTAAATAGCATGGACAAAATAGTTCAGTATTATTTTCTGTATTGCTTAAGAACTTAAGGGCTCGATTGTGAGGTAACCAACTTATATATGTATCGTATGTAAATAAAAATATTAAAATGAACACACTTGTCATTTCTGTTAAAATTCCATGTATTTTCCATAGTTTTTTAAGCCGTGATATTTTATCTGCATTTAATAAAACTACAAAATTTTGTCAAAGTTATAAAGAAGGTTTATAGATATAAGTTTAGTTAAGTTAGTTGCACATCATTATTGGGTCCTCCTACCTTATATAACAAAAGTTTTAAAACATCTTCAAGTCTATAAAGAAAAGACTTACTACTTCATTAAGAACAAGAATGCTTAAAGCTCTATAAAATCACTAACAAACATACCTATAACTATATAACAGACTACCTCCTCCGCGCGGTTTTACCCGCGTAGTTCCCGTTCCCGTGGGAATACAGGGATAAAATATAGCCTATGTTACTCAGTGATAATGAAGCTTTGTAATGAAAAAAGAATTATTAAAATCGGTCCAGTACTTTTTGAGTATTCGTTACATACAAAAATACAAATCTTTCCTCTTTATAATATTAGTGTAGATATGAATTCTCACAAAAGCTTTTGTCTAGGATCTGCAGTCAACTGGTATTTTATTAGAGCATCAACTGTTTGCATAAGTTCTATGAAAGACGTAATAAGGTGCCTGAAACCGGATATACCTACCTACCTAGTATGTATATAGAACGCTTTGTAATTTAAATCTTTCATAGATTCAGCAGGTATACCCTGTGATATTAAGGTATTTTAGTAACATTATAAAGAAGCCAGTTCCCCGGGATATTTAAATATTCCCAGTTAAAAAGTATTTGTTGATTCAGGTTATATAGTGTTTCAAATTTTATCGAAATCTGTTCAGTAGTAGAGTATGTTGATGGATATTATCACAAAGACAAATATTTCGAAACTAATTAGTGCTTTTGATGACCTATTTGAATAAAAACATCATTTTATATTCATTCGTGTGTTCCGTATTGAATACGAAACAAACATACGTTAATATTGCACTTAACCAAACCCGGGATTCAAACCTAAATTACAATTAGCAATGTATTGTAACATATTGCTACCAACCCCTTCCTAATAACTTCTTGTACATTAAACTAATGAACCGTAGCCAATACGAGCAAAGTCCGAAACCCACTAATAACCGCTACACGGATGGCAAAAAGCTCCGGATTAAAGAGCAACCCGTGTCGATTGGTCGAGCTTGATTGAGCTTTTGCCTAATGCCCAACGGAGACAGGGTGAGTATACTAAATTCAGAAATATACTAATACTAAAAATCCTAGGATTTTCCATACGGACTTTAAAAAAATTGCACTAAGCTAAGGATCATGTTTCAGATACTAATAAATGTATTAATCAATCTTAGGTATTATATATAGACATTATTCTCGTTAAGTTCCGCGAAATTAATGCTAATTGTACCTACGTAAAATCTTTGCAAATGATTTTATAACTTTTTAATGTTTTTTACACTCTTCCAATAATATGATAGAAATGGGAGGTATTCCACGTAGCCCACCTAAACGAAGCCCACCCAGAGGAAGCCCACCTAAAGTATTCCACGATGCCCACCCGTAGGTGGGCTTCAAATAAAAATTAAAAATAATAAATTTTCTATTCCACGAAGCCCACCTAAGAATATCACTCGCATAGTGTGGGGACAAGAAATAAAAATGTCGTTAGAAAAAAATATTTATTATAAATAAATAAATATCCTGGGACATTTTTTCACACACGGCCAATCTGATTCCAAACTAAGCAGAGCTTGTGATATGGTAACCAGACAGCTGATATACTACTTTTAAATACATACTTATATAGATATTTACATCCATATTATTTAAAAGACTAACTTAAATTTCTATAATCGTTCAGTTTCATTATGTGAGACAATATTTGTCATTTTTGTAATCTTGGGTATGTACTATTTAAAATCACAGATTGTTTCATAATTATCATTCCAAAAAATATTTTTACTATTATTTTCCTTTTTTGTGCTCTTAATAAAATCACCGATTGTTTCAAAATAAAAAAAAATGGACAAGTATCAAAAACATTGCAAATATAGCTTTTCATAGAGATCTATGTTGAAGTTTTCATATAGCTACCTGTTTAGTGAATAATAAAAATACTTTACTGTAACATAAAAAATCATAGATTGTTTCATAATTACAATAAATACTTGGACAAATAACAAAAACATTGTAAACATAGTTTGACAGCCCGGTTTGCTTTGTGGTTAGTGACCCTGACTTTCAAGCCGCGAGTCGTGGGTTCGAATCCCACCCAAGACAAACATTTGTATGCATGAATATATCTGTTTGTTCTGTGTCTGGATGTAAATATCTATATAAGTATGTATTTAAAAGTATTATATGTAGTATATTAGCTATCTGGTTACCATAACACAAGTTTCATTTGAAACTTACTTTGGAATCAGATTGGCCGTGTGAAAAACATCCCAGGATATTTATTTATTTATTATAGTTTAAAATCACAGATTGTTTCAAGATTACAAAAATGACAAATAATGTCTCTCATAATGAAACTGAACGATTATAGAAATTTAAGTTAGTCTTTTAAATAATAAATATTTTTTTCTAACGACATTTTTATTTCTTGTCCCCACACTATGCGAGTGATATTCTTAGGTGGGCTTCGTGGAATAGAAAATTAATTATTTTTAATTTTTATTTGAAGCCCACCTACGGGTGGGCATCGTGGAATACTTTAGGTGGGCTTCCTCTGGGTGGGCTTCGTTTAGGTGGGCTACGTGGAATACCTCGAAATGGGATGGTAAGTAATATTTAGGTACCTAATATTGTTTTGTTTAAAACTGATACGTAGGTTTTTCTTGCATAGATATATTTATTAATATAATACAATAGCAATATGATAAACTAAATAAACCAATCATTCTTACTCTAAAAAAAGTCAGCATTGTTTTAAAAATGAATACTAGGTTTCTCGGACAGTCTACGTCTGCCTTTACAATGGAAGGGAGATTTGGGAATCAACTGGGCTATATTATTTCAGGAGGATAGACATTGCCTCAGCTTATTTGCATCAACATTGATTAAATGATGAATTAAGACAGAAATCTAGATTCTAGTCTTAAGACTGGTCTGTCGATTTGTCTAGAATTATTGGGATGTTGCTAAGTGGAAATGCTTTTGTATTAACAAAATTAACTTCAGTAAAGGACTTACTTAGAATTAAATGTTAATCTTATCGTTGAAGTTATTTCAGTTAAAGTAACAGTCTAAAACTTAATCATTTTTTTTATTACACTATAATTTTGAAGGCGAAAGTTTGTGAGTGTGTATGTTTGTTACATCTTCACGTCTGAAACGATTTTAATAAAATTTGGTATGGAGTTGGCTGACAGTCTGGGTTAATACAATTTATATTATACAACTTTTCATCCTTGAAAAATTGGATACCCCTGTGGGACGCGGGTAAAACCGCGGGGAGCCACTGGTAAATATATATTTTGTCACAATTTAAAATAAATAGCAAATAAACATAATTTTCGTATCAATGAAAACACACAAAAAAACTGTACTTTTCGTCATGCAACACCTTAGACCTTCTATACACATCTTAACTAGCAGCTCCCAGCTTAAGCCACCGATTAATTAGCATAATTTAAAATCCCATCGGCTTCCAAATCGTTTGTCCCTCTCATACGTACGCCAAGTGGTCGAGATAGCTGTCAGGTATAATCCCATATTGTCGGTCGACCGGTGGCTCAGGCATGTTAATGCTGATGGATGGTTTCATGCCGGAATGAACACAGATCCATAGTTGTGTGCGAGTGTTCCTGACAGTTTTGAGTTACGCTTTGAGGATGAATCTTGGGAACTTGTTTGTTTGTTTGTGTTTGGATGTTAAGTGTTTTGGAACCTAAAATGAGATAGGAATTGTGTTTAAAACAATATTAGATAAGTAATGTAATATAACCATTTTTCTTTACACTATAATTCAGTACATAAAACGAGTTCGAGTCAACCTTTATTCAACAAAGTTTTGCGCATATAATATTGTTTGTAAAATATTCAAAACAAAAAGAATTATTTTACAGTATTATCCTTAATAAATGATAAAAAAACGGAAATTACAAATTATTAAAAAAGAGAGGCTATGATACTTTTTATAACATCAGCAATGTGCCAGTGAAAGTCCATTTAAAATCTGCCCTTCGAAGATTACCAAAAAATGTCGGATAAATAAAATGGAATAAGTAAACAGCTGCTATTTTTACATACAATTTTAATTATTTTTATAAATATAGCTTCTTGGATATCTCTCGTAATTGAAATCCATTTCCGAAAAAACTTCTCTACCGTGTAACTTTTGCCGATAATTCCCGAACGAACTTCGTTAGACACGGCTTGCCTGCTAAATACCTGGTTTTTTCCGGTTTTTTCCTGTTTAGTCCAGTATAGGTTTTACTGACGTATTGTTTTCTTATTAATTTACTTGGATTGGTAAAGGAAACCAGATGAGAAAACGTACCTAGTTTTTGAGTACGTACCTGAAACAAAAATAAATAAAATTTTAAAATATAAATTGGTATTAGCGTAAGTGAAATATTTCCTGCTAATATTAAGTAAATAAATAAATAATATTTTGGGATTATTTATTATTTATAGGTATAGCCAAAAAATATATATTATATGACTCCAGAAACTTAACTTATATTACTTATACCAGCTAGCTAGATAATTTAGTACTTATACAGATATTAAACCCTACATAGATGTATGTTCAAGCACAGAAATATTTGTCCTAGACGGAAATCGAGCCAGCGACTTAAAAGTAAGTCTCTAACGAACCCAACAGGCCAGACCAATATTTAAATCTTCTTTCTTGACTCAATCTTGCATAAATCAATCAGTATTCTATCTAGATACGATTAGGTTTTTTGAAATTAACTCAAATTCATAGGTCATTGAACTATTCATGAAATATACAAAAAATCTGTAATTACGTATAATAATGTTGGTACTGAAATGAGACACGATTTTGTGGTACCTTCATTACCGTCGGATTTATCAAACGAATTTCTAGACCACATTAAAAAAAGTCTTCTTTTATATTAGCTACCAAGAAAATAATATGTTTATTTATGGTATGATCCAGTTACTTGACGATTTACATCCAACTATCTAATTTAGATTTGTGATTTTGACAAAAATAAAAGAAAAAATACATAAAAGTTGGTTTTCAAAAAGGAGATATAAAAATTCACTTTACATACTCCAGACTAAACGTTGCTTTAAATGGGCTTAGAACATTTTAGAGATGGCGACACAAATCCCGCGGGATAATATTATCGCGGACTGCACCGCCCCGGGATCGCCCCGGGATTCCGGGATCAACGTCGCACTTTTGACGGGAATAGGATACGTTTATAGCATCACTTCAAATGGAATTTTCGCCTTTAAACGTGTTTACTTTGGAATGAAGTTTGAATATTGTAGTAAGTATCTAAATAGACGCTGGATATTCTTGAATTGTAAATGGAACATCAAAGTGAAATGGTTGTATTTTTTATAATAAAATTTAATTTCCTTACGCCAATTTACATAAAACATGAACTAGTAAATTAACGAGGGTAATAAGGCAATTACATGATTTAAACTTGTACTTTGTGATTTTTTTACCGACTTCCCGAAAAGAAGGAGGAGGTTCTCAATTCGGCCGGTTTTTTTTTCTTCTTTAAGAAACAGGAATGGTGAAAATCTATCATTGACGTTGCGGATTTTGGTTGTTTATATTTTTGTGTAGATAATAATTCTTCTGTACGTGTGTTGACAATGAACTCCTAAACGGCAGGGCCGATTTGAATGAACATTTTTATGTGTGTTCAAGTGGATTCGAAGATGGTTTAGATTCACAATTGGACCCGGTAGATGGCATCGGTGGGCTGAATGAAGACTGCCTGGTCCACTAGTATAGGTATATTTATTACTTTTTATATTGTATCGAATTTTGATGCATTTGTAACCTTGTATTGTTATTAAAAGTGTTTTATATTCCATCCTAACACAATCTCAAGACGGTATCATATAAACGGGAACTCCAATATAACGGGAAGTGTAAAACGTTGCACTGACTTAATCTAAATTGCACAACATCCCTCCTATACATTGAATATGTCATTAACGGGATCCCATCGGGACTCAATCCCGCGGGATCGCATTATCACTTAGGTACAGCACTATACTGCTCATAATGCGTTACTATGGTTATCTCGAATGAAACTCGCCTATGATTTTGTGGCACGAGAAAAAAAAAGTTAAAATACTGCTGAACAATAAAAAAATACTTTAACATGTAAATTGGGTTGGTTGGTAACTAAAACATTAATATTATATGGTACAAATTACGAATATTAACTTAGTTTCGTTGTTTAAGAAATAATTTAAGATGAACTTAATATAAAACAATTTTTTTGTAATCTTAAGAACTATATTTTCTCGGAATATCAATAAATCCATAACGCATTTGATAATTTTACCCAGTCCTATCTAAATTTGTTCAGCCAGACTTTGACTCTAATCTCCTACAAAAACTTTACTATATTTTTAAATAAAAGTTAATCTATAACTACAAAAAACAGTAATAAACTAACACAGTAGTAATTCTCGCGTGAAACTCCCCTCTCTAAGGCTGGTTCGAAATCGGATTAATATGAGGGGAAAAGTCAATTATGAAATGGGGATTTCAATTAAGTTAAGATGTCGCAAGGTCAATCGATTAAAGACGTCAAGAGTCGTCTCAAAATTTAGTATAAAAGGGCCCAGGATTCATCATCATCAGCTCATATACGTCTCCACCGAGGAGCACGAGCCTCCCCTAACGACGAGGGGGTGTAGGCCATAGTACACGCGCGCCTAGTGCGGTGCGGACTTCACATGCCTTTAATAGTGACATCTCGGGCATGCAGGTTTCCTCACGATGTTTTCCTTCACCGAAAGCCATTGGTGTGAATCCCTACGTTAGTTTAAACACAAAATTACGGGCGAGGGTTTGAACCTGCAGCCTCATGGTCGTGAGTCGGTGCGTTTCCAACTGAGCCACCGCGGCTCCAGGGGTCCAAAGGGCCTAGGATTATATTATTAAAAAAATAGTTTTGGTGAATGTTTTGGGCCACCTGATGTCACCGACCCTTCTCCTATCCAAATACAACTTAGTACATAACTGCTTTACATATAACCTAACTTAGGTATTTCAGATGAACTCTGAACTAAGAGCTGCACCTTTTGAGTACAATGAAAACTCTTCGTTCGCTTTCATTTCCATTGCCAAGCAATTCCTAACCTTACCCTCAGTAGCGTAAGTACAAAACACATTACATCTAACCGAGTCTACGACAAAATCAGTAGGTATTTCCATTCGTCAGTGATCCTAGTACACCCACACATTGAAATCAACAATCAAGGTATAATATCCCATAAATCATAACACGCACACATGTGTATTTTATAACAAAGTTGTTTGTTTGTGTGTGTAAACCGAACCGGTTGAGTTCGGAAACTCGCTCGCAGGGACTTCTGCCGGGGTTTTGGGTGAGGACACTGTGGGGAAAGTAGCGGGTAGGTCTTTTTTAGAGATATTTTAAAGTGTATCTTAAGTAATATTATAAAAACAAATGTGAGTTCTATCACCAATGTATAGCTAGATAATTAGAGAGTATTATTGGCTATGTATCATCTCCGTATATGAGAACGGGAACCACGTTAGGGGTTACACGGGGCGGAATCTAACAACCTATAGATATAAATTGTCAAAAAGACAAATGAAATAGAATGTCCTTGAAAATATAGTTATTTTTTTTTTTATATTAAGTAATATATCTAGATTATAGCAGTTTTTAACTTGAACCAACAAATCATGATACTTACTAAAGCGTTTAAATTATAAATCAATCAATCGTCCTTAATGACAAGAAATTCTTTGCTCCTAATGACTTTCCCCTTCAAAATTGTTTATATTTTTTTTGTATTTTATATGTATTCCAAACGCTTCTATTTAATTATTAAAAAAATGCAGTTATTTTTTCTATTTAATTCATTCTCAGTTATTTTATTAATCTCTCCCGCTTTAACCAGCAACATAATCTCACCCTATATATTACGGTGTCATTGACACCGGCGCCCGCGCAGCCTTCGGCCCGATCTCGCATAGACGAACCTACTCCACTTGATCAAGGTATTCCAAAACTTTTAAGTGCATTTAGTTGAATTAAAGCTTTTTCCATAACTCTTAAAGTGTAGAGGAATTTTAATTTTGTGTTTGTTTACTAAGTTTTTAAGGTTGGAAAGCTTTATAATATACTAGTTGACCCGCGCAGCTTCATTAGCGCCATTTGCCCGTTTTTGGGACATTTTTGATTGATGCTCCGCTCCTATTTGTCGTAGCGTGATAATATATAGCCTATAGCCTACCTCGATAAATTGGCTATCTAACAATGAAATAATTTTTCAAATCCGACCAGAAGTTCCTGAGATTAGCACGTTCAAGCAAATAACAATCTTTAGCTTTATAAGATTAGTTTAGATTACTTTTTATACCTGACAAGAAACATACATACCTAAAGTAAAGCTGTAAAGTTTTTGTGATCAATACTTTATTTACAATATTTTTTCTATTTTTTTTTACACATGGCCAACATGATTCTAAACTAAGCAGAGCTTGTGTCAACCAGTTAGCCGATTTACTTTTAAATACATCTTTACTACAATATTACTAACTTAAATATGTAACAATTAGACTAATAAACAATAAAAATAGTATAAAAATTATCGTCTAAAATAAACTCGTTACTTAAAATTTATCAGTTAAATTCGAATTAATTAAATTTTCCTGTGAAGATTAGAACAGATATAAATCCTTTTAACAAACGGTAACTAGGACTTAGGGTTTGATTCTGATTTTACAACAGAATCCCGCTACAGATAATCGTAGCCTGAAGGTAACAACGGACCCGTGGTACAGTATACCGACGAGCTAAATCAGCAGGTACACTACTTACATACGGCAACGCATGACGCATCTGTTGTCGCAAGCGTCCATAGGCTACGGTAACCGCGCGCCATCAGGTGGGACCGTATGCCTATTTGCCAGCTAAAAGTTATAAAAAAACACTAGAAAAAGTAGTAGAAGTAGAAGGATGGATGTGTATGTATATGCGTCACTAACTCATGAATCAACGGCTGAGGAACACCGATTAGAAGATTGTTTTTTTTTTTTGGAAGGGACTTGAAGGTGTTAGCCTCTTTACGCGGGCAGTCGGTAAGCGCTGAGGGCTCTCAACCGTAGATTGGAACATTGATGATCCTAGATAACCTGCACCTAGTAATATAGTAAATACATAAAATACAAACAAACTAACATACCTACTAATAAAAATCTTTTGAATTGGTAACAATGAGAACATTGCAATATAAGACACTTCTTACACAAAATGTAATTTTAACTCTATTATAGTAATTTTAAAAACTAAATAGGACCCAAGCCGACCCTAAAAAGGATAAGGTGAGAAAAATGATGATGATAGTAATTTTGAATCTTTATTTAAGTACCTCCTTACGTATCGAGATAGAAATATTTTTCATCTGTAACATTATAATTTTGCCACAAACTAAACAACTTTTAAGGAGGTAGGGCGCAACGGATTCGTCCGTTCGAAATTGGAGCAGCCCGACTGGGGTAGTACCTCCACCTTACAGAAGACCGCAGCCAAATAACACTACATGTAGTGTTGTGTTCCTGCGGTGAGTAAGGTAGCCAGAGCTCCATGAGGAGACCCTGTAGCGGCAGTGAGGGGACCAGGGATGGAGTAGCGTCGTGGGGGTGTGCAGGAGTGATGCCTGTTTGGCCCTTCGACGAGAAGTGCATTGCGCTTTGTCCCTTTCACTGCCTCTATAGTTACTCCCTTTTTTTATAGGGTCGGCAACGCGTGAGTGACGCCTCTGGTGTTGCAAGCGTTCATAGGCTACGGTAACCGCTTCCCATCAGGTGGGACCGTATGCCTGTTTGCCACCCTTGTGGTATAAAAAAAAAAAAAAAAACAAGGTAGTTTCGAAACTGATTTACTGTTACGTATTGTACTGTGGCAAATGTGTTCAGCTTTATCTGCGAATGCTCTTTCCTCCGGGGTCCGGACTCGCTAACCTTTTAATATTAATGCTCCTTAGATCCCTTTTTTGCTATACAAATGGATTGTGCCGTGAAATTATTTGAAATTAAATTGGTATATAATATATATGTTTTTTTAATGAAATCCTTTGTGGTACTGTAATGTTGGGATGCTAAATTAAATGTTACAGAAATTTTATGTGGATAATTTATTAAGTGCTTTCTAATTTTTACTTCCATAAAAGGTAAAGGCTTTGTATGGTCATGAAAATCAGGTGTAATTATGTACCTATTGTATTGTCAATGAAAGGTTCATATAATAGAAAAAAATAAAGAAGTTGCGGGAAATTAGAAAATTTAAGAATTATATGGCCATATTAACTTTTGTCAAGAAACTTAATGGCGTTTGACATAAGTGTCAGTCGTTTTAATTCAATAAAATTCATAGTTATGACAGGACAACGTCTGTCGGGTCATTTGATCTACACTAATATTATAAAGAGGAAAGATTTGATTGTTTTTTTTGTTTGTATTGAGTAGGCTCCGAAACTACTTGACCGATTTGAAAAATTCTTTCACTGTTGGGAAGCTACACTATCACCGGTGAACATAGGCTATATTTCATCCCCGTATTCTCTCGGGAACGGGAACTATGGTCAAAACCGCGCAAAGGCAGCTAGTACTTTATACAAACTAGTCTAAAATCACATCGATATGTAGGTAGGTACTTAGGTAGGTACTCACTCTTGAGTCGTGATGTAGTTGTATTGCGACCGCATTCTGAGATGACTCTTAAGATTATCTTCTGATTGGACAAAGAGATTTGTTCGGTAACATAACGGTAATGCTGCGGGTAATCGGAAAACATGCTTTATGGTACTTATTATTGAGTTAATATATCTATACTATCTATATATAAAACAAAGTCCCCGCCGCCTCTGTCTGAACGCGATGAACACAAAAACTACTGAACAGATTTTCATGCGGTTTTTTACCATATTACGGAGTTTTTCATCGGGAAGTTTTTTTATGTATAATGCTTTATTTTGGACCCGGTAGGTGGCGCTGGTGGGCAGAACGAAGTCTGCCGAGTCCGCTAGTACTAATATATAAAGCTGTAGAGTTTATTTACTAGAACGCACTAATCTCAGGAACTATTAGTCCGATTTGAAAAATTATTTCAGTGTTAGGTAGCCCATTTATCGAGGAATGCTACATATCATCACGCTACGACGAATAGGACCGGAGCATCAATCAAAATAAGGGAATCGAACCTACGACCAGGAGCTTCAAAGTTATCGTCACTAACCATAAAGTTACCAGTCACATTAGTTTCTTCCACATTAAAAATATTTTATGATACTCTTATACATACATATATGATTAGAAATCAAATATTTGACTGACTTAATTGATTGTGGGTCTAATCATGATGGTGGTTCAAAGGTGCCGACATTATGAGAATACTTGCGTCACTAAAGGGGAAGCTGATAACAAGAATCCCATTCATCAATCTTAGCCGTAAGAGGTAGTATGTTAACTTGCCCTTTTAGACGTGGCAAAGAATATATGTATATTACAATTTATTATAAATTTCACTTAACATTTTTTATGAGTTTTATTTCGTTTTTAATGCATATTGTGTTTAATTTTTTATTTTAAATATATCGATTTATTTGATACAAACTATATTAACATTAAAAATTTAAACATTATCTAGTGAAAGCGAAAAGCGTTTTTATTAGTATTTAAGTTTTATTATATTTTTTTATGTAGAATAATTTAACATTGAAAATATAAAGTGTTATATGTCATTTTAAATTTGATTGATAAGTAAGTAATGTTTCATTTTAGAAATGAGTTCTAGCCTTGTTACTATTTTACAGGTATACAATTCCAAAATATAACTATAGTTATTTAGTATCTCCATATTTTTTTTAGTCTATAGCCTTTTTTTATTAGCGAGGCACCTTCTGCACTTATCTTGTCTGTGCGTCCTGTCACGCCTGTCTCAGAAACTGAGATACAGCGACGTTGGAAGCCGATTGATGCTTTGATACTAATAGCTACCATTTATTTAAATATACTAATAACGACTTTAATTGGAAGAATTAAGATTCTATTTTAATTGAACAGGTTTTTTATAAGTAAATTTATTTAATCCTAAATATATTATTACTGTGTAAGTTTGGCATAAAATGAGTAAATTGAAATGTATGAAATTTGCCAAGAGATAGAATATGTTGTTATATATAGATGGATGGACGGATGTTTGTTTCTCTTTTACGCAAAAACTACTGAATGGATAGGGATGAAATAAAGGGAAGAAAAAGCCGAAGTGTGAAATTAAAAAAATATATACAAAATGACATTTTTATTTCATACCTTTACTATTACTACATTAATCACCAATTTGCAATATGTATAAATATTGGCTAATGTTGTCCTTTAAAGACATGTTGTCTTACAGACACACTTACGCCCGATGTTAATAATCTATCTCCTATCCGAGAGTAAAACCAACGAGTTGTCAAAATGGACGGATAGCTTATTAGCAAGCAAAAACTATCATTTTCGAACAGATTCGATCGATCGTAGATCGAAGATAGATTGATTTTAAAGCTTCACCCAGAAAATGGATTGATATATCAATCTTAGATAGCAAAAAATGGATCAGGATTGATTATTGACATCGGGCGTTAAGACAGACTGTTTTTAACTTATCTATGTTCGTGCCTAGTCAATGTCAAAGATAGAAACTATATACATGTAAGTTACCACGTCTCAAAAATACGGCCGGAATTAACAAGTTATATTAACATAATAATAATAATACATGTAAATTGAATGTTATCATATAAGTGATGCACACACGGACAATTAATTGAATAATGCATGTGTGATGAGAGGTTTATCTTCACAATGGGAATTTTAAATTGGAATTTTTTGACGTCTTCCTTTCTATGGAGATTATATTTTGACAGAAGCACTACTTATACTATATAATTCTAGCTGCCACCCCGCGGTTTCACTCGCGTAGTTCCCGTTCCCGTGATCACATGGGTATCAAAAATAGATAATAGCCGATTCTCAGACCTACTGAATAATGCTTATAAAATTTCATAAAAATCGGTCAATCCGTTTCGGAGGAGTTTGGTAACTAACATTGTAACACGAGAATTTTATATATTTATAAGATTAATAAAATGGAGCCATTTATCCTGGGAAATTTGAAATGCCCCCAAAAACGCGAGAGAAACCGCGTGGCGGGAGCTTATACATACATATATATTGGAAGATTAAGGTCACGGTAAGTAATAGCAAAGTTTTATCGTTGTAACAATGGTGGCCCTAATTTGCCTAATGGCCTAGAGATTCAGCCGCGTCATACATTACGGGGGCTAGGGCTTCAAGTAGTTAAATTAACCTTAAAATATCCATGTTTTAAGATTATTATTATGATCAGTTTATTATAATAATTTGCTGGTGATTTTTACAATAATATTCAATGATTCTCTTTTAAAATGACGAAAAAAAAACGGTCGGTCAAGCCGACGCGTATATTTTAAATTTCAAGTAACTCAATGATCTTAGGCCATTGTTTGATTGCCATCGACTTAAAATTATTTTGTTTGATAACTTAGTTGTTAATATTAATAAAAAAAGGTTTATTCTTCATTACATATATAGCCTCGATATTTTTTTTTTCGAACCAGTAGTTTCAGTGCGAATGAAAGCTCAGTTTAATTTGCAATAACTACGACGGTAAAAAATGTCCCATATCAGAGGCCCCAATTCTTAGTAGGTAAACTAAACTATATCAGCTCTAGTGTCGAACATTAAGGTAACAGCTTATAGAGTCTGGTATAAATGATCAGCAGACGTACGGGCAGGAGCGTGTAATGGCGGCACAGGGATTATTTATTGCCCACGCGTGGGGTACGGTAGGTGTGGGCTTGGTGCAGAGATGAGCGGGAAGATGAGGGTTTATAATTTTAAAAATTCGTTGGGAATTTTGGTTCTGTGTGGTTTTGTGAAGTCTAAATGACTATGATTAAGTAAATATGTAGTAGTTTTTTTTTTATTGGAAATTTTGGAAGTTAATTTGGACGTTTTTGTAAAGTTATCGTTAATTGATTTTGAAGTTTAATTGTTCAAAAGTAGATCTTAATATTTCATATGCATGCATTATCAGTATTTATTAGGATTGTGAAATCAGATTGGCCGTGTGAGAAAAATGTCGAAGGATATTTACATTTATTAATTTAGTCTTAGGACCTTTTAGATTACATTTCACAGTCCAATTTAACTTATTCAGATTATATTTAAGGTCAAATATTAATATAGGCCCCTAAATAAAAGTTTCATTAGAATTATTTTCTATCAGTCCGTTTACTTAAGAATATCGCTACCGCTTATACACAAAGCCTTATACCAACAGCTTTTACAGCTTTAAGCTAAAGAGCGCTTCATAATGACCGTATTGATGTGAATTAATTATTTACACGATGCATGCATGCAGCCGACGTGTATGCTGGCAACATTATAAAGGCACGGTTTAGACCTAAAATATTGGAAATGGTCCCGATTCTGATGTAACAAACTAAAGTTAGGAGTTAGGTAAATTAAAGCATCTAAAGTTGGTAGAAAAGTGTAATATTTATTTCGGATAGGTAGTACTTAGCTACTTTGAGCCAGTTTGACAAAGGTTTAAATGTAATAAATAAAATGTTTTTAAATCGTAACGTAATTGATTCCTAAATTTATTAAAGCCAAAATAAACTACAAGTTTGTAATGTGATAAAAAAGAACAGCAACACAGCACTTTTCACTTTTCTTACTTTCAAATCAAATCGGCCGTGTACAAAATAATATGCCAGGATATTAATTCATTTATAGACATAACAATATAAACTCCCTATTTAATAACATATTATCAAGCATTACACTTACCACTGTGCGTTTGTAAGATATTCAAGATGGCGGATTTCAAAATGGCGGCTTTTCAAGATGGCGTCGACCTTACCAAGGATTTACTGACACAATAACACGGCCCTTAAACACACGAATGAAATACCCGGGACATTCCAGTGGAGGAGCTCACAAGGACCTAGGTTACTAGAAGGGGTGGTAGTAAAATTTTAGGACATGATTTAGATCCTAAAGATTATTTGGCTACTTAACTCTTAAGTCGGTAAAAGAGATTTGGACTAGCAATTTGATATTGATAAACTATTAGAAAGATAAACAAAGTAGATTCGTTTTTGGCAGGAAATTTTTTAGCAATTCTAAGAAAATTATACGAAATAATTTACTTATTAAGAATTCATTAAATAAATTGAAGGATTTCAAAGATTTTCATTGTTTATTTTTTTTTGTTAGTTTTGATAGTTGAATAATTATATGCGTATGAATTTTTAAGTTATTTATGTATTCTTTGAGAAATCAATAAATTTTGAACCTTAATAAATTAATAAGTTCATCAAGTTAACACAAGTATATTGCCAAACCAAATACCTATATTTTTATGTCATATCTAGGAACTTTACATCCACAACACATACGAACGTAAAACAAAGTAAACGAAGAGTTGTGATTATAAAGAAAACCGGCCAAGTTTGATTTGGATTCAAAATTAAGGGTTCCGCACTATCGAAGAAGATATTATTACTACTTATTTAAACACGCTTCTACTAAGAGATGAGAGCTTCCCATTAATTTCACAAGCAATGACAAGCATGCTCCATCTAGGTTTCGGCAGCGTTCTGTATGGACGGGTCAGAGACCAAATGCAAGTCCATCATTAACGAAAAAAAAGTATTATATGCTGTTATGCAACAAACAGAAATACGCAGTCTGTAAAAAAATTAAATTATCTACCTTTTTCGTATCATAAGATACGGTATGGTGTTGCAAGCGTCCATAGGCTACGGTAACCGCTTCCCATCAGGTGGGACCGTATGCCTGTTTGCCACCCTTGTGGTATAAAAAAAAATGACATACAGCTATGTGGCAGACAGGTTTTTTTTGGAAGGGCCTTGAATTTTAGCCTCTGATGGCTGTTACACCTTTACGCGGGCAATCGGTGAGCGCTGAGGGCTCTCAACCGTGTGTGGCTGACAGACGGATGGACAGGCTAAGGTAGGCTTATTAGAGGGTCACGTTGGTGAACCTTCGGGTACGGAACCCTAATAAATACCGCGGTCGTACTTGCAAAACGAGGAGCTCCAATTATTCCTGTACATACCGACGAATATCTGCCTACCCACATATTACGAGAAAAAAACAGCAAATAAAATCGTAATGTAAAATTATCTCGGCATGTTTTATATAATGATCAATTTGTATGTATATTATTTATGAGAAAATATGATAAAATGTAATGATATTATAGTTATTTACTACATGTGAACGAACTTTAAGTAAATAAGATGGGGATTACCTACGTTTAATTATACTTATTATTTGAGTTTATTATTTAACTTTTGTAAGTAAGATAAATTTAGTAACAACTAATGAAGAGAAAAAGTCATGTACCTTGTAGTCGTGTACCAATGTACTTAAAGTTATAAGGATGTTTCTCAGAAACAGCGTCGCGTAACTATATGAGATATTTCTGATTTAAAAGACGGCATTTTTCCGACAAAGCATTTCTTTGTTTCCTATAAAACAAGACATATTATTTAAACACAGGAAGATTTAATTTTAATATAAAGTTACATTATAATATATGTATACCAGAATCTACATAATATATGATTCTAACTTCGGCCCCACGGAGCCACCCGCGTAGTTCCCTTACCCGAAGGAATACAGTGATAACTAACACTGAATCTATTTTCCAAGTCGGACCAGTAGATCTTGAGATAAGCGCGTTCAACCAAAAAACAAACTCAACTTTACAATATTAGTATAGATTCAAATAAGAGAAAATACCTTAATGCATAAATAAGCCTTTAACCCCACCATACTAACTATAACGATGAAGTAAGCACCCTTCGCAAAGTGTACTGCATGAAACAATCACATTTACCCAACATTCAAAAGCATAGAGAATACATAACTACCCACACATTCACACTTCGCGTAACAACCAAGTACCAAATATGAAACTTTGCCACAATGTACAAACATTTAAACCTCACTGGTGCATTACCATCATGCACTTTTAACCGGTTTGCAAGCGGTTAATTGTACAGGCTGCACAAAAACTGCAATTAAAAATGGCCCCACGTTGGGCGCCAACGCTCGCGGGTCGCAGGTAACGCGATTATGCATTTCTGTACACTTATATTTCCTGCTGGCCAATTAAATAACATAGCTAAAAGGTTTAATGTGACCTTTATGCTCTGTCTTTATCGTTAGCTACGCCGTAGAGCGAGAAGTCCGATGCCCGGCGTGGCGCTCGCGCAGGTTTGTGTCATAGAATAAACACAGCACTGTTATATTTCCAGAAGTGACACGCGAGCTGCTTTGAAATGTGTTTTCGCCGAGCTTAGTTAATGTGCACAATTAGAGGACGGATAACAAAAGGAATTGTTAATAACGGCGAGATAACTCCGCTGTTGTTTATTCATATAAATTCACGAAATTAGCGTCTTATATTTATTGTTCTTGTGACTTTGAGTCATGGTCGTTAAAATAAATTCGAAGATGGAAGCTCTATAACTGCATCTAATTTCAAGATACACTTATGTAATATACTTACAGCCAGACAGATTACTCTTACCATAAGGATTCAATTCAAACTCTTTAACACTAACCCTAAAAAGCCATTTTCATCTTAAAAACGCATCCAACCCGCAACACGCTCGATTCAATTTATTTCGATGAAAAACCACTTAAAAGGAAGCGAACTTAAAATAACCCGTAAATACTGTGGGGGTCGGAGAGGCCGCTGGTTCGACGTGGAACTTCCAGTGTTCACATTAAAACTGATAAACCCTTTAATGCAAATTGAAAGCATGCGGGCGTGAAACGCGCCGCGGCCGGCTGGCGGTTCGACCGCTGTGTTATCTGTACGAATTATTATGCTGCGATATTTGAGGGTTAAGTTTTGACTTTTTTTTTGACAAGTTTTTTCACACACGGCAAATCTGATTCCAAACTAAGCAGAGCTTGTGATATGGTAATTAGATAGCTGATACTACTTTTAAATACATACTTATAAAGATAATGACAGAACAAACAGACATATTATTTTATTTATTATATGACATATTATATTATTTTATGTATTTTTTAGTGCAAATAAAAATAAATTTATTATTATTATTATTATTATATTCATGCATACGAATGTTTGTCTTGGGAGGGATTCGTACCTACGATCGCCGGCTTGAAAGTCAGGGTCACTAACCAAGCCAACAAGTCTGTCAATATGTTAATTTTTTTTTAATTTAATCTGACGTTTTTTTAAGATTTCGTATAGATGTTTTTAATTGTTACCTTCCAATTGGGAAAAGCAGACTCATTACGACCACAGTAACGTTATTCCATAAATATAAAGGGCACTAACCACACAATAGGTACTAAAATTGAATGCCCGTTTCCAAAATGGCCTCCTTAGGGTACATCACCAAATATTTCAGCAGAAACACCCTCTAATAATGATTTTAGATTATCGTAACCGTCAGCAACACAGTTATAATAAACTAGTTGACCCACGCAACATCGTTAGCGCCACTTGGCGGTTTTTGCAACATTTTTAATTATAGCTCCGCTCCTTTTCATCATGGTGTGATGATATATAGCCTATCACCTTCCTCGATAAATAGGCTATCTAACACTTTTTCAAATCGGACCAGTAGATCCTGAGATTAGTACGTTCAAACAAACTCTTCAGCTTTATCTACATCTACACTAATATTATAAAAAGGAAAGATTTGTATTTTTGTATGTAACGAAAAAACTCAAAAAGTACTGGACCGATTTTAATAATTCTTTTTTCATTAGAAAGCTATATTATCACTGAGTAACATAGGCTATATTTTATCTCTGTATTCCCACGGGAACGGGAACTACGCGGGTAAAACCGCGCGGAGGCAGCTAGTATATTATACGACGCAACAGAATTTAACGAACGCATCAAATAATGATAGTTATAGCCTTATAGGTTGTTATGAAAGTGCGGTAGAGGCTACGGATATTCGAGATAGGCCACTTAGCGATATATTGCGAGTACCGTTAATGCACTGGATGCCGCTACCCGGCAAGTTTAAATTTTAACGGAAATTTTCGGTTTATGATTCCAAATTCAATTCGGGTTAATTTCTTTGCGGTCGTGTTTTTGATGTTTGGTGGGTAGTTCGAGAATTTTATTTTTATATCTTCAGTGCTTTACTTAGTGATAGAAATTTTTGCTGCAGCTGAAATTTTAGTCTAATAGCAGATCGTCGGTATAACGTAGGTATGTAAAATAAAGACAATTTTACTTAGTAATTGAGTTAGTGGATTTGGATTTAGATTAAAGTCTAGTGACTCCCCGCGGTTTCCCTCGTGTTCTCGGGATCCTTAATTTTTCAGGATAACAAGGAGCCTATGTGTAGACTATCTATGTACCAAATTTCATCTAAATTCGCGTTTATAAAATTTAGTAGATACAATCTCACATTTCACTTTTCCGGGACAAAAAGTAGCTCACGTAATTCCATCCGGATTCCTTCAGCCCTTCTGGTGTGATTTTGTGAAAAACATGATAGCAACGTTTTCACCAAGAAATATAATTATTTATTCAAGTCAATTTAATAATTTACTTAAGAATATATCGATATAATCAAATATATGCATTATGTCAATAATAATAAAGTCTAATATATATTGTTAATGATTTGTGCCACAATAATGGAAGAGATAATGTTAATGGAATAGCTTAGTGATCTGTTAATAACATGAACATAATGTATCATTTTATCTTAGTACGGAAGATTTAGTAGAGAAATCAATCAACGCTTTTATTACATACCATACTAGTGGCTCCCCGCGGTTTCACCCGCGTTCCCGGGGAACTACAATTTTCCCGGGAAAAAATGTAGTCTATGTGTTAATCCAGGGTGTCAGCTAACATATCAAATGTTTATTGAAATCGCTCCAGCCGTTGAGACGTGAAGAAGTGACAAACATACACACTCACAAACTTTCGCCTTTATAATATTATTGCGATTTATTCCGTAAATTTAGGTTTTATTATAAGTAGCTAAGAGTTGAAAATTGCATAGCATATTACGTAAATTATAAGTATTTAAAATTGGAATGATTTGGTCACCATACAAACTAAATAAGTTTAGAATAAGATAGGCCATAGTCAAAAAACCCTAAAACATTTATATACCAAATACCTTACAAAAACACCAAATCAATAAACCACCAGACAATAATTAACCATAACAATGAACAGTAAAAACGAAAATGAATCAATCAACTGCATTCGACACGTTTTTATATATATCGGGTCCATTCGACCGGCGCGGGTTAATTATGCGAATATCGCGAACCGGCGTCGGACGGTTAACAAAAATTAAAATATCACCATTGGTATATTAATTGGAACTACTTATGCGAAATGGAGTCGACACACGCTATGTAATTTTCTGTCAATCTATAGGTACTTACTATCATACTATCTATACTAATATTTGCAATAAAAGTGCAAAAGACCGATTTTTGTTTATAAAATGAAATTTAATAGTTGCTTACACCCTACCATATGTAGGTTTTGAGACAACTTTTAGGGTGTCAATATACAAGTATTTACAGACTTACAGCTGGGTATCTCGAATTTCGAGGTGAACTTACTATAATGATTGGACTAATTATAAAGAGGAAAGATTTGTATTTTTGTATGTAACGAATAAACTCAAAAAGTACTGGACCGATTTTAATCATTCTTTTTTCATTAGAAAGCTACATTATCACTGAGTAACATAGGCTATATTTTATCTCTGTATTAAAAATATACCTGCTAATTTTGATTTTATTCCTTACTAGCTGCCTCCGCGCGGTTTTACCCGCGTAGTTTACGTTCCCATGGGAATACAGGGATTAAATATAGTCTATGTTACTCGTAGATAATGTAGCTTTCGAATGGTGAAAGAATTTTTAAAGTCAGTAGTTTTTGAGCCTGTTCATTACAACTGAACAAACAATGTTTTCCTCTTTATAATATTAGTGTAGATGATAATCCGAAACAATACAAATACTTTCGGGAGGTATGACTTACTAGACAAACATACAATCAGCTTCTAAGCTAATGTCTCGAACCGACCCTTAAAGTCTGACTATTCATAAACAGACCAAACTATTTTCATTTACCTATATTATGGTCTAAACATAAGCACACAAGGTCTCAAATCAATTAGCAGTCTAAAGCGAGTCGATAGGTGTAAGTCAAATCTAAGGCTAAGTGCACACTGTAGTGACTGACGTACGTAATTATTCGAGTCGCGTACAGGCGCAGGCCAGTAAATCTGCGAACACACGAACGCTTTTAGCCTGCCCCTGTACCACGTCTGCACTGTTTCCCTACGTCAGTTAGGTATGTGCTGAAAAAAGTGCTATTTTAAGAATCAATTCGGATGGCTTGCTTTTTTAATGGAAAGGATTTTTAATACAAAAGAAAATCAATTTTGTATGCAGCTTTTATCATATAATTAATTAGATGACCCGCGCAACTTCGTTAGCGTCACTTGCCCGTTTTTGCAACAGTTTTGATTGATGCTCCGCTCCTATTCGTCATAGCGTTATGATTTATACATAAAAACCTGCCTGTATAGATTGAAGTATATATATATATAGATTGAAGTGTAGTATAGAAGTATAGATTAGAGTACCTTTTTAATAATAGTACATGAAGTAACTAAATACTTTGTAAAAAAATATTTTTGAGAGTAAAAAAAGCAATTTCAAAGCATTTTCACAATCCTTTTACAAACGCATCGGTTACACGCAAAAACCTTTTAACTAAAAATAACATCAAAAGACTAACATTTCATACAAAAACACACAATTACGTTAAATATACGTAACAGTTATTTCAGTACCATATTTTTATAGATGTGAACAAAATTACATGAGTAAATAATTAACAGTCTTCCGTTAAAATAATATTTTTTTGAACTGACCAATTGAAAGTTACTTTTTCAAGCATTCGTAGGTTCAATTTTAACTTAGAACATTGGTAACGAAACAGTGAATATGTATATAAGTATACCTATCTATTATTATGTAGGTAATTATTATGTAAGGATAACCTTTAGATTATTATTTATTGATTGATAACACTCTAATATTTATTTTTAGTAATATTGTACGTAAGTTGAATGTAAGTGAACTGTGTTCTATATTACCAAAGTAATATTTAAATTCGTTTTAGTCATTTCTACAAATATTATATGTAGTTTCTGAGCATGTACATTATATACGTATAACTAAAAGGAGAAATATAACAGAACGGCTGAAGGAATATCTATGAAATTGGCAGATGTAGAATATATTTATATTCTGGAATAGCACATAAGCTTATTTTGATTCCGAAATAATTAAAATCCGTGGAAAATGGGTGAAACTTAGGAGAGTTGATGCACTCACATACATACTAACATATTTTGGACTCTGCTAAGAATTTACTCTTGCTAAACTACCTTTTGTCGGCGCGGCGTTTGTTTGTCGGCGTGTTCCTTAGTGCCAACACGCAAACACTGGTAATTAGTATAATTTACGAACCCGGTCTTGTTTGTACCCGAGAGTCGCTCGTCGCTAGTGGGCGATGCAGGGTTAAGTTAAAAAGGGGATTAATAATAACCCCTCGAGCTGCAGGCTTGGGGAAATGAGTAAAAGTGAGTATTTTTTCTGTGTTTCAATCTGAATGTGAATATCTATAAAATAAATAAATATCCTGGGACATTTTTCACACACGGCCAATCTGATTCCAAACTAAGCAGGGCTTGTGATATGGTAACCAGACAGCTGATATACTACATATACTACTTTTAAATACATACTTATATAGATATTTACATCCATATAAGTATGTAGTTATGTAAAAGTATATATTTAGTAAATATATCAGTAACATGGTCACCATAGTTAGAATGAGGTGAATGAAAGAGTGAATGTGGATTTGACTGGTGACCGAATGAATGGACATGACATATAAAGGTGACCCTAAACATGAAAAGGCGAGGATGATGATGGTCATCATAATTTTAGCTCAACTTTTTACAGTATACCTATAAAATTTTCAATTCACAATGATACTCCGTACTCCTCCGAAACGGCCTGATCGATTTTTATGAAATTTTATATGCATATTCAATACGTTAGAGAATCGGCTACTGCCTATTTTTGATACCCCTGTGATCACGGGAACAGGAACTACGCGGGTGTAACCGCGGAGCGCCACTAGTATTTTATATATTTAAATAGGTAGATATTACCTCACTAACTCTAACATAGCAACCCCCAAAACCCATAAGGCGTATTACAGACTATATGGCGTCACGAAATCACAGCCTCAAATGTCTATCTGTTCGGTATATTAATTGAGTTTCGGTTTGTGGGCGGCCTTATCTATAACCTACAATTGTACAAATTGCTTACCAGATAATGTACGTCTAGATTGTGTAACGCGACTCATTTATATCCGTCACTACTGGTTTGATTGATTGAAGTTGTCCCAATTTGGTAAACCAACTTGATAAGAGTCAAAATCTTTACTAATATATAAAGCTGAAGAGTTTGTTTCTAATCTCAGGAAATACTGGTCCGATTTGAAAAATTATTTCACCTTTAGATAGCCTATTTATCGAGGAAGGCTATAGGCTATACATCAAGACACTACGACGAATAGGAGCGGAGCATCAATCAGATAAATCAGTTCGTTCGTTTGTGTTTTGTTGTGTCAAAAGGGGACAAAATTATCACAATTACTACATGCATGTGCAATGTATGTCCGTCCGTAGGAAGTACCTCTAAGATATGAAAACAAAACTCAGTATTTTAGTATTACTGGTATAAAATAGAATGAACAAATTACGATTTAATACCAACGGAATTTGTGACTCGTATATTAGTTAAGAAATTATTTATTTAATGACACCAATTCACCAATAAACACAGTTATTTCATAACTATCAAAAAATTGATAGATATATTATTTTAATATTGTTCAATACCGTATTATAATCAGATTTTATTAGTGACCAGAAGAGACTATGTAAATAAAAAGCTCACGTTTATCGCTATCCCTACATAAATCATTAAATATTTAACATCAAATTCTAAAGGCAATAATGTGGTTTTCCCAAAAAATACAAGCACAACTATAGCTTTATTTTGGGCCAGAATTAGCGGATGTGGTCATCACATCCGACCGTCCGACCGACGCTCCAACCACGAGCGATCCGAACCAACCGGTCGCGTTACAGCAGTGTTGCCAACTCAATATTAATTTACTCCAGTTGTAACATGTTACAATTAGTTATTCCCATGTTTATGATACAAATAGTATTATAATTAATATTCTAAGGTGTACCTTACTTCGGTAATTGAACTTGTAATGTTGAAATTAATTGTTCGATTTCTAGATGAGATGTGTAGGGATAAGATTATTTATTCAGGTGTCTATACCTTCGTAATGTGACCTTAGGTATCATTACTTAGTTCTTACTTAAGTATGTACTTAATAGTTTATTTGTAATTTACTTAGGATAATTAATTGACTCAAGCGAGACTTTGTGGAAATCTATACTAATATTATAAAGAGGAAAGATTTGTTTGTTTGTAATGAATAGGCTCCGAAACTACTGGACCGATTTCAAAAATTCTTTCACCTTTGGAAAGCTACATTATCCCCGAGTAACATAGGCTATATTTTATCCCTGTATTCCCACGGGAACGGGAACTACTCGGGTAAAACCGCGGGGAGGCAGCTAGTCCATTATAAGATTCTAGAGAATTACATATCTGAAATGTATAGTTTTATTGAATGATGTAATTTAATTGTTTCACATCAAATTCAAATATAGGTATTTACTTTTAAGATTTATTTCTAAAAAACCTTACCAACTTTCATTGTTAAAAAGAATACAGCTTAAAAATTTTTTTTTACCAAAATGTTACAACTTAAAAAATATTAAGTTACAAAACGTTTCCTGTCTTAAAACATAAAACTGTGTCAACGCATTATGTCGATTAAAAAACTTGTCAGAACGTCGACGGGCCCCTCGTCTATAGGTGCTCGGAGGGTAGTCGTAAAAAAGGAATTTACTTGTAAAACTCGTGAGACACGCCCAAATTATAACGATAAATTTCAAGGGGATTACTCAAACAAGGATACAAGATGACATAGTGTCGAAGTTACTAAGGGAGCTTTTGGTATGTTTTGTAAGCTCATTTTAATATTAAAGTTTAAAATTGCCATGTGACTTTTGGCCAATTAAGAGTGAGTTTAATTTTTTTTTAATTCCGTAATAAAATTCGTTGGAATAAATAGCTATATTATTTTTGTTTTGAGTTATGACAAATATTTCGTTCTGAAATCCACAAAATTTAACTCTCTTAATTCGCCATTAGGTATATATCTAAACATTATTATCGGTAAGCGAAATAAATTGGAATATGCGAAGGATTTGCTGCAATAAAATTACTTATTGTAGCACCTTAATAATTAATGGAAATAAATAGTAAGAATTAATGACGACAAAAATATATTTAAGAAGCTGACATGAAAAAAAAAATTTTTAACTTTTGTAAAACTACCCGCAAAATAAAACACGCAAAAACTTTATCAATACCATAAAACTTCCAAGTTCCGTCGTGCTATTACAACAAGAAAACATTTCATTAAGCAGGGTAAGTTATGTGGCGCGGTGGGGGAGTGGATGGGAAACCGGAATTAGGGGATGAAGTGGGTGGGTTCAGTACTAATGGAATTATTTACACCTACAACTTAATATGGCTATTTTAAATACCATAGTAATAGCTCTTCTTGAATCCGTGCTTTGTAAATAATGTACAATGATAAAAAAAGGTTAAATTCATTTTTTACTGGCAGGTTAGTGTTGTGGTTATTTCCCACCCAGGACTAAACTACTTTGTGCATAGACTAGACATGTCTGTTTGTTCTGTCCCTAGATGTAAATTTCTATTTAAATATGTAAAATATATATTATTTATCTGGATACCGCTCTGCTTATTTCAACTCAAATTTATCGTACGTAAAAAAAATCTTTATTATTATTATTGTGCCCAAAAACCTTTTCCAAACATAAAACACAACCCGACGCACAAAACAGGCTAACTCACAAAACGTCGGAAAACTCAGCGCGAAGCAGTCGCAGCGTAAACTTTTCAAATTATAATCGTTAATTAAAATCCCCCATCGCCGACGATCCCCAATGAATTATTACTGTAAATCCCCCCTGACATTTGAATAATGTGATCGTGTACAAATTGTACCCTAAAAACAACGCTTGTTGAGAAAAAAATACTATGGAAATTAGGTTATTAGACGATAAATCATGTTTGTTTGTCGCCGTGTCGCGTTTCGCTAGATTCGAATCGATGCAATTTTTGTATTACGTAGACTTTATAAGTCGGCAGGGTTATAGTCATGTGACATTAGACTAGGGATGAGTTGAACGATGACAGATGTCAAATAAATTTGCTAAGAGAGTAACTAAATGTTAACTCTCCAAGGAATAAACAAAAAATATAAAAATACATTTATTTAGCCATAAAACTAATCAAGTAATCACCATTAATGAACACAACTCATCCCCACAATTTTACTTCAATACCAAAGTAGTTTTGAAGCCAAAATGGACAAAATAACTGTTGTTAGATTGAAACAGTCGACCCTCAGCGACACATATTCGTACCTTAACCGGGTACTACAAAGTACCCAAAGAAATGAGTCAGTAAGAAATGATTGAGGTACCTTAAGCGGCTAATTTAAACACCGCGACTTATCCAGCTCCCATATAAATGGCGTGAAACGACCAAATCGTGACGAGCCTTACTTAGGTGAAAACATTAGCAAAATAAATTGCATTTTAATATGCACAGAATAAACACTCGGGCTCATTCTTGCATACATTTTAAATGCAAATCTACTTTCTCTGATTCCGTTCGGAATGCACTTAGATAATGAAAGGGGAAAATGGTTAATTATTTTCTTGGTTGTTTTGAGTTATCACGCTGGTCATTTCGGCCTTTATTTTATTGAAATATATATTTTATATAATTTTTTTAAGTAATTTACACTAAACAAATCGGACTTATTTTCCTTTATAATGCTTTACATAGTTTAAATAGCCGTGGTGGCACAGTTGGGAACGCACCGACAAATCATTTGAGGGTGCCGGTTCAAACCCCTGGCCCGTACTACTGAGTTAAAAACACTTACAAAAGGATTCACATCACTAACTTTCGGTAAAGGAAAACATCGTGAGGAAACATGCCCGAGACGTCATAATAATCATCATCATCAGCTCATACACGTCTCCACCGAGGAGCTCGAGCCTCCCCTAACAATGAGGGGGTCTAGGCCATAGTCCACCACGCGGGCCTAGTGCGGTGCGACTTCACATGCCTTTGATTGTGACATCTCGGGCATGCAGGTTTCCTCACGATGTTTTCCTTCACCGAAAGCCAGTGGTGTGAATCCGTACATAAGTTTATATAAAACTCAGAGGTACGGGCCGGGGTTTGAACCTGCACCCTCATGATCGTGAGTCGATGCGTTACCCACTGAGCCACCACGGCTTATGTCATAATTAAAGACATTTGAAGTCCGCCAATCCGCACTAGACCCGCGTGGTGGACTATGGCCTAGACCCCCTCGTTGTTAGGAGAGGCTCGTGAGCTGATGATGATAGAATAAATAAAGATAAAACTAAATATAGGTATATTCTATATAGTCTAATAGAGTTTGTACCCCGATATGTTTCTATACTATAATATACTATCGATCGTAAATGGTATGAAAACACACTTATGTCACTGTTTTCTTACTATATTGGAAATAAAGTGTGTAGCTTAAGAGAATTTATGAAAATAGAAAATCTATTTCATAAGTTGTTTTAAATAAATTATTAAGTAAACATGTCTTCAAAAACTATGAGGCTATCTAGCGGGGAATGTTTTATTTTCCCGGGAAAAGGGAAACTAACATGACAGATTCTAGCTGCGTCCCCTTAATCCTATATGCCATACACGAGTCATAAAGTCACAAATTCAAAACGTACTTAATTGAAAAAAGCCATTAACAGATTACATTTATCCTTAATTAAAAAACCTACTTAATGAAAACAGATAAAATTCTATCTTGTCCTACATAAAGAGGACGTCAAATTAATAAGACATTTTATTCGGCCCTTCTGTCGTCTCAGGGAAGTTAGTAAATTACACTGTTGACCCCTAATCCGGGGACTTCATTAAAACTCCAACTGACCTTTGGCGAGGGTAGTCTTAAAATTTACCTGAAAAAAAAAAGAAAACGATTTGGTAAATTTTTTTGCTTATAAATTTTATGTGGTAGATTGTGCGTTTGGTGATTTTTTCTTCTTTGAATATACCTACATATTGTATTTATTATCTCTATAAATAGTCAAGAGCATTTAAAAAATAGTATGTTAATTTTAATCCAATTTATTTTACTATTTAATTAATATAATACATAACACACAAAATATTGATATAAGTAGGTACCTACTTAATACATATTTTATAATAAAATAAGTATGAATAAAATAAACTTATTTACCTACGTCAAAACGAACTCTTAGCTATATAACTTCGACCTGTATAACTGACCTTTAAATTAACACCCTGTATACGTCTGAGTAATTTCGCAAAATCCCCGAATGTTAAAGTAATACGAAATGTCTTCGACTTGAGAACTTGTTGAAGTTTCAATGAACTAAGTTCGCCATCTTAAGGGCGTGTAGAAACGCTAAAAATATTGCTTTTCATACTACATCTTTATCACATAGACATTTTATGAGAAATATGATTATAAGTATGATATACGTACAACAAGTGTTTAGATCGTAAAAAAATATGTAGGTTTAGTATTCCATATCATTATGTGAAAGAAACTTTGACTGTAACAACTGCAAACTCAGAATAAGCTATAGTATTTCCGGCAAAGACATTCTAATAAGCGTATTGTAATCTGAAAATCAAAATTTATTTAAACCGTAAAATCTACTACGAATTCTCAGATATTCTATCGGTGTTTGGTTTCACCCGCTACTGTGTAAAAGAGCAACAAACATCTATAAACAAACTCTTAAATTTCTTCGTTTATAAAACTACTAGACTCGGAATGGTTTCAACCACGATCTTCAACTTTCCCTGGATATAAGGTACAACTTTCATAAATATCTGTTCAGTAAGTAGTTCAAGCGTGCAAGCGTAACAGACAGGCAGAGTTACTTTAACATTTATTATATTATAGTAGCATTAGCGAGTATTCATGCCCTTAAGTAAAAGTTGTGAAGTTGAGAAATGCTAAAACATTTTTGCCTCACAAACATATAACGATGATACTTTCGACTTTGCTTGTATCTGTTACTGTTTTGTGGGGTTAAACAACGTCTGTAAAACTTTTATAATAAGTATGGAGAATAGAAAATTATATAAAACTGTTATCTATATACATAAAACAAAGTCCCCGCCGACTCTTTCTGTCTGAACGCGATGAACGCAAAAACTACTAAACAGATTTTCATCCGGTTTTCACCAAATTACGGAGTATTTCATATGGAAGGTTTTTATGTAGAATAAAGGCTTGAGACAACTTTATTTCTCATAATTGAATTCACTTACATGAGAAAATAGTATTAAATACTAAGTACAAATATATTTGTTGGACGTAATACAAGTTATCGTAATACATCCGTACTACTTCCAGAATATATTCTAAGTCTGAAACAGTCGTTATGGCGTGAAAAACTACCAAATATCCATACAAACTTTCCAACTTATATTAGTAGGAACAGTGAATGAACATGTTAAGCACAATTTCAATTCGCAATTTAAAAAACGCAAACAAAGTTTCATCCCCAAAAATCTTGCTAATCTCCAGACCAAAGTGCAGACGAGAACAGCGGGCGAACTTTCAAACAGTCGACTTGAGCTATTAACTGAATCTTTTTAATCGCCTTACGCAGATTAAATTTAACTGTGACTCGTAACTTTTACAATCGCTCACTGAACGTGGAACTATGAAGGTTATTTTGGTTCGTAACGAGCTGGTAAAGCGGTTCATCTCGTTAGATTTGGAGATTACGCACTGAAAGTTCCAATAATTGAGCTTTTAAGCACTTTAGAGATAGTTTCTACGGGTGTTTGACTGTTTGACGAAAGTGTTGTAGTTTAAGTTTTTGAGGCGAGAATTTGCAAAGTGATTTATTCTGTGGATAGCTATCATACAGGTCGTTGAGTCGATGCTATTTACATTTAAACAATGAAAAACATATTTTACAAATAGATACACAAATTATTCATTTACGATTTAAATAACGATTTTAGAAAAAAAAACAAATCTACCAAGTTTTGGTACAAATGGAAAAAAAATATATGAGCACGCAAATGTTTGTCGAAAACAGGAATCGAAACCCCAAACCTTATCGTTAAAATCAGGATACATAACTACGTCGTCAGCGCCTACAAAACTAGTTATTTCTTACTTTTTGTCTAATAAATAGTTCTCTTTAAAACTCACATAATTAAAGTCGCAGGAAAAACCGCAGGACCGAAACTAAGAACTAAATAATTGCTAAGTTTTCAGTATGGTCACAATTCACTTCACCAAATTACTAATTTCGAAATTCTTCTTAACTCGATGTCAGAAGCAGTAAATTATTAGGGTACGGGACACAGTAGAACAATGACAGTAAGATAAATAAGCCGTTACCTTGAGATAAATTACATATGATAACTTAAATTGAATGTAATAATCTTACCTTTTTGGTCTTCATTAGTGTGTTTAGATAAGTATTTTTTTGACTAATGAACAGATATATTACATGAAGTCCCAGATTGCTGAGAGTTGTAATACGATATAGAGTAATTAAAGAGATTATCTGCAAATAAAACCTTATGAAGAAAGGTACTTATGTTATCATTATCACATTTCATACTATTTATTTTTCTAGATAAGTGTATATTTATGTAATGTACTTGTACAGAATTAGCTCATAATATTAAGAAATATGTATAATACTACATTAATATTATAAAGAGGAAAGATTTGTATCGATATGCTCCGAAACTACTTGTCTAATAAAAAAATGTTTTTCACCAATGGAAAGCTACATTATTATTATTTATACTAATTTATTTATGTTCGTTTGAAAATTTAATATGTTACACAAGTACATGATTCTTTATTACTAAGATACTACTTATAAGGTACAAAAATTTGACACTTAAAACCGCATTGATGTGTTAAAACCAAATTTATTTCAAACTAGCTGCCTCCGCGCGGTTACCCGCGTAGTTCCCGTTCCCGTTGGAATACAGGGATAAAATATAGCCTATGTTACTCGTAGATAAAGTAGCTTTCGAATGGTGAAAGAATTTTTAAAAACGGTCCAGTAGTTTTTGAGCCTATTCATTACAACCAACCAAACAGAGTTTTCCTCTTTTTAATATAGTATAGATGTCAAAACAGTGTTGTAATACTGTTCTTAACATACTGTGTCAGGGATCATACTGTCCCGGGGGAGTGGATTCCTCGAGATGACTCCGTTTTATGTGGAGGCTTAATTTGTATCTAAATCGCGTAAGACACGAGCTTAAAAAGTCGTTTTTAATAAGATCCTATACACTCGGGTTTATTCGGTGTAAGAAATTGATGAGGGATTATGTCTTAATACCGTTATTTAGGATATAAATCTCTTTAAAAAAATCCTCTAATCGTGTAACGGAAAACTGTCAACGAGCTGTCATTTCAAATCTCTAAAGACGATATCTAACACAGAAAAACAAACATCTAAAGAAAGTCAAGAATAACCTTAAAACATAAGTTTCAAATTCTAATTACAAAATTAACTGACATCTTTTCACCGCATCTTAATCAATGTGTCACAGAACGACGTAAAAACGTCCCTAGATCACGCTAGATGGCGCTGGTTGTCAAAACAAACATCAGATCACTTTGAGTGCGACCTTCGACAGACGCGGTCGTTATTTATGTTGCGGCCGCACTCCGTAATAGGGAACGACGTTTTAAGTTTGTTTTCTTAATTTTTCAAGTGATTCGGGGAAATTATGGAATGTTAATATTGGGCTAAATGTAGTACGTAATGGAGATATGTATATCAAAATATTTATTTGTATAATTTAGGGTAGGTAATAAAAATACCTTAAGATTTAAATGCTTATTTCGAACTCGAACTTTGCTGTATGTAATAACTTAAGATATTTATTAATTATCAAAATAAATATATTTTACGATAATAACAACGATTCTAAATATTATGAACACCTAGTAAATAAATCCTTTTAACCTCAGTAAAGGACATAGGAGATTTGTGTAGCGACTTTGCTCCTAAATAGTCTAAATGTTTGACTCTAATCCCATACTAGAGTCAACAACAATTCACATCACAACTGCAATTTAAGTTTCAATAGGGCTGGCAACACTGTTCATTGTGGGTTCAACTGTCAGAATAAAAAAAAAATATATGTCATTTCTTTTTTGTTAATGGAGCGCTGTCTCCATTCTCTAGCAAGGTAATGTTAGCAGACTTCTAACCAAAGGAAAATGGTTTGAATCGGTTCGTTCAATATGTAATTGAATTGAGGGCGCAACGGATTCGTCCGTTCGAAATTGGAGCAGCCCGACTGGGGTAGTACCTCCACCTTACAGAAGACCGCAGCCAAATAACACTACATGTAGTGTTGTGTTCCTGCGGTGAGTAAGGTAGCCAGAGCTCCATGAGGAGACGCTGTAGCGGCAGTGAGGGGACCAGGGATGGAGTAGCGTCGTAGGGGTGTGCAGGAGTGATGCCTGTTTGGCCCTTCGGCGTGCATTGCGCTTTGTCCCTTTCACTGCCTATACAGTTGCTCCCTTTTTTATAGGGTCGGCAACGCGTGAGTGACGCCTCTGGTGTTGCAAGCGTCCATAGGCTACGGTAACCGCTTCCCATCAGGTGGGACCGTATGCCTGTTTGCCACCCTTGTGGTATAAAAAAAAAAAAAAAAAAAAAAATGTTTAAAAATAAATCTAGATATAAATCTAGATAATATATCTGGATGTAAATATCTATAATATGTATGTATTTAAAAGTATTATATGTAGTATATCAGCTATCTGGTTACCATACATTTAAATGAAGCTTGTGTCTTAATTTAAAGCTAACTTTGGAATCAGATTGGCCGTGTGTGAAAATGTCCCAGGATATTTATTTAACTCATTGTTTCAGTAACGATTCTTTCAAATCATTTTATTACATTAAAAAAGTTTGTATTATTGAATTTGTGTTGAAATGCAACCTATATTTTGTAAGATAAGACGAGGTATAATAATTACAATATATAATATCTACATAGTATAAAGTGTGCTCATCTAGAGTTCAAACCCTGAAGACTAAGTCTAGGCTGAAGTCTAGTTATTACTTGACAACCCTGAGTGAGACGCGGCTAAACTCTGGGAAGTGGGGCAAAATCTGTGAAGATTTGTTATCATAAACTTGTGCTATAAACAGAGTCGTCACATTATCACGTTCCTCAGTATGAAGGTTTTATGTTAGACGAGAAATTATTGAAATAGTTCATTTTTCGAACGGGTTTTTTATATAGTAAAAATAGTTTTTTTACATGCCATCATGGTTTGGTAGTTTTTTATTTATTATAAATATAAATAAAAAATGTGTGTGTGA
The DNA here is from genome assembly GCA_905147785.2 of Thyatira batis. Taxonomy (NCBI): domain Eukaryota; kingdom Metazoa; phylum Arthropoda; class Insecta; order Lepidoptera; family Drepanidae; genus Thyatira; species Thyatira batis. The sequence goes on along the minus strand of LR990510.1, from coordinate 1,793,082 downwards.
ACATGCCTAGATTTATAAGATATAGTAGCTCCCTGCGGTTTCACCCGGAACATATTCCGTTTTCCCGGAATAAATGGCCTTTCTCAGGCTCTAGCTAGACTGTCTAGGCGGCAGACAGACAGTTACTTTGGCATTTATAATATTAGTTAGGATTTAGAAGTATTATGCAGCTTATTAGATTTTAAATGGTAATTACCGTAATACAAGCTCTACAGACATAGTTTGGATTTCGATAAGTATTTTATATATTTATTAGATAAAATTTACTTCTTATTACAATAAGGAGAGATATTTCGTATAATCATTTTAGCAGCGTATAAAATAATCACTAAAAATTACTCCACCACAATTCCCACGTACAATTCTAACAAAGTAAAAAGGAATAACGTAGAAAACAAAGTAAAAAGTCCACTGTAAAGCCGAAATTATAATTATCATTGCGACATTTTGTTTTTTGGTGGGTAGGTATAAAAAAGGGAATAATATATTCAACGTTGTGCCAAAACTCGGCGACGAGGCCGGAGCACGAGCCTCTTTTAATGTAGTCTCTAGTCTTCACAGCATTAAACATCGCCATAGAGGGTGGGGTGGTCCTGCGAGCGGTTTTTTGGACGCCATTTTGAAAAAAAATTTACTATGTTTATACAAACATACTTATATGTATAAATACATGTATAATGTCGGTCTATATGTGAAATATATAACGGAATATTTGCCATTTCAACTTATTTAGAAAATAATAATACCTTCGTTACCCTTTAGCATCATACCTAAATCTAAAGATTTACTTTCTTAGTATAGTATTATTTTATGTACCCTTAAGAAATAGTATGTAAGTACTCTCAAGAATAAAAAAATTGAACTACCTTATAGACATGAAATAAAATTTAATTCAAAATCAATGCCCAACATGCTAATTAGCTTCGCACCCTTAAAAAGAGATGGCAAATATCCTAATATCTATCTCGCTCACACACCAACCGCACCTCAAATACAACTTTATTATGAAACAAAGCCCTCCCCATGCCACTTGAGCATTCATTAATGAAATGGTCCCTTCTACAATGAAATATTTTATCTATATACTAATATTATAAAGAGGAAATATTTGTTTGTTTGTTTGTTTGTTTGTAATGAATAGGCTCCGAAACTACTGGACCGATTTCAAAAATTCTTTCACCTTTGGAAAGCTACATTATCCCCGAGTAACATAGGCTATATTTTATCCCTGTATTCCCACGGGAACGGGAACTACGCGGGTAAAACCGCGGGGAGGCAGCTAGTTTGGCATAAATTTGACGCCACAGAATTCAATGAGCCATACACTTTAACTAACGCACGTTAACATAAAATATTACTGTTCATATGGTCACAGATGTCGGCAATTAAATGTTTAAAAAAAAGCAGAAGTAGTAATTTGTAATTGTCTATGATAGGTATGGATAACCAGTCGATCGTGACACGGCAAACAAATAAATAAAAATTCATCATATGTTGAAAACAGTGGTATTAAAGGTAAAATTTGAACTTTTGTTATGGATACAAAAGTTCTCTCTAAACACAGGTTTGAACACAGCTCACAAGTAAGTAGATAGATTTAATATATCTAAAAACAGGTTTAATGTTTCATCATCACCTCAAATACGTCTCCACTGCAGCACGAGCCTCCCCTAATGAGGGGTTTAGGTCATAGTCCATCACGCGAGCCTATTGGGGATTGGCGAAAGACTTTGAATGTGACATCTTGGGGATGCAGGTTTCCTTCACCAAAAGCCAGTGGTGTAAATCTCAAAGGTCCGGCCAGGGATTTGAACGTGCACCCTAATTAAAAATACAAACATATACCTATTCGTTGTTAAATAAATAAATAAATATCCTGGGACATTTTTCACACACGGCCAATCTGTTTCCAAATTAAGCATCATAGTGAGCTTGTGTTATGGTAACCAGATAGCTGATATACTACATATACTACTTTTAAATACATACTTATATAGATATTTACATCCAGACACAGGACAAACAGACATATCCATGCATACAAATGTTTGTCCTGGGTGGGATTCGAACCCACGACCCGCGGCTTGAAAGTCAGGGTCACTAACCACAAAGCCAACCGGGCTTTCATCATCAACTAGTATTCTAATAAAGTATTGAACCGCCTATAAACCTAACTAAAGAAACGTTTTGCGAAATACATATGTTAGACTACGGGCTAGTTTATTTGTCTAGACAGGAAGATTCATTAGGCCAGTTCTGTTTTACTCCCTACATTCATGTTTATTACTTACATAGGCTACCGTCACAATTTCGACGAAATTATCTGATGATTATTGAGTTTATAAAGATACCTACTAGTTGACCCGCGCAACTTCGTTAGTGTCCCTTGCCCGTTTTTGCAACAGTTTTGATTGATGCTCCGCTCCTATTCGTCATAGCGTAATGATTTATACATAAAAACTTTCCTTAAGAATCACTCTATCTATTAAAAAAAACTGCATTAAAATCCGTTACCGGGGATAAAAAGTATGTTATGTCCATCTCCTTGTTCTAAGCTACCTCCACCAATTTTCAGCCAAATCGGTTCAGCCGTTCTTGAGTTATAAATAGCGTAACTAACACGACTTTTTTATATGTAGATAATAATATTTTCTAATTCTTTTGACAAATTCTGGCGCATTTTATCAAATCACAAATTCCACGCTTCCAGTATCAACTCTCCTCTGCTAATGCTCGGTTCTGAAAGTTGCTTTTACTGAGAAGAGCCGGCAATAAACTCGGTATCGAACTAAAGACCTTCATTCACCCATAATAATATTAATAAACAAAATGTATAGTATAACAATATAACATGTCAAATTAAAATTAATTTACGGACTGCCTTTGCTCAGTTCAAAGGCACGGGACGGTGGCGAATTATTTTAATTGTTTTCCCATTCATGTAGGGGTTAATTAAAAAAGGACCAAAACACAATTATTTTAGTACGTATTAATATTCAAATACAGTTAACAGCTATAGAGGTATGGAACGAAATAATTTGGTAAGTGAAAGCTTCGGAGTTGTAATAATAGTGGCTCGCCGCGGTTTCACCCGCGTACCCTGGAGATCTTCAATTTTCCCGGGATAAAAAGTAGCCTATGTCCTTTCTCAGGCTCTAGACTATTTGTGTACCAAATTAAATTTAAATCGGTTCGGTAGTTTTAGGGTGAAAGCGAGACTGACAGAGTTACTTTCGCATTTATAATATAACTAGTGACTCCCTGCGGTTTCACCCATGTACCCGGGAAACTTTTATTTTGTCGGGATAAAAATTAGCCTATGTCCTTTCTCAGGCTCTAGACTATCTGTGTACCAAATTTCATTTAAATCGGTTGTGTAGTTTTAGTGTGAAAGCGACACAGGCAGAGTTACTTTCGCATTTATAATATTACTAGGGGCTCCCCGCGGTTTCACCTGTGTACGCGGGAAACTTTCATTTTCCCGGAATGAAAATTAGCCTATGTCCTTTCTCAGGCTCTAGACTATATGTGTACCAAATTTCATTTAAATCGGTTGTGTAGTTTTAGCGTGAAAGCGACACAGACAGACAGAGTTACTTTCGCATAATATTACTAGTGGCTCCCCGCGGTTTCACCCACGTACCCGGGAGATCTTAAATTTTCCCGGGATAAAAATTAGCCTATGTCCTTTCTCAGGCTCTAGGCTATCTGTGTACCAAATTTAATTTAAATCGGTTCGGTAGTTTTAGGGTGAAAGCGAGACTGACAGAGTTACTTTCGCATTTATAATATAACTAGTGACTCCCTGCGGTTTCACCCATGTACCCGGGAAACTTTTATTTTGTCGGGATAAAAATTAGCCTATGTCCTTTCTCAGGCTCTAGACTATCTGTGTACCAAATTTCATTTAAATCGGTTGTGTAGTTTTAGTGTGAAAGCGACACAGGCAGAGTTACTTTCGCATTTATAATATTACTAGGGGCTCCCCGCGGTTTCACCTGTGTACGCGGGAAACTTTCATTTTCCCGGAATGAAAATTAGCCTATGTCCTTTCTCAGGCTCTAGACTATATGTGTACCAAATTTCATTTAAATCGGTTGTGTAGTTTTAGCGTGAAAGCGACACAGACAGACAGAGTTACTTTCGCATAATATTACTAGTGGCTCCCCGCGGTTTCACCCACGTACCCGGGAGATCTTAAATTTTCCCGGGATAAAAATTAGCCTATGTCCTTTCTCAGGCTCTAGGCTATCTGTGTACCAAATTTAATTTAAATCGGTTCATTAGTTTTAGCGTGAAAGCGACACAGACAGAGTTACTTTCGCATTTATAATATTAGTTTGTATTCACTGAAACCCTTTGATAATGAACCGGTATCTATATATAAATGTACTTAGAACTGTTAGAACCCTTTGTAGTTAACTTTTAATGATTACTATTGTTATATTGGACGAAGTTATGGTAAACTTTGGGACAATATCTTCATTATACTATTCTATATTATAAATGCGAAAGTAACTCTGTCTGTGTCGCTTTCACGCTGAAACTACTGAACCAATTTAAATGAAATTTGGTACACAGCTAATCCAGAGCCTGAGAAAGGACATAGGCTTCTTTTTATCCCGGGAAAATTGAAGATCCTCGGGGACGCGGGCCAAGCCGCGGGGAGACACTAGTAGTATATATATCCTAAGTTATATTATAAATACGATTGTGTGTTTGTTTATTAAGGTTTCATGACTAAATCGCTAGGCTGATTTAAACAATTATTTCACCAATGGAAAGCTACATTATCAGGGATTATCATAGGCTATATATACGTATATATAGCCTATGATATATATATACGTATATTTTATATACGTTTTGTCTACGGGAACTGGAACTATGAGGGTGAATCCGGTGGCGGAAGCATGCCTCGTTATTATTTGTGAAACAAATCAGTAATGATGTATTTAAATAAAACTTTGTAGATTTTCCGTTTTTAGGTGCTTTCGCCAGATTTATTTATTTTAAAGAATGTTGGCAAGAGATAAATATTTAAAATCAATACTCGATAAATAAGTAAATTAATAGATATCAAAGCTGATACAACCACTTATTATGTTAGTTTTGTTCAGTTAAACACATATTAATATGAAACCAATCGACACTCCATTGAAATTAAAAAACTCTTTAACCATTTTCAGCGTCTATAATTTTTTTTTACCACGGTGGCAAAGGTGGCAAACAAATAAAGTCATTAAGTTACAATTTAATCTTATATCATGATAGTCGAACATCTACTCCTCATACTCCTGTACTCCCCCCTTGGCGTGGCCACGCATCGCTCGGTCCATTACCCGCTGGTGATTAAGACCTCAGATTTATGGGCACACTTTTAATGGCCCGACACGCACTGATAGTTCTATTGTGTTAAAAATATTATTTACTATTTTGGTGAAGTTCATTTAAAAGTGAAATTTGTTGTGTTGGATAAGCATGAACCTATTTATCAAAACGTATAAAAATCCTGGGACATTTTTCACACACGGCCAAACAAATTCAAGTATGCTATATGTATCCCGTTTCCCTTAAACTATACTAATATTATCTCATAAAGCTGTAGAGTTTGTTTGTTTGTTTGAAGTACTGGTCTGATTAAAAAAATATTTTAGTATTAGATAGCCCGTTTATCGAGGAAGGCTCATCATCACGCTATGACGAATAAGAACGGAGCATCAATCAAAAATGTTGCAATAACAAGCAAGAGACGCTAATGAAGTTGCGCGACTCAACTAGCACTAAGTAAAAGCCTAGCCACACAAATATCGTGGCACTCTATTAGTAAAATATTTTAAAAAATCAGTTCAGTAGACCCAGAGATATCTACACATACAAAATTTACCTCCTTATAATAAATAATACATATCGCCTCTTTACAAGTACAACGTGACATCTCATAAAAAGGTTTTTTTATATTAATATACATATATACCTATAACCGCGATATCGAATTTTATTTTCTACAAAAACACGACATTTTAAAATAGTTTTCTGACAGTAAAATTTACAATATTTTAAATTTATCAAAGCTTTAATGTTTAAAATTGCTCTCCTGTAAAGTTGTGTGTTAAAAAAAAAATATCACGTTGTTCTTGTAAAGAAGCGATATATAGATAAAACAATGTCGCTTTCCGCCGTCTGTACGCACAAATCTAAACTACGCAACGGATTTTAACAATAGTTAGAGTGTAGGTATGCTATCTTTAAGACACCTACAGTAAAATCTTTCCTTACTTTAGAATCAAGTGATAATTTATCCTAAGCTTTTATCTATAGATTTTATTCTTCAACAAACAGCAAATATTGTAAAACTAGACCAGAGTGAAACGACACAGCCCTAACATTGTTTCCGAGAAACGAAAGTGAATACAAACATACTATTCTCATGTTGTGACCCTCTACAATACTAGTTTGCGTTCAAGAAACATACTTTATGAGTAAGTTGGTACTTGAACTGTTTCTAGTCGTTTAAAATTTATTGTTTTAGAACAAAATAACTCTTATTGCAAGTAGTCTAAGTATCATTCTTCCTTTAATAAAATAATGTATTTTAGTTTTAATAAAATTATATGTATTTTATAATTTTTCAGTATTTATTGAAAACAAAAATATACCACAAAGTTGGCAAACGTATACGGGAACCCAGCTGATGGGTAACCGTGATTAAAAATTTAAAGTGAAAATTGATATAATGTAAACTCAATATAAAATGTGGGTAGGTAATAGTAGGTATTTACATTACTTTAAGAAGACAATAATCTCTGATTTGTGATAATATCTCGATCAGAGGGCTTACTCCCGACGCTTTCGAGAAACGAGTTCTAATCGAATAAATGTCATTTCATACATTTGTGATAGCGATTCTAGCGCACGATCGTGCGGTGACACTTTTTGGAACTAACTTTGATCAAGAATTTCGTTACAATCGAAACCGAATCGAAAAGTCCGTACTCCTGCCACTATATGACATTTGTGACTAAAATGGCGGGAGCGACTTTAAACGTCAAAATACACGATCAGTAAAAAGGTACTTTTTCAGGATCGAGTTATTTCAACGAGGTATTATACGTAGCCCACCTAAACGAAGCCCACCCAGAGGAAGCCCACCTAAAGTATTCCACGATGCCCACCCGTAGGTGGGCTTCAAATAAAAATTAAAAATAATTAATTTTCTATTCCACGAAGCCCACCTAAGAATATCACTCGCATAGTGTGGGGACAAGAAATAAAAATGTCGTTAGAAAAATATATTTATATTTAAAATACTAACTTAAATTTCTAAACTATAATAAATAAATAAATATCCTGGGATGTTTTTCACACGGCCAATCTGATTCCGAAGTAAGCTTCAAATGAAACTTGTGTTATGGTAACCAGATAGCTAATATACTACATAATACTTTTTAATACATACTTATATAGATATTTACATCCAGACACAGAACAAACATACATATTCATGCATACCAATGTTTGTCCTGGGTGGGATTCGAACCCACGACTCGCGGCTTGAAAGTCAGGGTCACTAATCACAAAGCCAACCGGGATGTCAAACTATATTTACAATGTTTTTGATATTTGTCCAAGTATTTATTGTAATTATGAAACAATCTATGATTTTTTATGTTACAGTAAAGTATTTTTATTATTCACTAAACAGGTAGCTATATGAAAACTTCAACATAGATCTCTATGGAAAGCTATATTTGCAATGTTTTTGATACTTGTCCATTTTTTTAATTTTGAAACAATCGGTGATTTTATTAAGAGCACAAAAAAGGAAAATAATAGAAAATATTTTTTTGGAATGATAATTATGAAACAATCTGTGATTTTAAACCTTGTACCTAAGATTACAAAAAATGACAAATAATGTCTCACATAATGAAACTGAACGATTATAGAAATTTAAGTTAGTCTTTTAAATAATAAATATTTTTTTCTAACGACATTTTTATTTCTTGTCCCCACACTATGCGAGTGATATTCTTAGGTGGGCTTCGTGGAATAGAAAATTAATTATTTTTTAGTTTTATTTGAAGCCCACCTACGGGTGGGCATCGTGGAATACTTTAGGTGGGCTTCCCCTGGGTGGGCTTCGTTTAGGTGGGCTACGTGGAATACCTCATTTCAACTAGGATAATTTTATTAAATCTAAAAAATTACATCTAATATACAAGATTTCGTTTCAGAAAAAAAAAATTTAATATTTATTTTTTTCTGTAGAAATTAACCACACACAACTTATTTTATAATTCTGAAACGTCCAAACACCGTTACCGATCGAATAAATGTCAATCTTAGCCATGGCCATCTTGATTTTCTATTCATATTGGTTCGGGATTAACCAATAGGAGTTCAAGATGAATTTTTTTGGTTCAGGATTAACCAATAGGAGTTCAAATTGAAATCAAATTCGAATCGTTTTCGGGAGTAAGCCCTCTGATCTCTGACTTACGCTTAAATGGTCACCCAACAACGTAAACGCTACATCACTTAACCTCCACCTAAAGGCATTTTAAAAAGCGTAAACAAATACAAATTAAGCGTATAATAATAGTGGTTAACCGAAAACCCGTTATGCCCCAAATATGAGCGATTTAAATGTGGTGGGGTGCCAACTGGGGTAATCTGCACCCCAGAGTGGGTAAATGGGATCATGTGCCAAAACACCCCACCCTAAAAGTTTAAATATGGTATAGTGTAAGTATTGTGTTTAAACGACAATTATTACTGTGCATGTTCCTTTTTAGAATGAGAATAAAAATGTCTTCCATATTAAAAGCTTTTTAATTTGGAAAGCTTATATTAATTTGGCGTTTGGCTATCCAAACGCCAAACTAATATAAGCTCCCATAGAAAATATAAGCTTCCATTAGATAGATAGGTACATGCAGGCCAATGAAAAGGTCAAGCTTTTAAGCGCGATTTTCACACCAATACTTTGCATAGTTATAAGTCAAACTTAATTTATTGCATAGAACAAAGAAGAGCATAATTTCGAGTGAACATTTATATATTCTTTAAAAAACTTCACAATAGCATCAAAATACAACCAAAAAATAAAGAACTAAAAACATATTCCAACTAACCAGGCTTGCAAAAAGCAACTGACATCTCACATCAAATATTCTCTAAACAAGCTAATGTTTATTCTAAACATACACGTAAAAAGTATCGATATATGTAAATGCGATGTTGGTGCGAATAATATTCTTGCTGTAAACACGTATTATATCGATACATCGAACATAATCGATTACCGAAGCACTCGCCGTCATCGGTACGACTTATCGATGGAATTTCGCCCCGGGTCGTAAAGTTTATGCAATACAGGCCGATTTAAATGGTATTTTATTTATATAAAACATGTTTTTTTATGACACCGTTTTATGATAATTTTATATGACCACGCGGTGTTTTTGATTTTCAATATGTAATTCAATTGATTGTGGTATTAATTTTATTGTTTGAACTGTATTTCTCGGTTGATTTTATGGGTTGAATAAAGTGTGATAAAAGTTGGATTTTAGTAACTTACAAGTGGATAATGATAATTTTAATAAAGAACTGGCAGATTGTTGCAGATTTAGTAACATCTTTCTAATCTTAATATGTCTATCTCCTTCGCACAGAAAAGCTCACAGCATTTACATAAAAACTTTTTACAGGGTCGCCAACGCGTGAGTGACGCCACTAGTGTTGCAACCATCCATAGGCTTCGGTAACCGTTTAGTGGTAGGACCTGATGGGAAGCAAATAAGCCGTATGCCTGTTTGCCACTTTAGTGGTATAAAACCTTACATTATTACTCAGCTAAAAGGTCTGAACCAAGTTATATAAATAAAAATCAATAGGTAAAGTATTAAAATAAATTACAGTCCACTAAATGTGTCCTCAAGTGTATTATAAAATATTCAGTCCCAATGCTAGCACTCGCTCACGTGCCCACAGACTTCATATTTCAGTGTTGCCAAATTGGATAATAAAAAGATAAAATTAACACTGAAATATGGAAAAATAAACTGTTCATTTAACGTTTTATAAAAGACTTATTTAAAACTAGCTGCCTCCGCGCGGTTTTACCCGCGTAGTACTCGTTCCCGTTACTCAGTGACAATGTAGCTTTCTATTGAAAAAATAATTATTAAAATTGGTCCAGTACTTTTTGAGTTTTTTCGTTACATACAAAAATACAAATCTTTCCTCTTTATAATATTAGAGTAGATTAATAAGACAGGGTAAATTTAATACGTTTTAGTAGGTTTTTTTTTAAGGGACTTGAAGGTGTTAGCCTGTGATGGCTGTTACACCTTTACGCGGGCAATCGGTGAGCGCTGAGGGCTCTCAACCGTAGTAGGTTTTAGTAGATAATTGTAAGTTTTATTACCTAGTAACACTAACAAACTAATACTAAGTTTTTGCCGGCTCTTCCTTCCAAACCGAGCATTAGATTCGACGTTTCATAAATGCCTGTGAAGGCCTATTTGAATGAATAAATATAGTTCATTTCACTTTATATATATGTACTAGTGGCTCTACGCGGTTTCACCTGCGTTCCTGGGATCATCAATTTTTCCGTGATAAAAATCGCCTATGTATCAATCCAGGTAATTAACCATCTGTGTTCCAAATTTCATCCAAATCCTTTCAGTAGTTTTTGCATGAAGGAGTAACAAACATCTATCCATCCATGCTCACAAATTACAAATCCTTTCAGTAGTTTTTGCGTGAAAGATGAACAAACATCCAATACTCACAAACTTTCGCATTTATTATATTAGTAGGATATGTGTATTATGTCCCTGAAAAATCCAAGTATTCCCAATATAAGACGAGCTTATAAAAACACAATAAATATCCTATAACATCAAATTTTACGACAACCTCTACTATCTTAAACGCTTACTATTTTATTATAGTTTTTTGTCTCCCTCGCACAAAATTTATTCCCTATGAATATATATGTTTTATGAGCAAAAAGATTATGGACGACTCTTTGCTTTTAATGTTTATGATATGCAATATAGAAAATAATAAATGTTTTTTATTCAATTAGGCCTTCACAGATACTTAAGAATAGTCAGACTCTAACGCTCGGTTCGGAAGGTTGGTTTTGCTGAGAAGAGCCGGCATTAAACTCAGCAATTACCTACTCTTTTCAAAGCAAACTTAGATTTATTTACTTTTCATAGCAATATTTTATATTAATATAGAAACATTAATGTCTGATTTGATTAGTATTACTTTTTGTCAGGTTTTTAAGCTTTTTTTAAAACATTTTAAAACTATTACCCAATGTCCTTTACCCAAGTCTATTTTATACTAAATTTGTCATAACGATTTAGTTCAGACATGTTACATACACATTTTTTTGTGCTGAAAGGGATTCGAACCCACGACCGACGGAAAGACAGGGAGTAACCACAAAGCCAACCGAGCTGAGCTCAGCTTAGTTTGGAATCAAATTGGCCGTGTGTGAATATTTAAGGGTAGGTACTTATTTAATTCAGGAGGTACCTAACTACACAAAATGACAACCGCTCTCTTACAAGTCGGTACCCTTGTGTTTGACGTTAGAAAATGAATAATTTCAATGAACCGACTACGTAATTATACTGCCCCTGTTTTGGGACACACTACCTAGAGATACGTCCAACAAACAATAAATAAAAAAGTGGCATATTTTAGAATTTATATTTTTGGGTAACTAAAGTAAGTTTTTCTCTTAAAACATGTATTAAATTGTCGGTAGATAACTATTATATGTACTTATACTATAAAGTAGTTTGTAAGTTTGTTTATTACGTGTTATTTCCGAACATTCAATTATAAAGAAACCTGATAAAATAAGTGTGTCTGTCATATATGTCTATACTGTCCCTGAAATCATATAGCTTACCCTATAGAAACATAACTGCGGGATGGGAGCTAGTAGTAAATAAAGTACTTTTTAGTATTAACAATAACATAAAATATATCAAAAGCTACAATAAATAATGTGCATCAACCTTTAAAACCGTGTGTACACTCAACATCGTATCACAAGGCGCTGAATTATGTATCAAAGTATAAAAGCATGATCAAAAGGCCTTTTATCTTCGGGCACATTGTTTTAACGATTTCGCCCTTGTGGAAGTTAATCTATGCAATAATGCAGCTTCTGACATGATGATGTTGCCGGGTTATTCCCAAAGTACTCCATTATTTTGATCTAAAGATAAGAATCACATCCCATACATTCGTTCTCAAACTACTCCAAGGAATTAAATATTACAAATGTTTTACTCCATTGCACTAAAGTTCCATCCTACATACCTACTCCACATGTAGCTAAAATTATTCTCAATGTACACCAATGATGTTTATCAACAATTCTTTCAAGCTAGGTACGAGTTCTCCATTGGAAAAGTCTAGTCATTTAATCCTACTGTTATTAATAGAAGATTACGTGGAGTCGTTTGAGGACTATTTATTTTTGAAATCAGATTCCAAAAGTACTTTGAGAATTTTATGTTGTCTTAGAGTAATATTGCAACATTATTTTATCATTTTTTTCGTCGAGAAATTTGGGAAATAATTATGGAGTAGGTACTTAGGGAATAAGCCATCGATTCTGTAAAGCGATATGACACTCGACGTAGCTCCTTTATGTTGCATCTCTATCCTTAACTATGCTGTCAAGCGAGACATCCTCTAACGGCACAAAGGCTGTTGGAATAGATTGAACTGTCACCACTCCTTTGTCACTCGCTCAGTGAATTGCTTATAAATAAATGAGTAAGGAGTATTTGTGTACAGCCAAATGATTTGATACTAAAGAGTTCGGTATATGAAACGTAGATAATAAAAAGTGTATGTTAAGTACTGAAGTTATGTTCATGTGACTAAAGGAATTATAGCATTGATAAATTTATCATAAAAATTAACATGATTTAGATCCAAAAAAGGGATTGAAATCGGAACCTACGACCCACAGAGAGTGACAGGTAGACTTACAAATAAGATTATTAAAAAAAACAAAGTTACCTACTTACTTATATAGTTATGTATGAATTACAAGTAGCTTAGAATATTTTAGTACCTACAGTAGATTTTCAAATGAATAGTAGAATACCTGAAACATACAAAATGATGATTTAGTGTCGTTATTTTAGATCATAAAGTTGTTTATTCATGACATTTAGGTAGAATAACACCCTGTTATTATCACAATAGTAACAATAAAATTCTACCCAAAAACTTATCTAACATAACATGTAATTAAACTAGAAAGCTTTGAAAATAATTTTATTTCCTATCTTGGTTCCCCAGGGTTTCACCAGCGTTCCCGGGGGATCTTTAAATTTCCTGGGATAAAAAGTAACCTGTGTAATCGAAATAGGTTATAAACCATCTGTGTTCGGAATTTCATCCAAATCCGTTCAGTTATTTTTGCTTGAAAGAGTAACAATCATCCATACGTCCATACTCATAAACTTTCGCATTTATAATATTAATAGGATTCTCGTCTCTATTAAAATACATACATAGTAACTTTACTCTTGTTTCAAGACACAAAGACCACACAAATATTGGCTAAATCACCCGTCAAGCACCCCAAAAACACTTTCCTTTCAATGAAGCTATTGAAAAATTCATAGACAGGAAGTAAGTGGATGTATTTGGAAATCATTCGGCGTCCAAACACCCGGTCATCACCCTCGACGATCGAAGGAAACACTCCCAAATTTCCGGTACATATAACAAAGAATATTCATTCACAAAGATTGGCCCACTAAACGAAAAGACAGCGGCAACATCAAAAAACAATTTCGACCAATCACAGAGCACCGCGGCCATGATTGTGAACTCTTGTTATTGAAATTAGATTAGGTCCAATGTAATGTTAATTTTATTGATGTCGTGGGCGTTAATGCGAAGCTATTAAATTGAATTGATTTTTTATATGCCTCTCACATTTGAGATTAGGTTAGTTTATAAATAAATGGATTTTCTAATTTAATTGTGTCATTGATAAACAAATGCATTAGAATTTGTATCTACTTATCAGTAAAGTTGAATTGATATTATAATTATTTTGTTTGGTAACATTTTATAGTATTCTAATAAATAAAAATTACCATACATGTTACTTTAGAACTTCACTTGATGTATGCATTCACATGCACGAAACCACGAAGCAAAAAAAGGAAAAATAATTTAAATTTATGTTTTATTTCATAATTGTTTCATAAGAAACAATCTATAGCGGAGAAAACGAAGCGAAAAATACGGTCTTACCTCCGAATTTTTTTACTGTGAACCGATTTGCATGAATTTTTTGGAATTAGGCTCAACTTACCCTTAACTTTAAAAGTGAAAATGATCTGAACTCCGCCTATTATTTTTAAGGGGTGTAAACCACCCCTTAATGGAAAAAATTACATTGAGCCATTTTATCGCTAGAAAACATGTCTAATAGCAAATGGTGAAATTGTAAAGTATTTTCTTACATAATTACCTTATATTTATAAAATCATTTTCAACCCCTTGAAAATCTTACAACCCTTGCAAATGTGTCATAGTATGGTATAAATATATACCATATAAATATATTATGGCGATAATATTTGTGTATTATCGCCATAATATATTATTAATATAGGTTAGGGTGCGGCGGGGGTGGCCCTCGGGCCACCCTTAAGCCTCGAACGTCTAAATGTTCTGAAATGAACACAAAAAAAGTGACAAAGACTTACTGTCCTAACATAACATTGATTACTACGCCCAAATATAGTTATTTTACACATTGCCGGTGGACCAGCAGGTATTCCATATAATTCCGAGGAAATTTATACATTTCCTAGGATATCGATGCATTAAATAGTTTTTCAAACAATATTGTACACAGTTCCTAAATAGTATCGGAACTGTACACATTTCCTAGGATTTGTATTCAATTCCTTGATTTCATACATTTCTAGTAGCATATATACACATTACAATAGTTGTGGGTCTCTAGTATACTGCGTACTTTCACATTGCTCCAAATATTCGCACTCCGAAATTTTCAGTTACTAAGTAGATAAAAATATGTTAAGTTTTTGGACCATAACTCCTTCAATTTTCATGCTATCACAAGTTATAAAACACCATTGTAAAGGTAATTAAAAGAGCTACAACATCCTTTATTGCAATATATAGTAAAAAAAACCTTTTTCTGAAACGGTGAAGGGTTAAAGGGCTTAAGAGAGGCTGTGATTCCGCTGCCACGCGCTCTTTAAACAATCATAACTCCGTCAATTTTTGTTTCACAGAAAAACCAAAACATCCAAATTGTTTGTCAGAAAATTATCAATTTTTTTATTTCCACACTTTTATACGTATCTGTCGTCCTTTTTGAGATATTATGAAAAATAGGGTGGAATTTTATAAATATTTGAAAGTTTGTTTTTTATATAATCATGAATTTTTTGAAAAATATGTGTCCTGAATCAGCCAAACTGATACTATCCATCAAACTCTTCATAATAAAGTTAATTCTAGGCGGAATACGATTAATTTTAATTGTGGTGGAAATGGCACTTATGAAACCCATTGATTTAAAAGAAAAAACATTAGATGCTCCCCTTATTTGCAATACAGCTCACTTATTTTACGTGCAAAAGACTTTAAATAGTGCTCATTTTAAAGCTTATTTTATGCGCTACAAAACCCTTTTGTATGTATATGCATAAAATGCATCTGCTCGCCACTAGATGGCATTGACCACATCGATTAAATTTCAGATAAAATAAAACACGGCTTTGATCTTTAATATCTAGCTTAATATTGCACGTAGAATACTTTATAAAATACCAAATTGTTCATTGTTTTACCTGCTACAACTTTGTTCTTGATGAAATTTTCGATAAACGTATATTTTTGGAGATATTTGCAAAAAACCGATGAAAACCGTGAAAAAATTGCAAATTTTCAATAGCCAATAACTTGAAAAGTATTGGATTTTTTGAAAAGCTTTATATATGATTTTTGCTTAAAATTAGGCCTTCTATTGATATCCGAGGCAATTTTGAAAAAAAAAAAATTCACCCCCGAGAAGGGGTGGCAACCACACCCAGGGTGGTTGCGGAGTTCAAATCATTTTCACTTTTGAAGTTAAGGGTAAGATGAACCTAATTCCAAAATTGTATGCAATTCGGTTCACAGTAAAAAAAAACGGACCCATAATGCTTCATTTACTCCGCTACTTATAATAAATCTGTAGAGAGGTCAATTCTGTACATGAAATAAATTTTCAAAATAACTATCAGGGGGTGATTAGTGATCGATACTGATGCCAAAAATGCAATCAGTAAAATTTTTGTCTGTCTGTCTGTCTGTCGGTCTGTATGTTCCTTATAGAAACAAAAACTACTGGACGGATTTTAACGGAACTTGGTACAATTATTCTTCATACTCCTGGGCAGGTTATAGGATACTTTTCATCACGCTACAATCAATAGGAGCAGAGTAGTGAAGAGAAATTTTGGGAAAACGGGAGAAGTTACTCCATTTTTTAAGCTTCCGTCGCGTGTGCAGCCTTAATGGTTAAAGTTACATAGACATTATGTATGACGGAAATATTCTACATAAAATTTTCTAAAAAATATCCCGCAACAGCATATGTCTATCTTTTATAGTTGACTCAGAATGACACGTGTAACTCCTGATAGCTTAGCAGTTCGGAGCATTCTGATTACGTTTATAATACTTTCACTAATCCCAATTTAAAAAAGTTAACATTATTACCTATTCAATAAAAAAAGAATCATAGAAATCGGTGTGAATGATTATTCATACGTTATCATACGTCATTACTTCTATCAAGCAATAAATGCTTGTAAACGGCTATGTTATTTACAAAATAAAAATGTAATTCAATACATACAATAATATAAAGAAATCAACATTTCTATTTGCTTTATTACTTACTTGATTGTAACATTAACAAAATATGTGCGTACCTAGAGGTAAATGTTAGAATCTATCAGAAAATGCATACAAACGACTTTTTGTTTTTTTTTTCAAAATAAACTAATTTAACACTCCAATAAAACTACATACAATAAAATAAACAATCACTCAACAAAGCCAAAATAATCAATGTAAACTTCACATAACCTCTATAAATTCCAACCACCCTTCGACCCTTCAAGAACCTTATCAATCAATCGTGTAAAACTAACAATAATCAAAAACTACCGATGATAAATTCACTAAGGGTTGAATGCGATGACATTAATGAGATAACAGAAACATGGGGGTGAAATGAGCAGGGGAAAATAAGTCATTAATAGAATATAACATGATATCTGCTCGTAGATCTTGTATAAGATGTATTCACGATAAGGGGGTGAACAGGAAAATGGTTCCACTCCCCTATAGTAAAATTTTAGGGGTACACGTTTGTGGAATGCTAGAATAAAATTAAATCATCACTTTTATATTATAAAACAAAGTCGCTTTCCGCTGTCTGTCCTTGTCTTCTTAAATCTTTAAAACTACGCAACGGATTTTGATGCGGTTTTTTAATAGATAGAGTGATTCAAGAGGAAGGTTTTTATATAAAATACATGCATAATATGTTAGAGAAACACTGACAATTTGGAGGATTCTAATGTGATGTATAACCTTTGCACCCGTGCGAAGCTGGGAAAAAAAACAAGCCAAATTGTAGGTACTTTAATATTTTACTTGTAACATAATACTTAACACAATTACTTTCGACAATAAAAAAATACAATACAAATTAATTTATCATTAAATTACGTTAATTTTATCTTTAGATCAAGTTGTGTTATTTATTTGCTGGGGCGTTGATGAATTATTAAGTTTAATGTTACACTGTATCATCATTTATAATGGGAAGGGGATACTATTATATTTAAAATAATATAAAATATATACTTAAAAACATATATATACTAAAATTATAAAGCGGAAGAGTTTGATTGTTTGAACGCGTAAATTTTAGGAACTACTGGTTTGATTTAAAAAACTACAGGGTTTTGAGCATGTAGTCATGTTTTCCACACAATACAATCATTTGTGTGCATGAATGTCTGTTTGTACTGTATCTATCTGGATGTAAATATCTTTATAAGTATGTATTTAAAAGTAGCATATCAGCTATTTGGTTACCATATCATATGCTCCGCTTAGTTTGGAATCAGATTGGCCGTGTGTGAAAAATTACCCAGTAGGTATATTTATTTATTCACTAGATTTCGCTTTTTTTGGAATCTTAAAATTGTTAATCCAAGGTGTCAGCTAACTCCATACCAAATGTTATTAAAATCGCTCCAGCCGTTTACACGTCAAGAAGTAACAAACATACACACTCACAAACTTTCGCATTTATAATATACATACATAGTAAGATTAAGGACATAGACTTAAGTGGAAAGTTCTTGGAAACAGGGGTAAAACCGCAGACCGGAAGCTAGCAAATGATATTATCACAAAAAGTGTCAATTTGTCACGAGTTTATCACGTATTTGGGCTTAAATCAGATTGATTAGCATAACCAATTTACGTGTGTCTCTCGCGCAAAGAGTCCGACTCCCCATTCTAACCTTGTTTACGGATTGGGGAGGTCTAATTCAATTGGTCGTTAATCAGTCTACTCGTGTCAGAATTAATAATGGATCTAATTGGTTGATGCCCTTTCAATCAGCTGTGAATTTGAGTTGAGTATGTGATTGATAAGAATTCCGATTGTTTGTGATGATTTCATCTACCCTTTGTTGATGTTTCGTGATAAGTCTTCTAGTAAGGGTTTCTTTAAGTTTGTGTGGACTTTATTGGAATATATATTATTATTTATTATACGTATTTGATTGTTTTTCTTAACATATTCAATGTATCATCAAGAATCGGTGCCAAGTGATTGTGAGATTAATGTTCCTCAAAAATCTCATAAACATTTTTCTTACAAAAATCAAACCGTTAAAGGCATGGTATAAAATATAAGTGCTAAAAAACAAAATGAAAGATCACGCTTTTAATAACACAACGACGTTAGCATAACGTAGGTACCAAAACCCCGAAAAGGCATTGATCAAAACTCGATTTGAGTTCAATTAAAATCTTATTCCGCACCAGGAAAACGGGGCAAACGCCTTTTAAAAAGGAATTACCCCGGACAGCCCCTGATTTCGTATGCATCAACGTGCGGGACCGATAAGATTCGGGAAAAAAATTCGGTTTCCCCTCAAGATTATTTAAATCTGGAGCCATTATGATCTTTGGCTGGATATCATGGATTTGGTTATGTGAAAATTTAAGATTTATCGTGTATGTACAATGATATATTGTTATGAACATAGTTCCATATGTGCTTTATTTGAAGAGTTATTTGTATGGTAGATACATTCGGTAATTTTCCAGCATTCGTGAATAAGAATTGATGGCGATTTTTTTAATTTAAACTAGGTTGTTGATACTTACTTGATAACTTAAATAGGACAAAACATTTGAAGCTGATATTAAATCAATCTACACTAATATTATAAAGAGGAATGATTTGTATTTTAAATGAATAAACTCAAAAAGTACTGGACCGATGTTAATTATTCTTTTTTCATCAGAAAGCTACATTATCACTGAGTAACATAGGCTATATTTTATCCCTGTATTCCCACGGGAACGGGAGCTACGCGGGTAAAACCACGCGGAGGCAGCTAGTCTATTATAAGTATATATACCTATTCATATATTATATGAATAATACTGAAATACTACTACTACTACTGCTTTTTAACCTCTTGAAGCATACTTTCGCCACGAGTAAGACAGTTACACATTTAACAAAACTTGTTATACAACTTATAAAAAATGTCACCTAAAAAATTAAAACATAATCGGGACTTTTCCAACTTGGATTCTAAGTTTTTAGGGTTCCGTACTCGAAAGGACCAACTAGGCCTCTATTTGTCCGTCTGTCTGTCAACGGGCTGTATACATAATACATAAATAAGTAGACAAATAATATTTTTATAAATGTGTACCTATTTCTGTTGTTCCTACAATAGCAAAATAAATACAAATTATAGGGGGCTTCCATACTAGTTAATATTATTCTCTATATTTATGTAGTACCTACATATTATTAAAGCTAGAAACATAATGCGAAAGATTGTAAGTATAGATCGATGGATGTGTGTTACTCTTTCACGCAAAAACTACTGAACGGATTTGGATGAAATTTGGAACAGAGATTGCTTATAACCTAGACTAACACATAGGCTACTTTTTATCACGGAAAATTTTAAGATATCCCGGGAACGCGAGTGAAACCTCGGGGAGCCACCACTACTAAATATATGCTTTGAATTTGGTTTTATTAAAGACAACTATCGCCGATTTTAAGCCTAAATTCTATAGGATGTGGGTGGTGTGGAACCCTTTATGACCAATCCGAGTCGCTCTTGGCCAGTTTTTTCCCTCTCAAGCTAACCCTCGGCCTCTCGCTGTAAGGTGACAAGTTTAATTTAAAGTTAGCCGCCTCGAATAGGCCCGCGGTCTACTCCAACGATTATAACTTCCAAGTGTTATTTTTAATGAGTTTTCGTGGATTTGGAATTATTAATGCATCGAGTTCTTGGCCGTGATGGTGTGTAATATGGTTTTTAGCTTTTTAATTTTAAGGTTTTTTTTAACAGAGTAAATTCGCTGTGGACAATATATTTTAGCTTGAAGTGAGCATGGGTGTTTTAAGCCGTTGCTTTTACGGAGATCAGTAGAAATGGTTTCACATTAGTCAAGTTATGGGACATATTTTGTCATTTTTATTATAGTAATTCAATTGTATTTTGTTTTCTATTAAGTATATTGAAAGAACCTATCTGTATTTATGGTATATTGACTGGTCTAGTGTAGGTACATCTACATTAACATTTTATTATAGTCGATCCACCATTTTACCACTAGCTGACCCCAGCAAATATGTCTGCGTCACAAGACTTCCCAGTTTTTGCGGTATTACTGATTGATGCTCCGCTCCTATAAGTCGTAGCGTGATGTTATATAACCTTCTATAAATGGTTATCAAACACTGAAATAATTCATCAATTTAAACTAATACTTTCTCAGATTTGTGCCTTCAAGCAAACTCTTCAGCTTAGTATACATTTATTATCATAAATTTATCATAGATATAAAGAGGCATCAGGTCTGATGTAAGTCAAACCTCCAATTCAAGTACCTACTCCCTAAATTTTGAATTAAAAGATATATCCGAATGATTGTGCCTCAGCTCGATATCAATGGAGTCTGTATTAAAGAGTAAAATACTAGTAAAACTACAAGTTTCATTGTAAGAGCTTCCATTCCAGATGGTTCGAGTAGTACTAGTAATATAAAAATCAACTTTATTTCAACTGTCCTAACGTAGTTTTCAGCTTTATACGTGTTCTTTTGTAAGGAACACGCCAGAAATTACCAGTGAGGTTATATATAAAAGTAGTAGATACTTATCTACTTTATACTTATACTTAAAACAAAAATATTTATCTTATTTTACCGACTTCAAAAAAAAGGAGGTTTCCAATTAGTAATGCATGCTTATAAACGCAAAATCTATGTTATTTTAAACCTAGTTGTAGGTTCGACTCTCACTCCCAACATTTGTGTGCATGAAAATATATATTTATCCAATGTCAATAAATAAAATTATCGATATGTCTTTAAAAAAGTAGTATTAGTACGAGTAACTATTTTATCTAGTTACCTACCTATATGCTGTAATTATTTTGAATCCTAATTGAATAATAATGTACCTACTCTTTGTCACATGGAGTGTTTTTACAAAGAAAATAACCCTACAAAAGATACAACGGATTATACATTTATATTCATCCGAGCACAGAATGGACCAATTAATTAATTATTATAGAGCTAAATTGCATGTTATGAGTAGTGGAAGGGTTAATTATGAAGTACATAGCAAAATAACCCCTTTTATACAGCACGATGTTATTTATTTTGTTAAAAAACCACTAGTTTTAAGTTCAAAAACCTTTCAAAGGTTGAAGTTAAATAGAGAAAGCTGTATCTGAGTGGCGGAGCTTTTTCGTAATTTTTAAAACATATTAGGTATAAATACTTGTTTGCTTTCCTTTGTAAAGTAAATCCACTAATTAAGTATATTATTTATACTAACAATGATAAATAAATAAATTTCGAGTATATTTTTTTTATAAATGTGTTAAGTGATGACTGATTTTTATAGTTTGATTGGTCGGCGGTTGTCTACCCGTACTCTCGAATCGCTGGTTATGATGGGCCATTTCCACCCAGAACAAATACTCGAGTACATAAACATGTTTTGTTTGTCCAGTGTCTATTAGGTGTAAATCTCTATTTAAATATGTATTTATGAGTATATCAGCTCTCTGGCACTATTATATAAGCTCTGCTTAGTTCTGAATCAGTCATGTATGATATACCTACTACGTCTCAGCGTAGGTATTTAGTTAATATTATTTTAAAATTTTCCGGGATAAAAAGTTGTCTATGTATTAATCCAGGATGTCAGCTAACTCCATACCAAATTTTAATACAATCGCTCCAGCCGTTTAGACGTGTAGAAGTAACAAACATACACACTCACACTTTCGCCTTTATAATATTAGTGTGATTATAACAAAAATACCGAATCGACATTAGAGCCAGACTGCACATTAGTGACTAACGATTGAAACAAAAAACAAAAGCATTTCATTTCAGTGTGTTTTCATACTCACATGGAAATTTCTAACCAAAAAACTAAATAGAACTCAGTCCAGCTAGTTAGTAAACTTGTCACGACTAAAACCCCAATTACGAGCTCGAATCTACCAAACCGGAGAGCTGCATCAAAAGCACAATCCAGACTTGTGTAGTTTTTAACTAAACTCGTAAAATAAAACTTTCGTAACGCAAAGCTCATGTCGACACTTAGAAAAAAAAAAAGCTCCAAACCGTACAGAAGTTTTAGCATCAGTTCCATTCCGCCGTGTACCTGTACATGTGCTAGAAGTTAAAACATCGCTTTTATCTAGGTGCAAACTGGGCAAGTCAGATTTGGTTCAAGTTATGGGAGGTAGCGATGCCATAGGCGTAGCGAACAGCGTGGATATAAAAATGCTTTTGAATTTGTGGCTTGTTGTTACAAAAATTCTAAACAATCTCGAAAAATAAAATACTGTACTTCAAAATGGCGGAAAACCAATTTACATACGAGGATGTTATTTAGTTTCAGTATATGCCTCTAAAGATCTATGTAATTGGAGCCAATATATAATTCTAGCTCATCCTAATAATATATATGAAATACATAATATCATAGATGGATGTGTTACTGTATCACACCGAAACAGTTGAAGAACTGTATGAAATTTGGCACAAAGTTAGAATATATTCCGAAATAACCCATCGAGAAAGCGGATGAAACAAGTACCACCATACAACAACAACTCACATATTATACTCCAAAACTTCAATAAACTTTAACCGCATTATGCTTATAACTTTCACTAAACAGGATACTCAGCTAAACTTGAATTCAAATCGAATTTACTAGCCCACTTGTTCGCATGCTCTTTCCTAACCATTTCACTGACAAGGCTCTTTTAGATTGAACTTATTTGAACTGAGGATCGAGAGACTTAGGTGCAGTTGAGCTGGTGAGAGCTACTTTAGTTGCATACTTGGTAACGATTGAACGGTCCCATCCAGATAAAAGTTTGTAATTTGACGATGAAATATTACGAGTTAGAAGAAGTAAATGTTAGATTTGTGTCCTATTTATTTGATGTTGCATTTTCCTCTAGGTACTCTATATATTGGTACAATTTATTATATTGTTGGATAGAAAATTTCCAATATATATGTAGTTCCCATAAGCACTAGAATTTGTTTTCCAACATCCAAGATTTTCAATTACTTATTCATAAGTTACAAAGTACAAAAGATTCGGGATCCGGGGACAGGATTTCTTGGTAAAGTTTCGTGTCCCTCATTGAGTTACAAACGAGGTAAAGATGCTGGGTTGCTGGAGCGCCCACAGTTTAATATCAGTTCGGAATTACAGTTTGATTGTGTTCCTGGAGGATTTTGTTGGACACGTAGACAGTTCATGGGTGGATTGTTGAAAAAACTAGGTCGCAAGTTGATGGCCATGTCGATAATGGCTCAAAGATTTTGGTCTATCGTCACATGAATATAACAAATGGAACGCCTAAGCAAATACAAGGGTTTTATAGGATGTAAAGTCAGAATTCAATAAAGACGATCGTATAACCAAAGCTTTTACAAACGTCAGACAACCTTGTATACTCAAGCAGGTGTCACATCCATAAAATGATGAATGAAATCAAATCCCTTTGGAATTCCCACCGAGGTCTATTTTGTGAGGTGTAGGTACCTGGATGGGTGGCCACGTGAAACCGTGCGATGTGTTTCTATAGCTGCAATTGTAAGCCGATAGCTTTCTTGACTTTAAGTCGACAATACTGGTTGAAACTATCGGAGTATTTGGGTGCACAAGAGAATTTACTTGGTTTTGTATATGTCTTTTAAATTCTCCTAGAATGTAAATATACGAATTTCAGTCTATTTTTCTACATGGCTGGTATGTTTATACCTAATTTATAGCTGATATTTACAGTTTTATAAAAACACACTTATATTATTACAGCCAGACACCTAACAAAGAGACACAAAAATGTCTGTTTCAGGTGGAACAAACCCAAGACCAGCGTCTTAAAAGTCAAGGTCGCTAACCACAAAACCAGGCGAGAACCTCAGCATGTAGCCACTTACCCTGCTCCTTCCGTAACGGGAAAATCACTAGAAATCCAACGAGTGACATTAAACAATTTTATCAATAAATTTCTCACTTGCAAGCTTAAATTGTAAACTAGTTAGGGGCCTTTGCGACCCAAGGCAAGTTAGCTCCGGTCTTTGTAACATCTATCCAAATCGAATTACACGGTGGGACGGTCGTCTGCCTTCAGGCTGAGGGTTAGACGCGAGGAGCGGGAGACGGATGCAGATAATGTAATATCGACCTTATTGATGGGCAATTTGGTCCGTTTTCAATTATTACAGGTTGTGTAGTGAAAGTGGAAAGATGATGATACAGTATTTAGTGTTCTAGACATAGGACTTTATTGATTGGTAATTTGGTGTATTGTGCTGGGTTATAAAAGATGTTTAGTGTGGTAAATGTAAGAAAGACAAGAAAAGATTATAAGAGGCAACAAATTTTATGAAAAATTTCGAGTGCTAAAATATCTAAGTTAAATAGAAGCTGGGATCTAATGTATATATGTATCTGTTTTTTTTATATATATAAGTAATAAGTTTATAGGTGCTTTTATCACCATTTTATATTGTTTATTGGACTAGTTTAGACTGAGAAAGACGAAATAATAACAATGACATCAAAGTTTAACTACATCTACATTAACTATAGTTAAGTAAACTATGAATACTCCAGGCTTCCTTGATACAGGCTTGCCTAGTGAGGAATCCTATATATAATACAAATTAGGTTATATATTGTCTGCGAAATTTTGTTAAATATTGTAATTGTGTTTTATGTATATACCTACTCATGTATTTTTTGCAGTAATAAATATTTTTTCATTTTCATTTTTCATTCAAAGTTTGTTTGTGTTTTAAAGCTCATGCCTTACACCAAAACCCAAGGACGTTTGTTTCAACACTTGTAAAGCTATTTTCATTATATGTTTACCATGTAGTTACTGAATTTCCACATGTTTAGTCCACCGTGTATTAGTAAGGTATGTTTAGTTGAAAGTTAACTAACTAACTAACTAATTTTAATTAACTTTAGTCAACCGCCGAGGACGAGCGGTTAGATCTGACTTCACTAACCGTATACCGCTTTGATGTGCCGCTTTTTGTTCGACCATATTCGGCTTTTGATAAGGAAAACGTTTCCGAGCTTTTAACAGTGCGGAAAGAGATATACATACAGACATATACATAACTCCTGATTTGAAAAATTATTTCAGTATTAGATAGCCCATTTGTCGAGGAAGGCTTTAGGCTATAATTCATCACGCTACGACAAATAGGAGCGGAGCATCAATAAAAAATGTTGCAAAAAAGCGACGCTTACAAAGTTGCGCAACTAGTAAATGAATAAATAAATATAAACATCCTGGGACATTTTTCACACACGGCCAATCTGATTCCAAACTCAGCAGAGCTTTACATCCAGACACAAGACAAACAGACATATTCCTGCATACAAATGTTTGTCCTGGGTGGGATTTGAATCCACGACCCGCGGCTTGAGAGTCAGGGTCACTAACCACTAAGCCAACCGGGCTGTCTCATGCTGTGTTTATAAAACAAAAGAAAATAGGTATATACTTTACATTTATTTATAGTTGCAACCCCATCCACCTCCTATTAAAATTCCCCACACACGATAACAAATAAATAAATCGGGACGTGAACCTCGTACCTTACGCCAGCTTACGGGGGTATTCATAAAAAGTACGTGAGAATTTCGCTCACCTAACAATCCGAGCGTAATCTGTGACACCCCACCGACTCGAAACTGACAGAGATAATTTCTATTCAGGTCACATATGACCGCGTGTTCCTGAGATGGCTGATAGCCGCCATGTTGATATCACATCAGGGTTAGGGAAAATGTGTCTGAGAATGGAGCTTTTACGTTTGTTAAGACATTTTTTGTTGTGGCAAGCAGAGATTTTGAAGTACCAAAGGAATGACCGCGACACAGTATTGTATTTTGTTAACATGTTTTCTACTGTATGTAAGTAATATTTGTTTCTATTTAAGGTGTCGACACCTATACTTACGTTATAGAGAGGAAATATTGGAATTTTTGAATTGTTGACCGATCTGAATAATTCTTTCACCAATAGAAAGCTACGTTATTTCTGAGTGTCATTAATCTGTATCTAGTTTATAAGAGTTTCAAATGTAAGTTGTGACTATAGAGAACGTAATACAGAAAAATAGAATATAGTAAGTATACGGAAAGCTATATACATAGGCAGGTACTATTTTAGTTAACTCAAAACACATATTTTGTAAAACAGATATACACACACACAAATGCTTGTCCTCAACGGGAATCGAATTCACTACTCCAGTCTTATGTTATTTGTCTACAATATAGATCGTATATCTACGTACACAGTGCAATTTTCGGCCTATGCGGTCCATACTCTTGGCTTATTTACCGACGGGATGCCGTTCCCGGTCCTGGGAAGAATCCCGGTTTTTCCTCTATAAACATTGACCAAGGACGATTTGTACTGTGGTTTAAGTTAGGAGCGATGTCTCATTTCAATTATTGCGAGGTTATCGTAGACGAATAGGAGGACAGTCAATCTAATGGCAATGTAATGGTAACTAAAGAGGATAAAAGCTGCTGGCTATTTTTGTTTTTTTATAAAAGAGGTTAAAATGCTTGCGTGTAAAATATGCTATTTGAAACTATATTTTATATGTATTACTAAAGATACATTGAAACAACTAGGTACTAGCTAATCAAAATATTCATATACAGGGCTAAAATGTATCCTTTTTAGTTTAAGATTCTCATAATTAGCTTAAAGCTACAACTTACACGATAAACAGAGGTCATTTTCAGATTCAAGAAAAAGCTTTTGGGATAACGTTAAAAGAAAATAATAGCAGATAGAAGTGCTTTAAAACTACGCGAATCAGATCGTCGCTGTAAGTCTAAAGCTCACACCACCCACCAAGCATCGTATTAGAAAGAGGGTAGGCAGGCAGAATGTAAAAAACAACGGAAGCACCCGACGGCAAGGGGAATACGAATCGAAGTATCGGATTGTGTTATTCTAAAGAATCCTCCGTTTTTTCGGGTGCGAAATATCAGGGAAAAGAAACTAAATTTAATAGAGAAAATAATTTTATTTGTTGTTCCGTTTAAGGGGAATCTATACGGGTTTATTTGGTATCGGAATGTTTTGGTGACCCTCTCCTCTATTTGATTTTTAACCTTATTTTCTAAAAGCTAGATGCCCGTGGTGTTGCAAGCGTCCATAGGCTACGGTAACCGCTTCCCATCAGGACCTTAGAGGTATTAAAAAGAAAAAAAAAACACGTAAGTATATCCCTAATATTTATTAGAATCTGAAAAGTATCTCAGAAATAAAGCTATTTTAATTAATATTACATATGTTTGTCTTGGGTGGGCTTCGAAGCCACGACCGACCGACCTACACCTCAGGAACACTAACCCAATCAGCCGGTCATTAAGACGACGAAAATAAGTCATTATTGCTGTTTTTTGACACGCAAAAGTACCAACAATCTCGTCTAGTTAGATTATTATCTGTGGTCTAAATAATCCATCTGCGTGTCATGTCAGAAACAGTATTCGTCATTTGGGAATCGGGGAGATGTGGACACGGACGCGTCACCGCGGGTAACACATCTGTTTATTTACAAGACGCGGAATGTAAATGGATTTTTGAATTGTTTGATGGCACAGTGTGTGGGTTTGTTCCACTTTGTTCCCACATATATTTATTTATTAGGCCTTATAAATCGTCGACTTGGAATGCGTAAACAAATTTAATTTTGCTAGTAAGTCCTGCTAGAAAGATCTTTAACCCAAGCATCGTCATCATTAATATTGAAAAACGCATTCTGTACTAAAGCTGACTTTTTGTTTAGTTATGTTAACTTTAGCAACGATATATGAATAAAGCATTCTATAGATAAATTCATTTACTTACTATGTAAATCAAAAGTAACTCCCAAAATATCAAAATAACATATAATATTTCGAGAAAATAAAAGCACTTTAAAAGCACAATATAAATTCATGTTGCATAAAAAATTATGACATTGCAAATAAAAAGCCAACATTAAAAACACTTGCGAGATTCGTTGCTGGCATCTCAACCATATGAATTATGAATAAATTAATTTGAATTTCCAATTGTTTTTTATATTTCGCCCGCAAAAGGAATCGACCAGCTTTTGTCCGGCCCTCGGCGCGATTGTTTTGTTTCTTTCCGCGACTATACACTATTCACGAATACTGCGTGAAACGGAGCGGAGCAAACTGTCAAGGTTGGTATGCCTGAATAATGCACAGAGTTATCGCCTTTTAGCCATTACAATTTTTAGTCTGTGGTCCGCTTTTCATTTTAACCTTTAAACAAAAACGTAGACATGTTATACACCCACTTTTGTTCCATTCAACTTGTAACGGTATTTTTTCGATAATGTCACCCGAAAATGTTAAAAGAGCTTCACTTCAAAAGCTCTCGTAATATTAAGTCTATCAAAGAAGTCTAGTTGAAACCCTAACAAAAATGTACCTACAGGTAAATGGATCCAGTTGGGACAAATTTAATTTTCTACTAAAATCCATGTACTAGGTACCTATTAAGGCCATTTTAGAAGGCAGACTGAGCCCTAAAATTAAATATTAGCTAAAAAGTTTTCACGTAAGATATTTTCGGTAATTTCTTGAACGCAATTTTTTATTAAAGCTCCGTGACTTTCTAATAACAAAATTTAAATTAAAATAAAAAATTTGCTATCTCAATATATTTTTCAACCAATTCAATTTGACATAATGATGGCATGATATTACTCAAAATTGATTTCTTCACGATAAAGCTGTATAGTATTGGTCCTTTGCCTTTGATTTTGAACGATTATGAGAAACCTCTATCAGCGATGGCCAACCATTCATCATTCAATCATTCAGTCTTCAATCGAATACCTACTTAAAAGCATCAATAGGAGATATTCTAAGGTCCAAAGTGTCCTTTAAAGGGTGACATTATTGAGAATCAATAGGGTCCAAATTCTAGTATAACCGTATCGTGGTCCACGGTCCTGTCCTGTCCCAATAAAGTGGGTCCGATGACCACAGATTGACCACGCCTCCGCAATTTAGATGAGGGTGTTCGTGTGGTGCAAGTGATGAGAGAAAATATCTATAAAATCAAAATAATATAGCTTTACATTGGTGAAATTATTTTTTTAAACAGTTAAGTTAAATTGTTAAGGCGTTACAAAAAACATACCTTATATATGTAGTTAAAACAGGAATAGTTAATTACATAAAAGTATATAATTAAATTTAATCATATTTTGTTACATAAATGAAATACATAATTTAGAACGCGTTTTTAAAATCGTTTCAGGGTTCCACATAATTACCAACAATTAAATTAACAACAATTTTTCTAATTACTTAAACGACACAAATGCAAAGGCATCTATTCTCAAAACTACCCCACTACTTACAAAAAAAAAAAAAATTCTAATGAACTAGTTCTACTATAAACATTTTCTTAAAACCACACAAGAAAATTAAGAAACTAATCTGCCACTCGCCTAAAACCTAGACCAAACATAATAGCTGTACTCAACTTTCTTCATAATACCTAAGTAGAACACTCTAAAGCAATCAGTGTAAGAAGTTAGGTTGGATTTGACATCAGGACCCTTATTACCAGCCCTCACAGCCGACTGACCTTACAAATGCGGTTCAAAGAAAGGTTCGACCCTTTGAGGAACCCCAAAGGTACGTCTCATCAGTTAACCACATCACTAGCTGTCACCTGCGGTTTTACCTGGGAGAAAAAGTACATGTCTCGTGTTAAAACTGAAGTAAGGTAGAACATACAGCCGTTGTTGTGTTAAGGACAAACAAACATCCATACTCAGATATCGCTCTTATACTACTAGCTGACCCGGTCACGCTCCCCGTTTTTGCAACATATCCCATTGATGCTCCGGTCCGTTTGGGCGTAGCGTGATGTTATACAGTCAATAACATTCTCAAAAAATAAGCTACTACAAATTT
This sequence comes from Thyatira batis, assembly GCA_905147785.2. NCBI lineage: Eukaryota > Metazoa > Arthropoda > Insecta > Lepidoptera > Drepanidae > Thyatira > Thyatira batis. Next base: position 1,762,157 of record LR990510.1, on the reverse strand, counting down.
GAAATAAAAAGTTGGTACCAACTGTAATTGTTCTTAGTAACGGAATGAAATGTACCTGAAAAAGAAAGAAATATAATATTAGTTAAATTGCGATATGAAACAAAATGATAGAATACTTAAATATCCTGGGTCATTTTTACATGATAACCGATATACTACTTTTAAATGTATATACTTATACACATATAACAGAGTGTTAGTCTGACTATTCATAAGTGCTTTTGAAGGCCTATTTGAATAAAAAAAACATTTTTCATTTTCACATAAATATCAAATAAAGTTATGTAAAACCACATGGCTAGCTAGTTACATATTGCTTAACAATAACACAAGGTGTTTTAAACAAATAATTCTCAAAAACCTGGGTAGTTTGAAAACAAAATGAAGTAGTATTCAAGTTTTGCGAAGGTTCTATTTACCAGGAAGTCTCGACGAACTTGGCAATTAAATTAGAGCTTATTTCTAACTTTGGTAAGCACCAGTATTCTTGTGCTGAGAATCTATAAATTAGGGTTTATTTATTGCTAGTTTCTGCCCCGTGGTTTCACTCGCATTTTCAATGTGATCATTTAAAAGCATCAGCTTTAAGCTCCGTTATTTGAGGATACAAAATGTATGTTTATTTCATTTTCTTATTGCCGTATCTTACATTTGATATGTAAGATTTAGCTTTACAATTATTAAAGTATTTCAGTTAAAAAAAAGTTGCGACAATGTTAAATTATTATATAAGCATTTAATTTTGTTTGTAGCTTTTATCATAGATACCAAAAACCTATGATATCATACCAAACTTACAAAAAATACGGATTTAGCATCTTGATTCAAAGAAACATAAAGTATGAATCATATTAAAATATTAATCAAATCACACAATAAGTATAATTCATTTTAATGAACACATGCCATCCCACACTAAATTGAATTCCAACTATCAAAGATCAGAAATTAAAATAAAAAATTCAAAACGGATTCCGCCATATTGCCTAAAAAATAATTTAATAACAAAAATACAATTAAAAAGAAACTAATGGCGGGGTATCTAATCAAATCTGATGTAAGGGGACCCGCCTCCTATGAGCTTGAATGTAGTCCGCCTACGTAGACCCGCTGGCTAATTCAGAGGCGATAGCGATTTAGATAAATACCCTGACATAAATAGAATTACTAACTTTATAAATAACTCGCTTCCGCCCCGCAGTTTCAACTGCATAGTTCCTTTTCTCGTAGGAATATGGCCTATAGGTATATAGATAAATGGGCTATCTAACACTAAAATATTTTTTTAAATCGGACCAGTTCGGAGTAGTTCCTGAGATTAGCGCGTTCAACTGAACAAAAAAACTCTATAGCTTTATAATTTTGGCTTAGATCCTGGCTTAACGGACAAACTGATTCCAAAAAGACATTTTAATAGCATAAAAATAGCGTTCCACCTTCTGTACGCTTAAATATTTTAAAATACGCAACGGTTTTAAACGCATTTTATCAATAGATACGGTGATTTATGTATAAAAAATGAGTATATGTAGTATATAACTTTTTTATTAAATATGCTTACGTTTGGCTATAATTAGATAGCTATAATTCAAGCTCTGTTTAGTTTAATATCAGATATGCCTTGTCTAAAGTGTCCCAGGATATTTTCTCACCGCAAAAACCGCGTACTCTTATGACCAAACCCACTAAAGCTCGCTGTACCATAAAATATTACCTAAAACTGTAACCCGAGGTAATTACAGCCAAGATATGTAAACCCATTATATATAGATTAAGGTACAGTAAGATTTTTCGTGATAAACATTGCTCGCTCAAGTACAGTCAGTCAGACATAGATTACTGGCTATTATTATGTGTTTTGTTGGTAATTGTGAATTGACTTGAATGATATGTGTTGATGAGTGAACTTTAGTATATTTTATCTATACTATAGGTACTAATATTATAAGGAGGAAACAATAAATGATTTTCTTAGCATTGAATAAGCTCCGAAACTATTTGACCGATTTAAAAAATATTTTACTGTTGGGTCCGGATTTGTTTTATCTCCGGAGAACATAGACTATATTTTATCCCTGACATAGATCAGAGTTTGGGAAAGGAGATACTCATTCTTTTATCCGAAAGTTAAAGGTCTCTCGGGAACGCGAGTGAAACCACGGGGCGGAATCTAGTGGCACAAAACTATGTGATGATGTGTATATTTAGCAAATATTATCTCTTGGTATATTTTATTTTACTACATATTTAGTTTATCTAGTTAGAAATAGATGTAGGTATTTTATGTACCTATATTTATTTAAGTATCCTACTTTATATTATAAATGCGAGCGTGTATGTATGTTTATTACTTTTCCACGCAAGAAAGTTTATAGGGATCTAGATGGAATTTGGCACAGAGTTAGAATATGCCGTGGATTAACACAGTATAACTTTTTTCTTGGGATAATTGAGTTTATTTTATAATTTTTTGTTAATACTCTCTGAGTGTTATACTCAAAAATAAAATAACCCATGCTTTATATTAAATATCTTCATTATTGAAGACAGTAATATATGCGGTAGATTAATACTACAGAATTTGATGACCTTACAAAATGTCTTTTTTAAAGTACATACTACCATTTTAATGAAACTACCATCAGAATACTACCAAAAACGAAAATGATTGTACGCTTCCGCTACCTAATCGCTATTCAAACAAAAACTTGAAAATTATGTCGTAGAAAAAAATGATAAGCTCCCGGACTAATAGTACCATCAGGCATTGAATTAGTCTCGGAGCCCGCGCGTTATTAGCGCCGCCCGGCTAGATCCGACGGAATACATTAGTATGTGAATGGGTTTATGCAACAGTATGGCAGACCTAATAGAAATTAATAAAACTATATTTCGATATATTTTCATAGTCCAGTCTTATTCTAAACTAAAGAAAGCTTGTATATAGTAACGACATAGGTGGCTATGCAACTTTGAATACAAACATATTTCTTAAATCATTAGATAGTACTTATAGGTATTACCGATATTTTTTTTATTCTCTTTCAGGTTGAGTATCTATAGGACTTCAAGAGAAATCCAATTAGTTGTAATCATTTTAGAGGCCTGAGACAGTGGTTTTTAAAAGCTTGACTCCTTTCCGGATAAACCGTTTCAAAGCATAGTTATGCATTTTTCACGGTAGCCGGTGCCCGTCATATGAAATAAGTAATTTGTACAAACCGCACTGTACCACGTAATTATTCGGACACCTTCGAGTTTCCCACAATTTGCCCCATTTGTATATCAAAACAAGATAATATTATACCTTCCTAATTGCCTCTATAGCTCTTATTTTCTAGGGAATAAGGTTCAAATCAAATGCAACAGATCGGTATAACATGTCCGAGTGACAATGATAGATTTGTTCAATTCTCGGATATGGTAAACAAAAAAAAACTTAGCATTTTTCGAGATGAGTAACTGGCATTTTTATTAATTGAGGCTCATTCTCATTTTAGTTTTTTTTTTGTTGTTTTTGAGTGATGTCTTATGTGATTACCGCATCCGGGACTTTGAAGTCTTTTGTTTATGCGTTTTAATTTAACCACGAGACATTAAAGTGAGACACTAGAGTTCTTCTTTATTAAACTCTAACGACCCGCCCCAGCTTCGCACGAGTGCAAAGCTTATACATCACATTAGAAGCCTCCAAAATTCTCTGTGTTACTCTAAAATATTATGCATGTACTGTATATAAAAACCTTCCTCTTGAATCACTATAGCTATTAAAAAAATCCGCATCAAAATCCGTTGCGTAGTTTTAAAGATTTAAGCATACATAGGGATATAGGGACAGAAAAAGCAAGTTTGTTTTATACTATGTAGTGACTAGCCGATCCGCGCAACTTCGGCGTCACTGCTTCCCTGTTTTTGCAATACTTTTTAATTATTCGCTCCTATTGGTCGTAGCGTGATGCTGCCTTTCTCGATGAATAGGATCTCGATATCTAACACTAAAATATTTTTACAATTCGAACTGTGTGGGTAGTACCTGAGGATAGTGCGTTCTAACAAAAACTTTCAGCTTTAGAATAATGTTGATTTGTCGACTAGTTTTATAAAAATCGAATTCAATTGTAGACTCTTACCCTCGATCCGGAAGGTTACTAAATTGGCATAAACACCACAAGAATTATGTACACAAAAATGAAATTGTCATTTCGTCTACGCTATTTGGTAGAATAAAATTAACTATATCCATGAATTTTACAACTCAATCCACTCGTACATATTGAACATGACCATCAGCAATTTAGCGATCCCGATCTCCACGGTCAGCTAACCTCAATAACCCATAACTCTAAAACCAATGACTAGAACCATCACATTTGACCCTACCCCATCGTAAACTGAAACTGTAAAAGTTTCAAAAACCATTACCATATGCGAGCGTACATAAAACAGTATTATCTGGATAACTATTGCTATATAGATCTGTATCGCTGAACCGTAAAATTATATCGAATTTGCGAAACTGATTTTTGAAAGGTTGCCAGGGTAACAATGGTTGTCGCGTTAAAATTCTGCTAAAACTTCGTCCGATAGCGTCGGTGCCAACCGTGGATGTGCGTCACGATGAGTTTCCATTCTTAAGAGTCCTATTTGCGAGAAATATCTGCGGTTTCAAGTTCTCAATAATCCTATTGGGCAAGCCTCCAGAAACCGTATTTCCTTATAAGTGTTGCCATTCAAGATGATTTCCAAATAGGAGCAGTGTTGCAAGCAAATGCATCCGTATGCATGATGTTTTAGGTACAAAGAAATTATAATTAAATCTTCTACATATATTTATAATATGCTATGTCTTTAATTGTGAAATACACAATAAAATAAAAAATAAAAAATACCTAAGACAAATTTACATACATACATACACACATCCAATTTGATTACAAAATCAGCAGAACTTTTAAGCCTGATAACTTAATATTACTTTTAAATAACAATATATACCCAAAACAATCAAGTAGGTTTTTATGCACATAAATGTTTGTCATAAACGGAAAGTGTCGGGGAAGGTTATTGGCTATATAACATCACGCTAAGACTTATAGAAACGGAGCATCAATGAAAACTATTGCTAAAATTCACGGGTCGGCTAGTGAATATATATAGGTATTTTATTTCAAAAAACCACTATAGTAGCTATATACACTATAGAGTAGATATTTCCACGAAACATAACACTTTGATATTTACCGTACAATCTCTCACTTTTTCGCACATTTTCCCATTTCAAAGGAAACGTTCCCCTGAATGGAAAGGCATCTATTGTTATGGAAGGGGTTGGAACACCATGGGCACAACATTACAGCTGACTTTCAGAAGTACTACCCCCCTCCCTTTTCCCCCATGAATAATGTATGAGGACATGTTTATCATTATTTATAAAATGCTCATACTCTAGTGAGAAAATAGTGTATGAAGTAAACGTGATCGGAAACCAGTTGACTGTTTTCCATTTATTCACTACTAGCTGCCTCCGCGCGGTTTTAACCGCGTAGTTCCCGTTCCCGTGGGAATACAGGGATAAAATATAGCCTATGTTACTCAGTGATAATGTAGCTTTTTAATGAAAAAAGAATTATTAAAATCGGTCCAGTAGTTTTTGAGTTTATTCGTTACATACAAAAATACAAATCTTTCCTCTTTATAATATTAGTGTAGACTAGCTTCTGCTCTGCGGTTTCAACTGCGTTCCCAGGGATAAAAAGTAGCGATGTGCTAATCCAGGGTGTCAGCTAACTTCATAACAAATTTTATAAAAATCGAAGAAGTAACAAAATCAAACAAAATTTCGGAGCCTATTCATAACAAACAAATATAAAATAAAATCTTTCCTTTGAATAATATATGTAATTGTATAGGTACCTGTATAAGGGACAATCAAACATTGCTTTACAGAAGTATTATATATACGGAGTATATTCCCTTAAAAACCCATAACTTTTGGTGTAAAATTGCGAGCAATATCAAGATGCGTTACCCTCGGAAGCAGCTTGAATACGTATTCTAATTCAAACCCATCGACATGATAACAAGTAGACTCCTAGTATAGAAAATTGTTTCAGATACTAGGTACATCAGGAAAATATATGTGTGGCAGACCTTTTGTGGAGAACTAACGATTAGAACGACCAGTGAACGCACTAATCTACAGGCGCTAATCTACTGTTCGAATTTGAAAAGTCTTTCAGCGTTAGATAGCTCTTTTATCGAGTTTACAGGGTATATCGTCACGCTACGACTAATAAGAGCAGAGAATCAATCAAAAATGTTCCAAAAACGGGCAAGTGATCTATCGAAGTTGCGCGGGTCAACTACCTATGTAGTTACTTATACTGGGAATAAATAGGCTTTGGGAGTCTACTGATCTATACATCGACGTTCAAACCCTAAAATGGTGTGTCTAAATATCTCGTACGCACTTCCCGCGTGACGGCCGTAAAATTCGACAATTTTATATGTTATTTTACGCGCGTATTTTACCTTTGGCTGCGCGTTAAGTAAATTCGCAGGTTACCGCATCTCTTTCAGGTTACGTATTTACGATTTAGTTCGAGGTTTCGAGGTAACGCCCGGGTTTATTTGTATAATACGCCATTTTATCGTCCAAGGTTGAAGTTTATCCGCCATTTTAGGGCCACTTACAGTAATTGCCGAGTTAAGGCGTCGATGATTTCGTGTTCATCGATTTTATTGGCTGTAACTTTTTTTTATATTTGATATTGGATTCGAGGAAATATTATGCAGGTTCTGTTATATTTAGTGTTATTAAATATCTGTTTTTTATGTTTTTTTTTCGACCTACATTTTCAAATAAATTAATGTTTTATTCATTCGTTACTACGGTTCAATACATTTCTAAGCTAACTTTCACCCCTGTAACTTTAAGCTACGATGACCAAACGAAAGACTGAACAAAACTTAGCTAAAATTAGCCACTATGTTTGGGAAAACATATTGGATATCTTCAACCCGGAAAAATACTAGATCTTTTGGGGAAATAAACTTGAAAACGCCTGTCGAACCTTCACTAAATTATTTACTCTCGACTCAACATCTTATCAATATCAAATAGGGTTAAGCCTTTTCGTGGAAATCATATTACGGGTACGAATCTACACATTTTCCATGTTTTACGTATTACGGACGTGAAATATGGTCTAATCGACCTGAAGAAAAAATATAAATACTTACGCCGACCATTATAGGGTTGTTTTTGACATTTATACTATTTTAAATGTATTTGTTTAATTTAATAATTATAATATTTATTGCTTTGATAAGTATCATCCTTTTTGTCGTTGTCGGGTAAAAGAAACATTTATTTAACTACACCAATTAACATAAAGAAACTTTGTAGTAACTTTAAACTGTTTTTGTTCGAAAAGCTACATGATACATACAGGAACACATAAAAAGTTATAATTATCATCAACTACATAACATAACCTTTCTACACTAGCTTCCGTTTCCCAGTTTCACCCGCATTCCCTAGGCTCAAGATTAAAAACCTATTATAGGAACTTTGATGTGACAGAAAATCTGTCTTACAAAGGTAGGCCTAATGACGCTCACTCCGTTGATTAACAGATTTGGGCCGAGTGCTAATGCCGGAAGGCCTCACTAAGGCCTCTTTGGGGCCTTCATCATGGAGAGTGGTGTAAATAAGTGATGACCATATCGCTTAGAGTCGGTAATCCTGCGAATTTTGGACAGAACATTGGTTGGTGTGTTACGACTTACGGTTGGATGGTACTAAGTTCGGTTTTGAAGTGAGAATATAGGTTAATTTATTTTGGTAATTTATTTAAAAATAGCAAGCTTCCGCCCCGCGATTCACGCGATTCCCTTTCCCGTAGATAAACATATAAAGGATAAAATATAGAATAGACTTCATTTTATCCCTCTATTCCTTTCTTCTTACATCCTCGATAAATCTGCTACCTCTGATTTTATCGGACTAGTAGTTCATGAGATTGGCGCGTTTAACGAATCAAACAAGGTTAATATTTTTATACAGAAGTTTCATATATTAGTTTTGTTTAGTATGTATTTAGTAGACTATTTGATCAAGATTGTCCTTGGCAGTCGAGTAGTAAATAGCTCACAAATATTTAGGTAAACATTACCTAATATAGTAAGTAAAATAGGTACCTAAAAAGCTTATGAATCCTATATCCAAATGACTATTCAATAGACGTGTCGTCGGACATACACGCGGACACGTTCATTTCCTCTCCACATGAACACATAATTGCCAGAGTTGCCACAAACAACAGCCTTTAGTAGCTTATTGTAGTGTACTCAAAACCGAATAGTGTGACCAACCTCCCGAAATAGTCACACATTAGCAACTTCTAAAGTTTTAAGGGGTTTTTTTTACTTGGTTTATAAAATATTTATTGATATTAATTATTATTTATTTTGACAAAATTATATGTAAATAAATTAATCTTAGGTATTTTTTATATAAGGTCAAACTGATCCAAACATAGCAACGCTTTTACCAAATAGGTACCTAGCTACAAATACATATTTAATAAAATATATTTACACTCAGAACCTATATAATCATCTATCTATATCCTATCTATATCTATCTAAATCCTATATCATTAGGAATTCCTTTAAAACATCCAGTCAGTTGTATTTTGGTATAAATATTTTTAGAATTGTCCTGTTTTTTGACAGGACTTAATAACAAAGCGGTCATCCTATATCCGATGGTTAACTCATGAATAAATAACCAGCTTTGTGCTCAAAGGATGTTCTTTGAAAGATATTTTGCGCTGCCACCACTGTTTTCATTTTTTAGACAATGACCTTCCTTGTAAATAAAAGTCTTTACGGATATTTATAGATATCACAATAACGATCATAAACGCCGTGGTTTTACGGATATATCGACAATTCTGCCCCGCGGTTTCAACCGCATTCCCGGGGATCTTCAATTATCCCGGAATTAAAAGTAGCATATATATATGTTAATCCAGGGTGTCAGCTAACTTCATACCAAATTTTATAAAATACTAGCTGCCCCCGCGCGGTTTTACCCGCGTAGTTCCCGTCCCCGTGGGAATACAGCCTATGTACATAAAATATAGCCTATGTTACTCGGGGATAATGTAGCTTTCCAAAGGTGAAAGAATTTTTGAAATCGGTCCAGTAGTTTCGGAGCCTATTCATTACAAACAAACAAATCTTTCCTCTTTATAATATTATATTAGTATATTATTATATAGACTAGCAGTTTAAACGTGAAGAAGTAACACACTCATAAACTTTCGCCTTTATAATATTAGTGTGATCATGTAACACTTATTAACTCACAAACATTTAAACAAAGAAGAACTATATTTTATAATACCTATACAAATTCAACTAATAGGATAAATGCGAAAGTAATGTCTGTCTCGCTGTCACCCTAAAACTACAGTACCGATTTAATTGAAATTTGGTACACAGATAGTGTAGCTAGGGCTTAAGAAAGGACATAGACTACTTTTTATAGGATATATTTTTTTAAATCAACACAAATTCAAATCTAGAGAAGACCATAGAGTATGAAATTGCAATATAAACTTCAATTAGTGAAAACAAAGATGGCGTGTCATTAAACATTCATAGAAAATTATTCACTCTACGTAATTGTTTATGGTAAAGTATGGAAACTACGGAAGTTGTATGTTTATCTGTGTACAAATGTTTTTGGTTAATTGACATCTATAATTGAGATCGCATCTTGTAGACCATGTATTGTATAGACACCGCAAGTTTGACTTTTGCGAGTCCAATTTTATTATTCCTCTAGCAAGTTCAAAGTGGGAGGCGTTAATGACTGGTTTTCACTACAATTTTTTTTTTTAATATTTTTTATTCAGATAGGCCTTTACAAGCACTTATGAACAGTCACTCGTATGCTCGGTTCTGAAAGTTGCTTTTACTGAGATGAGCTTTAAACTCAGTAATTACTCTTAATGAAACCAGCTTACTTACTAATAATTAACAAACAGTAGGTACCTACGACTCTTATCATTCCTCTCATATATTATTAAAAACAGAGTTAAGTAATTTTCTTTAAAGAAACGTCTAATTAATTAAAGTTTATAATATGACAGCTTTTTTGTGCTTTAAAAAAAAGAAGCCAAGACTATTCGGAACTGTTGACAGTTTGAAACTTTGAATGTGTCAAAAATGTTTCAGGATTCATGCAAACGTTTAACTATGATATAGTAAATAGAAACACTCGCGGTGTCTAGTGTAATATGTGGTCTATGGTACATAACGATTGTATCGCTTTGAATACGTTATGATTGTAAGACTAGTTCTAATTTGCATGTTACTTGTTCATCACAATTCTGACGATGAGATCATCTGGTAGGTAGGTAATGTTCTAATCTTAATAATCATATAATTAACCTTTGTGGTTAAGGGGTTAAAGGCTCAGCTAGTAACTGTTCTGGGTTCGGTTGGAAAAATAAATACTAACTAATATTATAAATGCGAAAGTAACTCTGTCTGTCTCGCTTTCACACTAAAACCGATTTAATTGTAATTTGGTATGCAGATAGTCTAGAGTCTGAGAAAGAACATAGGCTACTTTGTATCCTGGGAAAATGGAATATGTCACGGGTACGCGGGTGAAACCGTGGGGAGCCACTAGTAATGAATAAGTATGGTAATCAGAGAGTGGATATACTATAATATATATATTTAATATATTTAAAAGCACTATACCTACCTATATAGTGCTTCTAAAAATATATTTATTTGCTATTTTCAGACAGAACAAACATAACTTCAATAACTAATATCTTAGTAATTATGTTTCAAGAAAATGAAATATATTTTTCATTGCATACCTACGGCGAATTATGTAAACCTCTGAGTAGTTTCTAGTCATAATATAAAAAAGCATATTCCTTTGGTTAGAAGTCCCAAAATAAAAAAAAACATAATCCAGTATTCCAAGTCTTAATATAAAGATGTAACCCTTAAATCTTACTTAGTGTGTGTGTAAGCAAAAACATCCCTTCCCAGCTGAAGATACTTATAAAACATTAAGCAGGCAATCAACCCTCACATATATAAGTTACTAACATGGGAGTATCTAATTTTCCAACAATAACCTCACTTATCTATCAAAACAACGTGAAGTAAGGTTGTTAAATAATTGAGTTACCTCGCCGTACCGTGGCGGTTCATAAAGAATTTAAACCCCATCCGAATTTCAATTTAAACCATTTTAAGTACCCTCTGATGATACTACGTTAAGATGTGTGGATGACACTAGTGATGGCCCCCGGCTTCGCACGTAAATCATTGATTTTTGTACGTCTTTACTAATGTTATGAAGCTGAAGAGTTTGTTAGCTTGAACGCGCAAATCTCAGGAACTAATGGTCTGATTTGAAAAATTATTTCAGTGTTAGATAGCTGATTTATCAAGGAAGGCTATAGGGTGTATATCATCACGCTACGACGAATAGGAGTGGAGCATCAATAACAAATGTTGTAAAAACGGGGAAGTGTAGCTAACGAAGTTGCGGGTCAATCTGACATCATTAGTGTCCAATATGTCCTTACTAGTGGCTCCCCGCGGCTTCGGCCGCGTTCCCGTGGGATCTTCAATTTTCCCGGGATAAAAAGTAGCCTATGTCCTTTCTCAGGCTCTGGATTATCTGTGTACCAAATTTCATTTAAATCGGTTCAGTAGTTTTAGCGTGAAAGCGTAACAGACAGAGTTACTTTCGCATTTATAATAGTAGTATGCTAGTAGAAAAAAACAAATAAACTCACATGTGACAACCCTGCTAGCCGACTCGAGTCGCGCGTGCCTAGCATACGCTCGGCGGCGCGTGTGCTATACCATTTCACACATGCTAGCCCCGCCACACTTTGAGATTCGGTATGTTAATACTGGCGGTTTTATTGTTACTTCTAAATGGTAATTTGAGGATGCTGCGTGATCCCGTGGGTTCAATTAACTTGTCAGTTTCAAGGTACTAATATGATAAAGTGGCGCGCATAAGGGGAGGCCTACGTCCAGCAGTGAACTGATTAGGCTGAAGATGATGATGATGATGAATATGATAGTTTGTGAGTAGGTATGGATGAATGGATCAATGAATGTTTGGTACAAGAGTAGGTAGGTACCAGTTCGATAGTTTCGGATTTAGATGAAATTTAGAACATGTAGTTTATAGATTAACGCATAAGCTACTTTTTATCCCGGGAAAAATGAAGATCCCCGGGAACGCGGGTGAAACCGCGGGGCAGAAGCTATTAATATTATAAATGCGAAAGTAACTCTGTTTGTTACGCTTTCACGTCATATCACGACTTAACCACAGAACTTTCATGAAATTCGGCAGAGACATAGACTAGAACTTGGAAAACGACATAGGCTACCTTCTATTATCCTGAGAATGTAAAGGTTCCTTGGGAACGTAGTTTATTATATTGTGAAGTCTGTATTCTGTCTCACTAAATAAGTATGGAAGAGAGAGTGAGAAGCAAGATGCACCAATTCTTTGACGAGGCAAAAATGTTATTATTTTGTCTATATAGATATAGCAAATAACTCTTTAATGCGGATATTTCATCATCATAAGCTCATATACGTCTCCACCGAGGAGCACGAGCCTCCCCTAACAACGAGGGGGTTTAGGCCTAGGTCCACCACGCGCGCGAGGTGCGGACTTCACATGCCTTTAATTGTGACATCTCGGGCATGCAGGTTTCCTCACGATGTTTTCTTCTTCGAAAGGCAGTGGTGTGAATCCGAACGTAAGTCTTAAAACTAAGTGGTTAGGGCCGGGGTTTGAACCTGAACCTGAACCACCCTCATGTTCGAAATATAGATAGATAGATAACGCTATAATGTACACCAAAAGACAAAACAAAAAAAAAACAATAGATCTTAACTATTGATTAGGAAGAAATAAGAATGAATTGAAAGGATTTTTAGTCACTATATAAGACGGATATATATTTATTTTATCAAAATAGATTTTAATTAACTATATAAAAACCGTAATAAAGGGACCTAATCATTGCGAAATATCAAAGTGTGGTTTCTAGCGTGTGTGAAATGAAATCGAATATTGTACTTGCTGTTAGCTAGTCACGCGCGCACGTATAGGGGTGTCAATTCACTATTGCATTTATATTAATTTTATTTTTCTAATTAAAGAAAACGTGGTTTGTTTTCATATTAGATGCTGGGTAAACAATCTACAAAAAAACCAATTATATTGAGTAATAAGGTAGTTTACCTTTTATTTAGATTAGAATTTTAGAACAAAGTCCCCGCCGCCTCTGTCTGTCTGAACGCGATGAACACGAAAACTAACAGCACAAATTTTCATGCGGCTTTCACCAAATTACGGTGTATTTCATGGGGAAGGTTTTTATGTATAGTACATCAATTTGGACCCGGTAGGTGGCGCTGGTGGGCAGAGCGAAGTCTGCCGGGTCCGTTAGTGACATTAAAAAGATGTGACATCCTTAACTAGCTTGAACCTTGAGTATCTTGAACGGAGATCGATTTGTGTGTCAAAGTTTAATTCCCTAAATAAATTAATGTTGATGTAAATAGGTATTTAAAGAAAAGAAATAATAGAATTTATGTACTTAGTAAATTCTATTACTTATAACCGCCACTCGATCTATTAAATTGCAAAGTAAGTATAAACATATTTGAAATACATACTTACCTACTTGAATCTAGATACAGAACAAACAGACTTACTCATGCGTACGAATTTTTGGGTGGGAATCGTACCCACGACCGGCACCGGCGACTTGATAGTCAGCCATACTATGTTTAAACCCTGAAGATACTTTTTTATATTTTATATATTTTTTTATATCACAAGGGTGGCAAACAGGCATACGGTCCCACCTGATGGGAAGCGGTACTTTTTACTTAATATAGAACCTGGGATCCAGTTTAGTATCTACACTAATATTATAAAGATAGATTTGATTGTTTTTTTTGTGTGTTTGTTTCCTTTAAAAATGCTTCGAAACTACTTGATCGATAGGTAAAATTATTTCACTGTTGGGATGCTACACTATCTCTCTCGTATCATATTAATATCTTCGGTATTAAAAAAGCTAAATTATCACCGGTCAATCATAAATATCAATTTAATTAGTCAATTTGACGACAGATTTATAATGAGATATATAAAGTAAATGACTGATTTATTTTAGTATTTAATTTACACTTTTAAGTGTAAAATTATGGTGGGTATATGCAAATGAGACCTTATTAGGAGAGACGTTAATTTCAAACTCGTTTGGGGACATTATACCTTCTAATGAACTGCTCTGACAGCTCGTTGACATAGATGTGCTTTTTTTTTTAGTTTTTTTTCGTTAATTTTCTAGTCATGGTCATAATTTGTTATGCCTTGATTAACCAATTTTTTAAAGTTTGGAATAAACGCATGTTAAATTATCTTATTCATGTATTTCATGATAGAAATTAGGTAATTATCCTTTACTAGATGCTCCACGATTCACCCGCGTTCCCAGGATTCCATCAATTTTCCCGGGATAAAAAATAGCCTTAGTGTTATTCCGGCACTATTCTAACTCTGTGCCAAATTTCAAGCAGATCCCTTCAACCGTTTCGGCGTGAAAGAGTAACAAACATCCATCCATCCTTACTCACAAACTTTAGCATTTATAATATTAGTAAGATTTATGTTGGTAGGCTTTAACAAACATTAATTTGAAGTTTTAATATTTTTCATTGTATTGAATAGAATGCAAATCCACTGATTCGAATAAAAAAGTCTTTTAAAGTTTGACAGCCCATATATCGAGCAAGGCATCAAAGACAAACTTGCACGGATCTGCTAGTAATAAATAATCCCACAGGTTTCGAACTATTAAAGCTTTCAATGGGGATTCTAAAAAACAATATTCATAAGACTATCAACATGAAGAGATTTACAGGGTCGGCAACGCGTGAGTGACGCCCCCGGTGTTGCAAGCCTCCATAGGCTACGGTAACCGCGCGTCATCAGGTGGGACCGTATGCCTGTTTAACACCTTAGTGGTATAAAAAATACATATCGTCCCTAAGCTTACAACACCGCTCAAGTCGAAAATTGGCAGTTTTTACATTTTAATGCCGTTGGATAGAGCGGCTCATTGCGTGACGAACCATCAAATGATATAGATTTCAGTCAATAAGAGGCTTTAATTCAAAAAGTAGTATCAGCGCGCAAGGCGGTTGGCCTTTTATAATAAACAGTTTTTTTCGTCTCCTGAAAAGTTGGTAAAAATGACATATGCGGTGTTGTAAGCTAAGGGACGATATGTGAAGGTTATCCAGGCACATCCCAGCTCATTTTACCCCTAAAGAAGCCTACATCCGCTCGGCTAATTCACCCAATTCACTGAGCGAAGTGAATTAATTCGCTTAATTTTGTATTCGAAACACGCTTTTGACGTTTCATATGAGCCAACGACTACTTGCCAGTAGACTCCTAACACCTATATATCCGGTCAATTAACTGAGACGTGTGGGGAAGTGAGCGCGAAAATGACTGGTTATTGTAAATTTTTTGACAGATTTTATGAGAAATATTTTGTTATGGCACATTCATTTTAAACATGTGTATTTAATGGCTGCTTCGTTAGGTTACTGTTGTTAGTGCTTACCTTAATATTGGCCATAAATTGTTTAAATATTCTATAGATTTTGTATCTCTCTATCAATCAATGCTATTTTATTTAAAGCTAGATAGATATGGTGATATCTAAAACCTTTGTTACTAGGAGTCTACCGACTATCATGTCGGTGTTATGAGTACATACGAACATACGTTACGTTCGCGTGTTGTGATAATTTGGATGATGGAATTTATGGGGCGCTTGAGAGGCGCAGAAATGACTGTTAATGGAAATTGAGTGCAATTACCGGGTACAAGCTTTCAAAGTTATTTAAGTACAAGTAAGATATGTTTCTTGTAACAAAGTAATAGAGTAAAATTCAGAGGTTTGCAAATGCGGTCTGAAAATATACTTGCAACTTTGTTGTTAGATTCAATTTACTGTTAATTCGTGGAAATAAGACTCTTATTTTAATTTTTTTTTGCGTTTTATTTAGGCTCAAGTCATAATTATGTTAACACCGAAAATGCTATACATTTTCTAGAAATAAACACTTGAACTATATTACTAAAATTTAAGGTTAAATCCCTCGAAAACACAGGTAAAACCGCGTGAGGTCACTAGTTACTACCTATATTATATACTAGCTGACCCGCGCAACCGTGACCCGTGAAAGGGGGCTAGACGGAAAAAATTCTTACGAAAAGTTGTCACGACACTTTTTCGAGCGGGGCCGAGGGTGGCCGAGCTTTGCCGAGCGGCGCGTTGCCAAGGCGCGGCCTACTAGTTCCGCGCGCACTATAGTATCTACTACTTGATGTGTGTACAAAAAATGTTATTACAACAAAAAAATATATACACTAGACACAAAAAGTTAGGGATATAAAAAAATATTGAAATTTTTGGGTGATTTTCAACGAGTTGTAACTTCGCGGAAAATAATCTTACAGCAAAAAAAAGAAAACCAAATTGTAGCTACAAGTGTCTAGTTTACAGATATGACCATGAATTTTTTGTATTATGTTTGGATCTGGAGAAATACAAAGAAAAGTACCGAGGAAAGAAAATTACAAATTTTCTGTCGTCTAAAAAAGGGCCTATGGGCTTCAAAAATGATTATTTATGGTTTTTGTCAAATCCTCTTTTAGGATATTTAATGCCCTTTAATTTGTTGTAATTAAGAAGCCTGTACAATGATTTACCACGGAGTTATTGTCAATCAACCGAAAAAAGAAGTTTTTAACTTTGACGATCAATAACTCTAAGGATAATGATCGTATAGGAAATCTAAGAAAGGTTTTGAAAACTACACAATATTTTCTATAAGAAAACGTGAACGGCTTTTATCGAAAACATTTTGATTCACTCAAAAACTTTGACTGAAAAAAAGGCGAAAATATGCATAATTAAGGATATTTAGATAACTTGGTATAGCTTGGAATAAAATGGATGAATGAAGGATATCGTTGGTAATTTTTTAACCTTAAAGTATCCCGGAAAATCCCTGAAAAATTCAAAGCGCTGCAATTCTTCTTTCTTAGTGACCCGAGGCTTTAAATTTATTGTTTTCGCTAAAATCACGATTATAAACGATAGTTGGATTTTAATCATTTTTTCAAAGAAAACATTATTTTTTCTCAATAACTTTTATTGCTTTGATGTAAAAGATCGGTTTAATTAAAAAAAGAAAAAAAAAACTTTTTTTTTATATTCTTTTTTTTTCTTGACTTTGTGTGTGTGTGTATGTTTGTCTGTCCGTCTGTCTGTGTGTCCATCAGTAGCTATTGAAGGGTCTGCACGTATACAGATCACAATTCAGTACCGCGTATTGCCTCTGTTTTGGGTCACTGCTCGTAAGCGCTCTCGCATGATGACAGATCATCGAATGTTTTTTTTTTCTATTCGACATTTTGAAAAAAAAGTCGATCATTTTCATCAATGCAATAAAGATTATTGAGAAAAAAAAATGTTTTCATTGAAAAAATGATTGAAATCGAACCATCGTTCATAATGGTGTTTTTAGCGAAAACAATAATTTTAGAGCCTCGGGACACTAAGTAAGAAGCATTGCAGCGCTTTGAGTTTTTCAGGGATTTTCCGGGACACTTTAAGGTTAAAAAATTACCGACGATATCCCTCATTCATTGATTGAATCCAAAGTTATACCAAGTTACCTAAATATCCTTAATTATGCAAATTTTCGCCTTTTTTTCAGTCAAAGTTTTTGAGTGAATCAAAATGTTTTCGACAAAAGCCGTTCACGTTTTCTTATAGAGAATACTGTGTTCTTTTCAAAACCCATCTTCGATTTCCTATACGATCATTATTCTCAGAGTTATTGATTGACAAAGTTAAAAAGTTCCTTTTTCGGTTGATTGACAATAACTCCGTGATAAATCATTGTACAGGGTTCTTAACTACAAAAAATTAAAGGGCATTAAATTTTCTGACAGAACATTTAACAAAAACAATAAAAAAATCATTTTTGAAGCCCATGGACCTTTTTTTCGATGACAAAAAATTAGCATTTTTTTTCCTTGGTAGTTTCCATAGAATTTCTCCAGATCCAGACATGATACAAAATAATCATGACCATATCCAAAAACTAGACACTTGAAGCTACAGTTTGGTTTTCTATTTTTTGCTGTGGGATTATTTTCCTCGGAGTTACAGCTCGTTGAAAATCGCCCAAAATTTTCGAATTTTTTTTATATACTTAACTTTTTGTGTCTAGTGTATATTAACATTTCCTTCACTTATTAATCGAAAGGAACTTCGTTCCATCCGGGTGTCCCTTGACACCTCTCAAGTTTTTTGCAACATTTTTCATTGATGCTCCACTCCTGGTCGTAGCGTGATGTTATACAGCCTATATCTTACGTATTAAATGGGCTATCCAACAATATATTATTTCAATTAAAACCAGTACTTTCAGAGATTAGTACGTTTAATCAAAACAAATTTCAATCAGCTTTTAATAATTCTAGTATGGATTTACCAAATTTTCTCGCTTTCCTTGAGAAAACTCATTTATATTGCCTAAGTGCAAAGTGTTAAGTGCCTCACACCTTATCTTACTTACATACTAAATATTCAATCATACAATCCATCCCAATTACTAATTAGTATCATATATTCTATATTAAAGCACACCAATTATAAAATCAAATAAACACCTAAAACTAAGAGATACGAGACTCGCATCCCAAGATATATGCAAATAGCTTAAAACTCTCTTAACAAGTAATGCGATGTTAATATCACTAATATAACACCAAGAGCACGTGTTTAAACGTCGACGACTGACGTGTGATAACGTCAGATAAGTTGTCAGATGTGCGACGTGACATTTACAATGTAGGGTTGCCAGTGGAGAATTTTCCCACTTGTCATTTCTACTAAACGGACAGGGAAAAGGTTCTATTTTGTAAGTTTGAAATGGGTCTATGGTTATTTATGACTAAGTGAAATTATAAATAAATCTTCAATATATAAATATTAAAAATGCAAGAGTGTATGAGGATGTATGTTTGTTACTCTTTCAAGCAACAACAGCGGTACTGAGTTAGAATATGTGTTTACGTAACTATTTTTCCCGATAAAATAAACGATCCTTTATAATTGCAGATGAAATCGCAGGACAGAAGAACAAAACGAACAGATATTTTGCAAAATGCATGACTTCTCAGTTTCAGAATGTATCTAACAACCAATTGCTTACAATATTTTTAGCGTTAAAATCAAAGCATAAAATATATTTATGAATTCTTTCAGTAGGTATGATATCAAAATAAGCTGGCAACCCTTAAAAACGCGGTCCCGAATAATGTTGAGTCGTGAATACTGAATTCTAGATTTTGGAATATTTTACTGCTGAATTTCGCTGCCACTCTTTCCGCAGAGCAATTAAACCGCCTGGCGTATTTTGTATCAGAAACTCTCGCATCTTTTGTTATACCCTTTTCCCTACAAAGTTTATCTTTTGAGCGCTACAACTTTAATGTATGAATATGAGAATCTCACTTACCTAGTAAGAAACTTATTTTAGTTACTTCATAGATACAAATTTTGAGTTTAAGTTTTTAACAGTGATATTGTTTAAGAGAGAATCTTAGGAACTTCTGTCTAACTTCACATAGGCTACTTTTTATCCCGAGAAAATTTCAGATACCCTGGGAACGAGAATGAAACCGTGGGAGACACTAGTTCGACATAAAATGGTGCGAGAACTTCGCTTGCGCGATGCAGGCGCACCTCCTGTACGTGTTACCTTCACATGGCGCCATCCGACATAGATGGCGCCATGTTCGTGCAATCTTTTAGAGCATTGACATGTCATTTTATATACTACCTGCGATTTGACACTATAGGCAATATTCTGAATACAAGAGCGAAACCGCATGAAAGTATGAGTGTTCATAAAAGTCAAAGATAAGATCTACATCTTCTAAACCCCCATGAGATACGCCATTCACTCCTATTACTGCTAATTGGCACAAATGGTTAGAATTCACAAGGCGACGATGCTTACTGAAGCTTAACTACTTCCCCTATGTGTGAGGGAGACAACACTACATCCATCTCATTTGTTGTCACGTCAGTTCAAGTCACGACAGAGGACATGTCTCTTGTGACATTATGCTGGTTGAAGTTGTAAATATGATTTATTGTATTAATATTAATGATGTTTGAGTTGTAATGATAGATTTAATCATTGTTGATGGACATAAATTATCATGATCATTAGTCAGCTTAAGCTTTTTATTGGGCCCTTTAATTAAGCTTTAATGAAGTGAGTTTTTATCCTGTTATTAATATCATACAGAAATAGATTTAATAATTTACTTTTTGCCGGGGAATTTGCAAAGAGCCTAGTTTCGTAATTCATAATTTAGTGAAATAAATACCTTTCAAGGGTTCGTCCTTCCCTAATTGAAAAACGATGACTGACGGTTATTCTCGAAACTGGCATAAATAAAACTTATGCAAAGTTGCCAGGGCGCAATAGTAAAGTAGAATATAATTTGTACACTTTTCTTTTTTTTCAATTGCTTCCTATGCACTAACAAAATGCTTATGAGCTTCTATCCTGTTTGTCATTCACACTTTGCTATTTGTTTTGTATCAAACATAACTTTGTTGGAACATGTAAGTCATCTAGCACATCCAGTCGGATTTATTCATGTCCCAGAATAAACCCGGAGCGCAAGTTTATAGCGTGATGACAAGCTTTGCGGGGAACGACCTAATTAGACACATTTAGCGGCCATAGTATAAATAAATACAACATCGGTTTATGTGGATTACATATTTTGAATATCGAATTTTTACTTTTTAACAGGTCTGTTGACTTTTTTTTTTTTTTTTTTTTTTTTTTTTTTTTTTATTTCAGTAACTTAGTTTAGGTAACATGGGGTTTTGGGATCTCCTTTTAAGCAAAGATTTGCTTGTGTTAGGAGATCCCGCTCTTCTAAAACATTTCATACTTAGAACTAAGTTAACGGTACATAAACAAAAGATTTAAAGAAACTTAAAAGTTTTTACTTAAACACGCGCGCAGTGTATGTGTAATATGAGTGTGTATGTATATGTGTGTATGTATATGTGTGTGTGTATGTATGTGTGTGTGTGTGTATGTGTGTATGTATATGTGTGTGTGTATACATGTTAGCCCTACGAGTTCATCTTGGGATCGGAAGCTGCTGGTCGCTATCAACTTCCACTAACTGTAGGAGCAGCCGTTAAATACAATTTATAACAGTAAGTTTGTATGTATCAGGTAAGAATAGTTGAGATCTGCTTAATTAGCCCTACGAAGCAATCTTGGGATCAGAAGTAGTTACGTCACAACCATTCCACTAATTATAACAGCCGCATGAATGGAAACATTGACCCTACGATAGCAAATATCTTGAGATCAGAAGCAGCCGCGACACAGCCACTTCACCAACTTAATATGATGCACCTCCTATATGGATATGCTGGTAGATATATTATCTAAGCCATCGTTGCAACGATCGATTCAATTTCATCATAGCTTTTTTTCTTAAGCCAGTCAGTCAAAATCTTTTTGCAATCGAAGTGAGTCAGGGAATATATGCTTAATTCATTGTTTAAGGTATTATACAAGTGAGATGATTGTCTTGCATACTGTCTCATTGCAAATGTGGTTTTGACCGAAACGACTGGGGCAACAATATTTTTCCTTCTCTTTTCAACCTTGCTAGCGTTATAGGGGAGAGACCTATGTTTACTTAAAATGAGATGTAGCACATATAGCTTTCTAACAGACAGAAGATCAGATGTTAAATAAAGGCTTTCGGTGGAGAATCTATAGGGCTTAAAGAACATGACCTTAAGCAAAGATCTTTGCGCCCTCTCTAATTCTATAAATTTAGATTTTATTGCTCCACCCCAGATCGGCAGACAGTACCCTAAAACTGATTGAGCCAGAGACACGTATATTTGTTGCATAAGGTCTTTTGTGGCAACGTGTCGTAATGTTTTAAAAATCCAGATTAATTTACGAACTCGGTTCATTATAAGTTCAATGTGCATATGCCAGGATAGCCGTTGATCCAACATTACACCCAGGTATTTAGTATGCTGTACTTTATTTATTTTAGCACAAGAGCAGTTAGAGCCTGAAGGGAATTTGTGTATTTTTATTTGAAAGTCAGTTGAAGGTTGGGTGCGTTCGTTTTTTTGGTTGGCAACTTTATCTTTTAGGCTTGGTGTAAATATTAAAACATCAGTACATCAGCTATCTAGTTACACTTACTTTGGAATCAGATTACCCGCGAATAAAAATGTCTCGAAAGTCTCAGACCATCAAGGACTAACTTACTAATTTAAATATTCAAAATAGGAATACCACACCAACCAACTAGATTTTAACAAAATGGTCGCCAACATTTTTTCTTTCGCAAATGCCTAACCAACCAATGCTAAAACCTAACCTATAATCGAATAAAAATGACAGATATTCGATTTAAACACAAAATTGAGAATCGATAAAGTGATTCATCGT
Organism: Thyatira batis; assembly: GCA_905147785.2. Lineage (NCBI taxonomy): Eukaryota > Metazoa > Arthropoda > Insecta > Lepidoptera > Drepanidae > Thyatira > Thyatira batis. The sequence goes on along the minus strand of LR990510.1, from coordinate 1,739,447 downwards.
GTAAAAATACCCGGGCTTTGTACCTGCCGACCGCAATACCCTATTATTAAGCAACACATGTTCCTGGAGAGGCTTGTAATTTTCTCGATACACGTCATTATTCGATACATTTAACGCTTTTGTACGAACCTTTATTGATACCACACTTTCCAGCTTTATGAAGTAAATTGTCGAAACTCTATTCTGTTCCCACACTGTTTTAAAGTATATTGTACCGATACTAATGACTCCTCGCGGTTTCACCCGCGTTCATAAGGGACCTTAAATTTTCCTGTGGTAAAAAGTAGCCTATATGTTAATCAAGGTTTTAAACTACCTATATGTGTTCCAAATCCGTTCAATAGTTTTTGCGTGAAAGAGTAAGAAACATCCATCCGTACTCACAAACTTCCGCATTTATAATATTAGTAGGACTAGCTTCCGTCCCGGGGTTTCTCTCGCGTTCACAGAAGACCTTCAACTTTATTGATATAAAAGGTAACATAAGTCCTTTTCCAAGCTCTAGTTTATTTCTCAACCGAATCTCAAGAAGCTTAGTTCACATGTTTAGGCGTGAAAGCGAGACAGACAGAATTACTTTCGCATTTATAATATTAATAGGATTCATTTGGTACATATATTTATAATTGTTTCTCTTAATTGTCTGTGTACGAGATTTTAATTATGTTTCCGGGTTTAAAGCTATTTTCCTGTAAGTATTATTTGGACCGTAATAATTTGAGTATCCAATACGGATTTCGGGAAAAAAATATACTCAGGCGTACATTTTAAGTTAGCGAAAAACCTTGCTTTTACAGGAACAAAATTAATTATTTGAAATACGATAATTCAAACCGTCTACTTCTCAGTCATATTTTCGGATGTTTTTTTTTTCTTAGGAGATTTCAACCGGGGATTTCTCAACTTTCCGGGAAAATAAGTAACCTGGGTATTATTTCAAAATATTATCTATCAGTGCCAAATTTCATCTCGATCCCTTCAGCCGTTCTGGTGTGAAAGAGGAACAAACGTAGGTACATCATCTAACCTTACAAATATTCGCAAAATTTTTAAATTGCAATAAATTCAGATATTCAAGGTTTTTAGGCACCATAAAAGCATTTATTAGATACTAGTTTCCATCCTACGGTTTCACCCGCGGAGTTCCCATTCTCCGTACTCCTGATAATATAGCTCATCATTGGTGAAATATTTTTTAAATCGGTTTATTAGTTTAAGCCTAGCAAACAAATGTTAGGTAGTTTACTAAGTAAAGTAATACCTAGTTAATATTGTAGCCAACATAGCACTCTACATGACAAACTAAACAAAAAAATATATAAATTTCTCTCATAAAAGAATTCCTATACGTAGCTATTGTAGTACATACATCAAAGCTTTGACGACCAATTTCTCGAATGTTCAGTAAGGCGAGTTATGTTTTCTTTTTATCAGCCCAACGAGGGACGACCGAAATTCCTATAAAAGCTTCAAGTGTATGAACCAGAATGATGGTCGAATACCGATGCTCTGGGCTTTGACTATAACATGTTTTATATCAGAAGCCATTTTAATTTTTTAACTAAACTAATAATACAAATTGTAATGTAAGTTTGTGTGTTACAAGTGTAAGCTTTCTACCATTTTTCGGGGATATGGAAGAAATAATATAGGTACTAGCGACCCGCCCCAGTTCGCACGGGTGCAATGCTTATACATCACATTAGAAACCTCCAAATTTGTCAGTGCTTCTCTTACATATTATGCGTGTATTGTATATAAAACCTTCCTCTTGAATCTATTAAGCAATCCGCAACAAAATCCGTTGCGTATTTTTAAAGATTTAAGAAGACATAAGGGCAGACAGCAGAAAGCGACTTTGTTTTATAATTATAATTAATATTAATATAATTATATTAATATGTAGTAGTCATAGTAATAAGCCTTAACAACGCATTGGCGAAGCTCCTGGTTGATATTAGGTACTAATGTTCTTAGCTGATGACCATTTTACATAGTTACCAGTAACCCGACTCTCCCCACATAATTAAACATCAAATATTCATTGCCACACTTAAAAATGTAAACCTTTTAAAAGATTCTACGCACGTATTTATATCTTAAAGAGAAACAATACGTATAGAATAGGAATAATAAGTTTATTCATATTTCATCTCTCAGATTCATGCGTGGGAAATTAATGTTTACAATTTGGATACCAAAACAGCTACTTTTACGTACCTAAAATAGGGTAATACATAACATATTATAAAAATAAATATCTTGAGTATTTTACACATGGCTGATCCAATTTCAAACTAAACAGAGTTGGTACCTACTATTGTAATTTTTAAATACACCAAAACATAGCACAAATGTTAATGTTGGGTATCGAACCGGTTGAAAGTCAATATACGCAATAGAAAACCTAAACATGGTGTGAAAAGGGTCCAAAAATATTAGTATTTGTTTATTTAAAATGGTGACGAAGTTATCACAGCAAATCAACATGCAGTCACTCCATGACATGAGTCCCAACATCCCTACGTGGTTTATTAAAAAACGGAACCCTAAAACTACCCTCAGAGGGACACGGAATCCCGAAACACAGCTCCATATGAGCGGACGAAAGCAAGCAGTGAATTAAATTCGACGGTAGATAGAGAATTTACATGTCAAAGCTATATGAAATACTCGGTTACTCTGTGACATTTTTCCTATATTTCCCCTCAGTATGTTTTACATGTGAGGCAATTTTGAGACGCAAAACTCGTATGGAAATTGATGTTGCATAGTTTAATATATACTATTATTATAAAGATGAAATATTTGATTTTCTGTAATGAATTGGCTCCTAAACTACTGGACTGATCTGAATAATTATAGCACCAATAGAAAGCTACATTATCATGGAGTAACATAGGCAATATTTTATCCCCGTATTCCTACGGGAACGGGAACTACGCGGGTGAAACTTAACGATGGCATAAAAGTGTATAAATTCATCGAAAAATAAACGTTTAAAGATCATTACTAGTTCGATCCGAAAACACTGTAAATAGCTGAATCCAACAAGTAACTAAGCTTTTTTAAAAGTCGATAACAGAATTAACTACAAAGTTACTTTAGTGCCGTTACCAAAGTTTTACAGCGCAGTTAAACTGACCGCGTTTCCTTTAACGCTGGCTCTCATTCAATACGTCACTATAACGAGGTTTTGTGGCGAATTAAAAAATATAAAAGGAATCCATAAAGCGTTCTCACTTCCTTATTGGTTCCGTATATGTTGGCCGGTCACCAAGTTTTGGGAAACTGTCGAAAACTTTGCAAGTTCGAGTGTTCTGAATCGGTTATCTGATCTTCGAAGCAGTTATCGATAACCATAGATCTACTATGACGTCATCATACTAATATTTCCATTAAAACTTGATGACCCTGCAAACTATGTTCTTGTAGAAATAATAAAATTGCCATTAAATAAATGGGGGTGAACTACACGACCTTACACTAATACTACTGAAATGCTTCACGATATTATTATACATTATATTAGAATATATATATATACTAATTAAACGAGTACAATAGAATAAGTAGTATAAACTAATCGTAGTAATCTATTAAAAAATAATCGTCCTAAAAACTTAGCGTTCTAAGCTAGGCAAAAGGCACTCATCCATAATAAATTAGTCCCGAAGGGCAAACTTTCGATTTTTCTAGCCATCCTCACCCACGCATGAAACTTAATAGAAAAATGTTATAATTTCCTTCGGAGAACAATGATCGTATCTGAATGAGATTTTATTCTAAAGTTTCGGTGCGTTGCCCTAAGTTAATATTCAATTTTATTTTTCAAATGTAATTTAGAAAATATCTAATTATCTTCTTGATTCTGAACCTACGCTCATTTGAATAATAAGAATACTTAGGTATTCATTTGCTATTTAATGTTTCAAAGAAATCAATGACAGTTATTATATTATGTGAGGATTAAATTACCTTTTCAGAAACTAAACAAAAAAAGAAATATAGAAGCCCTGAAAGTTATTCACGTCTGCATATTATTAAGTAATATAATATACATTATACCTATAGTTTTTGTGAAGCTATTTACATGATATTTGTATAATTATTTCGGTACAATTTTCATCATATTTAATGTTTTATCCGGTACACACACGTAGTTTGTATTCCAAAAAGAAAATATCCAGACATACTAACTCAACTAAAAACACAGCACTATAATATGACTATATCTTGAGTCATCAACTTTAAAATCACTCGCCTAAATAAATACGTCATTAAATCACTTGACTCGAAATAGAAACCGATCGAGCCAGATCCACGTATTTTACGCCAAGCTTTTTACTAAAAACAGATGATTAATCGGCTCTCAAACTTTATAAGTTCGATAAAAGCCTCTCAGTAATACGTACAAGCATTAGTGGGATATGATTTTGCTGAACAAGCCTGTACGAACGGAGGCATTATGTTAATGGCTGCCGTGCCCCCATTTTAGAGTTTGGCGCGCTCTCGCATTAGCATGGCCTTTGACTTCCGATCACTTGTATGCATAGATTATTTTATCAGTTTATCCGATATATTAGGTATTATGAAGAATATTTTTAATATTATAAATAATATTTAGATGACAAAGCCTTTTAAATATAAGAAAGAGCGCGGGAACATGTACATTGTACACTCTATTAAACTGTCACACGCGTGCCATCTGATGTTGCCAACACTATCAAGAATAATATAATTGTGCTATTAAATAAAATTATTGTGTTAAGAGTAGGTAAATATTTAAAATTTTAAGTAAATAAATATTACTCCCACGTCTCACTTCGAGATTAGAATTAATGCTCACAGGTTTTTATTTAACAAAAAAAATATAAATTGATAAATTACGCAAATGATTTTTTTATAATTCGCCGCCAAGCCAAGTGGCCAGGCCATAATCCAACAATCACATTAAACGGTGGCGCGAAAATGAGTGTAACAAAATTCACTGCAAAACCAGACTGGGGAGGGGATGGAAAATAATTCAATTGTAAGCGCAATAATATAATTGAATTATACGTCAAACACATTTTGAGCGAGTAATGGCCGCGGCGCGTCGTCTCTTAATGCAATTAAGACTGTTTTGCATAATCACGAAATACGCGGTAAAATACGCTACGTACGACACGACACGAGGCACGACGTGACGACGACGACACGACAATGGTAATTCGACTGGAATGTTTAATTTCTAATTGTGAATTGCGTGTTGTAATTTTGTTTGGTGTCGGGGGATTTTCAAATGTTAGACGGGGAGCTCGAGCTTTAATTTACGTTTACGGGAAAAACTAACAAAATATTAGACATCTTCCTTGACGTTTTTATTGCTTTTGTCACAAAAATACTTCCTACATACAATTTTAACGTCAAAAATACAAAAGTGAATAATTTTGAAATTCACCACTTAATGATAGGGTACAGCTATCATTAGTGGTTTTTAAACGGTTACATCCGCCCTGTAATATCGAACAATCATACGCTCAAAGAAATAAATGTCACTTAACTTGACAAGACTTTTACTACTGGATAATATAATATGCCATTCATGATACCTTTAATTTAAAATGTATTGAAGACCTCTTTGAAGTATTTATTTTTCATTAGTGTGAGTTTTTATCAATATTTAAAAACAATAATATTTTAATTTCATACACGAAAAAATATACTGTAAATTGTTTATGAGCGTACCACGCACGACAGTCGTTCTTGAATATTTAAGTAACCACTAGGTCAATCGTACCTATTTATTTACATTTCCATGTAGGTAGTAGATAACGCAAAGTGCTCGGCCGGCTCCGGGCCTATTTGAGTGTTGACAAAGCTTCTTTGTTTGCACCGTGCTAATCACGAATTGAATATTTAACTCTCGACGCCTCGGAATAACGTATTTCGCGTTTACGTTCGAGCGTAAACATTCGCATTGCGTTTGTTATTTAATTCACTTAAAAAACGCTGCATTTTAAGCTTTTTGCTAGGCTTATTCACCCATTTATAGACAGAACACTTTAAAAAAAACTGGCAACCCCAAAATCAAACATCAAAACAGATTTGAGCGGGAAACAATACAAACGTCATTCGAATATCCCTTCGCCAAACCAAGATGCTAAACTAAATCAAAGCCATCTTGGAGTAAGCTCCGCACTCGACACAGTCACCAGAGGGCTCTGGACATCCTGTTGTATAATTGGAGCACGGGCCTGGGCCACTTATGTCGGCTGACAACTTGACTGTACGTGCTTGGGAGCACCGGTGGATATTAGAGTGTGTGACATGGGAACAGGTGTTTAGTATTGTTTACTTAATTTTGTGTATTTATTATATTTTACGAATTAAAATAGTTTTTCCTAAAATAGGTATTTACAAGCACTTATGAACAGTCACTCTTATGCTCGATTCTGAAGGATGCTTTTACTGAGAACTACCGGCTATAAACTCAGCAATTACTCTAAATAAATAAAAAATTAATAAACGTACAATTTCGATTGTGATATTATACGGGACAAGATAGCTACAATCCAAGTTTCTTGATAGTTCTTCTCATTTGAAGGCTGAATTCCGAATGGGTAGTAGCTTTAGCAGCTTTTACTTACAAAGGAAAATATTTATATTATTTATCTGAACAAATATCTTTGGATTTTTAAGCATCACATGTCATGTCACTATATATAACGAAGATTGTTTTGAAATATTAAATAACACAGTAGGAACATAAAAAGTATAACGACAGAGTGAAGAATACGCGACATGAATACCAAGTACTTATTCCCAGTGGTTGCAAGAAACTTGTGCTAACATTCGTATTCATAAAGTACCCAGAAACTAATATAAGACATAAGCCAGGCTTATTACTCTCAACTTTGTGAATATTTCAAATGTTAAATTACTATAACGTGCTCTCAAAATGATTGCCTCCGCAAGTTATTGAAAGTTCCCGAGGAAATGAGTTAAATTCTTTATATTTAGTTATGAGTTAGTGGTGGGTAAAATAAAATTATATCTTCGTTTATATAATGTAGGTAGATACTTACTTTCTTCACGTCTTTTGAATATATTGATGACTAGTGGGTCCTCCCGAGTTCGTAGGAGATCTTCCATTTTCCCGGAATAAAAAGTAGCTTGTGTTAATCCAGAATATAAACTGTGTTTCAATTTCATCTAAATCCGATTAGCAGTATTAGCGTAAAAGAGGAACAAAGATATACCCAAACAAAGTTTCGCCTTTTTAATATTAGCAGGATTTTGTTTCATTAAGTCTTGTGGGGGTCTAAAAGAACATCTACAATTTTGAGGTCTTGCAAATATTCACGACTGCATCAAATGGATTAAAAGTATGTATTAAAAATATGTATGTAAATCAATGTCTTCCTACTGATAAATTCCGAGAAGCAATTAACTATTAACTAAGGTACCTAAGCAGCAAAATAGTACAAAACTTCTAAAATAAAACAACTATCTATGTAGGTAGCAGTAATATATTTATTATTTGAAAAGTATGATTGATGATGGATGAGTACCTACTTACCTACTGCAGTATTTGGAAGAGTTATTGTAATTTAGTTTCTTATACTTTTTCATAATAAATACACAATTACGTTTCCATTTATAAATCACGTAGTAAGAATAATATAACAAATAATCATAAAAGCGAGCACATTTTTTTCTTCCATCGTTATGGAATCCAATTCTATTCAACAAATACTTAAAAATCAGCTATTTCGAGACGAACACCGAAACAGCGGGGTTTCTTTATCTACATTCTTTCCGATAAATGTGTTTTTTGTGTTAAATATTCTTCGATTCTTTTTAGCTGGTTATTTAGTCGTCTTTTGTTGTACGCCCACTTGTCATTCAACTGTCGGTTCGATGTACAAGCATGACCCTTGGAATATTATATTCTAACGCAAAATAAAGCTTGTTTTTAACTACCCTTATAGAGAAAAAGAATGTTGGCATGATTAAAAAATACTCCATAGTCAAAGTTCAAACTTTAGGATTAGAGCGACCTTCGTTAAACAATAATTGCCAACTAATAGGTAACTTGTGGTACAAATGTCACTAAAAGTGACTAGCGGTTACATGCCGATGTTAATGAGATTAGTTCACCACATTTATCTTATCGGCCACAAAGTTTGTTCAATGCGAGTCGATTCCGACTATGAGCTAGGGTTGGAAGCGATAACGCAATATTACCCACGATTGTGCTTAACGTACACAAGGGTATACGATAAAACGGCCGAAATATTTGTTCCATATGTAAATAGATACCTGATAGTCGGTGCAATTTGCTGATGTGTGTTACTTTACGTAACTGACTAAAATGTTTAAGATATAAAATAAAATGTAGTTCCCGATCTTCTTAAAGTGGTGTAGGGCACGATTTCCATCTGGGATAAACATTTGCGTGCATAAATATGTCTGTTCTATCTCGAGTGAATAGCTATTTACGATTGTATTCTAGAGTAGCTATCTGGTTGCTGAAGTACAAGCTCTGCTTAGTTTGGAATCAGCTTGCATAAGTTAATCCCAGGTTCGTTATTTTATTGATTCAACAATGAGAAGCTTTCATAATTGCATACCAAATTCTTTTAAAATGCAAGTAGTTCCTATGAATAAGGAGCAGATTAATTATAATTATGTATTTAAGCAGTCAAAGTTTCAATATCAGTGAAAGACCGTAATCAACAAATCGGTTGGGCGCCAATAATTCGGAAGACCTCCCTGGCGCCCAACTAGGGTTAATTGCAGTTAAATCTATACTCTAATTACACCCTTGACATTGGTCCTCAACTTGATAGATCGTTATCTAATTCCAGAGTTATACTAAAATTGTGTAATAGGCATTTAGGAAGTTTAAATGACGAGTTATAATGATGAGATTTGTAAATAAATCAGTCTTTCAACTATCAATTAAATAGAGAAAGGACTCTATCTATATGAGGAATATCATTAATTCGCGGCACTATGAAACCACAAATAAAAAAGACGCTAAAATATACAAAAACAATTATTATCGTAGTACTGAATTCGTATTATTTATTATATTTAACAATTTATTTACCATCGATACATAAATAATATTCTCACAATATTATTTATTCCAGGAAACTGTATGAACAACTTTTTGTTCACTGAGCCATGATCACAATTAGGTTTAAGCACCCAAGTTAAAGTTACAAGAACTCAATAAAATAAAAGTAAACATCCTCCAAACCCACTTAAAAAGTTACTTTCCAAATACACAAAACATAAAAGCTAAACGTGACAAAATTGTCATTCTCGAGTTGAGAGTAAATAAATGATAAGGTAATGTTAGTAGAATGATAAAAATAGTCGGCTATTCCATATCTGTAGATCAATAAAAGTTATGTTGCATGACTAGTGCTATCGGTTTCTCGATTATTTACGAAAAATACGACGCCAATGTATTCTTTATAGACTTGAATATAACACTAGATATCTATTTTATTTCAGCAGCAATACAAATGGAGTTAACGACACGGAGCACCAAATTTCACATGTTTGAAAGCTAATAAAAAGACATTAATGTAAATGTATAATTAGGTAGTGATCTTATTACGAGCGCTATGTTATAGTATAGTTTAACCACAAACTATTCGCCTTAGATCTATGAAGATTTGTAGGTTAAACATGCCACCGAAACACTTTTAACGCGAGCGCTTTACTCACAAGATGTTCTCTTTCAAAACCATTTCAATAGCAAGCAACACATCAGTCAGACAAGCTCACGATTGTGGGCATTCCAAAGTTCCAAACTAGGTCACCACACCACTCATATATTACCGTAACGCTAAATACACAAAATTCATAAAAACACATAAAAGGGAAGTTTCAAGGAAGCGTTCGGTCATTAAGTCACTACAAATATGTAAAATCCAAGTATCCCATTCCGAAAACATAAAAAAATGTCAATACACCCCAACAAAAATTCCCACAAATAAACATTCAGCTGTCAAGGGACACAGCCAAGTTAATTTTAGAAGCTTAGGGACGTCCAAAGTAGATATTTTAATGGACCAAAACCATTATTCAACGACGCGAGACGGATGTGTCAAATGGTGGCTTAAAAAACTAAAAACACACACTTATACACAGAAGATTAACTCCTCGTCTTACTGAGACGGGAATGAGCTTAATGGCTTGTTTAATGAACTACCCCATTTCGGAGTTCCCCCCTTTTATCTCCATTGTAGCCGAGTAGAGTTTTGGGAGCATTCACGGAAATTCATTTTTAATTTTAACCGTCTGAAGTGGAGTCTGAGATTTGCAATGTTGATTTTTGAACCATTCTCTTTATTGGAGGTTTAATGGATCTTTTCATCTTGTTGAAATTTTGAATATTATTGGAATAAGCCTATAGATAAGCATTTTCATCTTTTCGATAGATAGCCATAGTCTTTATAATTAAAGAATAAGGCTCAAGAAAATAGTACAATAATATGTCAAAGAACTGAATCAAGCTGAGGATCTCCTAACCAAGGAGCCATTTTATTTCACTCATTTTCAGTATTTGTTCTTGGAAAAATTAAGTCGTGTCTCAAAGGGATATTATGCAAAGGAAGCTCGACAAGGGGACAAGCTAATTGTTTGGACAACCGGATGTGACGGACCGGAAAAACGGAAAGGAAATACTTGACAGCTACGAAGGAAGCCCCGCTAATATTTGATATTCGTTTCGCTCTTTTCTACATAGTAATAAATGTAATGAGTGACGTATATATAAAAATGTACCTCATCACTTTGATAATACAGCTTGGAATCAACTGTTAGAAATTCCAGATAGAGCTTCCGGCTGTCTGTAGATAATTGGAATTTGATGCTCATTACATCCTCATAACTAGGAGGATCCTATAAAACTTCATCTTACAAGGATTTATCATATAATTGCATCTCAAACAGGTTCAATAAATGAAAAACATCAGATATATGTCCATAATTTTTCTTGGTTCAAAACACTTTGCCCTAGTAAGTACCACACAAAACATGGACAATAATAATGGAGCTTTCACGAAGCGCATTGGAATGGTACTTTAAAGAGAACGACCTACTTACAGTTTTTACGGTGCTAGAAGCCAATTTGTTCATCTTGCTTAGTAGATATGAGTAGTTCATACGATGTCGTAAAGATTTTCTGTATTTACTTGTATAGATTCTTTAAATCTTGTGCTAACATAGGTACAATAAATATTATAGATCAATCATGGCAATAACGTATCATAATAACAATATAGAATATTTACTAAAAGAAAAAAGAAGACGCATACAAAATACGGATCAAATAAAACAAAAATTCCCAAACTTACTTAAACAGTCAAACGAACGCCAAGTTCCTCGCGTTAAAAAAAAACATGCAGCAACTCTCCTTAATATTATTATTAACACAAAAATAAATAAACCAAATAATCAACTGTATGCTGATCGCGATAAGATTCAAATTAATCATTCGATCCGGCACGAGGGTAGGAATCATCCATCAAGTGAAATAGGTCGAGCACTGCATAGAGGAGTTCTTTAAAACTCGACGAAACGTGTACGGTGTAACTTTGTTGATGTCTGCGGGTCATTGGAAAATTAACCTTAATCTGTTATCGTTAGATTCGAATGTCGGCCGTTGATAGTCACGCTTTGAACGGCGGGGCTTACGGTATCGGCTGGCCTATGACCCGAGATACCAGACAAAGAGATTAGGTAAGTACTACCACCAAAGGCATCTGTACATCCGATGTTGGAGATAAAAGGCTCTATGTTCTAATATCTTCAAGGATTGTAGCTATCGGAATGTTCGTACAAGTTTGCATGTTTGATGGAGCTTGATTTCGTTATTCGTTTCTTGAATCTTTCACAAAATGTACACTTGAATCTTGGTCAGGATTTTATCTGTAAAATGTATATTATTTGTATTAACGTACAAAATAAAGTAATCTATCAACAAAACTATTTATTCAGGACACATGAATAAACAAACGAGTTGGAGAGACGTGTAAACTACCCGCGGAAGTTACACGCAGTTTACCTTAGCCAAGTTTGATACGTGGTAACTGGCAACTTAGCAGTGAGTAGTCAAAAACTTTTGTAGTTCCACATCAAGTGTACCCATCTGCTTTGTATCTCTTTCCTGTCAATCGTTACATTAGGGGAGAATACTAATGTACATGCTTTATTATTCATTGTATCTTAATAGAAATTATGCTCGCTCGGAAACGGATAAATTTTAAAAAGCTTTGATTAGGTAGAAAATGAAAGCAGTTTGCCTTTGATTACATAATTTGGAAATCTATATTGATGTATAATCAATCTCGTATTTCGCAAAGATTATTATCGCTCATTTATAATTTCAGATACTACCTACGTAATTTTATTTTTTTCAGAACGTATTTTTGTAACAAAAATTACATAACTTAATAAGACAAATGGCTTCATATAAAAAGCCACTTGAATAATGTCTGCGAAGTTATTTGATAAGATCTATCCAAGGGCTTCTTACAGACAATAATTAATTGTGAAAACTTGTAATTCTTTTCTTTCTCTTGACTTCTTGAAACTCGCTGAAAAACACTCCATTCGTTACGGCGTCTTATCTCTTAAAATGCGACTTATTAACTTCGCTAATGTCTGTATCCAAGTTTTAATTGAACTGCAGTTGACTTCTTCAACATCATTTTGAACACCCAATATAGATAGGTACCTAATACTTTCTAACGAACTCATATAGTAATCTTACTTACCTATTGGTAATAATTTAAATATATACTTATACAGAATCTTCAAAGCAAAATTCGCCGTTGAATAAAATATTATTACCCAGAGTAACTAATCCATCGTGCCTAAAATGTTCATAATCCGTCTCCCCAATTTCGTACTGTGCAATAAATATTGCATAGGGCTAGAACACATTATTTGCTAACAGAAAATCCCCTTTGCTACTGCACAGGGGCTGTTTCTATTCATAACGGTCAGAGATCCTCCAACAAATCATTCTCTGAATAATAAACTTTATACAACAACTCTAAAAGTTTAATTTCAATTTTCCTCACTCACTATTCTTTCGACGCCCTAGATTTATACAACTTATTACATTTTATACGCGTGAAATGAACACGTCGGATCGAATAAATGCAACTTTCAACCTTATTACCAACGCCTTTAGAACTATTTGTACTTTGTTTAGTTACGGTTAGTTTATGGGCCGAGCGCTCTGGGCGAACCCTTTTGTCGTTGAGGTCGTAAATTATCTACTTAGGTCTGAGTTTGGCGATAAATTGGTTTTTATTATTTCTTCAATCGTGAAAAAACATGTCAACAGTGTTTTACATTTGTTATTATTCGTTATTTCAGCGTATGACATTGTGATTGATCTATGTGCCAACTCATGCGATTTGTCATGACCCCTAGGGGCCTAGAATTTCTAAAGGTCCTTTATACACAAGCTGAAATCGTCTATGTATCGGGGAGGTTGGCAAACACCCTATTTACGAATTGATCTTAACTGTACAAGTTTATTGCCGGATCTGTAGTAGAAGCAGATAGTGCTCTGACTTTGGACAAACATTTGTGTACACGGACATGTATGTTTGTTCTGTCTCTGGAACTACTAACAGTTATCTGTTTACAGTGGAAGCTGTGTGTAAAAAAAAACTAGTACATGATCTAACAAACATGGTACAAAGGAAACAAGTTCGCAAGACCGAGAATGTGTTCAAGGCCATCTATAACAAATTCTCGACGATACTTCAGGCGAAAAAGCGCGATTTATCTTGATCACAGCGGAGGTACCGTTACAGCTGTCAGCTAGATACCCTGACGACGTTACAGAAAGAATAACGTTAGTTATTCAAGAGCTATTACATCGTCCGGTCACGCCCCGTGGAGTGTATTGGATTTTTCATGAAGGAATAGCGTCGGTTGGTTCATCTCTTATTTGAGAGAATTGTACAGTTTTATTATTTGAAAGTGAACAATAAAGTTCATGTTAATATTTAATAAGGGTAAATATCGCGTTATGTACCACGTCTGTGTAGACTTATAATTACAATTTCATTATATATTTATTGAATACATAATTAAACGTTAAAATGTAATAACTTAAGTAGGTATTTATTCGTACGAAACTAGTTACTATGCCAACCTTTAATATACCACAAAACGCCAACTAAGCCATAACACAAAACCGGTAATACTCCATAATCCAGGGCTGCCGACAAAAAAAACGTTGAAAAGAAACATTCATTTTCATGTTCACAAAATCAGTTTTATCAACTCAACTACTCCACCAGAAAGGTTCATAAAGTGTCGAGGTAATGACTGGAGCCCGAGATGGCAAACATAACCAAATAGCCGGAGACCGGGCAAATATTGACACTCCAGACGCCGCGAGCCCAAACATTCTCGAATGCGGTTCAAAAGTCGCCAACTCTCGCTCCAAGCGGCAACACCGCACGCTTTTATTTAAAGAGCCGCCTGGATAAGTAAACCTAGGTTGTAATACTTGTAATATCGGCAAAGTTGTCGCAAACATCGCCCTAGTTTATTGGAATTCGATGAAAGATGAGAGGTCAGGAGCTGTGAGAATTAACAACCTGCCTTTTATGTACCAACCTTAGTGTGCTTAGTTTCTCAATAGATACGTAATATTACATTGATATTATATAGCCTGTTGAATATATAGGACTCAAGGACATCGCAAAGACTAGATTAAAGTTAAGAGCACCTAAAATATTTACCCGTTGTTTCAACTACTTTGAGAAAATTTTACCAAAAGACAAGTCCCATACAAGTGTCCTGGTATACACACTTAGTCATGTTCTATCTTGTGTATGATTTATGGAAAATATTGTAAACAAACGCGAGTACCACTCTAGGCCTGTAAACAAGATCCCAGAGCAAACAAAAAGCGTAGAGCGAATCAGCTAAGCCAAGCGCCATGTCAAACAACGTTGGGGCAAAAAGTATTCTCTTAGATATATTGGAATAAATAGAATATTTGTAGGTAAACATTGGAACTTGGAAGATACAAATTCTTCAGTTTGTTATTTATTTTTCGCTACTTTACAGCACTTTTATATATTGGACAAGATATGAAACCGCTTCTAAAATATGCATGAAATTAGCAAAATCGTTCCGTAATTTAATCCATCCGTTTATTGTGCCGAGTGCTGCAAATAATTATTACCGGTCTTGAAAATCGATAGAGCAAAAACATAAACAGTAGCAACACAGCATGACTAAAATTGCCAATAGTTAAAAATTAAAAGCCTTCATTACTTATGCCGTTATTTCTTACGGAACCTTTCGGACAACTTTCACGCTTCTTTCATTCTTTTTGTCAGTACCGCAATCACGGCTCGCGTTACAAATCGTGATTCACCGACAATTAAACAATTAGTTAACGTTTAATGAATGAGCCTGGCCTGTTGAGCGACTGTTTTCTCACGCACCTCGGCCATTTAATTGAATTAGTCGTGTTTACTTATTGCCTCAATGCTGTGATGGAAGAAATTGTAGAGCTATGGATTCTTTAGATCACCAAAGTCTTTTGCTAGACAGAAGCGTCACTGTAAAATCTAGAACTATGGTATCAAAATATTCATGTCTATAGTGCCCTGTAAAACATGAAGCTATCAAGCTGTTTGAAACAGGTTTAGAAATGTTTCGTGATAGCATTTGTGCCTGAGGGCAGAGGGAGCATAATATAAAACAATTTGGGCTATCCAATATCGCTAAAGAAGCATCGGTGCTGTTGTTTCATTAAGGCTAATAATAATACTAATAGACGCTACGATGAGGGGTGCTCATGATACAAGGGGACGACTTCAATTAAATACTGGCACACGCCTCTTTTTACGCTACGGAATAGAGCTGGCGAGAAAACCGCACAATTTTGATACGGTTGTTGAAAACTTACATTCTGTTCTGTATTGTTGGTATTTCCAATTTTGTAGCATTTTATTTTATTTAACAATCTTTATAGATTTTATAATCACTGTCTGACTTTCAAGGCGCTGGACGTGGGTCCGATTCTCACTTTCGAACATTCATGTGCATTAACATGTCTGTTTATAGTGTGATTGTATTTAAAAGTAGTATGTATTCTTATGTATCACATTGGCCGCGTGTTTAAAATGTCACAGGCTATTTAGGTACTGTTAGTATACCAAAAATAGAAAAAACTATACAACCAAAATCTCCTACAAGCGATTTCTCCATACATCATCTTTCTATACTTAATTAGCAACCTTTCCAAATTCCGACACACTAAATGAAGCAACTTAGATTCCAAATCAGGCAGTTGTCTAATCTAAACATCGCAATGTAACATGCCCTTTTAGGTTATCGTGACTGTAAAAATTAAATTAGGCAGTAACTTAATTAAGTTGACTCCGGCATCAAAGATGGCGTGATAGGAGGCCATTTATTAACTTCAGTATTTAGGCAATAAACTATTGTACTTAGAATGGGCTTTTAAATATCCGAACGTGAAATTTTCCACGATAATTATGTTGTTGCAGCGGTTTCGTTCCCAGGGGATTTTAAACTTGCCGGGATATAAAATTTACTTATTATTATAGAATCATGTCTGTGCCAAAATTTAGTTTACCATACTTTACCGTAGGAATACAGGAATAAAATATAGCTTATAGCCTTCCTTGATAAATGGGCTATCTAACTCTGAAAGACTTTTCTAATCCGACTAGTAGTTCCTTAGTTCTACTAAACAAACAAACTCATCAGCTTTTTAATATTAGTAATAGATAAATAGTAGGATAGGATGCCATAAGCAATATAAAAGACAATACCACCATCCGTAATAGTCATATCGTATAATAGGCGCATCATTATGATAAACAAACACACTTTACAAGTCCGCCATTAAAATTCAGCGACAGTCTCGTTCACCATTTTTAACACAAAGACAATTGTCCAGGACCAATGCAAAATGGATGAAAATTAACCAATTGAGGCATGCATGCTCGTGCGTATGGCGAATTATGAAATACATTGCGAATCGTCAATGCAGTACCTACGCACGGACGGACTACGTGATGAAATCTTTAATAACTTCAATTTATATACATATATCGGTAGTCATGGTAACCATTGTAAAGTTTTACGATTTATGTAGGTACATATATTTGCATGTATTACAATAGTTTGTACTGTGTAATATAGTTAGAATAAAAACTGATGGATATAAAGACTAATATTAACAAACATGAAAGTTTGTGAGGAAAATAATACCTAATCTAAACTAGGTAATATAATAAAGAAGCAAGATTCGATTGTTTGATTTCAGACTGAATACGCTCTATCTTATCCCTGTATTCCTTCTAGTAATATAAAAAATAACCTGTGTCATTTTTCACACCCAGTCAATCTGATAACAAACTAAACAGAGCTTGTGCTTAGTTTACAAAATACTACATAATATACTTTTTTCAAATACATAAACATAAACAGACAAGTCCAGGGTTTCGGAGCCCATCATTGGCTTGAAAGCCAGCGTCACTATCCACAAAGGCGGCCAGTCAAAATGAACATGACATAGATGTTTCATACGTATAAAGGCCGGTTAAAATATTCGGGGAGTCTAGTCAGACGCTCACATATTCACCCGACGATGTAACCACACCATACAGTTATTTTGTATGCATACGGTCAGACGCGGTAACATAAAGGATGCTTTAAATATCTCACGAGTTACATAATGTAGTGTAACTTTAAATGCAGCTTTGATTATACATTTCAATGCAAAAATGCTGAGTATAGACTGATTTATGGTTGCGACTTTCTTATCATAAATTAAGAAAAAAAGGTCTACGTAGCGTCATAATCAAAATCCTAAAACTAAGAGTATTTAGATGTAGGTTTAATTATATCCGATCTTCACCAGCTCATATATTATATATTTTTTTATACTACTAAGATGGCATACAGGCATACGGCTCACCTGATGGGAAGCAGTTACCACCATGCTGTACTCCATTGGGAATACCATGGTGGAGAGCTCCTTCCCCAACCTGAGCGTCTGTGGAAGGAAGCTCCTCTCCTCTCTTCTCGCTCCTTAAATGCAGAAGTACGAGCCTCCCGTAACAACGAGGGGGTTTAGGCCATAGTCCACCAGGTGGGCCTAGTGCCGTGGGGCAGACTTCACAACTCTTTCAAAGTGACTTAATGGAAGGATAGAGTGGTGTAAAATCGTAAGTAAGTAAAAATCTGAGATTTGTACTTGCATCCTAATGATTAGAGTCGTCGCGTTCACCACTGAAACACTTCCAACTAAATGTAATTAGAATTACATGCTTTAAAAATAACGAATAAGATAATATTAAAGCAGATCTAATCCAAATATAACATAAGTACTTTAGCATTAGCTTTACCTGAGCGTTGTGCAAAGCTTTAAGAGCCCATACTACTCCAGCTCGAATCCAAATTTTGCCCCCGCCTCACGGCTCGGCCGGTAACCCCGCCCGCACCGCGCGGCGCAGCTATCTCTCTTTCACGAATTCGTCACGCGGCAGTGGTCAGGAGTCGACCGTACGGTAGGGTAAATTCACCGCTATTTGACATCTAGTAATTAGGCAAAGCATAAAATTAGACGATTGTACAAAAGTACTAAATCACCATATGATATAATATGGGAAATAAAATAAAAGGAATATTGTAGAAAAGTACCTATGCATATTATTGAAATGCCTAAAGATGAAATTGTTTTTGTTTTGGAATGTACAAAGCCCTATCATACGGCACAATAACATGCTAATAATATTATAAATGTGAATGTTTGTGAGAATGTACGGATGCTTGTTACTCTTTCAAGAAAAATCTACTGAATAGATTATGATGACACTTGATGATTTCAGTATTACACGAACGCGTCCGATACCGCGGGGATAGCTAGTATTTTTATAAGTTAATTTAAATCATTCCTTTTCAGAACCCCCTCTTTCAAAAACTCCTTGACGGATTTGGTTCAGAATATAGTTATCAGCAATCTCAAGTCAAATTTTTAGAACTACAAAATTTCCAGCAAGTCGTATCAAAGATTTTTTTTTTTGTTATTGATAGGTTTCTGTTTGACCACTATCTCATCATGAGAAGTGATGACGAGGCCGAAGGTGGTAAGCACACAAAGCCTAGAAGGATCTGTCTCTCAAGTGCAGCTGTCGGAACACACCGGTAGGCGCTTGGCGACAGATTTTCAACTTGAGGACAGACTTCAACCCAGCAAGGCGGTTACTACAAAGTACCCCACCACCGTGTTAAGGTTTCCTCACGATGTTTTCCTTCATCGAAAGCTCAAGCTCATTGTAAGATTTGAACCCGCGACCTTCGTCTCGGTATCCGACGTCACTATCAACTAAGCTATCATCGACTTTAAAAGAAACAAATAAAGAATAACAATAGTAATAAGTAATTTATTGATATCTCTAATTGGCATATTTCGAATATGTCTGGCATCGCACAGCTCTGGCAGCATATATAGGGTATAAAAATCCTTTAGTTTCTTCTCCATATGTATTTTGCCAATCATCGTATATCTGATTTTGTACTATAACGTGATGTTTTTGAGAGAAAGACGGACAATCCATTGATGCAAGTAATTAATTAAATTGGGAAAAACCAATCCCAGTAGATATAATGCCAGATGTTGCTGCTTTATTTAAATCCAAGTTTGATTTGGGTTCAGAGTCAAGACTAAATTTTATATTGCACATGTTGCATTTCAACGTTTTTTTGGAAAGTAGACCTTTTCTTTTTTCTCCAATAATATGGACATTATTCAATGTACATCCAAATGCGTTGTTGTGAGTACATATTGTTTGAAGTGATTTAAAAAAATGATCCAAATCAATGATTCTTCGTCCATCCATGGGAAAACTATTCTCTGCTCGCGAACAAAATAGTTAATTTCGTACCTGAAATAATCAGATTCATAATAAATAATCCAACATAATACCAAAATATCGTTATTCAAATAGGTCTTTACAAGCAACACTGAAAAGATAACAGACAGACACAAAATTTTACTAAAATACTAGTAGATGATACAGTTTCCGAAATCGTCAGATCAGGTTCGCTTGCATGTTTGGAGCTTCTTACATCCAGATGTTCCGATGGCATTTGCATTCAATAAATAAATAGACTATGCTTCTCTTTTGTGCATACAACTAAAATAATATGTGACTATGGCCAATTATTAGGACGACTACCCTAATATTTTTCGGTAGGAAGATAAATTAAGTAGGTATGTATGTACGTATGAAATAGACAACAGGATAACTAGATAAACTCACAATTCTACTGTTTGCAAAGTCATCAGGTCAGGTTCGCTTGCATGTTTGGAATTACTTGCATCCAGGTGTTCCGTTGCCATTTGCATTCTGTAAATAAATAGACTATGCTTCTCTTTTGTGCATACTACTAAAATAATATGTGACTATGGCCAATTATTGGGACGACTACCCTAATATTTTGAGGTAGGAAGATTGATACTCACGGGCACGAGTCTACGTCCGGTACATTTTGTTTATTGCATTCAGTATCGGGTATGTGTTTACTTCTGAAAGTGATAAATGTATTTACAATTATGATTACGAAACATTCAACCTAATAAAAAATATGTTTTCTCCATTTTTCAATTTTCGGTACTTACTTCAATATTATATTCATGTGTTTAGCATTTTCTTTTCTCCAATTCCGACTTTTTTTTTTCTTGTTCCTATCGTTTCCCATTTCACAAAACAATACACTGTAGGTACTTCTAATTTATTATGTACGTATACACGTAGATAGAAAGCCGTGAAAGCAAGCGACACGGGTTCCCCGTTCAAATGCCAAAGCGCGACTGAATTTGTGCAGCGGTATGGGGTCGCGTTCGTCTCAAGCGCAATATTTGAGAATTTAATTTCTAATAATTAAAAAAAACATATAATTTTAGATTCAAATCATATAGTACACGTATTCTACTTATTTGAGTTTGTATACAAAGTTTCATTAGTATAGGTAAAGTATTAATAGACTACCCCGGTTTATTTGTAAAATTAAGAGGTATTTTTGTGATTTTTTTCTCTTAAGAAAATTTTCAGTAATCGTGTTTTCACATCATATAGGACCCTGTATATATCCTCAACTTTACCATATATTTTTTTCAAAATTATTGGTTCAATATTTATATAGATATACAGGATCAAACGTTAGAGGTGGAGCAGTTTTGAGGTAGGGAAAAGCCTTAAGCTCATGTCTAGGCAAACTAACTAAAATGTGTACCTACTTAAAAACCAAGTTTAGCTAGACTGTTAACTATAAATGCAGTTTAAATATTAGCTTTAAATCTAATTAATTTGCTGATCATTAGATACATACGACGATGTGTAAGTAAATACTATTTAATATTATTTGAAGGCAGAACTAGGGACGTTACTGAACACTATTTGTATGAATAATATTGGTATACATAGTTAGATTATATATACATAGTTAGGAGTATGTATTTCTAGACTTAATAATATTATAAAGAGGAAAGATTTGTTTGTTTGTTTGTTTGTTTGTAATGAATAGGCTCCAAAACTACTGGACCGATTTCAAAAATTCTTTCACCTTTGGAAAGCTACATTATCCCCGAGTAACATAGGCTATATTTTATCCCTGTATTCCCACGGGAACGGGAACTACGCGGGTAAAACCGCGGGGAGGCAGCTAGTATTCAATAAACAGTTTAATGGTTTGTTTATGTTGTTATTAGGGTCGTTGAACTGTGAAAGTAATGTCATTTCAATGGTAAGATTGATACTAGTATCTTTAGGTATATTTTTATTACTAACTTGACCTTTATTTCCACTAGCAATATAACTAAAGATAATATCCCTAATAAACAGCCTATAAATAGTTGTCTCATGACATGAAATTTACATAAACATCAAAAAAACATAACAATAGCTAAATGTCAACCAAAATATCTATTACTTACATATCCAATAATCAAAAATCAAACTATTTTTTATTCAAATAGGCCTTTATTAGCACTAATGAATAGTCACTTTTAATACTCTGTTTTGAAAGTTGTTTTTCCCTTCATCACATATTCCCATATCAGAAAAATTTACTCTTTGCCCCTATTGGTTGAATGTTATGTTTATTGCTTGATGTTTTATAGCCTTCAATTGGCTTAATACTAGCATAACTCTTCAATTCGAACCAGCACTTAGTTTCTGAGATTAGTATATTTAAACATACAGACTCTTCAGTATTATATTAGTACTAGTGGCTCCACGCGGTTTCACCCGCGTTCCCGGGATAAAAAGTAGCCTATGTGTTATTCCAGAACATATTCTAGCTCTGTGCCAAATTTCAAGCAGATCCCTTCAGCCGTTGGAGCGTAAAAGAGTAACAAACATCCATACATACATCCATACTTACAAACTTTCGCCTTTATAATAGTAGTAGGATTTATAGATTTAATAATGTAGTTATACGGTCAAATCCTCCTTTCTTGCACTACTCTTTCCGGTTCTATGCCAAAACTTATTCACAGCTAACCAAATTTTTTGTATCTCTAAAGTAGTTAAATTAATTTTAAGGCAATTCAAAAGTATTGTATAGTTAATCATCGGTGCAGATTTGTTGTTAGCATAATTTTTATACATTTAATTTCTTATATTATAGCTATTAGCTGTAAATCTTCCTTATAACCAATAATAACCTGCCTTCTGGATTTTATTGTCTAATTGTAACAAAAACGATTTACTTATGATAAAATAAGTAGTATTTTTGTAGAACCAGTAGAACATGACCTATAAATATATAATAAGTAGGTACTTTAATATAAAATACATTTCAAACAAGCCAACGCTGTTGTTAAATGAACTATCTACCCACATATGGGAGAACAAATGAAACTACATTTAAAATGGAACCAGACTCAATATTGGCTCATTTAAAATTAAATGAAAGTCCATGTAAATATTCCCCAATTAAGCGACTGTTTTGAAATTTTATGTGAGAGTTTTTTCCATTATTAAAATATACTTTAATGAACCATGAAAAGGCTGTTCATTATTTTATTTTGTCATCATTTATTAATTATCTTTCTCTTTAATATTTAAGTTTTATTATAATGGCAAGCTCCTCAGTGGAGAGAATGAGCTGATGATGATAATGGCCAAATTTCATCATTGATTGTTAAAAACTGATATCCTAATATGATAACTTCTATAGTCTAAAGTTCTAGATTTTTTTATATCTTTAGACAATCTATCTTGCATTCTAAACTGTACAAATTGACATTACATATTATTTTATGTTTAAATAGATTTATGTGGTTATCGCTATAACCATGTAGGTATTACTAATAGTTTTATTCTTGTTTGTTTAGAAAAAAATGTATTATTCAAGGCAGTGTTTTAAAATTTATTTAACATAATCTACATAGATATGTGATATGATAAGTTTAGCTTTAAGATCACCCTAAAGCAAATTAACCAAGTAATTATACAGTGTATGTAAACTAGCTTATCTACCAAACTTTAATTAGTTAGGAACTGCCAAATATTTCCCAAATTTTGATAAACTTAAGAATATCTTGCAAGTAGCATGAGCTGAAGGCTAGGCTAGTAGTATTAATTCTTATATTGACTACATTAATATAGGTACTTACCGAATAGATAAAAGCATGAGTAGCAATAGATTGTTCCTACAAAATACACATCTAAAATATCTACTTACTACTTTAATAATATACCTATACATATAGCTACTTGTTTAAGAAACATAATAGGTATATCATAAAACTAGTTAGTTTTTTTTTATTCAACTATACAGCTATTGATTAGACAAAATATATAATATAATACTCATAAATATAAGGAATCTAACGAAATGTAACATAGAGAAGTGAACAAGAAAATTTCGTTTTTTTTTTTCAAAGTAGGTAGCAGTAACCGGCGGAGGCTGTACACGGTTGGATCACGACCACCGGTTCAATGGCCGTAAAAAAAAATCAAATGTTTTGATTGGTAATAATTTACCAAGAGCATGCATAGATAGAAGGCAATGAAATAACTATACGATGAGGGGCAAGATATCGAAATCGAAAAATACTGACCAAGGAATAATTGTCAAATTAATAATATCATCTTTCGATTTGACTTAAAAATAGTAATTAAAATCTACCAACACAATAGAAAAGTATTATTAAAGATAATGAAGGTAAGATAGAGATAATATAGTTTGGTGAACTTTAATACGAATTACTAACACTATGTAGGTATAGCATTCTTGAAAACTTTACTTTCTGAACTGAACATGCGCGGTAGGATGTAAACAAACTAAGTTTCTAAAAGTTTTCCAAACAAAACAATGGTTACCTTTATAGTTAAATGCAGCTGTTCCAAGACTTAACTCCGATAATAAAGACACAATCCACTTGGATTCACAACATTCCTAAAAACACTGACTCAAAACTAGTTGCTTCACTCACACTATCGTTGCCGCACTTTTTGAGAGAAAATCAACTTGAAACACTATTTACACACGATAAATAACACCTTTACCGCTGAATAAACAACTTTAACACTTAGTTTTCAGTCAATTGTCACTGTTTGATAGTAAAAACTTTAAAAATCGTGATAAACATTCGGAGCTACACACAGCACGCGACGGCCATCTTCCGCCAACGCGAAGTTTGAGGTTAAATTCGGTAGAGGGCGCAACAACCGGTTTTAGTGGACGACATTACAACAAAAATAAACCCTAATGGCCCCAACGATAAAAATTACTTATTTCGTAAAAAAATGTAATATAAGATTAAAATTATACTAAAAAATAAAAGGAAATGCTAGAAGGTCTTCTGAAATATAAAATGTCAATCTCAATAATTTTTAAACTGAATTCAGAAGTCGGCAAAAGCTTTATAAAGCTCATAGTCTTAATTTGATGTTGCCAGTACAACTAAGAAAAAATAAAATACGCTACTTTAATAGTAAATTCTAATGAAATGGTACAGGAATTATTCGTTTTGACTAAATTATTCACCATTAACCTTAATATATCCAATAATATTTGAATATTGCTGTTGATGTGCCTATTAGAAATAAATAAATATAAGTAAACCTCTCTTATGATGTAAGTAATGAATAATTAATTTATTTATATTCGCAGCACTATTTTATTTTTCCAAATTAGTGTCCGAGTCTCGTAGTAAAATATTTTATTTTATTTTGAAGTGAAAGCTTTTTAAGTAATCTTGCGTTTACACTGGTTGGTTACCTATATCTTGAATCTAGAAATAAAGACATCTTTCCGTTAAATGTATGTATAGTCGGAAAAGACATCTTTATTTCAAGAGTCAAGATATTTTTAAGAGAGTGTTCTATAAAATAAGATGGATAGAACTAGCTCTCACAATACGATATAACAAATTCTACTTACAAAGTCTTTATGCTTAATGGAAATAAAAAATAAGGATTTACTAAATACAGACAATTAAATTACAACATAAATAATCAAAGGTTCACGTTCATAGGATCAACAAATTGTAAATGTTTTAAACGATAATGTAAAAGTTATTACCAGAAAAATATTTGATGTTAGTTTGTTTTATAATCTCAATCATTTTAGTTTATATTCGTTCAATACTATACATCAGAGGTGGCCAACCTTTGTGCACATAAGATCGACTTTCTGTTAAAAAATTTAGTCGCGATCGACTTTTTATTTTAAAATTGAGTCGCGATCGACCTATTTCTTAGGAAAGAAGGGGAATGTTTATGCAATGTGCTTTTATACCGTCATGCACTCTTGCAAGTTCCAGGGACATAAATGAATATTTATTTAAGGTGTAAAAAAAACTTTGGTACAGGAGAATTTAAACAAATTAGTAATTATTAATAATATTTGTTCATTCAAACCGTTTAAATTTAAAGCATGGAATTTGCAAGCGATCGACCAAAATTGGTTTCGCGATCGACCGGTCGATCGCGATCGACTCTTTGGCCACCCCTGCTATACATGCTACGCAGCTAAGAATTTGCAAAGTTCTTATAATATCTAAATAACTTATAACCAGATGTGAAAACTGAACAAGTTTAGTTTTAAGTAGCTATTTTCGTAAAATTACTGAGGCAACACTAAACTTATGTGTCATCTTATCTACCATTTGTCATAATAAGTAAGGTTATGTTATTGTTTTTGTAAAGATATTTACGTTTCTTTTGTAAATACCTAACTGAGAGTATAAGATAAGAAGTCTGGCGATTACAGTAGATATAGTATAGATAGATATTATGAATGAAATGATAAGTATACGTAGTTATATAGTAAGTAAAATGCAGTGTAATATTTATTTTCCTTATAAATATTACAATAGGTGAAAACTGTGCTAGCTAATGCTTGCAAGAAATCTATAGTCTGTTGACTTAATGTAAATAACAAGTGATCATTAAGGTTAAACAGTAATAAAGCCAGTTAAGTTACTTCCATTCTAGTTAAAACCTATCCTATTAGTTAAAAATTAAAACCATTTTACTAAGCAGTACTTATGATACTTTATGATCCAGATATATAGCCTACTTAGAAGGTGGAAGCGTTCACATAATTCTGGAATTCAAGTGCAATGCAAGGCTTAGGGCAAAAAACTTTTGATTTGCAGGGTCGCTCCGAAGCCTACGGACATCCTAGGAGACTTTTGAGTTTCTGGACGGAGCATCTTTCTAACTCCAAAAGGGCCCGTCTAAGAAATCAAGTCGCAGAAACCGAGAGCCCTCAAGTAACACTAGTACTTATACATAAACAATATTAGTGTAATGCTTAGAATAGTCTTAGAAAAAAATATCTATAAACCAAACTTTATGAATATTGGTTAAGCCTTTCTGAGTATAAGTTTTTATGGTATTGGTAATAATAATGTAAGATATGACTAAACTTATTAAAATATATATCTATTTAGTAGGATATTTACTCAAAAGTATCCCAGAATATTTTTAAACTGTTAATCTGACTGAACTAAGCAAACCGTAGCAACTGAGATAACTGGTATATTTACTATTCTTAAATACATACTTATGAAGATAAATAAGTCACAGAATAAAAAATATGTTGTACAAGTTTACTGTAAGTAGGAAGCAAAATCAGCACTTGTGGCTTAGAAGTCAATATACCTTAATACTAAGGCAAAGTATGTATGAATATAATACAGCTGAATTATAATATGTATGTATATAAGCAGTAGTAATAAAAAATAAACAAATATTCTTGTAAATTTTTCACACACAACCAATCTGATGTATTACTAATCTGAGCTTGTGTTATGGTTATCAGATAGCTGATATACCTACTACTTTTAAATACATATAGAGATATTAACACCCAGACACAGAACATACAGACATTTTCATGCACACAAATGTTTGTCTTGAGCGGGATTCACACTCACAACGGGCAGCCTGAAAGTCACTAACAGTCATTTACAGTCATCGATTTACAGTTTACAATTTTTTTAATCCACCATCCTAAAGTTTTCTGGAAAATATTATTATTAGTGATAAGACAACAAATTGTAACATTTATTTTTCTTGTACTTTACTACTTACTTACTTTTATGTTTTCCGCTAGTATAAGAATCCAGTACTACAAATGTTGCTTTTACCTCGTTGGGAGCAAAGACACTGCTTCGTACAGTACCCATGCTAGGCGGCCTGTCCAACGTCCAATTCCTCCCACATTTGGGACATTTGGGCATCAATGAAAAATGTCCCAGGATCCCAGGATATTTTTCATTGATGCTCCGCTCCTATTGGTCGTAGCGGAATTTACATAGCCTATACGGCTACAGCTTTCCTAGATAAATAGGCAATCCGGCCTTAAATTTTTTTTTTCGAACCATTCGTTTCTGAAATTATCGCTTTCAAACAATCTCTTCAGCTTTATAGATACTTCCTAATATTAGCATAGATTAACACCTCTATTTGCGTCGGATAATTGAATATTGTTTTCAATTAACAGAGCATATTAACCCATGTATTACCTAATATTGGTTTCCAATTCAATATTTTCGTGCTCATTCTCTATACAACATTATAGAACCTTCAAAAGAGAGTTCCCTCCATTTAAAAGCTAGTTATACGTACCAACAAAAAATAACCCTCAATAACTCGGGACAACTTTCAAAAGCCAATATCCAAACTTAACCGAGCGCCACCCAGCAATTGGAAAATGGCATTAAAACTAAAATGGACTTTGGAAACCACTTCGGAAGTGTTGAACCCACGGGCATGAAGCGTTATTGGCTGGTGAAGTTATATAGTTATCATAACATAACATAACACATCATGGCGGATAATACTTGATACTAAAGGAGGGCGTTTCGATTTGCCTTGGATGCGGTGAACTTTGAGGTGAATATTCAATATGGTTATTATTAAAAATTACTGCATATGCATAGTATACCATATAAATAAGTATATGCAAATAGTAGGTACTTATAGCTTAAGCTTAGCTTTATTATTTATTATTCGACAGCCCGGTTGGCTTTGTGGTTAGTGACCCTGACTTTCAAGCCGCGGGTCGTGGGTTCGATTCCCACCCAGGACAAACATTTGTATGCATGAATATGTCTGTTTGTCCTGTGTCTGGTTGTAAATATCTATATAAGTATGTATTTAAAAGTAGTATATGTAGTATATCAGCTATCTGGTTGCCATAACACAAGCTCACTTTGATGCTTAATTTGGAATCAGATTGGCCGTGTGTGAAAAATGTCCCAGGATATTTATTATTATTTATTTATTATTATTATTATTAAAGATGGGCTTGCATTTGGTCTTTGACCCGTCCATACAAGAAATCAATAATTTTTTTATGCAAATTTAAATGTTTCTAATTATTAATCTTTCTAAGTTACCTGTTCAGTCTGTATCAATAAGTCTATTGTTATTTTTTATAACTGCAAAATCATGCTAATCGGATAGATGATTTTTTGTCAAATGCGCCTGATTATTTTGTTCTAGCAATAATTCTCTAACACGAAACTTGTAGTTAAATATTCTATGTAGTGTCTATAGTCCAGTACCTTTACCCGTAATCGCTCACCAAACTCGCAAAAGCTATCTTGATCTAAATCTATAGGTATATCAGGTGGTAGACGAAGTAATTATATTATTTATAGAGCCAGGTGCAAAGCATAGTTCGACGAGACGACCCATTTACCAATAAGGGCGTATTATATCTCGTAAACTTTAACAACGGGCCTACATATTCGATCCAGTACAGTAAAGTTCCAAAATCCAATAATGATGGCAAACTTTTTAACACAATTTGTTATATAAATGTAATTCTTCACGTCGCGTCGTCCCGCGACCTAAACACTGGCAACTTTAACAAACTGACTTCGCAAAGAATAGCACAAAAGGTAGAATCGGAATCACGGATAAGTTTGGGACAGTTTCGGTCATTACAACTTCGCCGCTGGCTGACAAAACGTTCTTATACTCACAATTTTATCATAGAACAGAAAGTTTATTTGTTATTGAAAATTTGCTAGAATTATTGGTGGATAGAAAGTTCTAAAGTTAAAATCACGAAGCACGCACTTTTGCTACATTGTATACCTAGTGTACTAACTACCGCCCTGTTGTTTCACCCGCGTAGTTCCCGTTCCAGTAGGAACGAGGAGATAACATATAGCCTAAGTTTCTCCCTGATAATGTACGAGTAGCATTCTATTGAGAAAATCATTTTTACTATCGGTTTTGTATGTATGTAATAATAAATTAGGTGTTGGCAGGACTGAATAAGACTAATTACTCTGTTATTAAATTAGATATAAGCAAATCTATATATGTAGCTAAATTGACTATGAAATAAACACGATATATAATCCGATAAACGTATAAATTGCCATGCGAACAGAATTTTGAATATAAATGAATAAATAAATTGATATTTTGTCGATGCTTTTTGCTGGAGGAAATTAAATATCCCGTCAAACGAACGATTTCAATCAGTCTGGTTTTAAATAAGCTATTGGCTGTCTAGATAGGTTTCACAGCTACAGTTTTATGATGCTAAAAAAATCTTTTGCGTCAAATTGACAAACAGTAATACAGTGTGACTACGAAGCTGGAAAGGAAAAAATATCCAAGCGACATCAGACTAACTTTACAGTAGAGCTGTTTAAAGTTTGAATTTCAGTAAAAAAGTGAACTTTCGCGAACTTCAAAATGTCGAAGCGACATCAAAAGTCGTCGTAGGAGGACGTGAGTAAGACCAAACGACGCAGAAAAATCAGGCGATTCCAACAATGTATATAACTCAAATTAGCCCAAAATGTCGCTTGGATAATTTTTCCTTTTCAGTGTCGATATCATCATCATCATATCAGCCAAAAGACGTCCACAGCTATTCATGTTCTGATGCATTGTCTAGGTATTCTTAGAGACGTCCCCAAAGGGTTGACGGTAAGACATGAAGCGGTTATGTCTCATGTCAATTTCAGGCTTTCAGCTAACCTCAGCTACTGTACCTTGAGGATTACTTGTGTACTATCAGCTGCTTTACAGCAGAAGTATGTTACTACTACTAGGATCGACAAAGCGTGAGTGATGCTCCTGGTGTTGCAAGCGTCCAAAGGCTAGGGTAACCGCTTCCCATCAGGTGGGACCGTATGTCTGTTTGCCACCTTAGTGGTATAAAAAAAGTGTGGCGCTACTAAGTAGGTTCTTCTTAAAAATAACAATGTTAGTAGACTTCCCTTTGGTTCATTCTCCGAGCGGTAGCAATGATAATAACTATAGGTACCCAAGTAAAAAAGAAAAAAATGGAACGCCCCAACGAAATAAAATTAGGCATTCAATAGCAAATAGTATTTCACTGAATCGGTAAATCTAAATTCTTATTCAATTCAAACAATAATCAAGAAATTAAATACACGTGCAAAAAAATTGGGCGCGATTAAATATTTATTGAAATATAAAAATGGACAGTTGATTTTCGGATAATGTTCCTTAATTTTTTTGCTCTACCTAATGATATGTCAATTATCTCTTTTCTTTTCTTTATAAAATTGACTGAAGATAGCAAAAAGCTATACATACACTTATACCTTACTCTATTAGGTACAAAATGAGGATTGTGAAAAGCTAAAGCAAAAAAAAAACCTGTCACGTAATTCGTTTCGTTAATTCATTCAGGCCACGGCGGGGTCAGTCTGCGAGTTAAAAATTCAACCCTACCCGCTTTTCAATTAAACATGTTACAGAACTTTCAGGCGGAGCTAAACACATTATCCACTTTTGTGTGATGTCGGGTAAATTTTGCTGTACAGGAAATTTTCAATGACCCGATACAAAATATTATAAACTAGTGGTTAAACGTGGTTTCAAACGCGTACCCGGGAGATCTTACATTTTCCCGGGATTAAAAGTAGCCTGTGTCTTTTCTCAGGCTCTAGACTATATGTGTACCAAATTTCATTTAAATTGGTTCAGTATTCTTAGCGCGAAAGTGCGACAGACAGAGTTATTTTTCGCATTTATAAAATTTGTTAAGATTTCAAATTGAAATTACAGAACATGTTGTCCAAAATTGAAAAGATCACTTGATCCTACACAAGGATATTATTATATAGTTATTTATTTATATAAAAAGGGGAATGGAATCGCAAAGTTATAACAAGATGGAGTTAGGTAGTACATTTGTGTGTCGACTCCCACGGGAACCCAAACTTTAAATGAGAATTGTCGTGTTACCATCTTTGAAATAAGTGGAAGTATCTTTCTATACGCGGATCCATTCATTTTCAGTATCTTAATGAGTATATTATACCCGTTTCCGAGGCTCCATTGAGGTTTCAACATAAAATATCATCCCTTGTTTTCGAATCAAAATTGTGCTCCTAACTTAAATTGAAATGTTAAATAACAAAACGTCGATATTGCTATTAAATTTCTGCAGGCGTTCCGTTTTCATATTTGTTGTGTTACCAGAATAAAGAGAATGGTTTCTATACTCTTAAATAGAATACATTTAAGTATGTCAACGGTCAGTAATTAATTATAATATCTAGACTCAACTTTCAGACAGGCAGACATTTTTAAGTTTCTTTTACTTAATAAACAAGTTAAAGCATTAGAATATACAAAATAAAATACTTATACCTTCGTAATATTATGAAAGCGTAACGTATTTTTATCACTATTACACACAAAACAAAATATAAGTAGGTACATATTCCTAAGAGGATAAGCCGTTAAATAAACCCGAAATATTCTTATATATTATTCGTTCTCTATTACCTATTTCTGCTGAAGAAAATTTTACTTAGACACATAAATCTTGTTTATTTTCTCCTTGGATTATAAAATAACGTCTGAAGGACTTTAATACACACTCCATGTATGATAGAATCCATGTCTCAGGGTTAACAATGAGCAGGTGGTTATAAAGATACATCTACAACTAATATAATAGTGGACCCGGCAGACTTCGTTCTGCCCACCAGCCACCACCATTTTTGAATCCCCTTGAGTAAATTAAATCGGTCAAAATTTTTTTCAGTGTTAGATAGCCCATTTATAGAGGAAGGCGGAGCGGAGAACCAATAAATAATGTTTAAAATTTCGGTGTTTTTTTTTTCTCTTTAGAAATTAGCGATAGCTCAAAGTAACTATTTCATCTATAAATACTAATATTATAAGTACGGAAGTAACTCTGTCTGTCTCGCTTTCACGCTAAAACTACAGAGTCGATTTAAATGAAATTTGGTACAGAAATAGTGTAAAGTCTGAGAAAGGACATAGGCTACTTTTTATCCCGGGAAAATGGATGATCTCCCGGGTACGCGGGTGAAACCGCAGGGAGCCACTCTATTGTAAATCAAATACATCACAATGAATCGACTGTCGTCGCCACGCTCCGTGCAGCGTAAACAAATCAATTCTAGACCGGTAATGGATGTCATATTGCCAATCTATAGATGTTTGTCGCAAAACAGGAAGCCTGCAGCTACGTTACTACTTTATTTACTTACCTACCCACCTTATTTTCTATATTTATAGAGAAAAACAGTAATGTGAACTTATTTAGTGCCTATTACGAAATTAAATTCCAAAGTCGGATTTTTGAATCAAAATCTGGATATATCATTTAAGAATCAGGTTTAACTAGATGAGTCATAGACTCATTAATGTCCATAGATTTTTGTACAGTTTTAATTTATTCCAAATTTTAATCATTCACAATAAAAAGAGAACGGTGTAGATCTAAAATAAAAATCGTATTTTAAGTTTCATATTAAAATCTAGTTATAGGTATAATTATTTTATTTATATCTATTTATTTATTATTAAACACATAATTATAATATATAACTCATTAGTATATTTCGTATCACACGAAAGGACTCAAATGAAAACATCAATTATGCAATTAAGTAATTCAACACAAACTGAATTCCAGTGCTCTAAAGAATTTCAAATAGTCTCGAAAACCATAAAACGGTCCTACAAAATTTAATTGCACCTGAAACTATTTGATATAACACATTCCTTAAGTAATCACTTTACTTTGATAGGTACTTAAACTTTGAGATGTCTAGTTGAATTATTTATTTAATTAATTCCACGTGCCATGGCCTTGAAAGGACCAAGTTCATGCTTAATCGAACAGAGTATATGCTTGTTATTTCAAATTGGTACTTTATTTCCATAAATTCCTATAGAACAATTCCTAAATTTAATTAACTTGTTTGCACATATAAGGTCATTGATGGACGGAGGTGGCAACGAAAGATCACGACAAGAAGTTAACTAGCTCTCAAATTGCAGCTTTCGAATGACCAAAATTGGTAACAAAAACATAGCTCGTATAACTACTGCTACGCCATTACACCCACGATCCCGTAAGAATCTCATTTAAACTAAGTATTATAATACGAACATTACAAGACAAAAATAGAGAAATCGGTCCAGCCGTTTTCGAAATTTGGATACAATTTTGTCATCATTTTTTGTTTAAATAGATAGATCACTAACATTAACGAGTACCTAGATAGCAGTTGACTCCAGACACAAACAAGCAGTCTAAAAATAATCTTATGTTAAACATATTAATTAACTGATCATTGTTACTGTTTCCGGTTTTACACCTTTGATTTCATTTTCAATATCCTGCAACGTCCTATCTTTTGTTTCGGGCATAATAAAAAATAGTACCACTAGAGAAAATACCAAACACAATCCGTACACAAAATACATTCCATGTACACCTAAATCATCCATCATGACAGGCGTTATCTTAATATTTAATGTGTATACTAAGGCGAATATAACACCAGAAACACATGAACAAACGCCTTTATTCTCTAAAGGAAACACTTCCCCTATCAAAGTGTAACATATTGGTATCATACATAAATTCGATATAAAATATTGCAACAATATCACAGATGGTGCTAACCATTTAAATCCTAAATCGTAGCTTGTCTTCAAAAACAATATTAAGCTTATTGAAAACATTAACAGAACAGTAAATGAACCGAATGAATAAAGTAGTACACGTCTGTTGAATCGACCTATAATGAAACACGAAGCAAATAATGCAACGAATTTGAAAACATCCGATCCCACAGATAAATAAACAGCAATAACACTGTCCCCTATTATTTGTTTCATGATTTGTATAACATATATAACAAAGTAATGTTTACCACTTGCATCTATGATTATGGTTAGTAAAACTGAAATAAATACAGGTATCTGAAAGTCCCTTTTAAAAACTATTTTGTAAAAGTTCCAATTGATCCGCATTTGCGTTTTCATAATTTCCAATCTCTCCGACTGGGCTGATATCAGTTCGATTAATTCTTTTCTCATTGCTGGAGAATTTCCATGTAACCACACGAAAGATTTTTCACATTGGTCGAATCTTCCTTTCATTGCTAAAAATGCGGGACTTTCAGGCCAGAATGAAATCATGATCGTCGCGAGAACTGATACAGATGTAGAGGCAATAGCTATCAGTCTCCAAGACATAGACAGTGTCATTGAATGACATACGAGATTGCCAATAGCTATAAATACTTGCTTTAATGTGAGGAAGTATCCTCGTCTTGTGGGATTGGTATACTCACTGATAATGATGCAGTTAACATACGTAGTCCCCATAGTCAAGCCTTGAATCGCTCTAGCGACAAATATCGTTGTGAGGTTATTAGCGAAGAAGAATATCATCCCAGTGATAATCTGTATGATATTCACAAGGATTTTTACAGTTCTGCGGCCGAATGTTTGCAGAATTATTGGGAAAATAATCATACCAATTGCAGCTGAAAATCCGATACTGGCAGCTGAAAACAATTTAGTAGATAAGATGAGTCACATAGACCTATATTTGATGTCAATAAAGGAGTAATGTCGTGACCTACCTATCCATGATACCTGTTCAGGAGTAGCTCTGATGCTGTGGCCAGGAGACAGGAAAGCCTCACATAACACTGTAGGAAACGCCACCATTACACCATGGTTGAATGATTGTAGAAATATTCCGGATATGACAAAAGTCTAAAAAGACATGATTATGAAAAAATATCTACATAAAGATAAAACTTATATGGAAGGAGGTAGGGCGCAACGGATTCGTCCGTTCGAAATTGGAGCAGCCCGACTGGGGTAGTACCTCCACCTTACAGAAGACCGCAGCCAAATAGCACTACATATAGTGTTGTGTTCCTGCGGTGAGTAAGGTAGCCAGAGCTCCATGAGGAGACGCTGTAGCGGCAGTGGGGGGACCAGGGATGTCCCTTTCACTGCCTATACAGTTGCTCCCTTTTTTATAGGGTCGGCAACGCGTGAGTGACGCCTCTGGTGTTGCAAGCGTCCATAGGCTACGGTAACCGCTTCCCATCAGGTGGGACCGTATGCCTGTTTGCCACCCTTGTAGTATAAAAAAAAACATTCACCTGTCTCAACAAATATACGTCAACTTTATAAAACATGTTTTGAAAAATGCACATAAAAAAATATTTTTGCTGTTTCATTTGTACCTACTCGAACAGCAATGATGAATGTATCTAAAGAAACATAGACCGTGTAAAATTTGCTGTGCATATTATTTACTCAATTGCCAGTGGTAATATGACTACAGTTTCAGGGTTCCAAAATAATATAACCCCATTTATGTTTTATTAAAACTAGTTGACTCGAGCAATTTCCTAGCGTCACTTTTTAGCAACATTTTTCACTAATGCTCCGCTCCTATGGTCGTAGAGTGATGATATATTCATAAGTACAGTTTTATCTCCATAATATGCTAAGCATGAATATTACGATAAAGGTACAATTGTAATTTATTAACAATATATTTTGTCATCATCAGCTGTATCACCAGTTGACAGCCCGGTTGGCTTTGTGGTTAGTGACCCTGACTCTCAAGCCGCGGGTCGTGTGTTCGAATCCCACCCAGGACAAACATTTGTATGCATGAATATGTCTGTTTGTCCTGTGTCTGGATGTTAATATCTATATAAGTAATATAAGTATGTATTTAAAAATAGTATATGTAGTATATCAGCTATCTGGTTACCATAACACAAGCTCACTTTGAAGCTTACTTTGGAATCAGATTGGCCGTGTGTGAAAAATGTCCCAGGATATTTATTTATTATTATTTATCACCACTGTCGGAGCACAAGCCTGGTTTAACAACAAGGGGGTTGTTTTCAAGTATCCTCAAATTAAAGCGAATCTTCGCTGGACAAAGGCGTGGGATTTGAATAAGGGTAAATATAGAGAGAAAAATATGATGAGCTTACTGACAGTTTTTACGGGACTTCTGCACAGACTATCACAATCGCATGTGGTATTGGCAGTATTGATTAAATTATGGTCGAACAGAACTCCGTCTTTTTTATTAACTAGTAGCTCACCGTCGTTTCACCCGCATACCCAGGGGATCTTCAATTTTATTAGTAGCCTATGTGTTATACTAGAACAAATTCTAACTCTGTGCCAAATTTCATCGCGATCCCTTCAGGCGTTCTGGCGTAAAATATACATTCCTACATACATTCTCACAAACTTGCATTTATAATATTTACTTTTATGACAGAACCCATTAAACATAAAATATTATAACAAGTGTAAAATAAATATTCTTTAAAATACAATGGTACGCGGTCTTTGTACTCGTGACTGTAAAATATGTAATACAAAAGAAAAAAAAAACCGGTAACAATAACAAAATTGAAATTACGAATTTACCAGATTTAAAGAGCCCGGGGTGAAAGTCCGCCAATCTACATAAAGCCCGCGTGGTGGACTATGGCTGTGGCTCAATCCCTTTCATTGCTGGGGAAGCTCATGCTTCTGCTGTAGAAACGTATGAACTGATGATATGTCATTCACACGCACTTTTTCAAAAGCTGTTGTTAAGCTAAGTTACAGGAAGTGTATAAAAGCAGGTAAAGTTTAGGATGTATATTATTTTATTTATTATTAAATTACTTTTTGTAATTACTCTTCCATTACTATTAGGAACTTTACTTCTATAGTTATCTCAGACAGTTAAAATATAAGTATGATTTACTAAAAAAATGAGACTTGAATGATTTATAGCAAACTACGAATTTCTTTAGCTTCATTCTTTGTTTCTGGTGTAACGCCTTTTATTTCATTTTCAATGTCATGTAGAGTTCTATCCTTTGTTTCTGGTACAATGAAATACAATATTAAAAGGCATAGACCCATACAGAATGCGTATATAGCATATGTTCCACCCAGACCTGTTGACGCCATCAATACTGGTGTTAATTTCATAGTTACAGCATACATAGATGTAAATATAATTCCACCTGAAAATGAGCCTATACCTTTCAGTTCTAAAGGAAACACTTCACCAGTTATCGCAAAAGCCACTGTAGTGACCCCTAAATTAAATATAAAAGTATGTAACAAAATAATACACGGCGTTACCCATACTAAGGATTGTAAACCGTACATAGACTTTAAAAATACCAATAAACTTATTAATAACATTAATAATATTGATAATAAACCGAATGTAAATAATAATGTGCGTCTCTTAAAATATCTTATTATGTGACATGACATTATTAATGCTATAATAATTAAGCAGTCAGCTCCAACAGAGCAATATACAGCTAAGGATTTATCATCTAATAACTCTACCATTATTTGTATGACGTAGACTACTAAGTAGAATTTGCCACTTAGATCTAAAACTAACGTCAATAGAGATACAATTAGAAATGATCTTCGAAAATCCTTCTTCAGAAATGTTTTCAGCAGCCCTTTGACTCCTTTTTCTTGGGTTTGCTTTTCCTTTCGCCTTTCAATTTGTGATGATATTAAAAAATTCAATTCGCTTTCATATTGTGATGATGATCCGAATAACCATACGTAGGACTTCTTACATTCCTCGAACCTCCCTTGCATCGCCAAAAACGATGGGCTTTCGGGCCAAAAACAGGCTAAAACTATTGCAGTTGATGGTAGACCTATTGCAAATGTGGCGATCTGTCTCCAAGTCCAAAATAACGACATGAAATGACAGCACAATGTGCCAAATGCTGTTGAGATTTTCTTTAGTGTCATGAAGTAGCCTCTTCTTGTGGGGTCGGTAAATTCACCAATTAGGATGCTGTTGATGAAGATTCCACCAATAGCAAGACCCTGGATCATTCTGGCCATGAATAGAATGGTTACACTATTGGCAAAAGGGAATATAATCCAACCAGTGAGGGACAGGCAGTTGCATCCAATATGAACAGCTTTTCTGCCGTAGATCTGGAAGATCGGTGACAGGATGAGAAATCCAAACATACCAGCTATTCCATTGCTTGCAGCTGAAAGGAAAAGCTTTGGTTACTGAAGCCACTACTACTACTACTATTGAAAGTTGAGGGGGACTCCTGGGCATTGGAAATTATAATAATATTTTTGCCCGTGGATTCACTGCAACTATGTATCTATTTATTGCGATATCGCATGTAAATAAAGACAAACAAATTGTTTTTAGCTAAGCTAGCTAAGTAGTGAATATTTTTACTAAGAGCTTTCTATTTTTTCTTCCACTGTTTTCGGTTGATAGTGAAGAAAATATATACTTA
Organism: Thyatira batis; assembly: GCA_905147785.2. Taxonomy (NCBI): domain Eukaryota; kingdom Metazoa; phylum Arthropoda; class Insecta; order Lepidoptera; family Drepanidae; genus Thyatira; species Thyatira batis. Next base: position 1,700,275 of record LR990510.1, on the reverse strand, counting down.
CCAAGCCATGAAGCTTGATCAGCTGTTGCTCTAATGTCGGTGCTATTGGGAGCCAGGATCGAGGGGTTCAGAACAGCTGGAAATCCCAACATGAAGCCGACGCTTAAACTGTAGAATAGTCCAGGCAAAAGTATGAAGAGCTGAAAGCAAACTGCTCCTTAAAAAAAGGCTCCTGAAGTATCTTCCGATACTGAGAAGATAAAGCCAAAGATTTATAAACGACGTTGTTTCAAGCTTTTTAGGGCATAAATAAATAAATAAAGTAAATTAAGCAGAATTTGTTCTAGATCCTATTCCTAACTAATATTATAAATGCGTAAGTATTAGATAGATCTAGATAGCCTGAGAAAGGACATCTTTTTATCCCGGGAAAATGGAAGGTCTCCCAAGTACGCGGGTGAAACCGCGGGAGCTACTAGTATTATAATTGTTATAGAAACATTTATTTTGTACTAGCTTCTGCTCCGCGGATTCACCCGCGTTCCCGGGGATCTTCAATAATCCCGGGATAAGAAGTAGCCTATGTGTTAATCCAGGGTGTCAGCTAACACCATACCAAATTTTATTAAAATCACTCCAGCAGTTTAGACGTGACGTAACAAACTTTTGCCTTTATAATATTAGTTTCTCAAATAGCTAGGCATAATAAAAAAATAAGTTTGCATGTAGCTCTGTGCCTAACCTCTTTATCCGAAGGCGGTTAATATAAAACCAAATAAAAAGTTATGTGGTCTAATGTCGTCGTCGAGGAATTCGTCCCTCCCAGATAAGAGGTCCAAATGAGAGGTAAGAGGGCTTAACGGAGGAGATTTGTGAATACAGCCTTAATGGGGACCGAGCGATGAGTATGTATTGACGAATACCTTCTTGATATTTGATGGGGACACAAACAGGGTAGGGACTACGTGACCCTGACTTTCAAGTCGCTGGTCGTGGGTTTGAACCCACCCAGGATGTAAATAGGATAAATTTGATATGGATTTAGCTGACACATTGGCTACGGGTGAAACCGCAGGGCAGAAGCTTATATGTATATGAATATTTAAAAGTAGTATTTATTATGGAATCAGATTGACCGTGATAGAAAAAAGTTAATTTTATCGGATATCGATCGTTCTGCGGAATCCAGATCGAATCGGAAATGTAGGTTAAATTACCCTTTCGGGAAATTTGTATAAAGATATTACATACCTGTCTCCAAAAATAGATGTCGGTACCACACATTTTTCTAGATAATTAAAGCACCAGCAAATTAAATATACAACTTATGTGGTCGTAGTTAAGTTACTTCAAATTATGTCAAAAACGTCGAAAATTTATTTTTGAAAAACATTATACTTTTAGATGCACAAACAGAAAGATAAAAAATATTTATATAGAGTGGAACATAGAGCTTCCTTTTTATGAAATCGGTCAAAATTGGAAACCACTGTAATGGGTAAAGACAGTTTTATTTATTATTTGTTTTAGGAAGATAAAATAAGTACTAATTATAACTTAAATATCGTTTTCCACGTCTTAGTCAGTGCCTTCAGATAAACACACTGTTTTATGCACATTAAAATGATAGCTAAAACACGTAAAGTAATAACAAGTTTTTACTTAACACGACCGAAGTTTGTATGGTTCGAATAAATACATTTACTTTCTATACTATACCAATTTCATGCTAATATTGAGCTTGTACTATGGTAAGGAGATAGCTAATCTTTAAAGTACATAGGTACCTAAGTGTCCAGGGTGGAAATAGATCCTACTACAGTCGGACCGTCAAAACTTCCCCTTTACTTTAGAATATGTTTTCATGTCAAAAAAATATATCTCTGTTGATAGTGTAATTATGAAGTTCTAGTACCCCTATGTTCCCAAGGGATTTTAAATTTCCCAGGGTTAAGAGAAGTTAGCCTATATTCCATCTCAGTGCCAATTTTCTTCCCTTAAGCTGTTCTAGTGTAAGAGTCACACCCTCACGCATTAATAAATAAGTCAACTCCAAGCGAAATTAAAATCGAATTAATTAACAAAGACAACACAACACCCTGAAAAATAACGCATTAAAAATACGGGAAAGTTACCGAGGAAATCCGGAAAATACCGATGAAACACGAATGAACAGCACCTGTGCCGGACGGACGAGAATGTTTGATCCCGCCGCGCCGAAGCAAAAAGCCGACATGTTGTGTACTGTACAGGTTTTTGCGTGAAACTTTTTAATTGGAAATTATTCTGGCGGTCGTGTCGCCCCGCTTGTTGTTTCGGGTCCCCGAGTCGTGACGGTTTGATTCGGCGTTTGTTTAGATTGTGGGTACTTTGTTTGATAGTAACAATGTACGGTCGGTGATATGATATTAAATGACAATATATTTGTATACTAAAATGTATCCAAACCTGAAAGGGGAGGAGAGAAAGTTTTTTTCAGAAATTCCTTCAGCCGTTAACAAATATTATTATCATAAACAAATATTATGTTAACGCCGCGGCGTTAGGAGAAATTTAATATCGTAAGATTGGAAAGAATCTATTTCTACTAATATTATACTTAGTTTTTTTGAACACGCTAATCTCAGGAGTAGTTCCTTAGTTGTTACATTTTAATGAGTAGTATAGCCAATTTATCGAAAAAGGCTATAGAGTATAGGTTATATAACAACACCCTACGACCGATAAGAGCGGAGCATCAACGAAAAATATTCCAAAAACGGAGACAATGACGTTGACGAAGGAACACTATATATAGTTGGTTATTGAGGTCAATTGCTATAAGTCTCACTATGTTATATGGGCGTTTTGCACCATTTTGACCTTAAATTCCGTATTTCTCTGAATTCTGTGATGCTCTGAATCGTGTCCTCCTTTCTCCACAGTCGGATAAATAGACTACAAACGCATCGCTTTGGGAATATTGCGTACGTTACTTGTTTCGATGATTTAAACGTGATCATAATGTTATCATAAACAAGATACACGGGTAGGTATTTAATACTGGATGTGTCATTTGTTGTTGAGCGTAGTTTCGGCATGTTTATGTGCATACTAAAATCATCACTAATATTACAATTAATCGAACCCCAAAATATTATAAAGACTACCTATTTCAACTTTTTACTATACTAGTGATTTTGTTTGTTTATTTTTTTAAGATATGTCTATGTATATCTTATTTACTACTTAGTCATTAATAAACGTTTCATTCTTTCTTATTAGTACCTAAAATAGTAATATATATATTTTTACAACCCACCATTTTGAAGTTAACGAAATATTTAATTATATTCCGCTAGCTTCCACCCCGGGTTAATTTAAACATTCCTAACTTTTAGCAAATTTCTGTACCATATTTCATCAAAATTGGTTTTGTGGTTTCGGCGTTAAAGCATAGCAGATAGAGTTACTTCCGTATTCACAATACTAGCTGCATGCGCGGTTTCACCCACGTAGTTACCGTTTCCGTAAGAATACGGGTATAAAATATAGCCTATGTTACTCCCCGAAAATGTAGCATTGGTGAAAGAATTATTCAGATCGCTCCAGTAGTTCGTTAAATACAAATATACAAATCTTTGTTCTTCATAATATTACTATCAACACTAAAATGATAAAGAGAAAATAATTGTATTTTGTGAATAAACTCAAAAACCACTATGCCGATTTCAAAAATCATTTCACCATTGGAAAGCTACATTATCAGGGAGTGACATAAGCTAGTTGATATTTTATACCCGTATTCCTACGAGAACTATGCCTATGTTAATAAATGTTTTTTCTTTCTATCTTATATATTTACCTCATTCAGATTATAGATATCTATGTAACAATACACCCGTAGTGTGATCTCGCGGCGTATTTATATGTAAATTCACACGATGGGGCGCGCCCGCTTCAGCAACTTGCGCCGTTATGTGGCGAACTTTAATATCAACTATCAACTATATGCCGCGTTCAATTGAGTAAATAATACATCACTAGCTTCTCCATGGTGATTTTAGCGAAAACAATAAATTTAAACACCAAGAAAAAAGAATTGTAGCGTTTTGAATTTTTGACAAAAAAAATGTTTTTCCTTGTTAGTTTCCTTAGTATAAAATTTCTTCAGACCCAAACGTGATACAAAATCATGGTCGTATCTGAAAACTAGACACTTGAAGCTACAATTTGGTTTTCTTTTTTTTGCTGTGCAATTATTTTACTCGGAGTTACAGCTCGTTGAAAATCACCCAAAATTTCGAATTTTATTTATATCCCTAACTTTTTGTGCCTAGGGTACTTATATAGATAATTACATCCAGACACAGAACACAAACAGACATATTCATGCATACAAATGTGTAATACAAAGATCGCCAAAAAAAATAAAATTATAAAAAAACATACTTTTTAACGGATCATAAAAATTGTGAAGTACCTACCTATACAATAAAGATAATATTTTAACGACTTTGTAAACATTTTCAACGACGTAACAAAAGGTGTTTGAGAGTCGTCAAAGTAGCTTTCCTCATTGCAAATCCCCGAAATTAGCTTCTCACAAGTCAAGGACCTTAGAAATCTTCTCAACAAGACATTTGAATCAGCAATTTGCAATTTTTTCCTGTTGCTCTTTTTAAAATGTAAGTGAGTGGCTTGCCATGCTATTTTTATATTACACATTTTTTGAGGAGGTAGGGCGCAACGGACGCGTCCGTTCCGAATTTGGAGCAGCTCGACTGGGGTAGTACCTCCACCTTACAGAAGACCGCACCCAAATTTTCACGCCAGAGCTCCATGAGGAGACGCTGTAGCGGCAGTGGGGGGACCAGTGATGGAGTAGCGTTGTAGGGACATGCGGGAGTGATAGGTACACCTGTTTAGCCAAAAAGCGTGTCATAATTTGTACTGTTTTACGTAGGTATGTATTTTATAACATAATTAAAATGATGATGATCTGAAATTCTTAACTTTTAAACGTAAGGTATAATTTGATATATTCGTATAGGTATTCGATTATTATTCAATTAATCGATTAGCAAATTTATTTCGATGGAATCCGGACGCATTTATTAGATACCTTATTTATTAAGCAAATTCTTACAGATACAGTCCGCGAAAGGTCATTCGAGGCTAACATCTTCAAAAATATCTTAAATAATACGGACAAAGTCACATATATCGCTAGTAAATAAAAATACGGGAATATCAGAACGTGAGTGAACCAGGTCAAGTATTTAAAAGCTGAAGCACCCTCCGTTTCCAATGAGCCCAATTATGCCCACTTATTTGCAAAAACGCATTTTTATAGGCAAAAAAAAACATTCGAAAATAACCTACTTAATTTAAGAATTAAAATAAAACACTCGACGAAATGTGAAAATGGCGTTCAGGATATATTTAGGTAATACTTAATCCTAATCCTAACTATCTATACTAATATTATAAATGCGAAAGTAACTCTGTCTGTCTTTCTTGATTTCATGCTAAAACTACTGAACCGATTTAAATGAAATTAGACTAGACAGAGACGGTTTACGGTTACGCGGTTGGAACCGCGGTAAGCTCACTAACCAACCACACATCTTTTTAAAACAAACTTAACTTATTTGTGTGTCGTGGGTTCAAATCCCACCCAGTACAAACATTTGTATGTAACATACATATTCAATGTCTGTTTGTTCTGCGTCTGGATGTAATTATCTATGTTAAGTATGTATTTTAAAGAAGTATACGTAGTATATCAGCTATCTGGTTATCATATCACAAGCTCTGCTTACTTCGAAATCAGATTGGCCGTGTGTGAAAAATTTCTCCTGGATATTTGTTTATATAAATAAATACTATATAGGTAGAAGAATGTATATATAAATATATTCTTGTTAATATTGTAAGCCAGTTACGTCACGATTTAGGTCGTAGCATATAAACCGGTCGCCTTATCTGAATTCCTTGAAAGGGAGCGACAAATTTTTAATTGCAATTTAAGAACTCACCAGATGAGTCGACGTAGACGGTGGAAAAAAAAGCGTAATGTAATTAACCCAATTAAAATGTTTGCTAATGAAGTTACTTGAGTTTTTCGGCTGGCGAATATAACTTGGAATAGCTTTTTCTATCGTTCGAGTTTCCTTTTAGAGGAAACTTTCGATTATGGCGCTTTTTAGAGCTTTCGACTAAATTGGTTCCTTAATTGAAGACGACATATTTATATTAACTATTGTTACAGTTAGAAGTTTTTAGACGAGGTCATTTCAATGTTACTTTTTAATTATTTTTTCATAGTTTGACTTTTGATTGATATTTTTGTATAGTAATATCGGTTTTAGTTTCGTGCCGGTGTTTTTCAGGTAGGTATAAAATATAATGTAGGTACCTACCTATAGATGTGTATTGTATTACCAACCTATGTATCTCTCTACAGACAAGTTTTTGATTTGTTAAGTGTAAATTTACTGTAAATTTTAATATTATAAAATGGCTCATAAATCTTTAAACAGCTGGACTGATTGATGAATCATCAGATTTATAGATTAAAATCGCATGAAAATTGTTCCATTTGTTACAGAGCTACGACGCTAACATACAAACAAATTAAAGATAGAAAAACGTTTCAGGATATTTATTTATTTTATTCTATACAATATTGCTAACTATACCTTTAAAGCAAGTAATAAAAGAGTGAAAAATAAATACAAAATATACAAGATACCAGTTTCAGAACAGTAATTGTGCTACAGAAAGCTTATATTGCCGACTCATGTTCATGAAACGAAAGAATTTAATAACTTACACGTATATAAACTAGTGTTTTCACCCGGCTGCACTTGAAACAGTCTCTAATATAAGTCTACAAAAATACTATTAATAAAAATCAAAAGTTTGTTTGGATGTTTGGTACCTACTCAATCTCTAGAACGCACGGATCCCCCGGAAACACAGAGGAAACCACGGGGCGGAAGCTAGTCAAAAATATTGCCTAAATTTAATATTAATTTCCTTTTGTAAACATAGTCGCATCGCATTAATGAATTACTAGCTTCTGCTCCGCGGTTTCACCCGCGTTCCCGGAAATCTTCAAAAATCCCGGGATAAAAAGTTGCCTATGTGCTAATCTGGGGTGTCAGCTAACTCCATACCAAATTTTATAAAAATCGTTCCGGCCGTTTAGATGTGAAGAAGTAACAAACATACACACTCACAAACATTCGGCTTTATAATATTAGTGTGTATATGTTTTTCAAAGACATTAAAATTAATTCTTATCTATTATCGTGACTTTTGTCGAGTCTGTACGTCACTATTTTTATGTTTATAATTTTATTAGCAATGAAGTAGATAGGTGCCATCGACCATTATATTATACTAGCTGCCCCCGCGCGGTTTTACCCGCGTAGTTCCCGTTCCCGTGGGAATACAGGGATAAAATATAGCCTATGTTACTCGGGGATAATGTAGCTTTCAAAAGGTGAAAGAATTTTTGAAATCGGTCCAGTAGTTTCGGAGCCTATTCATTACAAACAAACAAACAAACAAACAAACAAACAAATCTTTCCTCTTTATAATATTAGTATAGACTAGACACCTCGTACGTAGCTTCTGCCCGCGACTTCGTCCGCGTGGAATAGTTTCTTTGAGCTAATGCTAACTTTCACCCCTCGTATACGTAAGCTCTTAAATAGAAAACAATCCCGATTTTGAATTATTTTTTCTAATTGTAACAGTAGTTCCTAAGATAAGCGCGTTCAAACAAACTGTTCTGCTTTATATATTAGTACTAGTGGACCAGGCAGACTTCGTTCTGCCCACCAGCGCCACCTACCGGGTCCAAGTATATGTAAGCTATCCTATCTCTCAAGTTGGATCGAACTGCACATGGTGTGCGAATTTTATTATAATCGGTTTAGTGGTTTAGGAGTCCATTGAGGACAAACATTGTGACACGAGATTTATATATATTAAGATAGAACTATTGATATAGGCTTTTTATCCCCGTATTCCTACGACAACGGAAACTGCGCAGATGTATTATAAGTACGATGACCTATTTAAGGGTAGGTACTGATATAGCTTAGGGTTTTAGGAAACATCTTAGAATATTATTTCACTAATATCCTTTCACAAACATCGTTAAGGTTTACGTAAAAAAAAACTTGAGGTAATTTACGCCAACGCTTGTGTGGTCGAGTGTCAGCCGTGTTACACTGATAAATTACCTTTTCGGGGGGTTGGGGGTGGGGGGTGGGAGGAAGAAGGGGGGGGGGGGGGGTACACCTGACATCCAGTGACCTATAGAAGATAAAGTGGGTAGGAGTTTATGTGTGTATAAGTGTCAACACGTAGGTAGGTATACATGAAATATTACATGTAGGACGAAATAACTGAAATTTAATAAACATTTTTCAAAGAAAAATAAGGATACTGATGTAGGATATTTTAAGATCAATTTACGTTTTACCCTTCATACAAAAAATAAAACATTAATGTAGGTAGGTAGTAGGTAGGTACGGAATAATTCTAATGAAGTTATTTAAAATATGGCAGAAAGTAACATGTTTAAAATTCTGTTATATTTCCTATAAGTATAGTATGAACATATTGAACATACTTCATCATCATCAGCTCATATACGTCTCCACTGCAGAAGAACTAGCCTCCCTTAATTACGAAGAGATTTAGGTAATAGTCCACCACGTGGGCCTAGTGCGAATTGAAAGGCCCACACCAGCTTACATACTTAGACAGCATACTTAGTATATTGTTATTTTTCATCCCTAACCAAAAAAAATCATTTAAACACCTGCAAACCAGATGAAGAGATTTTAACACATTGAAACATTCAAAAAAGCTACCTAAAAAGCTTGTAAATAATACCCCGCTCATGGCGGCATAATGGGCGAGACAAGAGCAGCAATAACTCACTCCTATCTATTGCTGAACATATTTCCCTCTCACCTAGGAGGGAGGATGTTTTTCCCTCACGAACTCACCATGTAATTAATGAGGGAACATTATTTTGTGCAGTTTCTTGAGACGTTTGTGTACGCACTGGGTTGTTGGGCCGCGGCGGTGGGACGTTAGTTCGTTTTATTAATTAAATTCGATCACTTAGTTCTGATGTGACAAATTTTAATGAAACGTTGTGAGGAATGTCGAGATAAGTCATATAATATTTTGATAATAATTAATCTGTACACAACGCGATACACCTACTATAAAAGATACCTACACTGTTTTATGTGAATAGAGATATTATGGGAAATATGTAAAACCATCCTAATAAAAGCTGAATTTATTTAAAAGTAGATAAAAGATGAATTAAAAGACGTTTACATAATTTTTCCACCAAACTAGAATAATTAATATTTACGAAATTGCTTTTTGTAAAAAGAAAGAAAGAAAGAAAGCCTCACAACCGCGGCGTTTTCTCCGTCCAGTGCGTGCTCTATAATCCTTATTTTTAACTGGCCAGCATGAGAAGCAGACGTGCGGTGTTATTTGTCAGATAGTGAAATACGGACGCGCCTTCAGCTGAACATAAATTCCAATTTTTATTCATACCTTTTGATGGTGGATTTATAATGCGAGCCGTTATGATGCAGATTTATTGAACCTGTCAAGTCAACACGCATTTTTTTGATCGATCAATATTACGGGAGCATTTTTGTAATTTTACAGATTAAATTAATTTGTGTAACAACTCTGTGATAAATGACTGAATTTTCTTATAGAACTTTTAAAAATATATATGGCAGTCCGTAACCTTTATAGCTTAATATTGAAATGAATTTAGGTACATATTTTTAACTAACCGTACCTATACCTACCACCAAACTTATAATAATTAAAAAAGATATTAAGAAAAATTTTATACAAATAGGCCTTTACAAGTAGGTACCTATCATTGAATAAGTTTAAAACTCGGTTCGGAACACCTTTTGAAAGCAACCGCTTTTGATAACCTTCGCTTTTTTTTAGACAATCTTAGACTTGTTACATTTCATATTCATAGGTATATATAAAGAGAAACTACAATCGATTAAATAGAAATCTCCATACAAGCGACACCTCTAAAGCCTATTCAGGGTCCGATAAGAGACAAATTGTGTGGCGCATGCGCAGTGTTGCGTAAATCTCATCATCGTAATACATTACCGTTATCTAAATACCTGCGACAGAACTGTACCCGGGACAGACGGCAAAATATCCCGGGACATTATTTGACAACCCGGTTGGCTTTGTGGTTTGTGACCCTGACTTTCAAGCCGCGGGTCGTGGTTTCGAATCCCACCCAGGACAAACATTTGTATGCATGAATATCTATGTCTGTTTGTCCTGTGTCTGGATGTAAATATCATATAAGTATGTATTTAAAAGTAGTATATGTAGTATATCAGCTCTCTGGTTAGCATAACACAAGCTCACTTTGATGCTTAATTTGGAATCAGATTGGCAATGTGTTGAAAAATGTCCCAGGATATTTATTTATACCCGGACAAACTGACTTCTAAAAATGTGTCTATGGTAACCAGATAGATTTACATGTTTATGAATTATTGCTGATCCGCGCTTTGTAACATTTTGTTAATGATGCTCCGCCTTATTGGCCGTAGCGTGATGATAGAGCCTTCCTCAATAAATGGGCTATCTATCACTAAAATATTTTTTCAAATCGGATCAGTAGTTCCTAAGATTAGCGCGTTCAAGCAAACAAACTCTTCAGCTTTATATATTTGTATAGATTTGTTTTAAAAATGCGATCATGTCTAAATTATTCCACTAATGTTTTTTAAATTTTCGTAAAATAAATTAATGATTAATATATCTATACTAATATTATAAAGGAGTAGAGTTTGTTTGTTTGTTTGTTTGTTTGTTTGTTTGTTTGGTTGAACGCGCTAATCTCAGGAACTACTGGTCCGATTTGAAAAATTCTTTCGCCATTAGATAGTCCATTTATCGAGGAAGGCTATAGGCTATATATCATCACGCTATGACTAATAGGAGCGGAGCACCAATGAGGAATGTTTCGAAATCGGGAGATTTCTTTTCCAGTGGAGAGCTTCCGCTGCGTACGCTGCGTAAACGGTTAAAATTACGCTAAAATAATGTATGACGGAATTGTTCCCCTTTAAAAGTTCTAAAAAAAAGTCCGCGATAGCATATGTCTATCTGTTAAGATTGGCTCACTATAACCACTTTTATACTAACCAAATTTGTTCGTAAATTAAGTATTATTTGTGAAGGTGTTTTTATAAAGATGATATTAATCCTTATCCAAATAAATACGTTATTCATCACAAGTATTTAATTTAAAACAAAATTGCCATTAACATCATTCAATTCCAATGAATATCTTAGGAGATATCGTAAATTTTAAATAACATCGCACCAAAATAATTATCAAGTACTGCGCGCGCCTTTATGTGCTGGGCCGACCGGCGTGCAGTCATCAGTTGCCTCTGCGAGGCCATCCTTCTACGTAAACGAAGGGGGTTGAAAGTTAGCGTCAGCCCAAAGTAACTATTCCACGCGGACGGAGTCGCGGGGAGAAGCTAGTATATTTATAAAAGAGCGATTCGTGCGTGTACTATTATTAAAATTTGTCAAATTAATTTATATTTTGCTCCCTGTAACAGGGATATTTTTAAAATAAAGTAATAATTTTACATACCAGAATAAATAAATATTAAAGTTGTTTTATTTATTACTTAGATATTTGTTTGCAAACGCTACAAATTTTGCATTTAGATTCGCAGTGAAGCTGGCCCGACGCCTAACAGCACAGTAAAGTTATGTATTCCAACTAGGTAAACACAGTGTTTTATAAATGTTTCATCATTTTCTTAATGATTGTACTTATCATAAATAATAGCTTATTTATTACTAGGTAGAAGTACATTAAAATATCTATACTAAGTAATATATTAAGCTGAAGAGTTTGTTTGCTTGAATGCGCTAATCTCAGGAACTACTGGTACGATTTAAAAAATCTTGCAGTGTTAGATATTCCATTTATAGGCGTCTATGTTGAGGTAACTTAATATGTAGTAATAAATCCAATAAACTACTGGTTACTTAACTGCAAAAATAAACATAAAGTATATCTTTATTAGCAAAAAAAAGGCTGGATAAAAGAGTAAATAATAGGGAAATGAAATGAAATGAAATATTTTTTTTAATTCAACTAGGCCTTCACAGGCACTTATGAAACGTCGACTCTAATGCTCGGTTCGGAAGGTTGCTTTTACTGAGAAGAGCCGGCAATAAACTCAGCAATTACTCTTTTCAAAAAAAGTTTTAACAATAAAAACATTAGTCCTGATAGAACGAGCGCTATACCCATGCCTCGTCATCATTAATATAATCATTTATACTATAATACCAAATCTCAAAATTCTGTACCAAAGCTGACTTCATTCGTTCTTTAAATTTATTCATAGGCAATTCTAAAATATTTTCGTAACTTCAATCATTAAAGATAATATATATACACATAATAATTACATTATATCATTCAAAATTATTTATCATACTGTAAATATTTTTAGATTTTAGTGGTAAGTATCTAACCTATATTAGGTACCTATTTATAAGATTCATTATTTAGTTTTAAATTAATTTCTTGTATGTATGTGTTTGTATTGTGTGTATATCTATGTTTTCATAGAGTAAATACATATCACAAAATCCCAATTATATTATTGTTTTTACACTAGGTACCTTTTCCTCATCATTCTCTAAATGTCAAGACTCTCTCAAGAAAATAATGTATAAATAACTATGTTGTTACAAATATTTCCCTAAAGGTATTTTCTAGTGCGAAAAAGGAAACGAACGGTAAATATCCTTTTTCTCACTTCGTGTAATTTATCACTTGTGAGCAGTGCCCTCTAGTGGCGAGCGGCAGAAGTGCTTTGAGAATTTGTTACCTATGTTTCAACGAGGAAATTCTTTGTTACTTTTTGCATTTATTTTAAAAGAGCTTAAGAAAATTCGATACATTAATTTATATATTATGAATGAATAGTAATCAATAATGAATAAATCAATATTTTTATAAATAATGGTATTCATTTATAAACTAGCTTCCGCCCGACAGTTTCACCCGCGTAGTTTCCGTTCCCGTGATCACAGGGGTATCATAAGTGGATAGTAGCCGATTCTCAGACCTACTGAATATGCATATAAAATTTCACAAAAATCGGTCAAGCCGTGTCGGAGGAGTCTACATTGTGACACGAGAATTTTATATGTATTGAAGATAAAATTTACAAAATCTACAGCTATGATAACTTATTAATTAACTTACACGTTAAGAATAAAAATAGAACACTATTCTAAAATTCAATAATAATAAAATGTTTGTTGCAATTTTTGGTATTAAAATTTTCGTAATGATCTTAAAATAATATTAAAACATTTCCGTGTACCTTAATTTTTTCAAGGTTCAAGCTACATGCTACTCCAGATCATAATCTGTCTTTGTGCAAAATTTATCCAATACCTTTCAGCTGTGATGAATCACATACAAACATACATTTACATTGTATATATGTATAACAGAGCTGCACGTGTAATTCCACTAATATTATCTCATAAAAAACATCATTTAAAAAACCCGGTCAAGCCCGTGCCTGTGTGTTAAATATTTTTATGTATTTTTCTTTGTTTTAAATACAATAAGAGATTACTGTGCCTCTAAATTTATTATATTTTTAATAAATATCCTTCGTCAATATAAAAATAATAGATAAAAGCATTTGTTCATTGCAAGACAAAAATCACATTTTGTCGTACATACCAGGACAAACATTTGTATGCATGAATATGTCTGTTTGTTCTGTGTCTGGATGTAAATATCTATCTATGTGAGTATTTCAAAGTAGCTCTTTGGTTACCCATAATAGCACAAACTCTACTTGGTTTGGAATCAGATTGGCTGTGTGTGAAAAATGTACCATGATGTTTATATAAATACAAAATAGAGTTAAGTATTACCTATAATTAAAGACAATCAAAGAATTTTGAATAAGCGCAGAACCAGCTCAGCATATGTGGAGATTTTATTAGGTATACCTACCTATAAATATACTCTATAAATTTCGGTCAAACTTCATATAATATGCATCAGCAGCGGAATACTTACTTACTTATTTATACTATACATAAAAAAACATGAACGGAATCCTAAAAATCCAAGCTTCACTAATCGTTCCTGTAGTGGGCGTACAGGGATCACGTTACAAAATCACATTTATTCAATCGATTAACTTATTTGTCAGTTAAACATTCACCATGACAACCATCACATATTTACTCATATTATTTAACATTATCAATATAATTACAAGTAAAGATTGTATTATTAATAATCGGACACCAGAAAATTCGTGGGAAAAAACTTTGGACGACCATTTACGCTGCGACAACACCCTACTCATCAACCCATCTTTCAACAAAAGTGAAATTGAAGTGAAGATACAGTTCGTCCTCAAATACTTCACCTACGATGCTGTATATGAGGAGTTCAGCACCCAAACCTGGTTATTTTTGTCGTGGAACGACGAAAGGATCAAATGGAAACCGGAAGATTACCACGGCATCAAAGAAACGATCAGCCCGCTCGTGTGGATACCGAACATCAGACTTTTCCAAACGGAATTAAACGACATGGAAATTTTCTCGAACGAACCGTGCAACATAAAGAGCAATGGAAACGTACTATGTGTATCTTTGAAGCACCATTATATTAGATGCAAGGCTAATTGGCGGAATTGGCCATATGACATGACAAAGTGTAATATGGATTTCGGTACGTGGCCAGAACACGTTGAGAAAGGAGTCAATGTCACATTATCTTTTACCTCCCGAGCTTTGAGTTTGAGTAATGCCCGTGAAAGTGCCGAATGGACGATTGTTAACTATGAGCAGGACGAGAACAAAAATGATGAAAAACAAATACGTATGGTCTTCACACTGGAGCGCAAGCCTAGCGCAATAGTTGCTATAATATTATATCCATCATTAATAGTTACAACGCTAACTATATTATCATTATTCTTGGATGCGAGGTATTATATACGGTTGGGTCTCACAGGTTTAAGTTTAGCAATCCATTTTGAATGTTTAAAAGAAATTGGGGAATATTTACCGAACGATACTAGTTACGCACCGACAATTCTTCTATATTTGGAAGGTTCTGTTGTTATCACAGTCCTGGCTGGTCTTTTGACATTGTTTTTGAGATATCTATGTAGGAAAGGGACGGAGCCATATGAGTGGATCAGCAGATTTAACTCGATCGTACTAAATGGTTATGCAAAGTATTTCATTTCGGTACAGTGGGAGGTAGAAGACAATGTTGCAAAAGGTATAAATTTCTTAAAGGAATGGACGAAGTTTGCTTGTATTTTAAACAGCTTATGTACTATTGTTATGATCATTTCCTATATTTGTCTGTTAGTTGCGTATATGCCAAAACCAATTGTATTGGTGACAGCAAATGTTTAGAACGAAACTTTACGCACGAGCACAATTAGCTTTTGATTCAATAAATCATATTAAAGTTTTCTGGTTATAATATTCTTTTATTTTTAGATTAAATTAAAAAATATAATCGTACAATGGTGGGATTTTGTTGGCTGTCTTGCGTAATTTTTTTCGTTCCCAGGATAATTTATCAGTCTGACAAGGCGTCCTCTTAGGTTTTAAAAGTGCCTAAGCCTATTAAAAATATATTTTATATATAAAATTCTCGTGTCACGAGTTACCATTCTCCTCCGAAACGGCTTGACCGATTTTTATGAAATTTTATATGCATATTCTAGTAAGTCTTTGAATCGGCTACTATCTATTTTTGATACCTTTAAGTGATCACAGGAACGGGAACTACGCGGGTGAAACCACTGGGCGGAAGCTAGTATACTATAAATATAATACGGTACAGATGACAACCCAATCCTCAAACCCTCAGTGGATCTATTAGCTATTTTAAGCGTTTAACCATTAGCAGAAATGTTAGTCTGAAATCCAGACACAGGCGTAGGTACAGGCAGGAATAACTGAATAATTGAGGACGGTTGCCAGTCTGTGCCACCGGGAAATGCGCCGGGAAATTGACGTCACTTCCGGTCATAAAATTTTAAGCTCCCCGTGATCGGTTTTGTCCGTTAAAATATTAGTTCAAAGCTTCGTTGAAGAGCGAGAGAGGTGATATTAAAAATGTAGATGCTCTTTTATGACAATTAATGCGATTAATGTGAGTTTTTAATTAAACAAGATCGGGTGATGGGATCTGTATGAAATTTGCGCAGTGAATAGGATATTTATTTTTATTAATTAAAAATCGGCGAGCAGGGAGCTAGTCTAGACTAATATGTCTGTTTGTCCTGTGTCTGGATGTAAATATCTATATAAGTATGTATTTCAAAAGTAGTATAGGTATGTAGTATATCAGCTATTTGGTTACCATATTACTTAGATACTATTACTAAGCTCTGCTTGGTTTGGAATCAGATTGGCCGTGTGTGAAAAATGTCCCAGGATATTTATTATTATTTATTTTTAATAATATAAAGAGGAAAGATTTGTTTGTTTGTTTTCATTGAATAGCCTCCGAAGCACTGTTAGATGTTCCATTTATCGAGGAAGGCTATATATTATTACGCTACAGAAAATAGGAGCGGAGTATCAATGAAATATGTTGCAGCGGGCATGTAACACTAACCAAGTTAACGGAGTTCCTGAGATTAGCGCGTTTAACCAAACAAACTATTCAGCTTTATAATATTAGTATAGATTATATTTATTGACAATATGTCTGTCCGTCAGTTGTACAATTACAATATTGGAAGCCGCCAATCAGTGAGTTCAACTTAGTTGCGACATCTCACTGAAATACAGTGAAATGCACTCAACAGACGGTCAGTGACATTAATTTATTAGTAGATATGTGCATAACTGTTGATATGCAACGGTTGACAGGGTAATGGGCAGACATAAAAAAAATAAAAAAATGCCAGGAAAACTTCCGCTGAATTTATTTCACAGACCGGTTGGCTTTATGGTGACCCTGACTCTCAAGCCGCCGGTCGTGAGTTCGAATCCCACCCGGAACAAATATTTGTATGCATGAATAGTTTCCATTGAAATCCGATTGGCCGAGTGTGAAAATTTTCCCAGGATATTTATATTTAGGAATAATTTATATAAATAAGTAAATTACTTTTCTGGGAAATTTCACTCATCGACAATCTAATTTTAAACTAAGCAGAGCTACTTAACTATCGTAAACAAATAGCTGAATATGTTAGATATACTATACTTTTGAAACTACTTATACATACTACGCAGAGCTAACAGACATAGCACAAAATATTTGGCCTGGATGGTAATCGAACGGCTTGAGAGTTAGGGTCACTAACCACAAAGCCAATCGGCCAGTATATAAAGATACCTAACATTTATGCAAAAAATACATAAAAACAGCAAATCAATATATTCGTCAGATTATGTAAGACTAGCTTAAGTCCTGCGGTTCCGATCAGGGCAACATAAATTCAATTATTTATTAGGATTAAAAACATATGTCCTATTCCAGAACATATTCCAACACTGTGCCAAATTTCATTCCAATCTCTTCAGCCGTTGTGGCACGAATTGATAGCAAACATCCGCACAGACTTTAGCATTTATAATATTAGTAGTCGGATCAGATATCCGGAAATAGAGCGCGGATTGGCATCCGGTGTTGCACCATCTGCCGGATAATTTAGCGGACAGTTTTGACAGATATCTCGAAATGTTAGGCACGACACTCACAGAAACGGAAACTAAAAATTAAAATAAATAAAATTAATCTTCGACTGCTATGAAATTTTTGTTGGTTTACGTAGATATACCTACTCCTAAATATTCATTAATACATCTTCCTAATTTTTATTTTAAACCAACTAACATAATTCTACTTATTGAGAATGTTTGTTGCTCTTTCATGCCAAAACGGGTAAAGTAATCGCGTTGAAATTTGCCACAGAGTTAGAATGTGTTCTGGAATAACATAGAGGCTACTTTTTATCCTGAAAAAATTGAAGATCCGCATGTAAAACAGCGGGGAGTATGTAATATTATAATTTTGAAAGTACTTTATTTAAGTTTTTTTCTCTGACCGCCAAACTTTACAAACAAAAGGGAATCAAAACGTTCCTTCAGGAGAATCACTAAACTCGCAAACTAATCCTTGATATTATTATTCATTATAATCACAGAGTATAAATCTTGAGTTATTGTATTTAGGTTGGCATTAAATCATTCCCAGAGTCGATTAATTAGTATCAAGATTATCTTGTCAGGATTTGATTTGTTGTATTTTGTAACAAATTAATGTACAGTCAGCCATCTGAGCTTATTGCCGGCTCTTCTCAGCAAAACCAACCTTCCGAACCGAGCGTTAGAGTTTGACTATTCATAAGTGCTTTGCATGTTGGCCTATTTGGCTATTTAAATAAAAATATTTTTGATTTTGATTTTGTAATCTAAGAATTTAATTTAAGATGGAATCCATTGAAGACCCTATTACATAAAATAAGGTGAAACCGTATGTCTGTTTGCCACCTTTAAAACCTACTAATATACTAGCACTAGGCTCACGTATTGGACAATGGCATTAACCCCCTCGATGTTAGGGGAGGCTCGAGCTCCTCGGTGGAGACGTATACGAGCTGATGATGATGATGATGTATTGTGTAAAGAGTGACAATATTTGGATGTTTGTCACTCTTTCACGCAACAATGGCTGGAGGGATTTAGAAGATACTTACTTAAAATTTTATCTAATCAAAATGTAACAAAGTGACATAAAAAAGTATATAAATAAAATATGTTTTAATACACATTAAAATAATCGTGTCCGCGCTTGAAATTTAAACTCCAGTCATAAAAGTAAAAACAAAAAACATATATCTATAAAACAAAGTCCCCGCCCCCGGCGCCTCTGTCTGTCTGTCTGAACCATGTCTGAACGATGAATACAAAAACTACTGAACAGAGTTCATGCGGTTTTCACCAAATTACGGAGTATTTCATGGGGAAGGGATTTATGTATAATACATCAATTTGGACCCGGTAGGTGGCGCTGGTGGGCAGAACGAAGTTTGCCGGGTCCGCTAGTGTATTTATAAGTGAAAATGATCTATTTAACGGAACCAAGCCTGGAGGCAGAAACTAGTAGATAAATAACAGTAAAAACTCAAGGTAAATTTTAACCATTTTCCGTTATATTTTTATTGAAAATGTTTGTGAGGTGAATTTTTTGTATCACATTTCTTTTTATTCTCTTTTCTATGTATCGTTTCGGATAGAAAAATCGGTTTTGTGTATAAAACGCTATCGGATTTCGTTTGAAATGACAATTGTATGAACCGGAACAATAGTTTGTAGTTTTAAAATGGATGTTAAAAAATTTCAGGAGTTATTTAGGTACGTGCGTATGATGCCTCAGGACAAAATAATTTACTTATTTCAGCTCTACTTGTTATTTTTAGAAATGGTTTTTATACCTACTTTCGTTCCTTTAGTAAATTAAATAAATATCCTGTGTCATTTTTCACATACGGCCAATCTGATTTTAAAGGAAAGAGCATATATATTTTACAAGAATAAATTTATAAAAAAATTGTAATAAACATGTTACTTTTATTCCAAATACCACGTAAGCAAAGCCTCGTGCAGAAACAAGTAGGTAGTCTAATAAGAATCGCTTTCAGAATTTCCCCTTGACTAAATTACATTTCAAAACCTCTTGAGAGCCGAAATTTATTTAGCCGCCGCAACGTCTAACCGTTTTTGAGTGCGGGTTTTCTCTGAATTCTCTTAGAAATTGTTATATAATAATTAATGCAAACTCCAGTGCTCCTGGCAAACTGGCATTCTGTTAAGGAATGAGCCGATATTATTTTAAACTAGTACCTCCCCGCGGTATCACCCGCGTACCCGGAAGATCTTCCATTTTTCCGGGATAAAAGTAGCCTATATCCTTTCTCAGGCTCTAAACTCTAGCTAGGCTATCTGTGTGCCAAATTTAATGTCAATCGGTTCTTTAGTTTTAGCGTGAAAGCGAGACAGACCGAGTTACTTTCGCATTTATAATATTAGTTAGGATTAAGATAAAGGTTGCAGTTACCGAGTTATGGGCTTGTCTTTAAACATAACAATTATTTAATATTTGATGATGGGATTTCAGTATAATTTAAACTTGCTATGGGCGTCCCACAAGGCTCGATATTAGGTCCTTTCCTTTTCTTGATATATATAAATGACCTACCCTACCTTGTTGAGAAAAAAAATGAGATTGTATTACTCGCTGATGATACTTCACTTCTTTACAAAGTGAAACAACATGAATTTAATTATGACGAGGTGAACAATGCTCTCTCAGATGTGGTTAATTGGTTTACGGTAAATAACCTACTCTTAAATGAGAAGAAAACCAAATGTATCAAATTTAGTCTACCAAATGTTCGTCAAGTAGACACATGCATTAGAATTAAGAACGAAAATATAGATCTTGTAGAAACCACAGTATTTCTAGGTATCACTTTAGATGTAAAGCTTCAGTGGGGCCCTCATATTTCTCGGTTGGCGAACAGACTCGCTTCTGCAGCATATGCAGTAAAGAAAATACGTGCTCTCACTGACGTAGATACCGCCAGATTAGTTTATTTTAGTTATTTTCATAGTCTAATGTCTTATGGCATTCTCCTTTGGGGCAGTGGTGCCGACATTAAAACTATTTTTATTCTGCAGAAGAGGGCTGTTCGTGCTATATACAATATGAGTCCAAGGGACTCCCTAAGAGATACATTCAAAAATATTAATATTTTGACTGTACCCTCACAATATATTTATGAAAATTTATTGTATGTACGTAAAAATTTACATCTTTTTCCAAAAAATAGCGACACTCATAGTATTAACACCAGAAATAAGCACAAACTCGCTATTCCTGTAACTAGACTTACTAAAGTCAAAAATTCATTTAAGGGGCAATGTATACGCTTCTTCAACAAACTACCTAAAGATATTCAGGATTTACCTATCTATAAATTTAAGCAGGTAGTGAAGAAAACTTTATATCAAAAGGGTTTTTATAGTGTATCAGATTACTTGTTAGAAAAAGACCCTTGGCAGTGAAATGCTCGCTACAAGCTATTTCACATTTTGTAATAAACACTGTTGTATTAGATGTAAGTTGGTTTTTGAAAAGAGTAATTACTGAGTTTATTGCCGGCTCTTCTCAGTAAAAACTACTATCAGAACCGAGCTTTAATAGTGACTATTCATAAGTGCTTTATTGAGGCCTATTTGAATAAAAAAGATTTTGATTTTGATTTTGAATGACGAATATATTCGACGAATATATTTACGAAATTCTGGGCAGTCTTTGTGCTTAAATTGTTTTTTACAGGGTCGGCAACGCGTGAGTGACGCCTCTGGTGTTGCAAGCGTCCATAGGCTACGGTAACCGCGCGTCATCAGGTGGGACCGTATGCCTGTTTGCCACCTTAATGGAAAATTTTAACGATGGAAACTAGTGTTATCATAATTAAATAAAGCAGATAAGTGCTTCTGTGAGTGAAATGCAACGCGCTCCCATTGAGTGACCCGAGAACATATAAATCGCATTTTGTGCCTTCCTACCCGTGTATACTCAATTAGTCTGACTACAGCCTGGGGTATACGCGGCCATGTTGGATTTATGTATCAATTGCATCGTCTCTTACTATTTTGATGAGATGAAAAGAGATAACAGATTTAGATTTAACTAAGATTGGCGTGGTCATGGCAAGTTTAAACTTAGTGAAAGAAAATGTCGTGAAGAAACCTTAGTACAATAATATTTTTGAGTACTACCATTTAGTTTTAACTCTACCTGATTCTGATAAGTACCTACAGAGTTTTAATTACCAATTAAGAGTTTATGTCCTAATACATATAAAACAAAAGACAATCATGAATAACAATGAAAGTACCTAAGATTATACTGAAAATGCAACATTTATATGCGTGTTACAGCAAAATCTGATATTTCTATTGAAACGACAAAATTTTTTTAGCTTACCTTACTAAATACTTAACATCAGGTGGAAAATACCTTTTCCCATAAAACAAAGACAAAAACATAATAAAAGTGTTCTTTAAAGGTGATGATAATGGCGATTTTAGAGCATATTTCTCATAACTTGAACCGCAGCTGAAATTTAAAATTTAAATAACGTAGCAAAATAGGCCATTCACTACGCCGAATAGAGCAGACTAGAGTAAACGAATTAACAATTTAACTCATTCCAATTGTACTTTTACTAATTTGATATTCTGACTTTTATATTTTAATTGCGGCATTTTAGCACTTTACGTACCTAGGTTGCTAGTATATATTATATCTGCTAGCGCCCCGCCCCAGCTTCGCACGGGTGCAATGCTTAAACATCACAGAAACCTTCAAAATTGACAGTGTTTCTCTAACATATTATGCATGTATTGTATATAAACACCTTCCTCTTGAATCACACTATATATTAAAAAAAAATCGCATCAAAATCTGTAGCGTAGTTTTAAAGAATTAAGAAGACATAGGGACAGACAGCGGAAAGTGACTTTGTTTTATAATCTGTAGTGATGATCTGAGATACCATGTTCTTTTTAGTCCGGGAAAATTGATTCACTGCAGGTAAACTAGGGGTGGAATCTTAATAATGTAGTACCTATTAATAAACCGTTAATAATAACGCAAACAATATGATTAACATAAAACTTATTTATCTATACAAAATGTAAGTTGAGTAGTTCGACTTTATAATATAGTTAGATGTTCCCATCGAGCATGTAACCAATAGAGTAATTGCTACTCGCGCTAGTGAGCCATTTGTTTAGCAACGCATCAATGATTTGTCACGTATAACTGGTATAACTAACAAACCACGCTCGAACTAAAACAGTACCCGACCAATAAGAGACCTGTGTGTACGACTTGACCTTGAGTCGGCCAATCAGAACACAGGGGCCGGCGCAGCGTTTTGGCGTATTTTGTTTTCTAACAAAACTGTTAACAGTTCTACTCTATTGGTTACATGATCCATGGATGTTCCAGATCTTTTACAGTCATGACGTCACTTCCAATAACTAAGTACTTACGTCTCAAAGTCTATAGTAATTGTTTCAATTTGTTACGGTAGCTCGTACATATCTGTCAACAATAACATGTACTAATTGGTTATGTAGTTTTAATAATTTATGCTTTTGTTCTATTTCAGTAGTTTTACGCAATGCTTTACATAAAGTAAGTATTATTGAAACAGTTATGCGAGGTTTGGTTACGGTTTATGAAGGTTAGTCTAGCTTCCTGACGCTCGTTTGCGAGCTCTTTTTGTTTTTATGAGATATTTTTTTTAGGATTTTTTATTTCCATAACCAGATTAGCAGATAGACAGATATGGAATTGGACGATATTTTGTTATCATGTATACCTATTAATATTACAATACTGAAGAGTTTGACCGCACTGACCTCAGGGATCACTGGTTCGAATTGCAAAAATATTTTAGTGTCGCTAGCCCATTTATTGAGAAAGATTATAAGCTATATAACATCACGCTACGACCAATAGGAGCGGATCATCAATAAGAAATGTTGCAATAACGGGATAGATATCACACAAGGCGGCACTTGTCAGTGATTAAAATAATTATGAGTAGCATGGTGTACTAACCAGCATATTTTATACCATATATGGTCTAATATTCCTATACCATATTTACCACCTTATTAACAAATTTGACTTAAAATTTGAATATGAATCTAGCACATTGAGAGTCGAATACCAAAACTAATTCTAAAGACACATTTATTCACAAAAACGCATAAACTTTACGTAATTCAAGAACTAGCTTCTGCCCCACGGTTTCACCCGCGTAGTTCATGTTCCCATAGGTTTACAGGTATAAAATATAGCCTATGACACTTACGAATCACATAGCTTTCTATCGGTAAAAAATAATTTCGGCGTTTATTCATGACAAACAAACATACAAAAAATGTTATGTTTTCTCATTATAATCACTACATATTATAAAACAAAGTCGCTTTCCGCTGTCTGTCCCTATGTCGTCTTAAATCTTTAAAACTTCGCAACGGATTTTGATGGGTTATTTTTTATAGATAGAGTGATTCAAGAGGAAGGCTTATACAATACATGCATAATATGTTAGAGAAACACTGACAATTTTGGAGGTTTCTAATGTGTTGTATGTATAAGCATTGCACCCGTGCAAAGCTGGGGCCGGTCGCTTGTATTGTATATTAGTATGTATATTTATTTGTAACTACCACAATACAATTTTGGTAAACATATAGTAGTATTGTCCATACAACTACGTTTTTGTGAACACAAGTTTCCTATTTTACGACAGATTTCTATATATTTTTACTGACAACGTTATATTTGTTAAATAATATATTTATATATAATATTTTAATATAATTGTAACTGTAACAAAATGTTACAATTTATTTAAGTAACATTATTTGTACAAGTGCTTGTGAAATTCAGTTAAAATAATACAAAAACGAGGTATTTATTGATTTCATGTCATGTGAGTTAGTGAAGTTACCATGTCTGGATGTATTACACCTTTTTGGAAACAGGTTTGTTAATATTCATTATCATGTGATAAATGTAATGTTTTAATATACCTAAAAGTATTATCAAATATTGTCCTTAATTGGTACCTACTGAATTATCTTTATACTACCTAAGTGTCTCTTAAATTTAATAAAGTGACAAGAGCTAATCCGTATAATATATTAAAAATGTAATAAACACAAGTTTTTTTGAAAAGAGTATTCATAAGTGCTTGTTATAAAACATTCGAATTGATAACCTACTTTTTGAAGACGGTTTAAAAAAAAAATTATTATTGAAAATATCAGCGAAATATGTTATTTTCCGCGAACTCCCGAGTAATACAAAATATATATGTAATTAATTAGGGCAAGAACTAGAGAGATGGTATCTTTGTAGTATGCTACCGCAGCCTATAAACCTTTTTCATACCGATCATTGCCAATGCATTATCGACCTTAAAACATGAACACTAAGGTACTAACGCTCCCTTTATAAATTAAAAACATAATTGAAAAACTTCCTCAGATATGGACCACCTCAAGCATCATCATCACCATATTAGGTCAGGGTATGGTGTTGGGGTACCCGGCCTGCTTGCTGCCAGCTCTACAAGCTCCTGACTCCCCAATCAAGACTGACATCGGAGCTGCATCATGGCTTGGTAGGGATTTTGAGAAGCAAAAAGGCTTTCAATATTTATTTTTCTGCTAGCTTCCGTCCCGCGTTTCACTTGCGGAAAACCCGGAAAAACTTAAGTTTTCCCGATATAAAAAGTAGCCTCTGTGTATATAAACAGTAACAGTAAAACAAAATGATATTGGCGTAATGAAATGGTAAAAATCAATATAGAGATAGACATAGCAAGTTTCTAGGCTACCTGTAAACTGTAAATCTGAAATGTAAAAGGTGAAGCATTTGCCCCAATAGTTAGAAGTCTTTATTTAACTAGGCACGCGAGCATCATAGTTTCTTAAAACCGATGTAATAAAGCTCACTTTACGAGCAAGCAGACCTTTTAAAACCCGCCACCTCTAATTAAGTGATGTGATCACTTAATATATGTCTTTTGATACTCCAGAGAATTCCTCTGAGTGGAAGACTTAGAATCTCACATTTGACATATTTACTTTTCAGGCTCAGCGACCGGAACAGCCAATATGCTGGGCGTATTCATGTCCTCTGCCTTAATGGACTTGTACGGCAGGAGGGTCGCCTTCATCCTGGACATCGTCCCTTGCGTGCTGGGCTGGCTTTGCATTTACTTTGGCAATGATATCCCAACCCTCTTAGTTGGTAGAGTTCTCTGCGGTATAACAGGTGGAGCCACCGCCTTCATTGGTGCTATAGTCATTGGAGAATATACCACTCCAAAATACAGAGGTATCTTGTTGAACCTCAAAACGACTGCGCTCTGCGTCGGTAGTATGGCCGTCCATATAATAGGCCACTTTGTCAACTGGAGGACTATAGCTATGATAGCCATCTGGCCTCAGGTTATAGCTATATTGATAGCTTGCACTTGGCCAGAAAGTCCTGCTTGGTTGGTCTCCAAAAAGAGGTATGAAAAGAGTGAAAGAGCGTTCTTCTGGTTGCGTGGGCGGGATGAAGCGTCAGTGAGAGAATTCCAAGAGTTAGTCCAAGCTCAGAAGGAAAAATGCTCATCTAAAAATAAAGGAACTAAGTCATTCAACAACAAATTTTGTATGTTCTTCAGGAAATTAACGAAAAAAAGCTTTTTAAAACCTTCAACGATCATGTTCCTTTCTGGTATTTTAATGGAAGTATGCGGCAGACATATTTTTCCAACATACGCTGTAGAAATCATGAGTGCCATCACATCTGATTCATCGCAAGGATTCTACTATATATTAGTCATTGATTTTATTATAGCTGCCAGTACATCTGTATCAACAATATTTATTAAAATTATGAACAGACGTACACTTCTGTTTACAACTGGATTTTCCGGTTTCATTGTTCTGATGGTGCTGTGTCTCTATTTGTTTTTGGCCGCGAAAAATGTAATTGTCATATCACACTCATGGATTCCTATATCTGGTTTGGTTGCGTACTTTATATTAGTTAATTTGGGGTGTACGATCATTCCTTATGTGTTATTGGGTGAGATATTTCCGTTGGAGTACAGAGGATCAGGGTCCACTGTATCGGGTATTATAGTCTCATTATGCGTTCTTGCAACATTAAAAACTACGCCATATATGTTATTAACAATCAAAATTTATGGTACATTCTTCGTTTTTGGAATGCTCATGATTACTGCGTTAGTATTATTGTATTTCTTAATGCCAGAGACTAAGGATAAGACGTTGCAGCAGATAGAAGATTATTTGATGTACGGTAGCTTTAATATTAATAGGGTTAAGGGTGAAAATGGCGAAGGGCTGGTCAGAAGGGATGAGAAGGGGCAAGAGTTAAGGCCAGTAGGGGATGTCGACCAGAGCACTTACCTAACGGGTGATCTAAGCCCAGTGATTTATTTGCAGAATTGAATTTAGGAAGATTGTAAATTTTTTTCATTAGTTATAGCACTTGTACATACCTACAGTTCTTTTTAATTCTGTGTATTGGAATAATGATTAAGTATTAACTTGGTTTTTACTAGTTTTTTATATATATGATGAATTGAATCTTATTAACTAATTAATTAAACAATTAATCAACAATTTAATTTATTTATTTAGTACCAACAATGTTTTATTTCTATTCTATTTTAGTAAATTAGACTTCATCGAAATTATTTAGACCAAATTATACATACATTTAGTGTTAATTATTATTTAAATGATATTCGTGGGTCATGCATTACTATCACTTGGCTACAGAATTGGATTATCATTGATTTGGATCAAAGTTGTATAATTATCATAACTTATTGTTTTTCAAATAAAATATAGGTTAAAATAAAATTTATAATTCCACATATGTCGCCATATTTGCTACACCACACCTGTTGAGGCCTCTTCGTATTCTGTAAACAAAATTGTATGTAAAACTATATTATCTTCACGCTATTTATCCTTGGAGAGGTAGCCAGAATTAACATAATAACGTTTGATGACGTTACTGTCTCACTGATATATAGGTGGGTTCGGTATATCATAAACTAGCGGACCGGCAGACTTCGTTCTGCCTACCAGCGCCACCTACTGGGTCCAATTGATACATAAAAACCTTCCCCATGAAATACTCCGTAATTGCGTGAAAACTGCATGAAAATCTGTTCAGTAGTTTTTGTGTTTATCGCGTTCAGACAGTCAGATAGAGATGGCGGGGACTTTGTGTTATACATATAGAAGATTATGATAGTGACTTCTCTACCTCATATATCCATCTTCTCCCCAGTTCTTCCCCCACCAGTTGAGAAGTATCCAGTATTCTGGCGTGTATCCTACGAGAAGCATAGCATGGTTGAGCTTCCATGGTAAACAGAATGGATCATCGTAAATACCGCTTCTGAAAAATTGTGGTATTATTATTTATTTAACTATGAAACTTACGTCTATCTTAACAGGCCAGCCTAATGCGACAGAGTAGTATAATGGATTTTACAGATTTTTTATACCACAATGGTAGCAAACAGGCATGCGGAATGATGCCCACCTGATGGAAAGACATAGGTAAGCTAAGCGTAAGTCAAAGATTCGATTATCACTTTTGACTTAGTGTATATTTGTCTCTATTTAATTACTTAACTAGTTGTTAGTATTGAATATTTAAATTTCCCGCCTTCCAACACTTGTACCTCTGTAGTCTAGAGTACTGTCTATCTCTCTCTACTCTGTGACACATAAAGTGAGCGTGTAAATTCTTTTGCTTTTATTCAAATAAACAGTTATCCAAGTATTTCCATCTTTAATTCTAACAGGTTATGGGCCCAGAGAGCCTAAGTGATCAAATAAATATATAAACTCTAAAATATATACAGAACTATCAGTGATTACGAAAACCGGCAAAAATTCCTAACCTACGAAGTGACCACGCGTGTGAAAATCCTAAAGTAGCTGTTGTATCGTGCAAATATGTCTTCAAATAGTACACTGGCATTGATCGAACGGCTGACAGGCCGT
The DNA here is from genome assembly GCA_905147785.2 of Thyatira batis. Lineage (NCBI taxonomy): Eukaryota > Metazoa > Arthropoda > Insecta > Lepidoptera > Drepanidae > Thyatira > Thyatira batis. The sequence goes on along the minus strand of LR990510.1, from coordinate 1,671,541 downwards.
GAGAATTACTCAACTTGGAGATTCGCTGTGAAAACCTATCTACAGCACGAAGAATTGTGGGAATGCATCGAGAATGCGGACGACGATGTAGACACCAAGAAGGATCTCAAGGCTAAATCAAAAATTATACTTCTCGTCGATCCTATAAACTATGTACATATTCAGGAAGCAGAGACAGCAAAAAAGGTTTGGGACAATTTAGCCAAAGCATTTGATGATTCCGGGCTAACACGCAGAGTTGGATTACTTCGAGAACTGTGTACGACGTCACTCAGTAGCTGTCAAAATGTAGAAGATTATGTGAGTAAAATAATGAGTACGGCACATAAATTAAGAAATATTGGGTTTAAAGTAGACGACGAGTGGTTGGGCACCTTACTTCTCTCCGGTTTACCAGAAACTTATCAACCCATGATAATTGCCTTAGAAAGTTCCGGGCTAAAGATAAGTGCAGATTCAGTCAAATCTAAAATCTTACAAGAAGTTAAGATGGATAGCCAAACTTCAGCTTTTGCAATTCGGCATAATAACAAAAAGAAACCTTTCCGTAAGGGACCTCGTTGTTTTGTGTGTAATAAATATGGTCATATCAGCACAGATTGCAAATCTAAAAATAAAAATAAAACAGAGAGCTCAAGCTATGCTGCTGCATTCATTGCTTCAAACAATAACAATGATGTATGGATTGTAGATTCAGGAGCGTCTCTGCATATGACCAAACATGAAAACTTGTTAACTAATCTGAGGGATCCAGATATAAAAACAATTAAGGTTGCCAATGATAAATGCATATCTGTAAAGAGCTCTGGTCATCTAAGTCTAGATGTTTCTGATAGTAAAGGTCAGTCTAAAAAGGTGTTGTTCCAGAATGTTTTGTATGTGCCCGAACTAGCTACCAATCTTATATCAGTCACTCAAATCATAAATAATGGTGGTCAAGTCAAATTCAATAGCAAAGGATGTTCAATTATGAACAGTATGAATCAAGTAGTGGCAACAGCTACTTTAGTCAACAATATGTACCAACTGAACATGTATGGTGGACATGCTTACATATCAGATGTCGATGATAAAGATACATTCCTCTGGCATCAGCGAATGGGACACTTAAATTTCACAGACCTAGAAAAGATGACTGAAAATACAGAAGGTTTAAATTTATTAAAGAAAAGGGACAATTTGACATGCATAACATGCCTTGAAGGTAAGCAAACGCGGATGCCCTTCAAAAATAAAGGTTCAAGAGCCACAAAATTACTTGAACTAGTTCATTCTGATGTATGTGGCCCTATGGAAACGGGATCTCTGGCAGGGGCCAAATATTTTCTGACATTTATTGACGACTACTCAAGAAAAGTTTTTGTTTACTTTCTGAAGAAGAAATCAGAAGTTATAGACAAGTTGAAGGAATTCAAAAACTATGCAGAAAATCAACTGGACTGCAAAATCAAATGTCTTCGCTCTGACAATGGTCTGGAGTACCTAAATAAAAATATATCTGACCTTTTGGCCAGTAATGGAATTACACATCAGACCACAACACCATATACACCACAACAAAATGGTATGGCCGAGCGAATGAATAGGACTTTAGTCGAAAAAGCCAAGTGTATGATGCTCAATGCAAAATTGCCAAAGAAATTCTGGGCAGAAGCTGTGCATACAGCTGCATATCTTATCAACAGGATTCCAACCAAATCATTACAATATAAAACTCCTGAAGAAATGTGGTCTGGAGTAAAACCCAATGTAAGTCACTTAAGAGTTTTTGGGTGTGAGTCAATGGTTCACCTACCTAAAGAGAGAACCAAGAAGTGGGACCCTAAAGCAAGAAAGGCTATCTTTATTGGTTACTGTGATAACACAAAGGGATACAGGTTTATTATTCCTACATCGAGTGTTATAATCAAAAGTAGAGATGCTGTCTTCCTCGAATCAACTGTCACCAGAAACTTTGTTCCGGTGGAATTATCAGAGTTCAAAGTTGAGTCTGGACCAATAGAGAGTACTTCCTCTGACTCTTTAGATGAGATGTCAACTCCCACAAACACTGACATAACAAACTTAACTGAATCTGAATCAGAATATAATTCAGGAAATGAAAGTGAATATGTACCTGATAAAATTATCAGAGATATAAAGAGATCAAATATTACACTAAGACCTAGAAATAAAAAGATTTTTTTAGAAAATGAGAATTCAGACAGAACTTATCTATGCTATGATGATGTATTATCTGATGTACCCCTGAATTACAATGAAGCAATTCAATCACCAAACTCAAAGCAATGGATAGAGTCTATGGAAGAAGAGTTACAATCTCATAGTGAAAACCAAACTTGGACATTGGTTACCAAGCCTGAAAAATCAAAAGTCATTGGATGCAAGTGGGTTTTTCGCATAAAAGAGGAGCCAACAGGTCTGCGCTATAAATCTCGTCTGTGTGCAAAGGGCTATGCACAAACCAGAGGTATTGACTATGATGAAACCTTCGCACCAACAGTCAGGTATGATTCCATACGTTCACTTTTATCAATTGCTGCTGAACAAAATTTAAATATTATACAATTTGATATAAAAACTGCCTTCTTATATGGCGATTTAAAAGAAGATATTTTTATGGCTGTACCTGAGGGTTTAGTATGTGAGCCTAATGTAATATGTAAATTGAACAAATCCTTATACGGGTTAAAACAAGCACCTAGGTGCTGGAATGCCAAATTTAATTCAGCATTAGAAAAGTTTGGTTTTGTAAAGAGTTCAGCTGATCAATGTGTTTATGTGGGGAGGGTTAAAGGAATTAAATGTTTTCTTTGTTTGTATGTCGATGATGGCTTACTTATAACAAAAGAAAAAAATATATTGAAAGAAGTAATAGAGGAATTAAAGATAAATTTTAACATAAAGGTATTTCCTCTCACAAACTTTGTTGGTATGGAAGTCACTAGAAATGAAAAATACATTTTTATTCATCAAAGTAATTATATACAGAAGCTGCTGGTAAAGTTTAACATGAGTAATGCCAATTGCAATAGTATTCCTGCTGATCCTAATGTAAAGTTACAGAAAAATGATATGGTACCTGAGAAGAACATACCATACAGAGAGGCAGTTGGGTCACTGATTCATCTGGCAACTGTAAGCAGACCTGACATAATGTATGCAGTAAGCTTGGTGAGTCAATTTTTACATTGCTATAATCAATCTCATTGGAACGCAGTGAAGAAGATATTTAAATATTTAAAGGAAACCAAAGAGTTTGGCTTATGCTATCAATTCAAGACTGAAACTGCAGATTTGATAGGCTACAGTGATGCTGATTTTGCCAATGATTTGACAACTAGAAGATCAATGACCGGATATGTATTCATAAAAAGTGGAGCTGCTATCACATGGTCTAGTCAGCGTCAACAGAGTGTAGCATTGTCAACAACTGAGGCAGAGTTCATGGCTGCCTGTGCTGCCACCAAAGAACTTATGTGGTTAAAGCAATTATTTTGTGACTTAGGAGAGTTTAAGCAAATGTCTATATGTTTGAAAATTGACAATCAAAGTGCAATAAATGTGATAAAAAACAGCGAATATCATAAACGCTGTAAACATATTGATATAAAATATAATTTTATAAAAGAAAAATATAATGAGAAAATTATTAACTTAAACTATGTTAGCACAGACAACCAATATGCAGATATGTTCACAAAAGCTTTGTCTCGAGATAAATTTAAGTCAATGAGAAGTAATATTGGTATGTCATGTATTAAATAGTGTTTAACTTTACTCTTAAAAATTGTTTGTAATATTTAAATTGTATACTTTGTAGGAAGGCTTTAATTTAGAGAGAGTATTGAATATTTAAATTTCCCGCCTTCCAACACTTGTACCTCTGTAGTCTAGAGTACTGTCTATCTCTCTCTACTCTGTGACACATAAAGTGAGCGTGTAAATTCTTTTGCTTTTATTCAAATAAACAGTTATCCAAGTATTTCCATCTTTAATTCTAACAGTTAGTGCTACGGGAGACCTTCATGTAGGTGTGCTGAGATTTGCTGAGGTGGTCGCAGCCGTGGCCGAAATGGGAGGCTGCCGGGCTGAATCTATTCGGCCCGGCCTGATGGGCCCGAGGGGGTCGCTTTGGCTCAGCTGCCCGATGGCCGCAGCCAAAGTGGTCGTCGACGTGGGCCGACTAAGGGTGGGCTGGGTGTCCGCAAAGGTGACACTCCTGGACGCCCGCCCACTCAGGTGCTTCAAGTGCCTGGAGGTCGGCCACGTCGGCGCCATTTGCAAGGCGGGGGTGGACCGCAGCGGTTTGTGTTACCGCTGCGGGAAACCCGACCATCGGGCGCGAGAGTGCCGGGCCGAGCCAAGCTGCGCAGTCTGCGCAGCAACGGCCGGCAGACCGGCAGGCCACCCCCTCGGGGGAGCGGGCTGCCCCGCGGGGAGCAAAAAGGGCTCCCCGAAGACGGGGCAGAAAAAGAAGCGGAGGAAGAGGAAGAAGGCTCGGGGCGGCAGTGCCGCCGAGCCGGAAACCTCCTCGCGACCAGGGGTTGCGATGGAGACGGAGCCCGTCGAGACCGCCCAATAAATGGCTGGGAGAGTCTCGCTACTGCAGGCCAACATCAACCACTGTGCCAGGGCACAGGACTTGCTAGTCCAGACCCTGGTACAGTGGGGGATACAGGTGGCCGTAGTCGCCGAGCCGTACTTTGTTCCCGACCGGAATGACTGGGTCGGGGACCACGACGGCTTGGTGGCCATAGCCGCCCCGACCGCCACCGGCGCCCCACCCTTCGAACGAATCGTGAAGGGCAGAGGGTGCGTTTTGGCAGTCACGGGCGGCATTGCAGTAGTAGGGGTGTATTTCTCGCCCAACCGGAGCCTCGCCGACTTCGAGCAAATGCTCGTCGAGGTCGGCGCGCTGGTTGGGCAGATATACCCCTGCCCCGTGCTAGTCGCTGGAGACTTCAACGCCAAATCCACGGCGTGGGGGTCTCGAGCGACAGATGCACGGGGTGAGACGTTGGAGGATTGGGCGGTCTCTGCGGGGCTGTCCCTCCTCAACACGGGGTCGGTGGACACGTGCGTGCGGCAACAGGGCGGCTCTATAGTCGACGTGTCTTTCGCGTCGCCCGCCCTGGCGCGCCGTGTCCAAAGCTGGAGGGTGGTGGAGAACGTGGAGACGCTATCGGATCATCGGTACATTCGATTCGATGTCTCCGCGCACTCCACCACGACGGTCCCTCTCACGTCGAGGGGGACTGTCCGGCCCCGTGTCGGGGACGGACCAAGGTGGGTGGTGTCCCGTCTAGACCCAGAGGTCGCACGGGAAGCCGCAGTCTTCGAAGACTGGGTGTCCGGCTCTGAGATCGGAGCCGACGTGGATGGGGAAGCGGAGCGCCTCGGCGTTGCCCTGACTCGCATATGCGATAGGGCAATGCCGAAGGCCAGACCACTCCCTCCGCGGCGTCGGGTGTACTGGTGGAGCATGGAGCTCCGCCAAATGCGAGTGGCGTGCGGGAGAGCGCGCCGCCGGTACACCCGATGCAGACGGCGAAGAGTCCGTGACACCCAGGAGGAGGAAACCCTCTACGCCGCCTACAGGGCCGCGCGTGCCGCCTTCAAGGTGGCGATAGCGCAGGCCAGGGAGACGGCGTGGCAGGAGTGGCTGCGGCTTCTCGACGGCGACCCGTGGGGGAGGCCCTACAGGGCCGTACGTAACAAACTGCGGCCCTGGGCTCCCCCACTGACGGTCAGTCTAGACGGGGCACTGGTGGACGAAGTGGTCGGCACCCTATTCCCCGCTCGGGGTACATGGGTGCCGCCGGCGATGACCTCCGCCTCCTCCTCCGGCCAGTCGCGAACGGACACTTCCCCGGCACCGGTGTCGGAGGGCGAATTCGGGGCGGCGATTCTCAGACTCAAGTCTAAGAGAACCGCCCCGGGCCCCGACGGTGTGCCAGGGGTCGTCCTAGCGATTGCGCTGGAGGAGCTCGGCGAAAGGGTGAGGTCCCTGTTCTCCACGTGCATGGGGCAGGGTCGATTCCCCCGGCGGTGGAAAACGGGCAGACTCGTCCTTCTGCAGAAGGACGGTCGTCCGGCCGGACAGGCGTCGTCGTATCGCCCGGTGGTGGTAATCGACGAGGTGCCCAAGTTGTTCGAGCGTGTGCTCGCTGGGCGCCTCGTCGAGTCCATGGATCCGGGACTGGACGACGCGCAGTTCGGCTTCCGCCGGGGTCGGTCGACCGTGGATGCCGTGGCGCGGGTCAGGGACCTCGCCGAGGGGGCCGTCTCCCAGGGGGGCGTGTTGTTTGCGGTGTCATTAGACATCCGCAACGCATTTAACACGCTACCCTGGGAGACGATCAAAGAGGGACTGCGGTACCACGGCGTACCGCAGTACCTCCAGGAGGTCATCGCCGACTACTTCGTCGGTCGGGACGTTGTGTTCCCGAGGGGGGAGGGCAGCAGCGGCCCTGGGAGGAGGGAGATGGCGTGCGGTGTTCCACAGGGGTCGGTCCTCGGACCGCACCTGTGGAACATCGGCTACGATTGGGTGCTGCGCGGTGCAATGTTGCGAGGGGTCAGTCTGGTGTGTTATGCAGACGACACCCTCGTGACGGCCCGCGGCAGCACCTATCGTGAAGCCTCCCTCCTCGCCACGGCTGCTGTGGCGCAGGTGGTGGGGAGGATCCGTGCCCTGGGGCTCGAGGTGGCCCTCAGTAAGTCGGAGGCCCTGGTTTTCCATGGGCCCCGACGCGGGCCACCGCTGGGAGCCGCCATAGTGGTGGGCGGAACCTCCATCGCCGTCGGGTCCTCGATGAAATATCTTGGACTCGTTCTCGACGGCCGATGGAGGTTTGAGGAGCACTTCTGGCGGTTGGCACCGCGGTTGATGGCCACCGCCGGGGCTCTGGGACGGATCCTCCCCAATGTGGGGGGCCCAGGGAGGGCCTGCCGGCGCCTATACACCGGTGTGATACGCTCCATGGCGCTCTACGGAGCGCCGATATGGGCCGGGGCCATGAGCGCCCGAAACCAGGCTGCGCTGCGACGTCCGCAGCGCGCCATGGCGCTCAGGGTGGTCCGAGCGTATCGCACCGTGTCGTGCGCCGGCGCGTGTGTGCTCGCCGGTACGCCGCCGTGGGACCTCGAAGCCGAGGTGCTCGCTACGGTGTACTGGCGAGCGAAGGCCGGGGGCCGTCCGCATCCGCGGGAGATCGCGAGCTGGAGGGAAGACGCTCGCGGCGTTCTCCTCCGGAAGTGGACGGCCCGGCTCGAGAACCCGGCTACGAGCCGGGATGTGGTGGACGCCGTTCGACCACTCCTGAAGGAGTGGCTCGAACGGGAGCACGGGGCTCTCACCTTCCACCTGACACAGGTGATCACCGGGCACGGTTGCTTCGGGCGATACCTGTGCCGGGTGGCGGGCAGAGAGCCCACGGAGACGTGCCACCACTGCAGGGCCGGCGTCGCGGACACGGCGGAACATACGCGCGAGGAGTGTCCCGCTTGGGCAACTCCTCGCACCGCCTTGTCCGCGACGGTCGGCGCAGACCTCTCGCTGCCGGCCCTTATTAGGGCCATGGTGGGCAGCGAGGAGGCCTGGGAGGCGGCCGCAACCTTCTGCGGCCAAGTCATGTCGCAGAAGGAGGCGGCGGAGCGGGTGAGAGAGGACGACGTCAACTCTCTCCCGCTTCGCCGCCGCAGGCGCGGTAGGCGGCGACTGGCCTTCGCGGGCCGGTTGCCGCCGTAACGCCGGGGACCAGGGCGGCGGATCGGGGGATCCGCCGTCCACGCCTACGGTCCCATGCCGGAGATGCCCATTTGTTCCATGGGCATCTCCGGTGATGTTGAGAGGGGGGCGGGACTCGCATGCGTTTTCGCATCGTGAGTCCCGCCCCCCCGAGACGGGCGCAGCCTCCAGTTGTTTTTGGGAGGCCGAGCAGCGCCGGCGGGGCATGCGGTTGTAAGGCTTACGCGTGTCCCGCAGCCCCGCCACACGGCGCCGAGGCGTCAATGGAACCCCAGGGGTTTAGTGGGTAGGCACCGGCACCTTCTGTGCCGGTGAGTCTCCACATAACCCGGCGGCTCCCCCCGGAGCTGCCGGGTATCCTATGAGGATTCCCCTGGGAAATAAAAAAAAAAAAAAAAAAAAAAAAAAAAAAAAAAAAAAAAAAAAAGGTGTGCTGAGATTTATCATACAAAAATACCAAAATAATATCAAACAAAAAAATAAACATAGAGCAAAAAACCAGCCGGGGAAATATTCGTTATTTTTTTTGACAAGGCATAATTGTTTATATGCTAAAAGATAGGAAGTATAGTATAAAATATAGTATTATGAGATAAAACATAATATTAAAACAACATTACTATGAACACCTACAGAAAGGGATACCATTACTTGTATAGAGAAGATAAATGGTAAAAATCATTATAAAGATAGACATAGCAAGTTCCTAGGCTACCTGTAAAGCTGAAATGTAAAAGGTGAAGCATTGACCCCGACAGCTAGAGGTCCAATAGTGGCTAGTGCCTTCTCCACGGCGGCCTCGTCCCCGGCGGGCAGCGCGGCCCAGCGCTTCGGCCGCACCCTCACTAAGTACCTGTTGTACTTGCAGCTACCTTTCTACAAGTATAAACGATATATAAATATGTAGCCGTGGTACCTCACTTGGGAACGCACCAACTGAAGATCATGAGGATGGTAAGTTTAAAAAAAAACTCGTCCGGATTCACACCACTGGCTTTAGGTGAAAGAAAACATCGTCAGGAAACCGGCATGCCTGAGATGTCACTCCGCCAATCCGTACTTGGCCCGCGTGGAAGACTAAAGGCTATAGCTTAAGCCCCATCGATGGAGTCACATATGAGCTGATAATGATGAATAACAAACACCGTGACATGAGATTTTTATCTTAATATATATATTTCTGGTATACGCATGTCACTGAACTCCTCCTAAACGGCTGGACGGATGCTGATTTAATTATTTGTGTGTGTTCAAGGGGACTCGAGAATGGTTTAGATTGACAATTAGACCCGGTAGGTGGCGCTGGTAGGCAAAATGAAGTCTGCCGGGCCCGCAAGTTAATCTAATATATAAAATTCTCGTGTCGCGGTCTTTGTGATTAAACTCCTCCGAAACTGCTTGACCGATTTTTATGAAATTTTATATGCATATTCAGTAGGTCTGAGAATCGGCCAACATCTATTTTTGATACCCCTGTAATCATCGGAACTACGCGGGTGAAACCGCGGGGCGAGAGCAAGTGTATATATATTACCTTGCCAAGGTAAGGGTAGTGGGCCTCCATGAGGAGCCCGTCCCGCGCGGCGTACCCGAGCGCGGCGCGCAGCGAGCCCCCCCCGCACCCGCTGTTCCCGTCCCCCGCGCTGCAGTCCACTATCTGTTGTGGACTAGCGACCAGGACACAAAGAAATGAAATAATGAAATATATTTATTCGAAACGTCGACTCTAATGTACGGTTCGGAAGGTTAATTAAGACGTATACATTAGTACCCAATGAAAGATATTTACTTTTATCTAACTTAGGTAACAGACCCCTAGAAAAAAGGTACTAAAACACTGTTCCAATTGAACTCTCCCTCAAAACCTGTACCAAATTCAGGCATTACTAGTGAAGTGATGTGCCAATGAAAAGCACTTTTATTTGGATAGGTAATAATTTGTAGTAGTATTAGTAGCTTCAGCACTTTATTGTCCTATTGGAGTGTAAGCTGTTACGGTACGGCTAGGAATTTTGTATTTTTTTATTCATAATAATAATAATATTTATTTTCTTTCACAAAAAAGTTTCTTACGTTCTAGAAGTTATAACTAATTACTATAACAATTTTATTTGGAAACCTATTTTGTGAGAGACTGGTGCCTGAGATAGGTCTAGACGACCTGTCATTCATTCATTCATATTTTTACTATAGCAAAGATTATTTAGGAATTTGTCTTAATAAACCAATCTTATTACTCTTAATTTTTCACCGAAAAAAAGGAGGAGGTTCTCAAGCAGACGCATAATTTTTTACAGAGTAGTCCGATTTTGATAATTATTTTCTTATTGGAAAGGGTCATACCTCAACTCCTTCCACTCCTTATGTGCCTTGAACAGCTGCGCCTGCAGCGCGTGGGTGACCGCGAAGGCGTAGCAAGCCCCGCAGTGCCACTGCTCCTCGAGTCTCGGCTTGAAACCCTTACTGCGCCAGTCTACCTGATGACCAATTAACCATAGGGATATACTTCACAAACGATAAATTAAGCTGTTATAACATTTTCTATTCGATCGATGAATGGATGTTTGTTCCTCTTTCACGCATCAACGGCTGAAGGGATCTAGATGAAATTTGGCACAGATTTAGGACATGTTTTGGAAATGCATGAAAGGTTTTTTTTATTCCGAGAATGTTAGAGATCATGTAGTATATTTATGTCGGACAAGGGGCAAATATGACAAACATTTTGAACATAAAATTATTAACTAGTTAAGTTAATTCTTACTTGTTTAGGAACACTGTTGCGAAGGTTCTTACGGTAAGCAGTTTTATGATGATCTTCAGCTGGATCGAAGAAGGGAAACGTGTGGAACAGCTTGAGGATTTTGTTGAAATAATCCAGTGGATCCTAAAAAAAATATAAGACCAAAAAAATAAAATCGCCGCAGTGCTCGACGTACTTAATTATTTTTTTATTTCTTTCAGGTGAAACAAAGAGATACAATTTTAAATTATTATTCACTCTATCTACAAATATTATAAAGAGAAATGATTTGATTTTTCGTCTGATTGTTTGTAACGAACAGACTCCGAAATATCGTCGAAATATCGAAATATCGAATTATCGTTATCGATCCAGTAGTTACTGGATCGATAACGATAATTGCGAGCGCAAAGGAGTGGAATTCGCTTTCGGCGTCTATTTTTCCCGACTCATACAATTTGGTTACTTTCAAGACTAGAGTGAATAGGCATTTTCTGGGCAAGCGTGTAACACCTAAGGCTTTGACGTTGCTCATGTCAGAGCATGTCTGAAGCCAAAGGTACCTATGCTCATTTGATAAAAAAAAAAGATCTGAACAATATTTTCACCAATGTAAAAGCTACATTAGGTATCCGTGTATAACATAGGTTATTTTATCCCCGTACTCCTACGGGAACGGGAACTATGCGGGTGAAACCGCGGGGCGGAAGCTGCTAATTAATATTATAAACATCTAACCCAATCCCCAAATTGATTGAGATGTAATGAATATGATTGTTTCCCCGCTAAAAAGTCTTGATTGTGGCGCGCCACTCGCTGCAGGTTTAGTCGCCATTTTTTTAGTGCTGCCAGCTCATGGTTGGTGTTTGTGTAATTTTTTTTGTGGACTGTCTGAAATAAAATATAATTTCCTCATTTATATTATTTGCATACCTACATATACTGCATCGGTTCTCATCCACGACAAACATTGTTGCATTATCCTGGAAATACGAGTAGGTAGGTATGTGTTTAAAAGTACTACCTATCTACGAATATTATAAATGCGAGTTTGTGAGTGCAAAAATTACTGAACGGGAAATCTGATGGAATATGGAACGCAGATAACCTTGATTAACACATAAGCTACTTTTTATCCCGGGAAAACTTAATATCCCCCGGGAACGCGGGTAAAACTGCGGGGAGCCACTAGTCTAAAATAGGTACATCAGGTATTTGGTTAACATTGCATCAACTCTGCTTAGTAAGGAGCAATCTAACTATAGGTAAGTTCCGCGTTGGAGTAGTAAATATTTTTTTACATTTATCTATGTAGGTATCTATACTTCGCAGGCATTACTCTGACGAAAGACGGTTTGGTTTGATTAATACCAATAGGCCCAATTTACATTAAAATATTTATAGAGACCGTTGGCCATACTTATTTAGTGCTAGTTGCGGTTTCACGCGTGTAGGTACCCGGAAAATCTTACATTTTCCCGGGATAAAAATAGCCTGTCTTTTCTCAGGCTCTAGACCATCTGTGCAACAAAATTTCATTTAAATCGGTTAAATAGTTTTAGCGTGAAAGCGAGAGAGACAGAGTTACTTTCGCATTTATAAAATTTGTGAGGATAGGATGACAGGCTTTTTTTCTGCTTCAAATCTTCAACATACCTTATATTCCTTCCAATGTGTTTCCGGTACATCTTCATGGAGTAACAAACCATTTAATATATGACTTTTCACATAATTATCACTACCATATGCAGAACAGTCACTCACATTAGAATATTTTAAAACATCTTTAAATCTGTCCGTTCGATGAAACAAATCCACTGTATTTGAAATAAAATCATTTAACTTCAGCGAATTTGTGCATCTTGTATGTCTGTTGTTTTTATATTTGTTTAAAATGTATTTGATTTTATATGATGTTTCATTTATGTTTAAATCGCAATAAGTTATTGTAATTAATGTTAATAATATTGGTAACAACATTTCTCAACTTGTCAGCAACTGATTTTTGTTGTCATGTGTTTCAATTAAAATTTGTCTTCGTGTTTCTGCATATGTTATAAAACGAGCAAGTATATGTAATTTGATCGTCCGAGAACATTCAGCATTTAGTTATAACGCAACACAAGAAAAGTGATTAATTGCAGATTAAAGTAGCAAGAAAAGGCAAGAGGGATTTCAAAATTGAATTTATTTACCACCATTTTACTATTGATATCAATAAAACACATAAAATAAAACATAGTTTTTTCTTTATTCGTCAAAATGTTTGCTAATTATCTAAAACACGTGTCTTTACATCATTCATAATTGCTATTATTATATTGAGGTCCTATAGGATAAATGTAGTAACTAAAAAATGGATGAAAAATAAAATGATAAAATTTTCTAAAAAAAAACAAACTTCCTAAGAACAACATTGATTATTGACAAAATATCACATTTAGCTATTTTTGAGTTTGTGAACAATAAATTGTGGGAACGATAAACAACCATTCCACGTAACATTAGCTATATTATTATATTTATGAAAAGTATTACATATAGGCACAATACACGTTGCAAATATTCAAAAAATAATGTTTTACCTATTAAAAAAAATCACAAATACCTACACGAAATCCTTACTAAATATGTGGAAATCACAAATATTACTAAACATCTTTAATGGAAAGGCGAAAGAGGGAATTTAACTTTGTATATTTTTTACGCACTTTCCAATAAAAATATGATTTAAGCTAAATAACAGAATAAATATGAATGTATAGTTTAACCTATTCTTCAAACATTACAATGTCATGATGATTTCCTATAACTATTAACATAAAACATACAAGGCTTTGGTGGCCTGCACCAAGGTTCTATGGGCATATGCCTCATTTGTATCTATAGATTAAATCTAAGACTTTAATTTTCACGCCAACAAACTAAAGACTTTATATTTGGAGCTAATCTCTTCATTATTTATTTAAGAGCTATCTATGCAAGTTAAGGTGAGGTAATAAGTTATGGATGTTACCTATGAACCATGAGACAACTAGAGTTGACAATTACTGCCAACAGATGTCGCTTATTTAAAATTTGTTATGTTCGCTTTACACTGTCCTAAAAATCACATATTCGTTAAATAAATGCAAAAAACATTATATAAATAAATAGTGTGTATGTAGCATGTGTATATTAACTACTTATATACTAAATCTAACAACTATAATGACTAATAATACTTTTTTAATACCTACAGTTAAAAAATTAATTGGCTCATGTTTTAGAGATAATCTTTTAAAAAGACGTCGCTTTTTTTACAATAATAATATGAACAGCAGTTTTATTAATTTTAAGACTCAAAATTGATTATTTCTAAAAAACCAGACGTGATATACCTAGTCTTTATTAGTTTTCAATAATAATTATAATAAATGAGTCATTCTTTGAAACATATTAATTATGTAAAATTGTTGGAAGGAAAAAAACTGTAAATTATCAGTTATTCATCTTTACCACTTAGCTACTGATAAATAAGTCACAATATCTACAATGACATTATTTTACAGTAAAATTATTACATAAATAATATATTTTCGGTATTTAAATTACAAACCGGATGATTTATAAAGATACTGTTTTTATTTGATTACTAAGATTTATGTACAGACAGAAAAGGATCTTAGTATAATAGAAAAAAGCTACTTATACAAGTACAAAAATACTGATAAAACTCAAAAATAATGTTATAAATACAATTCAAAAGTTCTAAAATCATGAATATGTGATTTTAAGGACAAATATCTTAGAAAAACTCAATAAAACTGATTAAAAAAAATAGATTGATTTGATAATAAAATACTAAAACTGCCACTATGGCTGAATGAAAATCAGTTTCTGATTAAATCCTTTGCACTTAGTGAATCTATTGTCATGTTCAGATTTGATGAATTGAGTAGGATCAGTTTTGATGGCATTTTTAGACCCCAATTCAAGCTAAACATGTACTTTTAAAAATAAAAAAAACCTTTAAACATAATTATCAAATAAACATTCATACAACACTCACACACATGAGACGATCTATTTTGTATTAAATTTACATAAAAACAAAATTTTATTTAACCATAACTATTTTGCAAAGTCAATTTTTAAGTCTACAGAGTAATACAATACATTGTGTTACAAGCTTATAATATACAAGCAAAAATAAACCTTAACACTATATTTACACGAGTTTAATTCATTCACAGCACGTATAGAACTGGTATTATACAAACTCCATTATGTCATAATATATTTTATCGAACCGTCTGTATATATTAAAAATAATTTAACAAAATCGACGTATTTTTTTGTACATAAAAATCATTTCGAGGTGTTTAAATCCCTACTATTTGTCACGTTACGTTATCACTCGAATCAAACTCGAATGTTAATTCATTCCATTCAAACTATGCTTATCATGTACCCGTTAATATTTGGCACTTGAGGGACAAATAAATCTATTCATTATGAATATAATTGTTCACAGTAATTTTCTCAAGTTAGTTTAACTAAGCGAGATTATATTACACAACGTATTATTGTACCACAGGGTTGTGATACACCTGATTTTTGGGGTACAGAACAATTTTCAGGACCAACTACGGCGGTGTCACCTCCCTATAGCATCAGTACATCACTAGGTCAGCCATAGGAACTTAGCCATAAATCGTCATATATTTAATCTTAACAGCAGACCAGCGAAATTCAATTCACACGTATACAGCGGCCTAAGCAATGCTATGCATTTTGATGAACTAAAAATTAGACCCTGCATAATTACTCGTACCGTACCACACAAATTCACACCAACATTTATATCGAGAATGTCTTTGATTTCCCACATTAATTAATAAATAATACTTTTCACACCAACAACTGTCATTCTCGATCCGTTATCGCTACGTTATCACGTCGAGAATCAATAGTAGGGTGTAGTCGCTTCACCGTAGGCGCTGGACGCCGTTGAAGTTCGTGAGCTCAGTGTAGGGTCTCTGGGAGAGGAGGTTCAGACCCTCACCACCATTCAGAGCGGAGTACTCTTTGCGCCGTTTGTACATCATGAGTCTGTAAAGAGAATAGAATTTATTAGATTTCGAAGTATTGGTCGAATTATTACATATTAACTACTTTATCCGCGTTCGCGGGGAATCCAAAGAATCCCCGGATATAAAGTAGTAGCTAGATGAATTTTTATACCACTAACACAGGCATACGGTCCCACCTGATGGGAAGCGGTTACCGTAGCCTATGCACGCTTTCAACACCAGGGGCGTCACTCAATCATATAAGTTACATGATATTACGAGTAAAGTAAAATTGTCTGTAACAGTTTTACTATTTACCGGATCAATTACTGTTGGAGACAATGGGACTTCTTGTGATTTGTCTCCTATTGTTTGATCATCAAACCGTTTTAATATTTATAACAGCATTAATTAAGGTCAATTACCTAAATAAATAGTATTACTCGAAATTTAAATACTTGTTGGGTACTATTACAAAAATTTAAGCCATTTTAGTTTAGATCCTTAAAGGGTACTCGTAAAGGTGAAAAAAGCTAATACAATAACCCGTTGGCTTTTTGGTAGGTCCTGACTTTTAAGCCGCCCGGTGGGTTTGAATCCTACCCAACGTAATCACGTTGTATATCAGGTATTATCAGGTTACTATAAAAGCTCTGCTTAGTTTGAAATATCCTGAAAAATATCCCTGAATATGTATTCCTTATATATTTATTTAAAACTGGTGGATCCCTGCGGTTTCACCCGCGTTTCCGGAAGATCTTCAATGTTTCTGGGATAATAAGTATCCTATGTGATAATCCAGTTTATAAACTGTGTTCCAAATTTCTTACGATCCCGTATAGTAGTTTTTGCGTGAAACTTTCGCATTTATAATATTAGCAGGATTTTAGTGTTCTTTTGTAAATAATACTATAAAGCAAGTTATTTTGGATTTCATATAATTTTGCAATATTACCTACATATAGCAGAAACACGTAAATACACATTCATAAAGCTCATAAAATAAAGCAAACAATAATAACAAAGATAATGAGAGAGACAGAATTATCGCTCTGTTGCTTCAGATAACGTTTTAGTACAGAGTAAACAGTAACATTGTGGTATACTAGATTATTAATACAGCATGTTTATCACTACATAGTATAAAACAAAGTCGCTATCCGCCGTCTGTCTGTCCCTATGCTTAGATCTTTAAAACTACGCAACGGATTTTGATGCAGTTTTTTTTAATAGACAGAGTGATTCAAGAGGAAGGTTTTTATGTATAAATCATTACGCTATGACGAATAGGAGCGGAGCATCAATCAAAACTGTTGCAAAAACGGGTAAGTGACGCTAACGAAGTTGCGCGGGTCACCTAGTCGAATATTTAGAGAACTAGCTGCCTCCACGCGGTTCCACACGCGTAGTTCTCGGTCCCGTGGGAATACGGGGATGAAATATAGCCTATGTTCACCGGAGATAGTGTAAGCCCAACAGCGAAAGAATTTTCAAATCGGTCAAGTAGTTTCGGAGTGTATTCAATGCAAACAAACAAACAAAAAACAATACTTCTTCACGTCTAAACGGCTGGAGCAATTTTAATAAAATTTGGTATGGAGTTAGCTGAGACCCTGGAATAACACATAGGTTACTTTTATACCTGGAAAATTTAAAATCCCCGGGAACGCGGGGGATACCGCGGGGCTGAAGCTAGTATAGGCAAACGTTTGTGAGAATGTATGGATATATGTTTGTTACTCTTTAACGCAAAAACTACTGAACGGATTTTGATGAAATTTGGAACACATATCGTTTATAACTTGGAATAATATATAGGCTACATTTTATCCCGAGAAAATCACTCCCTTGGGAACGAGGGTGAAACTGGGGAGCTACTATTAGATAAATAAATAAATAATAAATAAATATCCTGGGACATAAGATCATAAGGGAACCTTTAAAAACGTTAGATTAGTCTTTGGAAACATCCGTACAGTACGTACGAGAACTATAAAATCAATAAATATTTGTTTACAATGGCACAGATGCTCGCAAATGTCACTTGTTTACGACAGTCGAGTGTCCCTGAACGTATCGTGACGGGAAATGTACTGCTCAGATAATCACTTTGGATCACGATTTTTTTGTATTTTTAAATACCGTTTAATATGTATCAGGGCTGAATCACTGATGAATCTTCCTTTAAACTCGTAATCGGAATATTGCTATGTAGTTAGTAGTTTCTAAGAACCCTTTTACAAGGGTCCTACTAATATTATAAATGCAAAAGTGTTGTGAGTATGGATGGATATATGTGTGTTTTGTGAGTATGGATGGAGTATACTTTTTATCCTGGGTAAATTGAAGGTCCTCCGGGAACGCGGGTGAAACCGTGGAGAGCCACTAGTACCCTATAAAGGGTATCTCTTCAGAGGACAACTCAGCGAGTCAACAGCATTACTTGCAAAAAATGTGTATAAAAATATGCTATGTAATGCAGCCAATTTCATAGGTAACGTGGCGAAAAATTTACGATACAATGCTTACTGACAACAAAATTAAACTAGCAAATAACATAAGGTTTTAACATACAGGCTGTTCATGTATTGAGTTCAAATTATTTACTCAAATACGTCTAACTGTGAATTTAATTTGATAAAATCTTGTTAATTATAAATATTATCAATAAATATGTTCTAAATATATATATAAATATCCAAGTAATTATTAAAACAGCAGAGCAAGGGTAAAAGTTACATGTAGATTGTGCATTAAAAATATAATAAGAAACCATTAAAAAAAAACTAGTAACTTTAATATCTAATAAATTTTCTGTACAAGGAAATCCTTGACATATAATATACATCCTCTATAATACCACCATTAGCCGTACCACCATAATCATTATAAATAATAATAGTCAACGATAAAATCCAGGGACACGCTGTAGATGCGCTAACTAAAGGTAAAATAAATTGAATCACATAATTATGCGCGTACGCAGCTCTGGCGCGCGGGATCGCTCAGTTAACTTGAGAGAACCGACATAGTCAGACGTGTTTACCAAAACAAATGAATAAATGAAATTGAAAGTAAAATTCGAAAAATCAATGTGTAATAATTACAATTGCAACTTTCAAGGTAAGTTCTGTTGTTTTTTTTTTTGTTTCAAGTTAGTTAAGGTTATCTGTAGTTTATATGTCTATACTAATATTATAGAGAGGAAATATTTGTTTTTTTTGTTTGTTACGAATAGACTCTGAAAAAACTTGACTTCTCTGAATAACTCTTTCACCAATCGAAAGCTACGTTATTTCCGAGTGTCATAGGCTATTTTATCCTTGTATTCTTACGGGAACGAGGGTGAAATCGCGGGACAAAAGCTAGTAGGTATATTATGTATGTAGATTATTTTGTGAGCAAAATTTTTATAATATTCCTTTACGTTAAGTTAAATTTAAAATTTTGTTTACGGTTTTATTAAGCTTTTAATTAAAAGTATTTCTTATTTTATTTATATACCAATACATTTGTCATCAAATATAATTGAAAACATGGAATTAAGAATAGTTGTGTGATGGAAATAAATTTAAATATTTATAAGATAACATATATAAATTGCACTCTCACAGCATAAACAAAGATATACATTATGTAGATTACTACTTATTTATTATACCATCATAAATTATATAATTTATTGCCTATCTGCTCTCCCTGTAATAACTGCGTACATGGGTTTTTGAAATGTCTTACTTTTACAAAATCCATAGGCTTTGCAAAATCCAAGTTTAACGATCCTAGAAATTCTAATAATCATGTGAAAAGTTTGGATCTAAGAACAAAATTGCGTCAGAACTGAAGGGGAAGATTAGGAAAGTTATCCCGAGAAAATTTAGGAGCCAAAGAGTGCGGGTAAATCCGCGGGGCGGTAGCTAGTGTCATAGAATACTTCATTGATAATAGAGTAATGTATTGTACAGTAATGTATACAATAATGTTAACAAATCGAAAGGGAAGGTACTTGTATGGATTGTTTTGATACAGCGATCGCAAGGTTGCAGATTCGACTTTGAATTTTTTTAACAAAATTGAAAGTAACAACTTAAATGATGCGTATTCTTGTATCTTCTCGTGAAGTTAATTTAAAATATATTTTTATTTTGAGCATTACTAGTACATAACAAAGTTATATATTGATATAGCATTTTGCAATTTGTAAAAATACCTCAATTTCCTTATTTTTTCAGGATCCGGGAAAGTATCATATTTGTCTAATTGAAAGTTTCATATTGACAAATTGTACATTTACCAAACTATACAAGTAATTTAAATTGCACAGTTTCAAAAATACAATAACAAGAGTACATAAACAGAAGTAAGTACGTATTTTCTATGATAATATTTTCTATCTAAATAAACTTGTCCACTGTTTTGTGTTTTATTTATATTCTCATGCAAAAACATATGAACATAATTAACTAATAACTGTAGGTACCTTCTCTATCACGTATATACAAGGTTTATTCGTTTGCATACTATTTAAAAGATAATGTGCTGCAAAAAACGGAATTAGCTTTTAAGTGAAGCAAGGAGCTATAAAAGCTAGGCAATCAAAGTATAACAATTAATAATTTAGATACAAATTCTCTCACAGATGATACAAAATTTTACTCAAATCTAATATTTTATGAAATTCTCGCACAGATGGACGCATGTAGGTTTCGAACTTACATCCTGACTATGTGCCACTAAGATAATGAGTTAATAATTTTATGGTACAGTACTTGTAAACAAACAATAGATAACAATATAAACCGCAATCATCACGTTCACACATGACATGTAAAAAATCACTAGGTACATAGTATAAAACAAAGTCGCTATCCGCCGTCTGGCTGTCCCTATGTATGCTTAGATCTTTAAAACTACGCAACGGATTTTGATGCGGTTTTTTTTAATAGATGAGAGTGATTCTTAAGGAAGGTTTTTATGTATAAATCATTACGCTATGACGAATAGGAGCGGAGCATCAATCAAAACTGTTGCAAAAACGGGCAAGTGACGCTAACGAAGTTGCGCAGGTCAACTAGTATTAAATACAATACATGCATTGCAAGGTCATTTTCACCTTATTGATAAAACAGGGATTGAACTTTAACTCCATATAGGTAGGTAAGCTTAAAATGCTACAGTGTATCATTATTTCATTTACAAACGGTACATAATAATTTTGAGGAATTTGAACTTTAGCAAAAAGATTCAAGGCTTAAAATTGACTGTGTGATTCTATTTTTATTGTGTTAGATAAATGGTCTAAGTAACTAGCGTTCCAATATTATTTTACTTAAGACATGATATTTGATGATTCAAAGAGAATCCGAAAAAGGTATATTATTTCAAAAAGGAAAATAAATGTATAAATAATAAGCATTGATGACGATATATGTTGAAACCAAATTAATGTGTGAGTAATTTGTAAGAATTCTAACCGCAACCGGTAACTTCCCAACTGTCTCATGGCGGTAATTCGAGGAAATTCTATTAGTTTAACCGACAATAATAATTCTAGGGATTTCATATTTATTTACAGAAAAACTTTGATGCAAACAGCGATGACAAAGCTATATTGTTTACGAGATGTATTAATTGCTTGTATAAATAAAGTACCTCTTATAGGCTCTTCTAACTAAGTGTTGGAGTAGTTGAACTCATTAGAGCATCAGCTACTACCATCTATTCACTGGTGAGCTGGTAGCCAAATTAAATTTTTTTGAAAAAGAAAG
Organism: Thyatira batis; assembly: GCA_905147785.2. Lineage (NCBI taxonomy): Eukaryota > Metazoa > Arthropoda > Insecta > Lepidoptera > Drepanidae > Thyatira > Thyatira batis. The sequence continues at coordinate 1,650,223 of LR990510.1, read as the reverse complement.
AAATTGTGGTTCTTTGTTTGTAACGATTAGGATCCGAAGTTACTAGACCGATCTGAACAATTCCTTCACCATTCAAAAGCTACATTATCTGGGTGTAACATAGGTTATATTCTATCCCTGTACTCCTACGGGAACTACGCGGGTAAAACAGCGCAGTAGCAGCTCAGCGACCGTAAAAGACTGGTTTGTCGAATTAATCTTATAAATTGGACCTCACGTCAAAGCCAGCGACAATGGCTGTGAGATGCATCGCAACCTTGGCACTAGTATGTGTGTTAACGATAATTAGTGACTGGATGAGGGTACGAGGCTGTTCATTGTTCGACATCTCCAAGGTGGGAACCTCAGATAAGACCCTGCTGTTCTACTGTCTCGCACTACAGTCACGTGAGAAGTTAAGTTTGTGAGTTCCTGTGGTGTCTTTAAAGGTTTCTGGTAAGGGATCCAGATTTTTCTCGCTTCGTCGGGGCTTCATAATTGAGAATTAAGTAAGTATTCCGAAAAAACAGTCGGGAAACGACAAAATTTTGACTTTTTTTGAGCTTCTTCAGATTCACAAAAAAACTATAAAGAGATATTAAAAGGTACATAATGTGTGCAAATAATAAATAAGACACAAACATGGCTGGTATAATATTAGCTGTTTATGTTCTAAAATTATATTGGGAGAAATAATTATTAAAGCATAAACCTATTTCATCTAAGAATTTACAGAATCTTTGTAATGACGATAAACAATATTTACAAAGACTATGAAAAACTAATAAAGACGATTTATGAATGAAACAATATTGACTATTGGTTAGAAAATACATGGGAATTTAATTAAAACGGATGACAATAGTGCAACTTATGTACTTTGAATCATACTTTATTATATAAATGGTTAACTGATTGTACAAGACACTTGAGTATATTTTTTGCAGACTGAAAATTAATACAGCAAATAGACAGATGGGAGAAATTTCCACCCACACACAACCATATGACATTAAACTTTATTACTACTGAGGTAAGTTTCATTATAAAACGACGTGTAGATAGAATTATTTATTCATATCCATTTAGGTGAGGTAAATATTAGCTTGTTACAAAACGTTTCTGATAAAATAATGTTTTAAGGTCGAATAAATAGGTAAAGACTTTCATAGAAAACAAATCCTGCTAATGTTATAAATGCGAAAGTAATTTCGTCTGTCTCTCTATTACACTATTCACGCCTAAGCTACATAACCGATATTTATGAAATTTGGTACAGAGATAGGCTAGAGCTTGGGACAGGACACTACATTTATCCCGGGAAAGTTGAAGGTCCCCCGGATATCACATTTTTTTAAAGCTGTTAACTTCATTAATAGAAAGAAAGAAGGTAGATTACCTCCCTAACTGTAGGGTTGCAAAATAATTATCAATCATTTTTGGCCAAAGTGTAATTACATTTGATGGTGTAACGCCATATAACACATATAAGATACAAACCAGAAGGAATTTGATCTTCTAAAAGGGAAGATTAAACCAGAATGGATCCGTTGGACATCACGACACAGAGCGACAGGTTAAGTGGTCCAACAAGGATCTAACAATCTTGTACAACTGCAATAACTCAGTGCACCGTCATTGTGCAACCGTTTTACGACTAAACGTATCTAACTTCCTGTTATAAATCTAGTTCTATAAAGCTAATGCTTTAATGGAGAAAAATAGCTAAGTGAAGATCCGTATCATGTGTACCTTGACTTTTATTGAATTTTCTTAAATTTTTCCGGGATAATAAGTAGCCTGTGTCAATTCAGGTTATAAACTGAGTTCCAAATTTCATTCAAATCAGTTTTTGCAACAAAAATAAACATACAAACTCTCAAACTTTCACATTTATAATAATAGGAGTATGGGAATATTAAACACCCGAGAATGAACAACGCGCAGCTGTATCCTTGGGAATGGACTTATCTTTAATACTGGGAAATTTTAAAATCCCCCTGGATCGCGAGTGAAACAGCGGAGGGCCACTAGTATGTACATATATATATTGCAAGTGATTTTAGTCTACAGTAATATAATGAACAAGGTTAAATTAAAATTGCATTTATAAATAAATACGGATACGTTTCAGACAATCTAGATTGCGATTACGTTCATACAGGGAAGTGTATGAATGGATACAGGCGGAAATGGCGGTGTGGGGATGTGTGATAAAATGCTGCTAGATTTAATCAACACATGTTGAAAAATGTATGCGAAAAAATACCCTAAATGGGGTACGTTTAGAGTTCATATTGCAATGTGTATAATTGTTAGTTGTTAAATTTGAATAAAATTAGTTTGGATTCCAATATATTGTTTTATTTGTATTTATTTATAATTTTCTATGAAGCTGTTTCTATTTATGTACCTATGTATATTTAAAGAATGATATTGACATCGACATTATGGATATAATTTACTTCCCCATACTCCGTAATTTGGTGAAAACCGCATGAAAATCTGCTCAGAAGATTTTGTGTTCATCGCGTTCAGACATACAGAGGCGGCGGGGAATTGTTTTATATATATATAGATAGCATGTAGCAGTCAATCAACGATAATCTGCCATACCACAAACTGTCCGGTGATTTAGTAATTCCATTCAAGTCACGGTTTAACTACTAAATAATAGGGTTTGATGTACTTGCATTGTAAACTATTATCTAGTTTCAACCGGTTATATATGCCACTATGTCTGCTTGTGAATTTATTTCCTTAGCTCTACTTTACGGACAATTTGATTCTAATAATATTGAAATAAATAAATTATTATTATTTTTGTTTGGGGTTTTTAATTCACAGCTCTTGGCTGGTTTTAACAACATTTACGGGCCGAAACCAAATAAATATAGCGTATGTTGTGTTTATGTGTTAGTGTTATGGCTATGAGGACCTATTTCACCTTCTTCTAATTGCATGAACTTTCGAACGATACGGCATGTATTTAAAATTGCAGCTTTTTGGATGGTTATGGGTTTCGTGTAAATCTATAAATTTTAAACTATGGAGAAGATGATTTATTATAATTATTATAATCTAAGCAGAGCTTGTAATATGATAAGCATATTATATATCTAATATTACCTACTTTAATATGTATTACGGAGTATATGGATATGTTTTTTGTCTTGGTTAGATATTGAATCTAGGACCACTAGTGTGAAAGTCTGGGAACCTAAGTTACCGAGAAATGATTATAAAGACAAAGAAAAATAAAGCTAAAGATTCAATGTTCAGAACAATTTAAAGAACCGATTTTGGTAATAACTTTGGTAAATTATAGTGTATTTTCGTCATTATAGAATTTGGTATATTCATACAAATAATATTATTATTGTTCTATGTAAATACAATAAAAGCATATTTAAAATATGACTTTTAACATAGCGTCAAGATAACTTTATATTTATTTTTAAACAAATAACATAATAAATTTAAATAATAATTTATCATTTAATTAAGTAAATTTTCTATGACCTATAGATTAAAATATAATCCAGTATAAATATTAGGATAAAAAAATAGCTTAAAATTAACACAACCTGCAACTGGTATAAAGTTACATAAAAATACTGATAATTACATGAGAAATACATTTTTATCAAAAATATTATAACATTAACTAATATATGGAATGTATAAACAATAAAATTATAATAATTTAGGGACTCTTAATATCTACTTCTATATCTCTCTCTCTCTCTTTCAATTTGTATAGGGAAGAGCGGGCCAACCATACCTTCAAATTCAAACTATTTAGCTTACTTTAGTTTAGCAATATACAATATGTAAGTTATCACACGCTTTAATAAAATAAATAAATATCCTGAGACATATTCCACAGATAGCCAATCTAATTCCAAGTTAAGCAGAGCTTGTGATATAGTAACCAGATAGCTGATATACATAATATCTGCACCAAATTTGTGTGAAACGATTTGATTTTGATGGATAGTTATGGGCAAAATTCTTAAAATAATCGTATACTATAGAACCAGATCTAGCGCATAATAGGTTCCTGTGGTAATCATCATGATCATCATCATCATCATATCAGTTATAAGAGGTCCACTGCTGCACATAGGCCTCCCCCATCGATTTCCATGCAGACCGGTTAACATTTTTCATAGGTCAATCTAATACCGAATTAAGAGCTTGTACTATGGCAACCACATAGCTATACACATATATACTACTTTTAAATACATTGGTTAACTAATTGACTCAGGACCTTGCAGAAATCCATTATAAGATTCTACAAAGAAGAATATAAAGAAACAAAATAAGTGTCGATATCCTATGGAATTTGATTGCTGTGGGTTTCCTTGTGTGGTTTAGCAGAGGACCAACAGATTGATATATGTACTGTATTTTAATTATTTTGTAGAATCACATACTTTGGTATTTACACCCAGACATAGAGAAGACATGGTTCATCCTGGAGGAGAACCAATCAGATTGAGTCAGCAAGTTGCCATCAAGCCAAGCGGTCAGACATCATCATCACCTAATTGGCGGTGATGTAGTGACGTCACATGAAACCGTATCACAAGAACCTACATGTTATGCGCTATAACTGTAGAAGATATAATTAACTAATAAATAATGGAAAGATCTTACTTTTAGGGCCTCAAGAACGGTCGACACAGCACAATTAAATCCATAAATAAAAATATATCTGAAACAATATAAAAACAGCATTAAATAATGTTAATCATTAATCATATAGTTAATCATTTGATGATAAAGGAAAAATACTTATGGGAAATATAGTTTTTTTTTATACCACTAAGGTGGCAAACAGGCATACGGTCCCACCTGATGGGAAGCGGTTACCGTAGCCTATGGACGCTTGCAACACCACCCAGGAGCGTCAGATAGTCTCTTTTTATATGTTAACAAAAGTGTAAGTTTGTCCTGAATGGGGATCTAACTCATTACTTGCGACTTCAAAATCAAGTTGGTAATGTTCTACTCTAGTATTAATTTTACTATAATTCTAGAAAACATTTAGAAGAAACATTTCTAGAAAACGACTCTTTGTCATTCCCCAAAACGCAAATATTGTCAGTGAGACTAATTCCTTGAAACCCCATTCAATCAAGTTTGTTTTGAAAAGAGTAATTGCCGAGTTTATTGGCGGCTCATCTCAGCAAAATCAACCTTCCGAACCGAGCGTTAGAGTCTATTTTGCTTGCTCTGACTACCTTGATGGCCCTGTACGCTCATCAGAATGATATATTTATAGACAAATAGTTTAATGTATTATCTCATGTAAGTGATTTGTTTGTAATTCTTATAAGAAACAAATATTTTTGAACCCGAACCATAATTAAGTACTTCAGAAGGCCTATTAAAAAAATAAATTTTTCATTTAATTGAACTGCAAAAGAAATATAAATCGACGATCAACTTACCTCACCCCAAGGTTCCTGCTGCAACAGACGCCATGACGACTAGTATGGCGGTGGCGACCCCCCCAGCCCCGACGTGGGCCCCGTACACGGCCCCCGAGTGTCCCGCATCAACCCCCGCATCAGCCCCCGCCGTACCGAAGGCGTCAGCTGAAGACATTGTCTCTGTCAAATGAGAGCACTGTGAGCGGGACGCACACAGTGGGCTCATCTAGACTTGTTTGGGTTTTGTAGGTATAAAAGTTAATTTAAAGATAAATATCCTGTGATGTTTTGCATACGGCCAATTGGATTCCAAAATAAGTTAGAAGTGAGCTATGATAGCTATACTACGTTTTAAATACAGTATAGATATTTACTTTATAAGTAGTTTTTTTAATATTGCCAGATTTCTTGGCTTTGTGTGTTAACCACAATAGGTTACGAAGAAAAAAAGTTATTAAATAGTTAATTACTTCCAGTATGTAGAAGGGTAAAAGCTTAAAATTTAAGTTTATCTTACTCCCACATGCATATATATAATTTGGTGGCCTTTAATGGACAAATTTATTTAATTTAAGTATTTTTTTGCATACAGACAAGGTTGTATTAATCTGGTGTAAAAAGACCAATAATAACTACTGCCAATTAATTTACATAAAACATTAATTATAAATAATTTATTTTATAAAGAAATTAAGTAAATAGGAAGGATTATTTTAATACCATATCCACTTAATAAATAGACCATATATAAAAGGTATAAAGCTACAAAACCCATAACGTTAGTCTTTGATCGCCCACCGCATGCAGTGCTAAAATAGGAAACAAGGTATAATAAAAAGAAAGTAGTTATTTAAAAAAAATTTGAAAATATATACTAAGAAGTTATAGAATTTTTTTTAAAAACAATAAAAAAATACAATGGAATCTTTTGACACTAAATAGACATTAAAAATAAATTATGATATGGAATTATGATTAAAACTACATAATAAATACACATAATATATAGATACTTGTTATTAATATTGCTTAAAACTAATATATATGAAAATGTTAGAGGGTTATTACAATAATATTCTTACATATACCAATATTATAAAGAAGGAAGGAAAGATGAGATTTTTGTTAGTATCTTTGTTAGTTATGAATAGGCTCCGAAACTACTGGACCGATCTCAATAATACTTTCACCAATAGAAAGCTACGTTATTTGTGAATGTCAAAGGCTATATTTATCCCTGTATTAACGGGTACTATGCGGGTGAAACCGCGGGGTGGAAGCTAGTGTGAAAATATTTATAAAGACATACTTAAAAAGCTATATTTCGAATGGAATGACACATACCAGTATCGGGAACTTCCGTGATGAATGAGTGAGCGGGTGAATGGAAAAAAAATATGATTAATTGAAGCAGAAAAGTGAATGGTGTTAGCTAGGATTAATAATATTGTATTATAATTAAATGGGCAAAAGCAATCTTCATTTATTATGCTAAAATATTAGAAAAAGCTGCAAAAAATGCACAATTTTTATATTATCAGACAAAATGGATGATATATGGACATTCTGTTATGTTTCTTTTACATGAAGATCATTAAGACTTCGTTTCTGATAGATAAAAGTGTGACTTTATAATAAAGTGATTTCCATGTTAACCAAAAAGCAACCATATGGCTATGTCAATAAAGATCAAAATTAACTTACCACCATATTTATCTAGTAACGCCATGATTACTCCGTTAGACCATCCAAAGCCAGTTTGAAGGACGTATTCACCGCCGCCGCCGAAGCCTCCGAAGATTGTCGCGTCGTACTAAAATGGGACTTTATTGTTAGGCACATGGGGTTGATAATCGAATTTGATTCCAAAAAAATTTTGATCTATTTTTATTACATCACTTAGACATTAACATTTATATATAAGTCTTATGTGGACATCGAATCCTATGACTAGCTTGATAATAGTAGGTAAGCACCAATCTTAAAGGCAAATCTTAACTAGGACTACCGATATAAAACTCTGGTTTGTGAGTATGGATTGATGTTTGGTACTCTTTCACGCCACTACGGCTGAAGGGATTTGGTTGAAATTTGGCACAGAGTTCGAATATGTTCTGGCATAACACATAGGCTACTTTTTATACCGGGAAAATTGAAGGTCCAACCGCGAGGAGCCATTAGTATATAATAACATACCTTTTCCAGCATGGCGGTCTTCAGCTTCCACACTTCAAAGTTAGATCGGACCCATTTCGTGGCGATTTCGTTGGCGTATCTCATGGCTTCAGGTTGTCCGGTGTTCGCCAGCCCCATCACCACCATGTACTGGAGGGGGGGCCACGCGTTGGGGTAGTCCCACTGCTCACCCGAGTGCTCGAAGGTCGTGGGGATACCACCTTCGAAGATGTCCACCTGGTGGGGGTGGAGGGAAATTAATACTCTGCTATGAATGACCGAAAAACGACATCAACGAAGATGGTGGGATGAGCTAGACCACTTCTCAAAGGAGTGGTCCAGAAAGCTCTGAACCGAGAGTGGAGGAAAGATGGGGAAGCCTTTGCCCTGCAGTGCACCACAGGCTTGTGATAATAATATGAATGATCTTTCCTGACGGATTGCACGGCCCAAAGGTCGGTCCTTTTGGAAGGCGTGCGTGGGGATATCCAACACGTAAATGATCCTTTAAGATACTTTAAGGTATTGGGGTATGTACACCTAGCGGGTACTATGCCTGCTTGCACTATTGAGAAGATACTGGCAAAGACAGCACCCGCTAAGTGCAAGGACTATTAGAGAGAAATGGAATTTTGGTCTGTAGGTCAGTCTAGCCACCTTGACTTTGTCCAAGTAGTTGATGACCCTGTTGGCATAGTATTCGTTCCTCGCGCGGTCGTAGCTGGCGGTCCAGAGCGGCGCCAGGTTGGAGGGGTAGAAGTAGTCGCGGCGCCGCTCCGACTCCAGGCTGTAGTCCAGCCACGCGCCCACGTCCTCGTGCCAGAGGACCTGCATCATCATGACTCACCTTGACTTTGTCCAAGTAGTTGATGATCCTGTTGGCATAGTATTCGTTCCTCGCGCGGTCGTAGCTGGCGGTCCAGAGCGGCGCCAGGTTGGAGGGGTAGAAGTAGTCGCGGCGCCGCTCCGACTCCAGGCTGTAGTCCAGCCACGCGCCCACGTCCTCGTGCCAGAGGACCTGCATCATCAACAACAACATCGTCAACAACATCATCATCAACAACATCATAATCATCAAGAACATCAACAACATCATAATCATCAAGAACATCATCATCATCAAAAACATCACAATCATCAACAACATCATCATCATCAACAAATAAATATCCTGAGACATTTTTCACACACGGCCAATCCGATTCCAAACTAAGCAGAGCTTGTGATATGTTAACCAGATAGCTGGTACACTACATATACTACTTTTAGAGACATACTTGTATAGATAATTATCTCCAGAGTCTGGATTCCAGACACAAGACATATTCATGCATACAAATAATAATTCAAAAATTATTTCAAAAACCGTTGGACTCAACGTAAGTGATGGGACTTTTTAGTACCAATCTTCAGAGATTGATGTCAGTAAAAGAAAAAAATCTAGTTTGTTGTATGGGAGCCCCCTTAAATATTGATTTTATTTTTAGCTATATATTATATATATATATATATTAGCTAAGAGCTAGGCTGTCTTTTATCCCGGGAAAATGGAAGATCTCGCGGGTACGCACCACGGGGGGAGCCACTAGTAAGAAATACATTTTAACTACTAATTAAAATATTTTTGCTGACCTGTTCAATAGCTTGCAAGAAGTCTGCGTGCACACCGCGATAGTAGTTCGCCTTGTCGACGTTGTTCAACTTGGCGTGATAGTCGGCGAGTAGCTGCGCGTTCCAGCACATGATCGCGTTCAAGTCCACTGGCACGATGGAACGGGTCTTCAGGTTTGTTAGGTTTCCTGGAATTGTAAGAGTGTGTCGTTAGAACAGATATGAGTAGCTAGTTACATTAAAATATTTATAAATATAATATTCAGAATATTTAAAATATTAAAAAAAAATACATTAGAGTTAATGTGCTTTTAAGACTAAATTATATAGCTTTATTTTATAAAATAAGATTGTACACGTAAATTGCTGGCCAAATTTTCGTCATTGTTATAAATAATATTAATCATGAATTTAATTCGCAAAAGTAAAAAAAAAATAACACTATTACCAGATCGTCAGAAAGAAGATCCATCAAGAATTAAGGACTTTTTAGGAGGATTAAAATTAATAGTATTTTTTTTGTTTGACAAAACTTGACATTATGGTTGCTTGAATGATATAATTTTAAGCAAGTGCAGCCACGGGGCATAGCTAGTGAATAATAAATACCTTTGTTAGTTCCATTGAGTATGAACCATCTAGACGAGAAGTCCCATCCAGACTCGGCGGCTGACTTCAGCTCGGCATACAATTCTTCCTTCTTATCTAGGGAATCTAGATTCCTGAAAAGGTTTTAAAATCCAGGTATAAATATGTTACTAAACTAATCAGAACTTAAATTCATTAATTTATTTATTTTACTAGCTTCAGACCCCACGGTTTCACCTGCGATTTCGGGGATTGCAACTTTTCAGAGATAAAAGCTAGCCTATACCTAAATCTATTTCAATACCATATTTCATTAAAATCGTTTTATAAGTTAAGGCGTTTAGCGTAACAAACATACAGTTATATTCGCACTTATATTATTAGTAGGGATAATTCCACATTTATATTATTATTAGCTGTTTCATATAATTACCGTATCATCATCATCATCATCAGCTCATATACGTCTCCACGCTCGGAGCTCGAGCCTCCCCTAACATCGAGGGGGTTTAGGCCATAGTCCACCACGCGGGCCTAGTGCGGTGCGGACTTCACATCCCTTTAATTGTGACATCTCGGGCATGCAGGTTTCCTCACGATGTTTTCCTTCACCGAAAGCCAGTGGTGTGAATCCGTACGTAAGTTTTTATGAACTCAGAGCTACGGGCCAGGGATTTGAACCCAACTGAGCTAATACGGCATTTTGCTGTTTATTGTACTTAAATAAATAATTAACTTACTTAGCAACATCAATATCCTCTTTGTAGCTCTCCGGGCGTGGTCCTCGTGATTGCTCGAAGAATCTCGTCAATTTATAGCTGAAATAATAAAATAATAATAAATATCCTGGGACATTTTTCACACACGGCCAATCTGATTCCAAAGTAAGCTTCAAAGTGAGCTTATAATACTTTTAAATACATACATATTATAGATTTTTACATCCAGACATAGAACAAACAGACATAATCATGTATGCAAATGTTTGTCCTGGGTGGGATTCGAACCCACGACCCGCGGCTTGAAAGTCAGGGTCACTAATCACAAAGCCAACCGGGCTGTCAAATATAAGGAATAATCATCAGTATATAAGAATTTAAAGTCATATAATCTGTTAAACCTTTATAGGCAGTCATGATGCTTCGGTAGTCTGTTTTTTAGTGAACCTTAAATGGACCAATACTTTAATGTTATTTTCATTGTTAATATTATAAAGCTAAAGTGTTTATTGCTGTAGAGGTTTTTAACTTAGGCGTTAAATGAACATTTTCTCCATACTTCTTTAGTAAGGCGCGATATATTCAGTGTAATTCCTAATAGTATGAATGTTTAATTACTTGTCGGAATGAAGTTTTAAAACATAACTCAATATGTATTTTTTTAGGGGTTTTTTTATATGACTACTCAAAACTTATATCTTAAAATAGGTGTTAAACGCAATGTCTCACTTTTGACCATTATGATGTACGGTGACCGTGTGGTTGGTCATCCAGAAATCGAACTCCCTATCCAGAGTGTGGATGTGCTGCCGGAGGAACTCCAGGTCGAACGAGTCCCGCATTATTGAGTCCACCATAGGAATCAGGAGGGGGGGTTGCGATCTGAAATATAATGGAATAGAAAATAAAGATTTATTTGCATAAATTTGGATAGGATTAAAATGGGGCTGGGCAGGGCACGTCAGTCGAATGCCTGACCACAACTGGGCCAAAATTACTACCTTCTGGTCCCCAGCTACTGGACACCGACGTCGCGGAAGGTCGAAGCGTAGATGGAGAGATGACCTGGACTCCTTCGTTAACAACTGGCCAAGAACAGCTCAAGATAGACAGGTTTGGAAGCGGGGAGAGAGGCTTTTGCCCAGTAGTGGGACACAAGAGGCTGAACATAACATAAATTTGGGTAGGATTTTGGTGGGTAGCAAATGCTACGTGCAAAAATGGGCCCCTCGAATCCAAATATGCCCTCCATCCAAGATTAACTTTTTGAGTATTTTTTACTCAGGGACCCCTCGATAGTATTTACTACAGGCCCTGCGCTTGCTTAATCCGGCACTGGTCCTGAGAGAGTCAGGGTCACTAACCACGAAGCCAACCGGTCTGTCAAAAATAAATAATGATACCCAACCCACCTCATGGCATAGTAGACCCTTCCGCCGTTGGGTATGAAGCCGATCCTCTCGACGATGCTGAGGAAGTTGGTCACCATCCCCCGCGCCGTGGAGCGCATCTCGGAGAGCAGCAGCCCCTGCACGATCCAGTACGAGTCCCAGTAGTAGAACTCACGGAAACGACCACCTAACCGATAAATAAATAAATATCCTGGGACATTTTTCACACACAATCTAATTCCAAAGTAACCTTCAAAGTGAGCTTGTGTTATGGTAATCAGATAGCTATTAAATATTAAATACATACTTAAAAAGATATTAACATACAGACACAGAACAAACAGACATATTCATGCATACAAATGTTTGTCCTGGGTGGAATTCGAAGCCACGACCAGCGGCTTGAAAGTCAGGGTCACTAACCACAATGCCAACCGGTCTGTCATGATGTTGATATAATTACCATATCATCATCATCATCATCAGCTCATATACGTCTCCACCGAGGAGCGCGAGCCTCCCCTAACAACAAGGGGATGTAGGCCCTAGTTCATCACACGGGACGGTGCTCCGGACTTCACATGCCTTCAATTGTGGCATCTCAGGCATGCAGGTTTCCTCACGATGTTTTCCTTCACCGAAAGCTAGTGGTGTGAATCCGTACGTAAGTTTTTTTTTATTTAACTCAGAAATAACAATTCATAGCTACTGAAGGAGTTGGTCCTGTGAAAAACTTGTAATTTTTCATTCTTATGATTAAGAAAAGGGTTATATATTAATTCCAGTATATATCTTATATATCTTACCGGGAACAATAACAGGGTTGTCCACATAGATGATGGAGTACAGATCTTGGTTATGCTTGACGTCATCCTTCATCTTCCTGCCGAGTTGCAGCCACAGCCGGTTCAACTCCTCGGCCCACTGGTGGAACGACGGATCTTTTATTCTTCGGAGGAACGCTGGAAAATAGTATTAAAATATGAATTTTGGATATATTTTAAACTTTCGCGAATTAAATTGAACAGACTTATGACCACGAGCAATGCAACTTGATCGAAACGTCGAGGTTAGTCGAAATAATGGATTTTGATAATAGTCTACGCACGAATCTTCCCGACATACATATAACATCATGTATTTCTTTACATTAAAGAGAGAACTACATAATATACAACTTTTTAGTACATATTTAGTACATAAATATATTTACATCCAGAAATTTTAATTATACACATATATTTATTTACATTTAAGAACGAAAGATACCTACTATGTAGTAGGTACAACTTTTTGAGATATTTGCATGTAGACATCACAAATGTTATTATTAGTAATCGACCCTACGACCGGCTTCTTGAAAGTCAGGGTCACTAACAAACGGTAAATAGTATTCTAAGTCTAAGGTGTACTTACCAGGGTTGTCTTTCCAGTCGGTCGGTCTCCATTCGTCAAACTCGGATCCTTCAGGGTCGAAGTTCTGGTTGACAAACTCCTGAACGTCAGCCTTCGTCGGATGTGAACCTGTCCTGAATGATTTGTATTATATAATAAACATCATCAGATCAGATTAGTTAGTCTGATGGCTGTTACACCCTAACGCGGACAATCGGTGAGCGCTGAGGGCTCTCAACCGTAGTAGATTAAGCAACAGCGCTGAGGGTGTCCCCTGCGGGACCGTGCCTCGGCTCAGGGCGTTGCTGGGGGTGAGGAACTTACTGGTTTGATTTATTTTAGGGAATTTATATCGGACATTTGGGGCGGCTCGAGACTGGGTGACGGCGCGATGATCCTCGCCGGCGAGGACGATATCGAGGACGACAGTTTTGTGTAGTTAGTTAGTTTGTCGCATTAAGAATCTCCTCCTTTTTTAGGGTTGCGTCCGTACCCAAAGGGTAAAAACGGGACCCTAATACTGAGACTTGGCTGTCCGTCCGTCCGACCGTCTGTCACCAGGCTGTATCTCAAGAACGGTGATAGCTAGACAGTTGAAATTTTCACAGATGATGTACAGTCAAACCTGGATAAGCGAGAGTTCAGCACATTCTCATTCTCACTTATAGAGGTTTCTCACTAACCCGTGTTTCCCGCTAATGCTCATATAGAGGTACGCAGCAATAGGCTATATTGTATACCTGTATTCATACGGGAACGGGAACTACACAGGTAAAACCGGATGGCGGAAGTGAGTATTTTTATGAAGCGTTCAATCTTACGGGTTTTACAATTTACTTTTACGATAAATAAATCAACTATCTTAAACAGAAGAAACATGACTTTTATTGACCGTGATATAATAAAGTATATAGGCATTCTATAAATGTCCTGCAAGTCGGGGAAGTGAGGCAAGTAGGAGCATATATTACATCATATCTTTTACATTCATACTTAATAATGTTTGTTGCATGACTTTAAATATTCTTATTTTTACTAACATTTTTGCTTTTTTTAACTTTTGAACACTATGAACATTGTCAAATTTATGAAGGTTAGTTATGGATGTATCACGCCAGAACGACTGAAGGAATCGCGATGAAATTCGGCACACATTTAGAGCATATTCTGGAATAGCATGTGATACGTGAACCCAAGTGATTACCTGTTCATCATCTCGTAGAAATGCTCCATTGTGATGTTGGGGGAGACCTTCATCTTCATGTCCACGAAGGTCTTGGAGTCGTTGTAGAGACCAGCCATTTGGACTGTATGTAGGAGGGGTCCGTAGCAGTAGATTATGCTGAAATCAGATGTGAGTGGATAAGTAAACTGTTTGAAATTTCTCGACAGTTTAAAAATAGTAACTACTGGCATTAACTTGACAATCATCATCATCATCAGCTCATACGCCTCCACCGAAGAGCTTGAGCCTCTAATAATGAGGGGGGTCCACCATGCGGGCCTAGTGCGGATTGGCGGACTTCACATGCCTCTAATTGTGACATCTTGGGCATGCAGGTTTCCTCACGATGTTTTCCTTCACCGAATTAAGACAGTGGTGTGATTGTAGCCAGACATTAATCTAAAATACTGCCAATAATGTTTTTCTAATGTCTATCTATCTACGCTAATTTTAATAAAGAGGAAATTCGACTTTTTGTATAGAATACCTTCCAAAACTTCGTCTACGCAGTTTTCATTATTATTCAATGATGCTTTGCTCCTATTAGTCATAGCGTGATGTTATATAGTCTATAGCCTACCTTTAAAACTGGTTCTGCATTCCTTTAATTCGAACCAGTACTTTCGGCGCCTATTCATTACAAATTCTATCCTCTTTGGTTTTAAAGATTTAATTTTGTAGTGTAGATTTATAGATATGTCTATAGCCAAGACTTATTGTGATAATTATTATTATGTAAGAATTATTGTTAATTAAAATCGATGAGCATTGTATAGTTAACAAGCCCCCTATAGTAGAGTTATCGTTTTAACCTCGACCGTGACAGTTATCTCAAGGTAACTGCCCTAGTTATTATATTACAATCATAACTATTTATGTTATTAGACTCGTATACCTATGTATACGAGTATATTTATTAATAGACTTTACATAATATCTTATATATAAAATTCTCGTGTCACAATGTTAGTTACCATACTCCTCCGAAACGGTTTGAACGATTTTTGTGAAATTTTATATGCATATTCAGTAGGTCTGAATAGGCTACTATTTTTGATACCCTTAACTGCCTCTAAGTGGGAACGGGAACTACACGGGTGAAACCGCGGGGCGGCTTACTTCTTCATGTCTAAGCGGCTGTAGCGATATTAATAAAATTTGGTATGGAGTTAGCTGAAACCCTTGATTAACACATAGGGTACATTTTATCCCGGGAATGTCGGGAGATCGGGTAAAACCGAGGAGCAGAAGCTTGTAAATATAAACATTATAAAATTGCCCAGGATAATTATTTATTTACCTACTACACACATAGCAACATACACATTTATTAGTAAGCAGCACATACGTTTCACAGTGTGATTCTGCGTTAGAATCATAGGGTTTAGCCATACGCATCCTAGAATCTAGGACTTATATAACGACATGTGAAGCAGTGAACATCCCATAATGATGATAACATTAAAATTAATCCATATAAAGTAATTACAGAGTAAATGTGATACAATCAGTAATGCATACTGAATATTTACATAGTTTTACGTAAATGGATGCTTTATCAGTCACTAGTTGTAAAAACTTAATAATCCTTCTATAAACACGTCTAATGTGTCTAACATAAGATGATTGGTAACGTAATATTATGCAATCTATAGGTCCTGGGTTCGAAACCGTAGTAGTATTTATAATAGAAATTGACAAATCTTTGAGCTTTGTCAAGCCACTGGTCGTGGGTTCAAATCCCAGATAGGAGAAACATTTGTATGCATTAATATGTCTGTTTATACTGTGTCTGTATGTAAATATATATATATAAGTAGTATAATAGCTATCTGGTCAAAATTGTTAGTACCAATGTGGGAATTTTGGGACAAAAATATCATTATAAATAAATTCTATATTTTTGTAAAAATATACTTAATTTAAATAACAATTAATAAATAAAATAAGCATAATAATAATAGAGTAGAGAAGAACCTAAACCGTAATAGTACATAGCCAACATTCCCAACTCATTCATAGAGCATCTCCACTGCGCCGGCGCAGGTATCCTCAAGGCCAATCATCTTCCGGTAACACATCCCGTATGCGCTCGCGCAGCCCTTGATCTATGCACTGTCAAAACCTGACGTCACGATCGATACATCATGTATACTTTGTTTTATTTTGCATAACGAATAATTCTCTTGTTTTATTGCTACTTTTGCGATAAAACCTCATCGTTAAGTATCCACTACAATATTACCTACTTTACTTAGTATTAGATTTTACTGCCGACTATTTATCTATAATACTAATATATACAGCTGAAGAGTTCGTTTGTTTGCTCAAACAGGAACTACTGGTACGATTAGAAAAAATCTTTCAGTGTCAAGTAGCCCATTTATCGAGGAAGGCTATAGGCTATAGATCATCAGGCTACGACGAATAGGAGCTGAGCATCAATCCAAAATGTTGCAAAAAGAGGAAGTGACGCTAACAAAGATGCGCGGGTCAACTAGCATATAATATCTTATATGCGATTTATACCAAAAAAAATCTTCGCACCTCTTAGCAACTTGATTATACCAAATCATTTTACGTAGACGACCTACTTATAAGAGGATCTAATAATATAGCTCTGGTTAATAAATTGTGGTAAGTGTGTACTAACCTTTCACAAGTTGGAGGCAGTTTGCTCCTGTCAGCTCCAACCGCCACCACCAGGACCACACCAAATAAACACCACATATTGAACATTGTCCACAAATTACACTTAAACTAGTATCACTCAAATAAATTAAAGGAACAATAAATTCACTAATTAACGCTATATCACTTTATATTGTTTTTGGTTGAGTCTAGATTCTATGAATGAGTTCACGTGTTCAAGTAAGTGCTGAGGTTTTTAAACGGCTTCTTTCTGAAGGGTTGACAGCTCATTTTGGATGGTTAGAATGAGATGGAAGACTGTTTGGTGAGAGGCAATATCGGTGCCATTGCATCTGTAACAAAAAGAAAAAGAAATTAGGATAGTCTATAAGAGCATTCGATTCGATAATCTATTTGATTTATTGTCAAATAGATGGAACAGAAATAACGAAAGTGTACCTACTTGAAAATAATAAATAAAGTTTATAAGTTAAAAATAAGAGCAATATTGCAGTGTAAACACTTATATACAATGTGCTTCGAATTTAAAATAAACAAGATCGTAATAAGAAACAACAATCAAAATAAAAGCACAAAAGGTAAAGATCACAAAATTAGGTACCTTACAAAACCACAAGCAACAAACGAAACGAAACGAATAAACTAGTCAATTCAGCAAAATAGAGATCTAGAGCAAATTATATGCTACAAGTTGACAACGAACTACAAGTCTGACTGACTAGCAATTGTGTTGTTAACTGACAGAGAACACGGCAGACGTGACGTCACCGGCCAAGCGTGATCTGTAAGTCAGATAGAATTGTGTCCTTGAATCGAAGTAGGTGATTTTATAACTGATAACAGTATAGATTCTCTGTAAATAGGATCAGAAGAATAGATCTTGATGATTTGAAACGTGAGTTCTAGCTGATTTTAGATATAGATTTTTAGGATCTTTAAACATTGGTTGTAGAATTTTGTCGTGAATTTTTGTAGGGTCAATAGCGAAGTAGGTAGTGTGTAAATGAAAAGGCGAAACAAATCAAATGGTTACAACCAATAATACGATTTAGCAGATGTAATAATCGTGTCAACTATTATGTTCTGATATACAAAACATTTGTATAAATAACATCTGAATGCTGATGCTTGCAGAGGATTGTCGAACGTCCGTTTTATTGTCCTTATACAAGGAAATGTAATTCAATTACATTTATCAATATACTTATTACTATATTTGTTACCTATTTTTGGAGTGGATGAACTGATTCTAGGTAGCACTTGAAAATATCAGGGAATCCCATTTCGGTCTAATTTTGATCGATTGTATTGTGATGCGTCACAGGTTTATTCTTGGTCATCAATACTCAGGATTCACTGATGTATGAATAAATATAATAAATATAACAAAATGAATTTACGACTTTGGTGATTTTTTTTCCATGTAAATAAATCCCTTTAGAAGTTGCTAGTCGTTTAAAAACACGCAATTCAAAACTAGCTTACAAAAATACTACAGAAGCCAAAACAATAAAAGCTAATAAATTCTGCTTAATTTAGATGGCATTAGAAACTCAGAAGGATTATATTAAGAAGGTAAGTACACGATTTGTTATTTACCAAACATAAGTGCTTGTTAATTGAATAAATACAGGCACGTACAAACATAATATGAACCTTAAAGAACTTATAAAACCAAATGTGCAAACGTAGCCAACGTGACTGTTTCCATGTAAGCCTAAATGAAAAGTGCAATGAAGCAAACAAAACGTGACCCTAATACGAAAGGCATAAAGATCAATGTATAGTATGTGATGATGTAACAGATCCTGCTGCAGGCTGAACGACGCGGCGACGTTTGGGAACACAATGGAGAAACCCAGAGTTGATTAAAATATTGGACGTATTTATTGAGCTAATCGTTTAGTATATGTAACAGACATAACGTTGATCAGAGTAAATTTGAACTACTAAGAGTATGAATTAAACTGTTTTGGCGGAGTGACGAACGCATCAACTCACGAACATGAGGATGCAGGTTCTAAGTTTCTAACCTCTGAACTTAGCTTATTCTATGGGCTTTCGCTAAAGGCAATGCCCGAGACATCACAATTAAAGGCATGTGAAGTCCCTAATCAGCACTAGGTCCACATGGACACCTATAGCTCCTTGTTGCGTACATGAGCCGATGATGATGATGACTTTGAATATTGAAAGATCAATGCCCTAGCACTTAGTTGCTCTCACGAACTTGCAGTAACAGGCAACTTACAAAATAAGTTCAAATTTAAGCTGAATCATCATGATTTCAATACATGTATAATGTTGGTAACACTTGGAACAAGTGACATCCGCCATTTGATTTACACCGAGTCAATTGACTCTATGGCTCCATCAATTGAAAGATTACCTTACCTCTGCCAACCTTGGACGGGCAGATCGCGCAGAGAATTGGCACTCTCTGCATCATTCTAAGTTTTGAGAAAATCTTTTATAAGTAATAATGTTCTACTTTCAAATAACCTGGCACTTGCAGAATGACTAGGATACTCAAGCCACCGGTCGTGGGTTCTAATCCCACCCAGGAAAAACATTTGTAGGCATGAATTGTCTGTTTGTTCTGTGTCTGATGTAGTCTATCGGCTATCTGGTTACCATATCACAAGCTCTGCTTGGTTTGGAATCAGATTGGCCGTGTGTGAAAAATGTCCCATATTTATTTATGCCATGCAATGTACATTAAACATTCGCAAGTATTACATGATCAAATTAGTACTAACAGACATGTCAATAGTACAAATATGACTAATAAATTGTTGTTTATTTAAAGAGAGAATCGTTCGTCAGTTCATTAGTATTTTATTCCACGGCAATTGTATCACGTGAGTTGCACCCACACCGACGGATGGCTGCGCGCGCGCACCAACGTGAGATCTCCGAGCGTGCGCAAACGCACGTGCACGTGGACCGGTTCCACGGTCACACCCCCAATGGTGACGTCACAACGTATTTTTAGAACTTTCTTTGGCGATCTCAAAATTTCTATTGCCAATTATGGATTGTTTACTGTCGTTATGTTTTCTGTTGATTATTTATTTGTAGTGCCCCGCCCATTAATGCATCTTGATAAAGATGAAATGAAATGAAATATATTCATTAATTCAAGCCTTCACAGGCACTTATGAAACGTAATGAAAATAAATACAACCAAAATATAGTAATAACAGGTTTTTTTTACAAATTTGGGTGTCGGAAGGTCAAGTTACAATTATTACTATAATATTGGAATAAGGAAAAAAATACAAGTTTTCATAACGGGAATACCAATATAAATAGCTACGTTTTGTATCATCTTACTTGCGTATAGGGTTCATAATAGAGACCTAACCCCAACGTAGTTAGGGGAGGCTCGAGCTCCTCAGTGGAGAAGTATAAGAGCTGGTGATGATATAGAATGAATGTTTAAACTTTATTTTAGACTAGATGCTCTCCGCCGTTTCACCCGAGATCCTGGGGAATCTTCAATTTTCCCGGAATAAAAAGTAACCTATGTGTTAATTCAGGTTATAAATCATTCTTTCAAATCCGTTTCTTTGAGAATCGAATCTTCTAAAACGAGTTTTTGCGTGAAAGAGTAACAAACATACACACTCACAAACTTTCGCCTTTATAATATTAGTGTGATACATAAAAGGGAACTAAATATAAATAATACAAATACTGTTGATATTTATAAATTTAGGAAACATACATAGAATAGTACATTCTTGCCGAAATAACTATCTGTAGCTATTTAAATTGGTCTCAGTACAGGCAGACAGACAGATGTCATAATATTTCAACAATTTCAGGAACGTTTCATAATTGATTTCTTATTTTTTTGGGTTATACAAGACCGAGATTAATGACAAGTAAGTTTAAGTTACTTGTGTTTATTTCTAGTTACAATGAAACTGGTATTATAAGATTAAATGGTAATAGAAGATTAATTAGTTAAGTTTGCTATATATTATAAATCACTACATATTATAAAACAAAGTCGCTTTACGCTGTCTGTCCTTGTCTTCTTAAATCTTTAAAACAACGTAACGGGTTTTGATGCGGTCTTTTTTAATAGACTGAGTGATTCAATAGGAAGGTTTCTATACATATGCACAATATGTTAGAGAAACACTGACAATTGGAGGTTTCTTATGTGATGTATAAAGCATTGCACCCGTGCGAAGCTGCCGGGCCGCTACTTTTTAAATAAATACAACGAGGTTCGCTTATTTTGGGATAAGAATGGCCGTAAATAAAATGGGCATTATATATAGTCAAATAATTGGCATGAATGTAACAATCGGAAACCAAGGACAAGAGTAAACAAATAACTATGGGTCGTTAAACATTATCTTTTGGCAGTACTGTTTGGCACTTGGTGCAAATACTTGGAATCTTCCATTAGGAACACTTGCTAAGCTAACTCATGTAGGCTGGTGATTATTTTGGAATGGATCACCTGTTGATTTTTAATGCACAAGAGCAAGTTATATAACTTCATATGTTTGTTATGGATGCACATGTTTCGCCCTGATATATAAAGCCGAAGAGTTTGTTTATTTGCTTGAAAGGCGCAAATCTCAGGAATTACTGGTCCGATTTGAAAAAGTATTCAGTGTTAGTTAGCTCATATATCGAGGAGGGCTATAGGCTATATATCATCACGCTACGACGAACAGGAGCGGAGCATCAATAAAAAATGTTGCAAAAATGGGCAAGTGACGCTAACGAAGTTGCGCGGGTCAACTAAGATCTCAAAATAACAGTAATGCCACTCATTCTGCAGTTGATCCAAATCGTTCGCATACCCTCTGAATAACATTTGTTGACAATACACAAAAGACAAAAAAAGAAACTCGAAATACATCATTTTGATAGAAAGCCAAAAGGTGGAATAGACACTTTGGCACCGGAATGGGTCGTCGACATTCATTAAGACCTTGGACAGAAAGTACATAATGGACATCATATGACAATAAACATGTTAACATGTTTGCATAATATTATTGCGATATTTTTCACTTTCAATACAGAAATCGATATGAATAATCCGACTAATCCAACTTCTATCATCATCATCATCATAATTTTCCTCGCCTTGTCATATGTAGGGTCGGCTTTGTGCGTCATGTCTCTCCATTTCATTCGGTCTCCAGTCAAATCCACATTCACTCCACATTCTCTCATATCATCTTTTACACAATCATACCAGTCTTTCTTTGGCCTAATCTAATACAACTTCTATACTAGTTAATATTATAAATAGAAAAGATTTGAATTCTTAAACATAATAAAAACTACTGGATCGATCTGAAACCAACATTATCACGGAGTAACATAGGCTATATATATTTTATCCCCGTATTTCTATGAAAACGGGAACGCGGGTGAAACTGCGGGGTGGAAGCTAGTTAATATTATATGCGTGAAAGTTTGAATAGATGAAAGTTTGTTACTCTTTCACGCAATAGCTGAAGGGAGGTCGATGAGCATAGCTATATACTTTAAATCCCAGGTAAATTGTAGATACCCGAAACGGGGTACGGAAGCTAGCGAGTAATATCTTTATTTATAACGAATCAACGTACCCAAATTGTATGAAAACTCTTATAGATAATTTTATCGACCACTGATTTTGAAACTGCAAATAGCTCAAGGCCATAATAATTACTTGCCTTTTCAATAGTCAAGATTGTGAACTAATAACTTTCACACGACGAGGTTGCATTATAAACTACAATACTGGACCGTTATTTTAAACATAACCTACCTAAATGTACCTCTTGAAAAGCCTAATCGGACATATATGAAAAGTGTGGCGAATTTAGAAGTCTATGAGAGCTTTACAATGTATAAGAACTTTACTATCAAATGTTGTATTTCTGTTTCATATGCTCTATTATGTCCGTGAAATATCAGTTATTATTTACTTACAGGGGCACGTGAAGTTTTTGAAGGAGGTAGGGCGCAACGGATTCGTCCGTTCGAAATTGGAGCAGTCCGACTGGGGTAGTACCTCCACCTTACAGAAGACCGCAGCCAAATAACACTACATGTAGTGTTGTGTTCCTGCGGTGAGTAAGGTAGCCAGAGCTCCATGAGGAGACCCTGTAGTGGCAGTGAGGGGACCAGGGATGGAGTAGCGTCGTTTCCGTAGCGGCCCCTCGACGAGAAGTGCATTGCGCTTTGTCCCTTTCACTGCCTATACAGTTGCTCCCTTTTTTATAGGGTCGGCAACGCGTGAGTGACGCCTCTGGTGTTGCAAGCGTCCATGGGCTACGGTAACCGCTTCCCATCAGGTGGGACCGTATGCCTGTTTGCCACCCTTGTGGTAAAAGAAAAAAAAAAGTACTGTTGGTTTTCATATATATACCTATTGAAATATATTTTTGAGTCTATATTGGCTTAGTAATATATTAGCCTTATTAAATTGTGATTTGTTTTCTCATTTCTAATCTTTTACATGGCGAAATATACGTCTTATTTAAAAATCTCTGTATTTCATTCGTTCTTATCATATAGTTACAATCCAAATCAGTCTTCCAAGTCTACATAAACAGTTGCGCTAAAACGCGGGAGCGCCAACAGCATCCTGAGGGTAATTGGGGAGAAGCCTGATTGTCCACTATCGTGGCACTGGACTCGTATGCATTGCTGCGGGTCGAGTGCACAAGATGGTGGACAGAGGTTTTTAAATTAGTAATAGGTTTGATTAGATAGAGAACTGTTAATGTTACTAACATAGTAAGTCTTGTTACTAACCCATATGGACAAATGTCTGATTTAAAATAATAAATAAAACATAAATAAATAAAATAAAAGTCATGTACATAAATATATAGGTTTATAGCATTTACACGTGGAACACGAAAAAAAAAGTAAAATTGGAAACATTGTTTAACAAAAGCGTGATGCTGTAAAAGCTAGGACCTAAATGACCTAATTCAAGGTCCTATAACTTTCAGACCATTTAAGTCTCATAACTGCTCTTCATCTCAAAGCTGAGTTTATTGGCGGCTCTTCTCAGCAAAAGCAACCTTCCTAACCGAGCATTAGAGTCGACGTTTAAGCGCCCGGTGAAAGCCTATTTGAATGAATAAATATAATAGAATATTTACTGTATCTATGTGAATTGATGAAGATGACTTATATAAATGAAACCTATATTTGTCTCAAAGTTTTATATTTCTTAGAGACCTGATTTACACTAATATTATGAAGAGGAAAGATTTGGTTGTTGAAGCAAACATGCATTGAATAAAATCCGAGACTACTTGACCGATTTGAAAATTTCTTTTACTGTTGGGAAGCTACACTATCTCCGGTGAACATAGGCTATATTTTATTCCCGTATGCCAACGGGAACGGAAACTACGCGGGTGGAACCGCGCGGAGGTAGCTATACTTCATAAACTCATCAAAGCGCACACAGCTGATAAATGAAACGGTTCAACTAGAGAAGGTTCAATGGCTTTATGCACGAATTCGTGAGTTCAATGACATTCACTACAACCATAGATAATAAAGAACGCTGTTATAGAAATGGTGTTGCCATTATAGTTTGAAATAATGAATAAAAAATACTCCACTACCGTTAAATCCAAGCTAGAGTCAAATAAACCTAGTTTTTCCTATAGGCCATATTTAATACATACGGACCATATTTTTTACTTATAAAAAATGACATGAAACCATTACTTTATACCTAAAATAAACATTAACCAGAACAAATGATCTAGGCTAAATATTAGACAAATCAGAATTCTACTTAAGCTTAAAAAGCTGCCAACCTTGAAGAGACCTTTGCTCTTTCAACAGGAGAAAACCGGATTGGAGTATTCATTCCTCTTAATTGTCTGTATTAGGAACATCCGATGGATCGTTTTTAGATGATGGTAACTTCTCGACTCAGGAATAGGATGTGGAATTGTGGACCAACTCCTCATACTGTATTTTTAAGAATTTGCTTAAAATCTCATACCATATTTTTTATACTAATATTAGAAAGATGTATTGAAAAACGGAAACTACTGTTCAAATAAAACATATTTAAGTGTTAGATAGCACATTTATCGAGGAACGCTATAGGCTATATAACATCACGCTACGACCAATAGCAGCGGAGCATCATTGAATAGTATTGCGAAAACGGCGAAAACGTGACGTAGACAAAGTTGCGCGGATTAAATAGTATACTACTATACTAAACTGATGAAATGGAATGAAATATATTCAGTCAAATAGGCCTTCACAGGTTTCGGAAGGTACCTTAGACTAAGGTCCTTAGTTGTAAAACTTTGGTACCTAAAAACCGAAATGGTATTGTGTACACTATCTCAAAATAGTATAATACCAAATTAAACCTTAATATAGTGTCAATTGAATAATAAACTATACATAGTATCATATATGACGGTTCATAAACGCGCAATGTGTGAGACAGAGAATTCACGTAGGAGGCTATAAGAGGCAAATTAGATTGAATTAGACCAATTTGCAAGGCTGGACGTCACGGAGGGACATATATACATATAAGAATACATAACTAGTGGCTCCCCACGGTTTCACTCGCGTCCCCGGAGCATCTTTAATTTTGGCGAAATAAAATGAAGCCTATGTGCTATTCTAGAACATATTCGAACTTTGTGCAAAATTTCATTATGATCACTTCAGCTGTTGTTGCGTGAAAGAGTAACCTACATACATTTTTACAATCTTTCGCATTTATAATATACTAGCTGCCTCCGCGCGGTTTTACCCGCGTAGTTCCCGTTCCCGTGGATAAAATATAGCCTATGTTACTCAGTGATAATGTAGCTTTGTAATGAAAAAAGAATTATTAAAATCGGTCCAGTACTTTTCGAGTTTATTCGTTACATACAAAAATACAAATCTTTCCTCTTTATAATATTAGTGTAGAAGAAGGTGGGTGCCATATTTAGTAAAATAAAAGGTATATCTCCGCTATAAATAATGGTAAGTAAAGAAATACGCATTTAATTACCGTTTGTCTGAAATGTAGGCTTTGTAAAACTTTGTAATCTATTTCTGTTTAGTGATGTCAAATAAAAATTAGTCTATTGTCTATTCATCACCAGTAAGATCTGTGGTCTGTAATTACACATCCTCTACCTCCCACACTTGGTGTCACGCAAAACCGACTCCTGTATTATGAATGACAGGTACAACGGCGTGATTTTCCACATGTGACGACGCAGTAACTGGTTCTGTCCGGTTTGCGTGCGAAGATCAAGGAACAGATGCTAATTCTTAGCTCGGTTTGTAAACAGTACTATAGAAGGGTATCTACCTATGTTTGATTGTTATGTTGAGGTTTATGGTGCTCAGCTGTTTCATGATCGATTTATCTACACTAATATTATAAAGAGGATTTTTGTATTTTTGTATGTAACGAATAAACTCAAAAAGTACTGGACCGATTTTAATAATTCTTTTTTCATTACAAAGCTACATTATCACTGAGTAACATAGGCTATATTTTATCCCTGTATTCCCACGGGAACGGAAACTACGCGGGTAAAACCGCGAGACGGCAGTTAGTCTATACTATAATAGCAAGGATTTGGTATTTTGTTTGTTTGTAGGTTCCGAAACTACTGCATTGATCTGAATAATTCTTTCACCAATGGAAAGCTACATTATCAGAGAGTAACATAGGTTATTTTATTCACGTATTCCTACGGGAACGGGAACTACGGAGGTGAAACCAAGTAGGCAGCTAGTCAATAATAAATCCTTAACCTTTTATGGTGTAATTTTACTGAAAACTTTCCGTGATTCTATCGATTGTTCTTTAGATATTTTTTTATCGACTGTTGACAGTAAAGAGCACGTTTTTTTTTGAGACACGTTCAGTTTTATAATAAGTATGTTGATTTTAAAAAGTTAGATATATAATCTATGGCACGTGTGAAGGGCACGTGGCGAAAGACAGACACAGTTTGACAGCCCGGTTGGCTTTGTGGTTAGTGACCCTGACTTTCAAGCCGCGGGACGTGGGTTCGAATCCCACCCAGGACAAACATTTGTATGCATGAATATGTCTGTTTGTTCTGTGTCTGGATGTTCTCTAATAAGTATGTATTTAAAACGTAGTATATGTAATATATCAGCTATCTGGTTACCATAACACAAGCTCACTTTGAAGCTTACTTTGGAATCAGAGTGGCGTTGAGTGTGTGAAAAATGTCCCAGGATATTTATTTATTTACAGTTAACTCGGAACTGCGTCGCGTAACCGGTCACGGAGTAACTTTTAACGTTTTTGCAACAGGAAATAGTATCAAGGTTAGTTTAATGCCAGATGTGCCGGATGTGCAGGAATATAATTTAATAAATAAATATGTAACATTGCTTAGATATGTGTTAGAATATAGTGATTCCGAATTTTTGTTGAAGTCTGATTCTTCAAATATCAAAACTGTTCATTCCCATTTTCTCCTCAGTGACATTGTACAAACAAATTAATACATCAAAAAGAGAGAGGATGTTCTTCTTTCTCTCTCTATTAGCAAAAAGAATCCGAGAGCTGTCAAGCAAAAACCTGACCTTTATTCTAGCATTATGGTCGCAAATGAAATAAACCTCTTGGGTATGCAAGGGTCAATTGAGTTCTCATACTCACGACTATAATTGGATCAATTAAGGCTAGATTCTTTAGAAGATCAAACGGTACGAAGATGATCTATATACCTACCTACAATACTTGATATGTCAAAGACAATCCTGGGATGAGATTAAGGTACTCCTCTATGCAACAAAATCCAGAACTTTTGATCTAAAAACAATTTCTTAATATATTTCATGTTTATAAATCATTAATAACCCGGAAACCATGTCAAATTAAATGCTCGTTGCTAGGCATGCTCGTCTCATTTGAATTTCTAATCTAACACAATCGTTTACTTAATTAATTTAAACCCAAATGGCTTCAAAATAAGGTTAAAAATGTACTTTACTTGTTATGTGGATACAGAAAATTTTTATACCACAAATGAATATGTAGGTAAATACAACATAACATAATATGTACGAACACATTTAACTGAGTTCAATGAATTACTAAAGGAAAATTGCAAATGCAATATAAGAACTGGATTTATCCCATAAGTAAACTATCATTTGTATACGAAAAACTACCTAAACGATCTTTTACTAAAGGCACTTAATCTTCTAACTATTAAATCAGTCATCTAGATAAATGTTGAAAACTTGCGATCCAATGTTCTAATGATACTACACCTATTTCTGAGAGCGTCAAAATAAAAAACTAAAATTCTGCCTCAAACATACCTACCTAATAATCCAGTGTAATTTACATACTAGTTGAAGTAATAGGATACAGGTGGTCTTGCATAATCGCGGAAATATGAGAGCCAGTGTCTCCAAGGTCAGCAATGATACAGGTTCCGAACAAAGATTCGCAAAGAAGAAAAAACATCTGATACTGGTTTCAACAAGAATGATATTTACGACGCTAATCATATGGAAACCGAATATCGAATTTTACCATTTTATATAGGTAACACAATGGATAAAGATTAGTCTGTTCATGGTAATATTCCCAAGAGTATTTCATCTAGTATATGTATCAACCAAATTACTACAACAAAACAAAAAATCCAACAAGTTCTTCAACAAAAATTAAAAGTTACAAAGATTCCGCGATGACATGTTAAGGGCAATGGACCTGAAAGTAAATGCATTGAAAATAAGACTAATATTAGTAATCGAAAATACGAGACAAAATCGTAACAAGAACAAGACGCCGGAATGTTTGGACAAGGTCAAAAATGACAAATATGAAAAAGTAAATTTCAAACAAATATAACTTAAACATGTTGATAAAGTAGCTTAGGTACAGAAGCAACGATTAACCGCACGTGTATGTACGGTTATAAAAACAGCAGGTAAACGGTTTTACAACGTTTGTATTACATACGTCAAAGTCCGAACACGAATTTCCTTGGAATATAGCATTAATTAACAAACGATCAACACACTTTATATAAGACATGAAGACTTAATGAAATATGTCAAAAAAATTATCAAAGTAAAATATAATACAGCAAACTTCAAGGGTAAGAACCGGTGCTGTGTGCCAAATCGTTTATTTCTGGATGAAGAATACACGACACACGTCAAGATCACGGCAACGGATAACACAAGAACAATAGTGGAATGGTGAACAACTTACCTAGTGACACGACAGTACGGCAGTTCACAACACAACACACCACTAATGCAATTCCCTTGCCGTTGACAATTACGCGATGTTATATTATGTAGACGACACGTCCGCTCGTCATGGAGGCAGGATATCAACTGAATGATTGTTTCACATCGCGTGGCGGCTCTCGGCACTCACACATTAACAAATCATTGGATGAAAGTGACGTGGGGATACACGCTTGTATGTATGCGGTCTGACAACAAGATATACCTTGAATGACGCACTGGATTGCGTTTACTTTTGCTAATTTTTAATTATGAAAATTCTTAGTGCGATTGCAAATAGGCGGTTTGATTTCTAATGGTGGTTACATAACTTTGGTCAAAGCAGCTGATGTCCATAAAAAATTAAATATGGTAAAGTCGTGTTTTGCAATTTGATACACAATTGCATCTGAAAAGTAATTGTTATTTACTAACGAATTGAATAAACTTAAAAGGGACGATAAAATATCTGTCGATATCAGTAATTATAACTAAGTTTTTTATAGTAGGTACTACTTATGTTTATAAAAAAACTCAAAGATTTAAGTACCTACATCATCAATCGAACTACATTATATGGCATATTAATGTAAATATGTTACAAAACAAAACCAAATTTGGACCAAAAAGACTAGTCAATAAAATTCTTTTCACGCCAGCAAATCGTTAGACCGTTCAAATTACTGTACCGATCACGTGCTAAAATCTAAAAACAGAACACACTCATAATTCTACGAATTTACGATGCGTATAAAAAAGGGCTCGACTGCATTTCATTATATATACATGTGATCACTTGCGACCCGTCCCATCTTGCACACGGGCGCAACAAAACACCGCCAAACCTCCAACGATTTCGATAAAACCTTAATAAACTATACACCAAAACCTTTCTCATGATTCTATTGCTGAAAACAGTATTGAAATCCATGCAGTAGTTTTTGAGTTTATCGCAAACAGACAGATAGACGCGACACGTTTTAGAATATGTAGTGATTAGTACGTTGCCCGATGCGGCGGCTACAAGCTTCCCTATTGGTCAAGGAAAGTCTTACGATCGGACGACGCCAGTGCCAGATTTAATAGAACGCATCTCAAGTAGTTGTTGATGTCCATTAAAACAATTGTACCAAGAAACAAGTTATTTCAATATTTTAGCATTCAATATTTTAGCAGGTTTTGTCAAAAATACAAACTATAAGCCAGATTATAGACTATATTTAAAGTCGATGGAGAGCAAAGTAAATAACCTCAAAAGATTCATAAAGTAAATCACAATTCAGATGCATAAAAAAATAACGTTCTTTAATCTACTCCTAATCTATTCATAGAGGAAGAAAGTACCAATTAAAATTTTCTGCGGCTGATGAAGAATGGACCAAACAGCAAATCTTACGAACCAAGGGACAAGTTACATAAGAGTACTCATTCAAAACATAAAACAACGTGTCAAGAGCAGTGATCTATCATACAGGTGGATGCCAAGATGACGCGAACATATTATATGACTGAGCTGCTCTCATACAAGATCGAAATCTATACTAATATTGTCAAGCTGAAGTATGTTTGAACGCGCTAATCTCAGGAACTACAGGTTCGATTTGAAAAACGCTTTCAGTGTTAGAAAGTCCATTTATCTAGGAAGGCTATATCATTACGCTACGACTAATAGGAGCAGAGTATCAATGAAAAATGTCGCAAAAACGGGAAAGTGACGTTAACGAAGTTGCGTGGGTCAGATATCTTACTAATATTATAAAGCTGAATTATGTTTGAACGCGCTAATCTCAGGAACTACTGGTTTGATTTGAAAAACTTGATAGCCCATTTATCTAGGAAAGGTACAAGGTGTTTATCATCACGCTACGAATAATAGAAGCGGAGCATTACTGTCCCACGTTTGCAAAGTTGCACGGGTTGAATAAAACTCGTAAAACGATCTTAATTACAATTCTAGACACTTCATTAAGAACGACTTCGCAAGGTTAGCTGAGGATCTTAAATAATAATCATTGTCATTTCCACAAATTAACACAGTATTAAACTATTATAAGGCGTCCTAAATCACATTGATGAAAGCCGCATTAAAATCCATTGCGTAGTTTGAATGATCTAAGGGTACAGACGGCGGAAAGCGACTTTATTTCATAATGTAAATAAGATAAAAACATCTTTACATTCAAATTTGAACGCAACTTCAAAATCTACGAGCCAGAAGAATATTGTATAAGCATTGATTAACCTTATTTTTATTGGATCAAAATGATTTGCTTACTGTGGAATGAACCCATCAAAATTATTCACATTTATTTAGAAACAATAACATTATTCGGCAGTAATGTTAAAGTTAAATAAATTTGCTAAGTCTTTACAAATAACGCATCGCTTCCCAGTCACGACGGCGCAGAATAAACAACAAACAACAGAGAAATATCAACTATATTACTAGGTATATAAGATAAAGTTTTCCATGCGCCGACTGAACAAACAGACAAACAGTATAATAGCCTACCTGCAGTCACATGGAGTCATAATTCTGTCGCGTTGTACCCATCCTACGTGTATGTGGTGCAAGTGAATAAAGAAAATTATGAACATATAAATAAATATCTTGGGATATTTTTCACTAATATACAATATTTGCTCTAGTAGAATATAGATAAAAGAAGAAAAATGACGAAAGAATTAAGGTAAGTTCGGCAATACATGGCTATTCAATCAGGTTTGTTACAAAGCCAAATCAAACCAAAGATCTAACTCCAAGCTTTTCTCTGTCATAGATCTTTCAACTTGACTAATATGGATTTCTACTAATATCTGGTAGATATACAAAACATTGCTGTATCTACACTTACATACGACAGGACTGATCTGAATAATTATTTCACTATTAGATTCCTACATAATCTGTGATGAGCATTGGCTAAATTTTAACCCGTAGGTATTCCTACGGAACTGCACGGGTTTAACCGCATGGCTAGCAAAACATAACACGTTTAAAGATCAGAAGAGTGTTACAATGGTCAGTAATACCACTTATAGTAATCTCTTCTGGTACTACAACGTAGTATAAATAGAGCTTGAGTTACTGAATTGGAGCATACCACCAGAAGCCATGGTCGTCTAATTGTTTGATAGATTGCTACACGTGTTAAAACACGAGACGTTACTGTTTAACAGAAGTATGTACTCTGAACTCACTTCATATAATAAGTTGCTCTTTGTACTTACTCCAAAGGTCAGGAAATGCATGGGCTAAAGAAGGGCACTGATAAAAAGAAAACTGTATATGGATACTTAAGAAGCCTCGAATCTGTTAGGGATAGAGGAACCATTTTCACAAATCATAAAGGCACTCTATCACGCCGCCTTTCAAAAAGAGAACTGCATTAAAAACCAGAGCCATTAGTTTGAGAGCTACTTCGCCACAGTCGAGGCCTCGGGGGTTAAAAAGCAAAAATGCGGCGCAAATACCAATTAGTCCAATAATTATATTTTACGGAGAATTGTTTTATAACCATATCTAAAGATATTTACTGCCCTAATATCAATAGTAATGAATGAGTTACGGTTTTACTGGCATACAGCTGACTAGCTGCTTTTGAAATCTGTGATGAAAAGAAGATGATGCAATTGGGTGGTTAGTTGCATTTAGTGAGCCTAAATTTCAAATTTCTGTCGAAGATTCGGTTTCCATCGACGACAAACATGTCTGTTATTTCTGTGTTTAATACAAAAAGAAAGTCTGATTACAAGCTTAGTTTAGTTTGGAATCATATAAGCGCGTGTAAAGAATATCTCAGGAAATTAGCGAAGCAAAACCAATTACCTACGACATACATATGTTATTTTAACCTTAACAAAATAACAGTAGCTGTTCACGGTAAGCTCGATTCTTTGATATATATCGCTGACAATAGAACTAGTTCCCATTCAGTGCAAACATACCTTCATTATTGCAATTACATGCAAAAACATAATGTAGCAAAAACTGCTATCTATATGAATTGACGATGAAACAACAAATTACGTCATCTTTACAATTTGTACAATAACAACCTCATATAAATACCTGAGAACATCAATAATATTCAAGTTTGAGTAAATATTCCAGGGACAAAAAAATTTAGGTACTAAGTGGCAATTTTAAAACTGAGACAAATTTCATTACAATCCCTTTAATAGTTCTGGGGTGTATCAAAAATCCATCCAAATAAATGTATGTGTGTAAATGTATAATTTCAGTTGGAAGTAGGATTTCACTACAAATTATAAAACATAGTCACTTTCCGCTGTCTGTCCCTATATCTTCTTAAATCTTTAAAACTACGCAACGGATTCTGATGCGGTTTTTTTAATATATAGGAGTTATGGGAACATACACATATTTTATGTTACAAAGTGATTCAAGAGGAAGGTTTTTATATACAATACATGCATAATATGTTAGAGAAACACTGAGAATTTTGGAGGTTTCTAATGCGATGTATAAGCTTTGAACCCGGGACGAAGCTGGGACGGGTCACCAGTTATAGAATAAAATACAATGGCTAAGTTACAAAATAAAAATAATGTAATTATAAGAGACGTACAAACATGTTTACCAATTTTAAGGGTCCCATTAATCAGTAATGTCCAATCACTACACTATTATTACCTACTCTTCAGATTCATTTGAAACTTAACTCTGTATATACTATAGTAAGACCATATATTATAACTCTAAAAGAATTAGCCCTGAGTAACATAGACCAAGCATATAAAAGAATGTCAAAAGACAATGCTTAGTAAGTTAAATTTTACCCGACAGCACAGAGAGAGGGTTATTTAAATATGTATTGACACAATTACATTCTAAAACAGCTGGTTAATAAATAGTAAACATTTAACCTCTGCAATACGGGGCATTAGCTTTCAAGCAAACTAAACGAATACAGTAACTTCTGTATCGTAACAGTTAACCTATACAAAACTAACATTGAAGGAAACACACACACAGACAAATGGCGGCCATGACAGTTCGCCGAGCCTCTGGAATGGTGGACGCTGATTGGTGGAAAGCAACGCGCCTCCGTGACGTAATAGACTCCAGCGCATGCGGTTTATCGAAAAAGTGTGCTCTCATATTGAATAGGAGATAGCGGTTCATGAATAAACATAGTCAACTCGACATAAATTCATAATTTTATTTGTTACAGGACAGGGAAAGGAACGGTGATGAAAATACGGATCAAAACCTGACCTGATCTCTTTAACTATAACTATAAACAAGACAAAACCAAATACAAGCCTTTAAAAAATTGTCAATGTCTCAAATCTCATATCTCATAAAGAAGTGGGAAATGAGATGGACCAAAAATGATTGAGAAAAGTTATTTATCTTGACGACTCATGAAGTCCTGGTCATATCTAGTTCATATCATATTTCAGTAAAATAATAATTTGACGACTCAAAACGCCATCGTCTCTACAATAAAGTCTCGATATTTTAGAAAGTAGTCGACCTCGAGCGATCTCGCTAGCTGCAACTTGCAAGTGCAACATTGCCACAGAGGGCAGATAAGTGCAGTTTATCAATTTAACCTTTCACATATTTACTACACATGTTGTGTATTGAGATGTCATGAGTTTGCAGATATGAGTCAAATAGCGCGACCATTTCGAACTATAAGAGCATACATTTTATTACCTGCCATTTATCCTAAAATTTGTAATATATGTACTCACTAGCGGACCCTAGAAAATATTTCAAAATATAATAGAAAAATTTACAACGGAAAGTTCAGTATTTCATCATCATTGATAAACGAAGATGAGAGATACATGTACAAATTTCATTATTCTAAGATTATTTGATAAGATATGAGAAATCTACCAACTCTATGATAGTCGAGATAACCGATAATCACGATTATATAGATTAGAAATAACTATGTATGTGGGTAGGTATAGAAAATATGCAATAATGTACTGTGATTCGTTTAGCAGAAAGAACAAGCAATATGTACTGGCGATTACCCTGAAATGTTTCAAGCTCAGAAATCAAAATCTAGGGTCAAAAAGCCGAAAAATAAATAAATTAAAAAAACACATGTGCATCGGTTCCGAGTAAAGAAATATATTGGTAAGGCTTTAAGAAATGACTCACAATAATAAATAGATAGACCACATACAATACATCCTACTAATATTATAAATGCGAAAGTTTTCAAGGAGGTAGGGCGCAACGGATTCGTCCGTTCGAAGTTGGAGCAGCCCGACTGGGGTAGTACCTCCACCTTTCAGAAGACCGCAGCCAAATAACACTACATGTAGTGTTGTGTTCCTGCGGTGACGAAGGTAGCCAGAGCTCCATGAGGAGACCCTGTAGCGGCAGTGAGGGGACCAGGGATGGAGTAGCGTCGTAGGGGTGTGCAGGAGTGATGCCTGTTTGGCCCTTCGACGTGCATTGCGCTTTGTCCCTTTCACTGCCTATACAGTTGCTCCCTTTTTATAGGGTCGGCAACGCGTGAGTGACGCCTCTGGTGTTGCAAGCGTCCATAGGCTACGGTAACCGCTTCCCATCAGGTGGGACCGTATGCCTGTTTGCCACCCTTCATCAAAAAAAAAAAAAAAGTTTGTGAGAATGTATGGATGTATATTTGTTACTCTTTCATGCCAGAACGGTGGAGGTCGAGATTTAGCACAGAATTGAAATATGTTCTGTAACACTTAGGCTTATTATATCGGGAAAATCGAAGCTTTTAGTGAAACATAAACGGACATGAAACAGAGACAAGATAGTTACAACAGCCGGCCCACTTATATTCATTTGATCTGTTTCAGACAACTTTGGTATGGAGAGGATGTATTAAAACCTTGAAAGTGTGTGTAAATGGAAATAAAATAAGTACATATATAACAAACTTTACCTACATATTAAAATCCTAACTAAATATTAAAAATGCGAAAGTAGCTCTGTCTGTCGCTAAAACTATCAACCGATTTAAATGAAAATTGGTACACAGTCTAGAGCCTGAGAAAGGACACAGTCTACTTTTTATCCCGGGAAAATGGTCTAATAACAAATAGGTATATAAGTAATATACACATGTATCAGATGATGATAAAAATAACAATGTCATATCTTTTGAAACGGCGCAAAAAAATACAAATGGACGCAAACTATACTGTCAACGAACGTTATCAACATGGTAGAGTAAATCAAGGGTATCTAGTATCAACCGATAAAACTCAATTACCAGTTTACACACCCACTTTTGTCTGAATGCTGTTTGTACTGCGCATTGCTTTCAAGTAGGTACATATACCTTTATAATTTTATTCATATAAAACGTGTAATTCTATTCTATGACTTGAGGTATGAGAAATGTTTAATATAATGTACAATTTTGTACAGAACACCAAGTTATTTAAAGTTGGTAACTTAAACGTAAGCGAAAATAAACATTTTATTATTTACTAAGAAAAACTAATTTTCGTGCTGGTTCATCGTTGAAGCCTTTGAACTTCATAAGTACCCTATTCGGACCTAAACTGAATAAATGACTTTTAAGTAGATGTGTATACTCATATAACTTTGTATTTTTTCATTGATTTTGTAGGTAGTACTACTATTTCTACCACTACAAATCGTCTATGAATAGAGCCAATAACATTAACTAGTGAATGTAAAATGCATTAGTTAGACGAATTTATAGACATTACCTCTATTACAGGACTAATTTCCACCGCGCGGTTTTACCCGTGTTGTTCCCGTTTCCAGAAGAATATGGGGATAAAATATAAGCTACGTTACTCCCTCTAGTTGTTTCAGATCTAATTAAATACAAACAATATAAGTGTAGATTTAATTTTTTTCAACTTTTAACAATGATAAGTTATATCGAGAAAATGAGAGGAGGTGACCATCTCTTACAGTCTCTTAATAGTGAACTAGATAAATCTTATAACTTACACAATTAAGTACAGCCACTATAACATAGTCAAGGCAAAGTAAACGATATGATAATGCTATATTTATCTTCTAATTAGTAATAATGCGATGCGGGAGATATACTGTATTAATAGCAATTTATAGAAATAATAAAACTAGGTCAAAGAATAATAATTGTATCTAAGCAAAATATGGTTGCACAATAAAATTTCATAAATTCTATTGATTGCGATGTAGGCAGAAAACTAGATTATTCGGTATTCTAGTTTTAAACGAATATTTTAGTGTCACCTGTGGATATCTAGGCCAACATTAAGCTTATCTATTTTTTTTATTTTAATTTTATTTTATTTATTTATTCAAGGTCTGCTGACAGTTGTTACAATGATACATCACATAATAATAATAAAAATCTAAAAACATTCTAAAAGCACAACCAGTTATAAGCAAACACCACATGACAGAAAATATAAAAAATCAAGTACCTACACAAAAAAACACTCATAAAATTAAAATTACAATCACAATTAAGCTATTAGGCTATATTTTGCATTAGTGGCTCCCCGCGGTTTCACC
The DNA here is from genome assembly GCA_905147785.2 of Thyatira batis. NCBI lineage: Eukaryota > Metazoa > Arthropoda > Insecta > Lepidoptera > Drepanidae > Thyatira > Thyatira batis. The sequence continues at coordinate 1,612,274 of LR990510.1, read as the reverse complement.
CGCGTACCCGAGATCTTCCATTTTCCCGGGATAAAATGTAGCCTATGTCCTTTCTCAGACTCTAGACTATATGTGTACCAAATTTAATTAAAATCAGTTCAGTAGTTTTAGCGTGAAAGCGACAGGCAGACGTTACTTTCGCATTTATAAGATTAGTAGAGATATAGTATTTATGTTTGTAACTTTATAATGTGCGTGCTGTTGATGTACCTTTTTGAAATAAATACAATAAAAAAAGCAGATGAAAATAACGTACTTACCTACCTATCTATCTACACTAATATTATAAAGAGGAAAGATTTGTATTTTTCTATATAACGAATAAACTCAAAAAGTACTGGACCGATTTTAATAATTCTTTTTTCATTACAAAGCTACATTGTCACTGAGTAACATAAGCTATATTTATCCCTGTATTGCCACGGGAACGGGAACTACGCGGGTAAAACCGCGAGGAGGCAGCTAGTCTATTATACGATACCTACTAAAGGTGAAGAATCAACATCATAAACTGCAGATGTCGTGTTAAGATCGATCGATGGTACAGTGTACACATCGGCACATTCCGTTACCGAGGTACGTAGGTTCGAAGCAGTAAACACCATGATTAATGGCTTTAGCAAACATTATGACGGTTTAAAGTTGATGAGGAAATTGATGGGAGGAAACCTAATTTAACGATAGCAAAGAGATAAGATAAGAAGATATATTTTATGTTTAAGTCATGCGACACGAAATTAATACAATGTAACATAAAGTTATTTTTTAAATTGATAAATGAATTACTTTTATGCGCAAGAGTTTATATTTCGTTAGAATCGAAATACTATTGAGTAGGTACTTTAGGGATCAAGGATATCTATAGACTATAGCGTATATCTTAATTAGTAACATATTTCACAAAAAACTCATCCTACGTCAAACTCTATCCTCGGACATTTTTCAGAAATTCAAATTCCAAAGTATAGCTGAAGAGAATGTTTGTTTACGTGAACACGCAAATCTCAGGAATAACCGGTAACTGGTCAACTGGTATCGAGGAAGGCTATACATCATCACGCTACGACGAATTGCGGAGCATCAATCAAAAATGTTGCAAAAACGGGCGAGTGACGCTGCCAAAGTTGCGCGGGTCAACTACTTCATTATAGATATTTACATCATCTCTTTAAAATAGTATTAAACCAAAAGCAGGCTCAACAATACCGAGCTCGTTTAGGAACACCCATAAATCATCATCACCATAATTTAACGGCTTCCGCCAAATCAATTGTATTAATGGACCTCTAATTTTAATATACGATGCAAACAAATTGATTTCAACGCTAAAATTAACCTTGATTTGATACATGTTTTTGATACTGTAAACTACGCAATTTATGAAGGAACCTTCAATGTCATTTCACAAATTGGCACAATAGAACAATATTTGCAAGTATCAATTAAGATTGACGGAATGACGCCATGTTGAATGACGTACAGACATTCGGACATTACGTAAGTTGTACACGCATATGAAAAACACGTTTAAAATTAACATATACATACTCTAATGCTTGTTTCGAAAAGTTGCTTTTGCAGAGGAGCTGACAATAAAGTTAAAAGTTGGTTTGAAGGTAAAGATAGCGATTTAGGTACACATATATATATATATATATATATATATTAAGTTTAAAAAGGTTACTGATATTATCAATTGGCTATAGTGGAGTAAACGAAGCGAAAAATACGGTCTTACCTCCGAATTTTTTTACTGTGAACCGATTTGCATGAACTTTTTGGAATTAGGCTCATCTTACCCTTAACTTTAAAAGTGAAAATGATCTGAACTCCGCCTATTATTTTTAAGGGGTGTAAACCATCCCTTAATGGAAAAAATTACATTGAGCCATTTTATCGCTAGAAAACATGTCTAATAGCAAATGGTGAAATTGTAAAGTATTTTCTTACATAATTACCTCATATTAAAATCATTTTCAACCCCTTGAAAATCTTACAACCCTTGCAAATGTGTCATAGTATGGTATAAATATATACCATATAAATATATTATGGCGATAATATTTGTGTATTATCGCCATAATATATTATTAATATAGGTTAGGGTGCGGCGGGGGTGGCCCTTGGGCCACCCTTAAGCCTCGAACGTCTAAATGTTCTGAAATGAACACAAAAAAAGTGACAAAGACTTACTGTCCTAACATAACATTGATTACTACGCCCAAATATAGTTATTTTACATATTGCCGGTGGACCAGCAGGTATTCCATATAATTCCGAGGAAATTTTACATTTCCTAGGATATCTATGCATTAAATAGTTTTTCAAACAATATTGTACACAGTTCCTAAATAGTATCGGAACTGTACACATTTCCTAGGATTTGTATTCAATTCCTTGATTTCATACATTTCTAGTAGCATATATACACATTACAATAGTTGTGGGTCTCTATTATACTGCGTACTTTCACATTGCTCCAAATATTCGCACTCCGAAATTTTCAGTTACTAAGTAGATAAAAATATGTTCAGTTTTTGGACCATAACTCCTTCAATTTTCATGCTATCACAAGTTATAAAACACCATTGTAAAGGTAATTAAAAGAGCTACAACATCCTTTATTGCAATATATAGTAAAAAACCTTTTTCTGAAACGGTGAAGGGTTAAAGGGCTTAAGAGAGGCTCTGATTCCGCTGCCACGCGCTCTTTAAACAATCATAACTCCGTCAATTTTTGTTTCACAGAAAAACCAAAACATCCAAATTGTTTGTCAGAAAATTATCAATTTTTTTATTTCCACACTTTTATACGTATCTGTCGTCCTTTTTGAGATATTATGAAAAATAGGGTGGAGTTTTATAAATATTTGAAAGTTTGTTTTTTATATAATCATGAATTTTTTGAAAAATATGTGTCCTGAAGCAGCCAAACTGATACTATCCATCAAACTCTTCATAATAAAGTTAATTCTAGGCGGAATACGATTAATTTTAATTATGGTGGAAATGGCACTTATGAAACCCATTGATTTAAAAGAAAAAACATTAGATGCTCCCCTTATTTGCAATACAGCTCACTTATTTTACGTGCAAAAGACTTTGAATAGTGCTCATTTTAAAGCTTATTTTATGCACTACAAAACCCCTTTGTATTAAAATGCATAAAATGCATCTGCTCGCCACTAGATGGCATTGACCACATCGATTAAATTTCAGATAAAATAAAACACGGCTTTGATCTTTAATATCTAGCTTAATATTGCACGTAGAATACTTTATAAAATACCAAATTGTTCATTGTTTTACCTGGGACAACTTTGTTCTTGATGAAATTTTCGATAAACGTATATTTTTGGAGATATTTGCAAAAAACCGATGAAAACCGTGAAAAAATTGCAAATTTTCAATAGCCAATAACTTGAAAAGTATTGGATTTTTTGAAAAGCTTTATATATGATTTTTGCTTAAAATTAGGCCTTCTATTGATATCCGAGGCAATTTTGAAAAAAAAGAAATTCACCCCCGAGAAGGGGTGGCAACCACACCCAGGGTGGTTGCGGAGTTCAAATCATTTTCACTTTTGAAGTTAAGGGTAAGATGAACCTAATTTCAAAATTGTATGCAATTCGGTTCACAGTAAAAAAAAACGGACCCATAATGCTTCGTTTACTCGGCTACTAGTCTATAATTCGAATTGGGAGCCTATAATAAATATCCTGGGACATTTTTCATACACGCCCAATCTGATTCCAAAGTAAGCTTCAAATGAAGCTTGTGTTATGGTAACCAGATAGCTGATATACTACATATGACAACGAGTGGCTCCTAGCGGTTTCACCCGCCTTCCCAGGAGACCATCCTAGGAGGTAGGTATTATAACAGAACATATTCTAACTCTGTGCCAAATTTCATCACGATCATTTCAGCCGTTCTGGCGTGAAACATACATCCTTGCATCCATACATACAGAAATGGATATTTATTAAAGAGTCTGTAAGCAACTATACTTAAACATGGCTCTAACATAAATTTATGAGTACTTACAACACTTAAGTGGTAGGTAGTCCACGCAACTGGTTTCTGGAAAGTGATTATTGAGTCCACAAGTTATTCCGGGTTCATTAACTAGAGTGAGGTCGTGTCAATTTTCCATCATAACTAATATTATAAATGCGTAAGTAACTCTGTCTGTCTGTCTTGGTTTCACGCTAAACTACAGAACCCTATTCAATGCAAATTCGTACACAGATAGTCTAGAGCCTGCGAACATAGGTACATAGTCTTCTCTTTATCCCTGGTACGCGGGTGAAACCGCGGGGATCCATTAGTTTATACCTACTAAAAGATTGTAGATAAATACAATCTATATATAATAATCGATTTGCAGACGCATATAGAAGGATTTATTTAATTAATGATGATGCATAGAAGATAAATCTCATGAAAGACTTTAAAAACATTTATATTGAAATACTTAATTTCTTAGAAGCTCAAAAATATGAATTAACTGAATAGCTTCCAAATAATAGGTAGGTAGAAAATAAAACAACAACCATTTATAATAAATGTCATGGTCACAAATAAAGAGGACACGCGTAAACTGGTTGGCTTATTAATATGGTATTAATTTAATTATTGGTAAAATAAGTAGGTACCTATATGCGAAGATTATGCTTTAAAGCTAAGTTATTAGTCTTTATAGTAAGTAGGAATTTCGAATACTAATGAACCATGCTCATTTAAATTGAATTCTAAACTTCATGGAATGACCGAAACAATGACAAGATCAATAAAGCCATTTTCGTTTAAGGCATAAGTTATGAAATTTTGGTAAAAATGAACTACAGGTTCTACTAACAATGTATAATTTGAAATCTGTCGAAGTCATAGCAACATAAATACTTTAGATTAGATGATGACCATGTATGTCTACAGGTCTTAATTCTGTCATATTTAGGGTCCACGCAGGATATGAGATAAACCAAACGTTTATTTTATAATAAATTCAAGTAAATAAATGAACTAAAATTTATTCTCTTTCATTCATTTTCGTATTCGTTTTATGTTTTGCGCAAAGTATTTACACATCAACATAAGTAATGCATGAACACCTGCATTCCAGATATCTGCGCCGGCGCCGATGGCGGTGCATACGTGATTGTGGTCGTGTACAGCGGACCAATCACAGCCCTCCGCGGTAGAGGCGCGGCGCTGACGCACACGGCTTACGCAATTCACCATAAAATTGTATATTGGTCAAATTTAGTCATTCTCCAGGAAACTAACTTGTTTATTGGCAAATAACTGGTTTTTACACTGTCTGTTATAAAATTTCTCGGGACAGATTTTACATAGCATGCCCACAATATAAGCAGAAATTAGAATACTAAACAGCTGATTTTTTAGAACTAAGTAGGTGGGTGTATTTCTAAAACACGGTTAAGGACACAATATACTGAAAATAAGATTAATTTTTCGAAATGACAGCGATTCCCAAATTATGCACACCTTCATATTAGCAATCCAGGACTACAGTTCAGCAAAGGATTGCTGATTAAAGTCAAAATATTAATATTGACTCCTACACACTAATTAAACAGGTTTGTTAGTACTTCATGCAAACCGGATCAGCATATCTAACCATCACAACAGGACTATAGAAGTGTGAAACAGGCAATAGGTTGAAAGTCTAGTCTAGATTGTTACCTAGTCAATGAATCCACCTAAGGTCTCCTCTATCTTAAAATTGGCTAGAAGAGATCATAAATGAAAACGCCACCTTCTCTCTTTGCTATGTTTTGTCTGCTTATTTTATTATGTTGTGTATTATTAGTATTTAAAATTAATTATTCCTTTAGATAGGCATTGAATGAATTGTCAACTCTAAGACTTTGTTCAGAAGGTTAAACTTGCTAAGCTATTTAGATATCTAGTGAACAATAATATAAAAGATTTTTAGGATAAGAATAAAAATTGTACAATAGTTAATAAAATAGTAGTACTACTAACCCGGCCTAGTCACTTGACCCATTTATAAACCGACATAGAAATTTAAATCTGGTTTCCAAATCAAATATGTATGCTCATGCACAAGATATTATCTAATATCATATAACAAAAAGAGACAGGACATTATAAACCAGTTTTACAAAAAAAAACTAACATAACCATATTGTGTGATATTTTCAAGATAAGTTCTCAGTTAAGTACAAAGTAATTTATGTGAAAATAGAACATGTCATATTCTTTATACAAAGCCAATCTGATAACAAAGTAGCAAGCTACTATGGTAATAAGATTTACTACATATACTTATTTTTTTAACTCCAGTCTCCAATCAAAATTGTTCATAATACATAAAACACACAAACATTCATTCTGGTTGGGAATCCAACACATCACCGGCAGTTTGAAAGCCAGAGTAGCTAACCGGCAAGCCAACGGGAAAACAAAACATGTAGAAATATATTATAACAATGAAAATGGGTATATATCTGTACCTAATTGGATGACTTTGTAGGTAGGGTCAGCTAGCTATGCTTGAGTTTTGTCAATTTAATGCTATAATGATTAATAAGTTTTCATAAGTTACCCCTGCCTTAATGTTATAGCTGAATTGGTTGGTTGGATACATTGCTATCATTCAACAACAGGCACTAACTTTAACATAACATATGAACAATTCAAGTGAATCAAAAATGTATAAAAATCCAAAATTAAACAAAGAAAATATTAGGTAATTGTATCATTTACAGGTGTAACAAAGAAAATAGAAAACTAAAACATGGAGGTTAGGTAATTTATAAGGTTTAAACAAAATGTGGAAACAGGCTAATAAATCAAGTCAAAAAAAATGTTACATACACATGTGATTGGTAATTCTGTATAGGTATCTGATATGGACATAAATACATACTCATATTATTGAGTAAATTTTGCACAAATAGCTATATATCTATTGATATGGGTATGCACATCATATTAGTAGATTTATTCAGTGCAACAATATTTTATATCTCAGTAATGTCAGAAAAATAATCCATACTAATGGTGGAGGTAGATCCCATAGATTTGTTACATTTTTTTGTTTTATGATTTAGTTCACTTTGGAAAACAAAACAGGCTAAATAGACAAAAGATAAATGTAGGTACTTACATTAGTTTTGTAGTTTTTCTTTATAGCACTAATCTTCGCTTTGCAAAAGCACCGATTTTTAACACTGATAGGTCTTACAAGTTATTGTAGGAAATGTGAAACAACCTTGATACCCTAATAGCACCCAAATAGTAGCTTTTTGTAGGTAGTTTTCGTACATCCACACTTAAATTACTTTACCATAAATATATCACTTAGTCTAATGTTAATTTATTGATATTTAATAAATAATCATAGCGAAAATATAAGTACTCAGGTACAGTTTCCAGACAACAAAATATTAGGTATACCAGATTCAAAATGGAAATCTGTACAACCATACATTTTGATTTTTGTTTGACAATGACAGACAGGAACACTGAAGTCAACCAAAAAAACCAACAGCTGAGTTGATAGGGATGGGGTCTCGATAGGCAGGACATACCAATCGATATTTTTGAATTAGAGATTTCGTTAATTATATATTTTATTAATGTAGGTATTATCTAAAATATTTATTTCAGATGTTACACACAAATACGTTATTTCATTTACCATCTTACTTTTATCAACCAAACACCCGCCATATTCAATTTTTTTTTGAAATCTCAATACATGTTTTGTAAAAATCGCAAAACATTTTAATTAAGTGAAAAGTCGTAAACACAAAAATATTATGTATATGATATTGCGACGCATTTAAACATAATGTCCTGTGAACTCCTGTATCGATTCAATATTGTAAAGCGCGTTAGAATCGATTTGGACAGGCCACAACAACATCACTAAATATTAAACTGTGTAACGGCTTTCTGGCGGGAACTAGTAAAATGACGTTTTCTGTTTTTATAACCTAAGTTTTAGTGAAAAAATAAGACCAATTATTGTTATTACTCCAATAAAAAGTGTTTTTTTCTGATAAAAGTGCACAAAAAGGACTATTTGTTAATGCATTTAAACTTCTCAACATGTTAAGCGCATATATTAGATCAAGTAAGTAGATACCTTCTTATTTACATGGATGGATATAAGTACATACCTAGTTCATACTTCAATTTGTAGTTTGTAGATCCTATTATGTTTTTGTAATAATCAAGTAATAGCTGGTAAGATCTATTGTTCTAATAAACATTGTAATAGGTAAAAAAACATTTTTTATTTGTTGGCTTTCAAATTAAACATTATTTTCTTATTAGACTATTACAGTTTTACTTGTCGCAGTATCTAATAATTCTGTGCTTTGTAACTGGTAGATGGAGGCATTTATGTATGAAGGAAGTATAAATTGAAAGAATGGAATTAATTTGATTATATATAATAATTTATTTAGGTTATTTTTTTGATTTTATATATTTGCTTAGATATCTAAACTAGAATAATTATAATAATACTTACTAAAATTATAATATACATCACATAATAAATAATACATATATATACACATACATAGAAAATATAGCTAATTTATAAATTTTCGAATATATATTATACATACAGCCAGATTAAATATAAATCGTTATTAATCGAGTCCATATTCGGTCCGCATCGTGTTTATTATTTTTTCACTATTTACGCTTTGCATGAGGTGGGTACTCTGTACTGCCTGACCTTAGGCACTCCAGAAACTTGAGGGTTCTGGCCTTGGCGGATCTGGTCTCTGAAGGCCCAGAACTGCTGGTCCAACTTAGGACGGCACGTCACCTGTGCAGCTTGGACCCTGTACCCATCACCACGGCAATGGGACTGGCAGGCGGGCAGGGGAGTGGTCGAAATGCACATCTCAACATGGTTCTCGTAGAACTGTACCTGCTGCTCCAGTTGGCATGGGCCTTGCTGTTTCTTGTAGCTCCTGGACCTGTATACGCTCTCAGAGCCGTATTCTTCCTTGGACTCTTCCTTAGCCCTCTGCCATTCCTCGTCAGATTGGAGGATGTTGGTGAACTTGTTCTGGGGCTGGTAAGCTTGGTTCTTCGCTTCCTCCTTCTGTTGTTGGGTCTTAGGGTCGCTGTTCTCGTCGTTGACAGAGAATGATGCACCGTAGTGTTCTGGTTTGTTAACAAGGCCGTTAGGGGTGAGGAAGTCGTCACGGGGCTCACCGCTCATGAAGCCGCAGATGCCTCTTGTTCGGTTCCTGTGTCCATCGGAGATGACCACCAGACGTTCGCCATCGTACATAGCCCTAAGGTTCTCAGGGCGGATGTCCAGCATCAGAACACCGTCTGGTTGAGTGTAGTATTTGAGCAGAGGCTGATCTTTAGCGTCATCCCAGTAAATGGTCAAGTCACCATCGGAAACCTTCTTGGCATTAGTCTTAACGTTCACGTTCTGTTTTTTGGATCCTTGCGGTGCAGGGCGGATTTCGATTTCCAGTTCATTGCCGGTTTGAGACCTGGAAAGTTTAATATTTTTTATTTTAACATTATGTACCGTTTAAGAGAAATAATAATAATTTTTATTTCAACCAAAAAGTTCTAATGAAGTACACAATATTATGTATTCAAAAGTTATTTACATTTTCGGTAATGATTGAAGAGGTAGCAATAAAACTTATCTATTTATATATAATGTATGAAGTAATTTTAGTATGTCCTGTTATGATCTTAGTAAGACTTTCTGTAAGCTAATTGATCAGTTGACTTACTTGTAGGATATGTAGACCTCCTGTTCGTTGTCTTTAGGTCTCCTTGCGAGGATAGCCAGCTGTTCGTTGGAGCGGCTCTGCTTGGTCTCGTCGGACATCACCACATGCCAGGAGCGGCTCAGGGTGTAGTCGTAGCTGCGGTTGCTGAAGGACCTGATTTGGCTACCATCGACTGAGCAGTAGGCTGTTGAAGAACAATATAGGTAAGGTTTTGCTTTAAGACTAAGGTTTAGTATTGTTAATTAAGTTAAACACCACTTACGTTGGAACTGATGGCCTGTGTAGTAGTTCTGGACACGCTCATAGGCTGTCTGTGGTGAGTAGATAGCCAAAGCACGGGATGTAACACTTGGAATAGGCACATTCTTCATCCTTACGTCACCGTATCTCGAGTTCAATACCAGGTTCAATGTTCTGTCAGTGTAGGAAGCGTCAACCTCAATTTCAAGTTTGCCATCGGCAGTAGTCTTCAAGGGGTTTACTTCTGTGTACCAGAATCCGTAGTATTCAGCAATTTTGTATGCTTGGTAAACCATGTTCCTGAATGCGGGGCTGACGTCCTTGTATGTTACGGATGCCTTCAAATGGTCAGGAGAGTGAGCCATAACGATCATTTTGTGGCAAACGTGTTGGTATAAGTTACCACGAGCAATGTCTTCAGCGCACCTCTTCATCTGAGGGAGTTTCTGGAGTTCCTCGGTATATTTCTTGCTGCGCTGAGCCTGCCCTTCAATGTGAATGTTTCCTTTACCCTGGTATTTGATGTCAGAGACAAAGGACAACTTCAGGTCGTTACTCAGGGCCTTGAGGAGGTTAAGGGACCATATTTGGGGCTTCTGTACTTTGCCGACGGAGTTGAGCTGGGTATTGCCTTGTTGAGCCGAGTTCCTGGCAGCGAAGAGAGAGTACTGGATCTTAGGGTCGACTGGACTGCTACCAAGGGCGGCAGTTATTATGTATTCTTGTTTTTGTGGGCCTTCGAAGGTGGCGCTAAGGTCAACGATTTGGACATTTGCTGTGTTGATACCGGCGGCGACCTGCTTGGCCATCTCTTGGCGGCGTTCCTGGCTGTTGGGTAAAACGTTCTTTTGGTTTGCAGCTGCTCCCATTTCACCACCCTGTTTCTGGTTGTGGTATGTATCTAAAAATCAAAATGAGATATCAGAAATGTGTTTATCACATATTTATATCAACTATATTTCATCTATCTAGTTTCCATACTGTAAATATACTTATTATACCTGTAAACATACTAATATTTATTGACTGTGTGTTTAAAAAATTTACAATTAGAAGTATATAATAAAAATATAATAAGTTTACGTACCAAATGCAACGGTGAAAGTAGCAGCCTTATTCTGGGATTGTTTGCCAAGATGTTTCAAGTTGAAGTGCGTCATAGCGACATCTCTTTGGTATAGGAGAGCAGCGATGTTTGAAAGGAAACCACGAGACTGGAACATGTTAGCTACACTGCTGTAGTCTGAGGAGTAAGAGTATCCTTGAACTTGGAACTGAATGCCGGTGCTCTGTCCAAACTTAGCATCAGTAGCGATGACCTTTCTGGGACGTTCGATGACCTTTGTGGTTGGGTCCTGAGAGATGGTTACCAAGGTATCTTTCTTCTGGTTTGCGGTGTACGGCCAAACGCTGTAGTGAAGAACAGTGCTATCCTGATCAGGCCGCAGCGGTTCCACCCTTATTTTGAACTGGCCTGACTTCATTTCCACGTTAAGTTTAACTGGGATTTGAACTTGGAACTTGTTAACAACACCGGCACTAGCGTACTGGTTAGATAGGGTATCCATGAAACCTGCGCTACCATCAATGTTTCTTGCGAAGGTGAGCTGTACTTCCTTCTCCATATTGCCAGAGTATTCCCTGTTTTCTTGAGATGGGTAGTTGATCTGGCCCTTAAGTTTGCTCTGGATGTGGATAAGAGTAGGTTCCTTGTATTTGTAGATGAAAGGCATACCCATAGCGACTGGGAACATGATGGATACTTGGGCCTGGTTAAGGACTTTAGTGTAATGCTTTTCGACGCCATTTTTCACTTCCGATAGGTATTTCTTGATGTCAATGGGCAGTTGTTTCAGATCATCCTCACTAAATGTAAAGTATCTCTGCTGGTTAATAAGGTCAATATAGATGGATGCTTCCAGAGGATTCTGGGGGTCGCGTTTGAAGTTAATCATCTCGGGGATCTTATCAGCTGAGAACTTGTGGTTGGAGTCTGATCTGGGATACTGTTGGGCCATCTGTTGTCCGAAGAATTCCACAATTTGCTGGACGCTCGAGAAAGATGTTGAAATCTGTCAAATAAAAGAAAAGTCAGAACAAAACCTTTTAAAAATAAAGTGATATGTTTCAATTGACTAACTTAAAAGTATCTTACCGTGTTTTCCTTATTCCATCCACCGCTCTTGCTCCTCTGGGAGTATTTGAACTGTTTTGGGATCAGGCTGTCCTCACTACCGATGTGGGAAAGGGCGCTGAAGATGCCAAGCTCGAAGTTGTTCTCATGATCATCACTGAATGACTTGGTCGAGTACTGGTAGCCGAACTTCTCTTTGGTCAGCATTTGCTTGACAGACTGCGCTGTGCGTTTTCTAAAATATAAAAGAAGATTATCATGAATTGATTGTAAAATAGTAAGTAAATAATACAAAATTTATGATTATTTACAAAAAAATTATTTAAATTTATGATTTGTTTATTTATTTTATAATAAGTTCTATCTATATAGTAGCCATATAGTTATAAGTTATATCACGAAATAAATTATTACAATAAAAAACTTACAAGTCCGCAACATGCGGGTTTTTCAGTTCAGCAGCAGATTCGATGGCAGACTTCAGAGCAGCACGGACCTGTACACTTGGGTCATCATGTGTCATTTGGGCCATGGATTGCATCATAGTAGCGGTGGGATTAGCCATGAAGATATTGTGGATAGCAGCCACCCTCACTTCGTAGGGCTCAGCAGTGTTCTTCAGTATGCTGTAAAGCACGGCGCGGGCGTATCTATCCCTCTGGTAAGCCAAGACTTGTAGGTTCAATACCATTTGGACACGCAGGTATGTGGAAACTGGGATCTTGCCTTCCAAGTATGGTGCAAACACATCAAGGATGTCACGGTGTCCAAGGTTACCAATAGCCCTGATGTATACCTGGGCTCTGCTGTTGTCTTCACGCTCGATAGCTTCTTTAAGTTCTTTAGCAAGGTAAGGAATGACTGTGTCGGGAACAAACCTGTCATGCTTGTGAGCTAGACGGCCGTACATGTGGGTGGGATAGAAAGAGTGAGCAGTCTCGTTATTAACCTGGGCCATGTTGATGAGCTTTGTAGCAGCTAACAAAGCCGTGGTGTTAAGATACCTCTGTTCAGTTACGTCGGCACTCTTGGCAAGTTCCAAGAACTGGATCATCAAGTCTTTGGTTGGGTAACGAAGGGTGTTTGCTAATGTAGCAACAACTTGAGCGGCCTCCTCGCCCTGCAGTTTCTTGCTCTGTATCCAGATCTTGATCTGTTGGAAGGCTGGGAACGTACCGGCTTGAACTACAGCGTCACGGTAGATCATCCACATATCAGCTTCGACTGGGTTCTTGGAGGACTTGGTAACCTCGATAGTACGGCTGGTCTGGACTAATTGATCCTTGCTCATAGCAGCAATAACACGAACAAGAATATTGAATTTAGAGAGGAAGTCAGCTTTGGGCATATTGTTGGGGTTCTGGAGCTGTTGAGCGATGTCCTTAAGGAGCTTCTGTGCGTTAACCTTGTTTTGTTTCAAGTCTACTCTGGGCTGTGGGCTCATGTAAAGAGCAGCGTAAGCAGGCTCATTGTTACTAGGTATATCATCGTTGATGTAAGCAGATGACGAATCACTGGAACTGGATGAGCTGTGGGAACGGTCGTCAGTGTCTTTCCGGAGAGCCCATTCATTATGAGCGGAACGAGAAGCCCTACTTCTAGGCATGCTGTGTTCATGTTCATAAGATTCAGATGATGAGTCTTGGTCATGGATTGCCACTTGGTTAGGTGCAACAGAGTAGAGAAGGCTCGAGATTTTACGGCTTCCCTCTGGGATTGGCCATGCAGCTTCATTGTCCTGTTCGGCGGAAACTAATTGGAATTGAACTGAACTGGATACTTCAACTTTCTACTTTCCGTACAATAGAGGGTGGACATGGACGGTACTGGTGGTCTCAGCCTTGTAAATTTGGCCTTGTTTGCCGACGAGGATGCGAGAAGTAGTGGCACGCTTGATGAACTGTTCTTCATGGTTTTTGTGAGCTGTGCCAGTCCATTCAGCACCATCAGGAACTCCAAAGTGATAAGCGACACGGTGGTGGCAGTGTCCGTAGTTCTTGCTCTTGGTAATTTCAATGAGCTCAGCCTCCGAAGCAAAGTTAGGGAGTTCACGACGCCATTCGGAAGCTACAGGTGAGACAGAGTACAAGGTTTCGCAGTCACCTGTGACATCAGCTTCCATCTTGCTGAAGAGACCCTGGAAGCTGTTCCTGTCGAAGTTATCCTGGGAGCTACGAACATTGCGGTGAGCAGACAGATCAACTTGCAGAGCACCGATCAGACCCTTCAGTAAATTCTCATGAGGGAGAGAGACGGATGACGGAAGGTTGAAAGAAGAGACACGGCCCCCTTCAAGGGAAATTTCGAATGGTTTGTCCAGGCCCTGAACAGGCTGGTACTTGAGCTCAGCTGGAAGAGTCCTATCGCCCGGCAGTTGTTGGTGAACTTGGGCGTGCTGAGGGTTCTCCAGCTTTGCTTGAAGTTGTCCAGGGGCCTTAACGCGGACGATGAAGCGAGCTCTAAAAGCGTTGCCGCTGCTAGCTCCCTCCTGATATTGAGCCAAGGTTTGGGATTCCACATCATAACGGTACAGTTTTCCAGTTTGCCAGGGCCATTGTGGTTGTTGTACTTCTTGGCTTCGCTCACTGAGCCTGCCTGATGATGCGGCCGCTAGAAAGAGACACAGACTTTTTTATTTATATGCGGCGAGATGTACATTGTACACATCTTTGAATATTTTTCCGGAGATGTGCAAGGGTTAGATACTATAACGTTTATTAAAAAGAAATTATTATAAGAGTTATGATGGCGTAATCGTTTCAATTTAATCGATGAAGACATGACAATTTAATTCGCAATCAAAAAATAATATCTAGGTATATTTATTGCCAAAAACGAATTGATTCGCTGACACGAGTTATGGAAGAAGATATAACGGGAAGATAGAACGGGACATATAATTCGATTTATGTTCAAAATTTCAAGAAAGAAATATTGCAAGGAATAGAAAAACACTTACCAATAAGCGCCGCTAGAACCAAGATCTTCATAATTGGTCGTTTATCCTTTTAATATTCCTTAGATGTTCCTTACTCTTCGAGAAGAATACTTCTGATTTGTCGTGGAAGGGACCAGAGCTTATATAGTCCGTATGTTTTACACGTGTAACAGGGTTTAAGACTGATACATGACCTTATTTACTGCGTGGATTGATAACAACAATGTAATAGGCGAAAGATTTAGCTGATGGAATCAATAATTAGATCAAAACTTTGTAAACAACTCTGTGTAGTCTACATAGTAAGGTTTTATGCGCGTTTCTATCATACTGAATTGAAGTATTGGTTTAAAAGTTCATAATAAAACTCATAAGATTGAACGAAAGCTCATTTAACTTTTCGGAACTTTTCATAAACTTTGTGGTAGACGAAACGGACGAAATCCTGTAATTTAATATCGGTATATAGGTAACAAACGTATTAAATATTTATTCTGGTCTCCATAAATATAGGTATTTCTTTTACAGAACTACATCCCGACCCTGTACGTGGCTACATGTCTTTACCAGCCTACGAGGTGAAGAAAGCTGTATGTATGTAGTATGTATTTAAATAAAAGTATATTATGTAGTATGTCAGCTGTCATGTGATATGGTAACTAGATGTTACCATATCACAAGCTCTGCTTAATTTGGAATCAGATTGGCCGTGTGTGAAAAATGTCCCAGGATATTTATGTATTTATTATTAAATATAGCTTTGAATACAAAGTTTTAAAGCTACATTCTACCGTGTAGAGGTATATAGTTGAGCCGCGCAACTTCGTTGGCGTCACTTGCAACATTTTTGATTGATGCCCCGCTCCTATTCATATTAGGGTGATGATATATAGCCTATAGCCTCGATAAATGGGCTATCTAATACTGAAATCATTTGTAAATCGGACCAGTAGTTCCTGAGATTAGCGCGTTCAAGCAAACAAACTCTTAGCTTTATAATATTAATAGAGATTTATTTTAAAGTTATTTTACATTACTATGTTTCATATGCATGAAATATAATAATACCTACAAAACATATTACAGGCCATCTCACTTGACACCGCGTGTTCAATTTAATTAATTGGATCCTTGGAATATCGCTTTATCTGTTACCTTGCACTTAGGTGTTATATAGTAAATAGGTAGTTATCTGATCAAATCTAGGTCCTCGATGGAGACGCATGAGCTACAAGCTATTTCACACATTTAGTAAAAATCACTATTGTATTAGATTTAAGTTGGTTTTTGAAAAGAGTAATTAAGTGGTGAGTTTATTGGCGGCTTCTCAGTAAAAAACAACTTTCAGAACCGAGCATTAATAGTGACTATTCATTAGTGCTTGATTGAGGCCTGTTTGAATAAATAAGATTTTGATTTGATCTGATGATGAGGACAAAAAAGCACGTAAATTGGAAAGTTAGACTCTGTATGAGAAAACGTGTATTATATTATAAAAAAAAACTTCCAAAATATGATGTATCCATTTTATTTTACAACATTTGAGCATTACTGTTAACGGCAGCAACTGCCATGAAACTATACTTAAGTAAAATACTTAAAACTGTCCAACGAAGTTTAGACATATAAAAACTAACTAATGAGCAAAAACAAGAGATCTTAATATGGAAAATAAATCTTAAAATTAACAATAATAATAGAGATTCTTTGGAAAGCATGCATTTTGTACATTTTGTAACGTATCTTAAAATCTAGCATACATTCGTCAAGTTGATTTGATATATAAATGATATTTTTTTAACTGTTATTCTTAATAAATAATTTTGAAAATATGTATAAGGATTGGCTGCTTTTTTACATTCTTATCATATTTAATAATTTAAAGAAATCATTAATTTTATTTTCACGTATTTCATAATTTTTAATATATTTTTACAATCTCTGTACTTATTCACATTTCATAAAAACATATAAAAGTTAATTGCAATAACTTAAAAACTAATTGAGCAAATATAGGTGCAAATGGAAGAGCATATTACTATCTAAAAAATAATATGCTAATAGTGTCTAAATCATGTCTTTTTAAAGAGATCTGTGTTAGACACAACATATGGAAAAATACCTAACTAAGAAACATTAATTTTATTTTACTTAGCTTAATATAAGAAAGGCATAAAACAGTCTAAATTGAATTTTCATATAAATTGAGCATTAAAAAAAAGTTTTTACAACCAATGGAAAACAAAGGATTTCGTTTTTACCAAACACTATTTAATATTATTGTGTTTTGAACACAAATGTAGTGTATAATTTCATCTTAATTATTATGCTTAAAAATAATTGAGCCAATTAAATTCTTTCAGTCTTTCATTGAGCTACAATTTTCTTAAATTTACTCAATAACCCAAAGGCTTCTTCATTACGTCACATAATTTGTCTTTCGCTTTTCCGCTTCGTCGAAGAGTTAGTTTACTTGAACTACTGGTCTGAATAGAAAAAATATTTTGGTGTAGAATAGCTCATTAATCGAGGAAGGGTATATAACATAACTCTACGACAGATAGGAGCGGAGGATCATCAAAAATGTTGCAAAAATGGGAAACGTAATACTGACGAAAATGCGCAGTTCAGATAATGTTTTACAAAACCAGCTTCATAGACTATGCCGTCAGACTACTTAATACGATATGGGGACTGGTTGTTGAATACATTAAAACGTCTTCGAGATTATCAATTCTCCCTTATTACATCATCAGAATCATAAAATGCAAAACGAAACGTGGAGGCTTAAAATGCAAAGTTCTAATTCCTGCAGCTTTAAATCCCATTGTACTTTAGCATTCAATAAGAACTAAGAACCTACAATCTTTGCCATCTAGGTACTGTTAATTTGTCTCGTATACTCCTCAAAGTGGCTAGCTTCGCTGGGGAGCTGGGTACAAGCTGTTCCTGGGTCGGTTTTCTGATAGGCCGTGGAGGTGGTATACAGGTTCTTGGCACATTTGTGATGTGAGGATGTGACTTGACGTGTTTGCGAAGTGATGAGGGATCAGTGTATCGCTTCCCGCAGCCGATCGCACCGCATGCGTATGGTCTCTGAAATGGACGAGAAAAGTTTAGACTTGAGTCTGAACACTATCGATTGCGTCAACTTTCTAACAGAAATCTCTCCATTCGATTGAGAACTACGACGCGACAGATACACAGACAACCATTATAACACCCTTTTTGTGTTAGGGGTAAAAGTTTGAGATTAAGGAAGCTTTCAAATATTAATCTGTATATGAAATGAAAATAAAAGTTAAATGAAAGATGTTATATTCAAATTCTACATTTCTAATTCAATTGAAATTATATAAATATACAAAAATTAAGGACTTACAGCATTGAAATGGGTCCTCTGATGTTTCGCTCTGTCTGAAGAGTTGGAGAATGCCTTCCTGCAATGAGGGGCTGGGCAGGCGTACGGACGCTCACCGGTGTGTGACCTCATGTGGATCTTTAGGTTTTCTAGTCGAGAGAAAGCTTTGCCGCAGCCAGGGTGCTGTGGGATAATAAGTTTATAAGCTCATTGACACTTTACTACCCTTAAGGTATTATATTTCATATAAGAACTTCTTAGCCTTTTGGTCTCTGTCTGTTTGTCTTTCTCGCTTTCACGCTAAAACTACTAAACCGATTTAAATGCAATTTGGTACGCAGATAGTTTAGAGCCTGAGAAAGGACATGGCTATTTTTTATCCAGGGAAAATTGAAGACCTGGGTACGCGGATGAAACCGCGGGGAGCCACTAGTTTCATATAAAACCTTATTTGCCTTTTGGCCAGCTTTCTAATGTCCCACTAAAAATTAAACATTTATAATTTACGTAAATCTTTAATTTAAGTATCTGTCTGGTTCAAGACTTACTCAAATAGATTGGGATGACTGCCATATATACTATGTTCTGCTACCATAACTTATGTATCGCATTAGAAATAAATATCTACATTATACGGACGCTAAAAATTATAAAACTTACATGACATCTATTTGGCTTGTGTCCGGAATGAACACGCATGTGTATCAGCAGTTTATACCGCGCGTTGAATGGGCGCCGTGTGCGAGCGCAGTCCCGCCATAAGCAGACAAATTCATCACCTATAACATTACATCATTAGAGACTATTTCCATCTGCCAAGATCTTGAGATCCGAAGATCTGAAAACCATAAGTTTAGATCTTACCTTTGTATGTATTCACGTGAGCCCTCTCAATGTGCTCTACCAAAGTATTCTGAGTCGGATATTTCTCGAAACATTGCTCCCATAAGCACACGCGGTCACCTAAAAAGATACATTATTTTATTATCAAAGCCTGTTCAGTTTTTGTTTATTATTGAACTGTTAGTGGTTTATGTAAAATAAGTACCTTGAGCTTTTTCCTTTTCGACTTTCCTTCGGTTGCTATTCTTATTATCACCTTCCGTGTCATTCTCCCTCTCAAGTATCAAACCAAAATCATCCAAATTGATAAACAAATCTTCTTCGTCGAATGTTTCAGAATTTTCATCATAATAACTGGAACTGTGTACGTCACTCTCTATGGATTCACAAACTGAAATTTTCCTTTCACTTCTATCAAAGTTGAATTCTGTACAACTAGTCGGTGTATCCGGCAATATATATTTCGTATTTGCATCCAAATTATAAAGTATATTATTAGGATAACTATAATGATCTATATTATTAACCTGCAAATTATTATTCTGTACAACTGCTTCCTGTTGAATATCTTGATGTAAATTACCATCATCAATATTATTATAATTACAATAGCGTCTAGAAAAAACTGTTTCAATAGACGGTAGCTGATTTTTTTCTGAAGTCATTGAACTCATGTAATCATCATTGAAGCCATCTGGAGTGAGACGGCATGACGATGGAGAATCTTCTCTACATAGTTCATCGATCAATGATTCGTCGTCAATATATTCATTGTTAGCATCGTACGCTTTAGTTTCAGGAATTTTTGGATTACTATCAGCATTTAAACCTCGATCTTCAAAATCTATACTATCAAGATCTAATAATACCTCTTTAATATTCTGTTCACTGATATTACTATCGATTACATCATCGATGATTTTGAAATCTGTTTCATTCACATTTGTAGTGATTGTCTTATTCCAATCGTCCAGTACTTCAAAATCAAAGCTTTCTTCGACTCCATATTTGAAGTTATCATTTTTGCTTTTACTCTTATTGTTCTCTAGTTCTAGATTAAATTGTGACATGTAGTAAGCGTGTAGATCTGTTACATTGTCATTTTTGTTTTGGAATAGATCGTCTTCGTCGTAGCAAGGTATTATATCGTAGTCGGCCATCCTGAGAGTTCGTTTACCTACAAAGTTCAGTAGTCTCTATGAAGAGGTGGCTACAGTCTGTAATGACATGTGGTGTTTACTGGAAGTTTGCACATATGGCTTGAGCGTTTTGCTATTATTATAAAAATAAACTTTCTCTCTGTACCATCACGCGTGGCTCTCGGCATCTGCGAAATATAAATTTAATAGTTTTTTATACAATTATTATTAAATATTTGAGACACGTGTTACGACTTGTTGCTACTTATTATAAGATGTTAGGAAGTTGGAAGCATTTTTTTTGTTTCAGTAAATTGCGGATGTAATTTGCGACATTCGTTGATGAGAAATTAAAAAGTAAAGTTTTTTTTTTCAACTATAGATATAGATATTTATAACAAATGTGGGCGATGATTTGGATACGGTAGCAGATGTTTATTCAGATCTTGTTAGGATCCATTTGAGTATTACACACTAACGTAAGTACGTAAATAGATTCTATGACGAAACTTTGCTGGGTTGCTGTTGCATTTGGCAAAATTAGTTCCTTATTGTTATTTATTATTGGAGTTCTAGAATCAAAATACTATATTTTACTGTTAGAATTTGTTTTGATAAATCAATTAAAATATACCTAATCATTAAATGTCATTAAAACGTTTAAAGATTAAAATAATATCATTATAAACGTGTATAATAAGACATTTTAAATCTAAACTATTCTGATTTGATTTTTGTTTGTGTTATTATTATGAATAGGTTCCAAAACTACTGGACCGATCTGCATAATTCCTTATGTCTTAAGCTATATTTTATCCCTATATTCCTACGGGGACTGAAACTACGAGGGTGAAACTGCGGGGCGGAAGCAAGTATCTTATAATTGCGATACATTTAGTAACGGAAGTACTCATAGACATTTATATTATCTGTAGGAAATAATGATATATTTTCTTTAATACACTTGTGACTCAGATCACTCAGAACACGACTCATATCATGAAGCATTTAGCAAGATACGGCATCCTGTATCTGAAGATGTCTACTTAATTGCAAGCATTAAGTATATTTAAGCTTCATGAATTTAGTAAAACAAATTTTGCTATGTTACTTTTATATAGTTTCCATATACACACTTTATTGGTCATTACATTTTAAAAATCCTTAATACAATATCTCAAGTAGGAAATTATATTAGATTATTTTAGGGTTTAATCACCTCAAACTGTAAACTTAATAAATGAAGTAAATATACTTATATATTTTAAGTATAGATAATTATAGATGAAAAGGCGTAGGAAGATAGGCACTTATACTTAAAGAAATTAGCAGTCAAAATAATAAGTTATAATATTAAGGATAAGCGACCAAAATGACTGATGAACTCTCAGTAAAACGCTTTAAATGGTTGTGCATCACATGTATATATATTTAATATATTTTATAACAACTAAAGGCTAGCCTTAGTAAAAGTAATGAAGTAAACAAGTAACTATAAAAAGGTTAAGTACCGGCCGGCGACGGCAAGGGAAAAGTGGAAATCTCAATTCCGCCGTCGCGCATCGCCAATACAAAGTCGGTCGTGTAGAATATATTTAACAGATCAAATTAATTTAAAAATAAAGTAATAATGTATCAGGAAATACAAGGTTTCATATAAAATTGGAAATGGTTTTATAGTAATAAGCTTTTACTACAAATCCTACTAATTAAAACAGATATAATGGGACATGATCAATATCATGGGAAAGTTATGATTGGTTGACAGTATAATATATAAAATATTTTGGTTTTAAGGTAAGTTATAGTGCCAAAATTTGTAAAAATCGGGAAAATAACATTCAAGATTACAGTAAAAAAAAATTTTTAAATAATAAAAAAAATCAAGCTTTGGTGGATAAATAGTAAATAAAAAGTAATTTTAATTTTCAACAACAAATAGCGCATAATTCGCACATATAAAAAAATACTTCAATTATAACTAGATATATAATATATCTAAAAGATAATATATATTAAATAAAACTAAGTATACTCTGAAAAAAAAACTCACCACAGTCAACAACACTATTTAAAAAAATATCACTTTTTAAATATCAAACGTCACTAAAATGGCGCCAACTGTCAAAGTGACACATAACCTAACTCGATAATTATTTAAGGGTTGTGCACACGACCGAACCACACCGGGATTAGAATGGGAATAACACGGGAGCTAACGGGATGGCGAAAAAAAGCTTGACTGAAACCATAGGTCACTGAACTAAATGTTTATGGAAGCGACATGTGGCTTAATAAAAAAAATTTTTTGGCTTAGTTAAATGGCGTATGATATGAAATTAAATATATTTCATTCGGTTGATAAACAAAAAGATTCTATGAAAAAAAAAAATTGTACAATTTCTTTTTTTTACTGACTCATAGGTAATTCCTATTTCATTTAGTCCCTGATAAATTTAATTGCTGTCATTAATTTAAATTAATATTTTGTAGGCTGTACTTATTTATACTAAAATTTATGTTATGATACATTACAAAAAGCCCACTATTAAATATTAAAACTATTAAAATAAAATTGAACAAGAAATGACGTAATATCGTTGAAATTTCTGATTGACAGGTAGATTAAAAAAAATAGGCCACATCCAGCCATATTTAATTCTTCAACAGAACTGAAACACATGTGCCTTTGACAAGTAATATTTTCTGTTTAAAAATAAAACTGTGACAATAACGCTCTTATTACTAAAGTAGTAAAGTTTATATTGTTTATCGATTCGTTGACTTCATTTATATAAATTTGTAAGAAATTGACTGTCTTTTGGCGCCAAAGATACTTTTATTGATTCATTTGTCATTTATAATTTGCCTATTTTTATTTTTAAACTGTTTTCTCTCTTTTGAGGGAAGTTTTGGGAACACATAAAAGGTCATAATAATTTAGAAAAAAAAGTTTAGATTTTCACGAATTTTCCGAGCAACTTTTTTTTTTATTGAAACCTTATTCTTGGTATTATGAATATAAAAAACTTTAGTCAATGGAGACGTATATGAGCTGATGATATATAGGTATTGTTTGCTGAATAAACTATAAGAATTAATAAAAATAATTTACAATGATTCTAGTCAATATAAACTTCAGTTTTTCTTTATTTATCGTATTGAATATCGTATGATGGTAGGTAAAAACGGCTCAACATTTTCTTCATGAATGTTGTCACATAGATAGAATATATTTCGATCGACCCTTACAATTTATCCCGGGAAAAGATGAGATTCTCAAGAAATCGGCTACCATCACACTAACTTACCTATATACCTAACTGCTGTTAAATAAAATAAATAAAAAGCATATTTTGCCTCTCTTCTTCTCTCTTCTCACCATTAGGTACTAACATTATAAAACATTTGAAACTAATAAATTAAAAAGAAATCCCACCGGAGGAATCCCTTTACACTTTACGAAATTTATAAAAAAAAAACAAAAAACACAGTAACTTCTGTAAAATTAACACAAATGGATCGTGAACGCACCCTCTTTAAAATATAAAATGGCTGTCAAAGACATAACGATGTAAGTCGTCAAGTTTTTGTTCACACTTTTTCTTTAACTGCAAGTGTCTTTTACGGGGTCCCATTTTGATTTTTATGTTGTTTGTAAATAAAAATAACAATTAATACCTTATTTTATTATTAAGCAACATATTATAAGACTATAGGTTCCTCGCGCTCCCCGGAATCTTCTTTTTTCCAGAGATTAAAAGTAGCCTATAGGTATCCAAAGGGGTAACATGTTAAAAGTTAAACTGTAATTAACCTTTACCAATAAGTAAATTAAATAAAGAATAACGGAATTTCTTTATTAGTAACATTTGTTCCTCTCTATCTATACGCTCAACATTGTAATATCTATATATCTGTCTACTAATATTATAAACGCGAAACTGGCTATCTGTTACGCTATCACGCCAAAACTACAACCGATTTTCATAAATTTTGCAATAGATATAGGTACCTACTTAGACTAAAGTCTGGAAATGGACGAAGTCAACTTTTTATCCCGAGAAATTTAAAGGTCCCGTTAACGCGGGTGATACCGCGCGGGAGAAGCTAGTAAGTATGTATTTAAATCTATTTTATTATATGTAGTATTTCATCTATGTTGTTAACATAACACTAGCTCTGCTTAGTTAGGAATTAGATTGCCTATGTGAGAAAAAATTACAAAGTAAATTACAAATTCTCTAACAAAATTTTTATGGAAACTGGAACCCGCTGGATGCAGGCAACGGTAAACCGGTCTGCATGGAAGTCGATAGGGGAGGCCTATGTTCAGCAGTGGACGTCCTATGGCTGATATGATGATGATATGAGGAACATTTTTATGTTTCTTCTGTACCTTAGTTCAATCAGTCCATGGTATTCCCAATGGAGTACAGTATGGGGTTCTTCAAGAAGGGAGTGAAGAGATTTTTACAGGGTCGGCAACGCGTGAGTAACGCCCTTAGTGTTGCAAGCGTCCATAGGCTACGGTAACCGCTTCGCATCAGGCGGACCTGTTTGCCGCCTTTGTGGTATAAAAAAAAAAACTTTTTGAGGTCTGTTTTATCTTTCAGATACTTCCATCATGTAAAGTTCAAGATTATGTTCGTGAGATTTTCTCTCCACGTGTAAACGGTTGCACACATATCGATCATAAATCGGTTGTCGAACTTAATCGATAAGCAACAATGTATCAATGTCGTGATCCTAAAGGTTAATCGTTAATCGATTTGTCTTTCCTCCTTCTATGACGTCAGTTGGTGAAATAATTCCATTTGATTTTGAATAAGAAAAGAAAGGGTTTTAACTCGCAAAAATATAGCATCTCAAGGTTTTCAACTGAAAAAGTCAATTTAGAATTGGTGTTTATATTTTACGTAGGTACCATTTTATTTATTATCTCTTTTCTAGTATAGATAGTATCTGTACTAGAAAGGAGTATGTTTTAGTATATTAAATACAAGCAGACCCGGCAGACTTCGTTCTGCCCACCAGCGCCACCTACCGGGTCCAAATTGATGTATTATACATAAAAACCTTCGCCATGAAATACTCCGTAATTTGGTGAAAACCGCATGAAAATCAGACAGACAGAGCCGGCGGGGACTTATAGATCTATGAAATTTCATTCTTACGTAAGTCTATATGTAATATATAAGTCTAATTTTATTTAAACCCCTTACATTTGCTGTTTACGATATTATTTTTAAGAAAACTTTCATACTTTATTATTCCTATACCCACATAAAACATGCATCATTTAAATTTATTTTGTCCACTTCTTAGATACCTAAAAAACCTTAAAATTCTCTAAAAATGGTCATTAAAAAAACTACCCTAACACTATACAGGGGGTGCCTAAACAACGATAACAATTTCATCATCTGAACCATAATTCGAATAACACTACCGTTTAAAAAAAGAGTTGGAAATAAAGAAGGCAGCCCGCAGCACGCTGCACGATGCGTTCTCTTATTTTATTATCATCACTGCACTTATGCATGACACGTGTGAACACTGACGTTTATAGTGTGTTTACTTTATTACTAAATAAATTATAAATAACTGAAAATGTATCGAATAAAATTACTGAAAATTGACATGAAAATTCGTTAATTTATGGTAAGAAAATTGAAAAATTCACACGGCATTTTTGGACAATTTTATATAAGGTAAGTTACATAATCATAATGCATTAGTACTGTTCTATGTCTTAATAATGTATATTAGTTTTGTCTAACACAGACAGATTTGACAGATTAACATTTTTTGCTTTAACATATCTGAACACGCTGTATCAGACTTCTTTGCTGCAAGTTTCTATAAATATTTGATCAATTTCTTTAATTAGCTTTAATTTGTTATCTTCTTCTTTCAGGCGGTTCATTACGAACTGACATTAAAGTTTTATACACTACCTTTACCCGCGGATTCGGTCGTTGATTCTCCCGCTTCTAGGGAAGTCACACCCCATCCACTTTCACTCAGCCGTAGAGGAACATATAAACTATATAGGTACAACTTATTTATTAACTTAAACATACTAGGCAGGTAATGAAAGCAATAGCAACGTTTTATGTAAAAAAAACATAACATAAAAAGTACAAACAAAAAATTTAGGAAAATTGTTTTAGAAAATTCTTTTAAATAGTTATAAAATAAAAACAAAATAACAAATTTACTTAACAATATTCTTAAGGATAATTTCCCCTGTCATAAAACATATTTTCCCCAAGCATTTTTACAATTTAATCCATTTATATCATCAATTTGATTCAATATACGTTTCCTTCATAGTCACGCCATGTTGTACACTAGTCATCGAAACTCCATTGTTCATTAAACGACTTCATGACCTAATAAATGGCTAATTATCTAGTAATTCTAGCTTCAAGACAATAAGAGATGATTAATGTATGTTGAGACCACGTTACATATCTAGGGCAGGGGATGGACGCATGAAATGCTTACACTTGTTTCTAAACTGTGGCTTTCAAACTTTTAGATTGTGTCTAGTTTAAATTGAGCTTTAAGCTCGGGAATGAATTTTATTTAATATGGTTAGTAACTATAATTCATTTAAAAAAAAGTAGGTATTTATTAACGTACGTAACGTTAACGTATTTATAAGCGTACCTACTTAGATAAACTTATAATAAGACATTCAATCATTGGCCTTTGCGTCTATTTTACAGACGATTTATGGTGCAAGTCTCTTCCGCAGGCCCGACAGGAGAAGTTCGTCACAGGCGGTACATAAGACATTAGGGATCAGATATATATTAATTTCCAAACCAATGTATCTGAACTAAATAGAGCATATAACATGGTAAGATATCTAATTTGAATAACTAATTTTAAATACATTTACATTAAGACTTAGATAAGGTATGTTCATGCACAAAAATGTCATGCCAACTTTGCTTAGATTTCGAAAAAAATATTTCATATATGTGTCATGCAATTCAAGGACAAACAAATATATTACTGTTAGTTTTGTTGAATATATGTAAAAAAATATACATATAATTATAGTGAAAGCTTCAATAAAAGTTTGAGCGACACTGATCATCGCGGTGGTACACCAAATTAACACACTCGTGCGCATCGCATGTGCTCAAGCTGCGGCCCGCATCGGTAGAAAGAGTTGCATAATAATAACACAATAGGTACATTTAAAATAATATGTTCCTATAAATTCATCATTATATTAACTTCCTACTAGTTCAAAATGCAGTTTCAATAAGGTTACCTACCAATTTAATTTAAAAAAACTGGGTTTCTAAATATTCCAGGATTATAATTTATCGAACTATACCCTAGACCTATAACCTGACCATTGATATTTCATGACTATAATAAAAATATAAAAACAAATTATAGCCTTGGATTTCA
This sequence comes from Thyatira batis, assembly GCA_905147785.2. NCBI lineage: Eukaryota > Metazoa > Arthropoda > Insecta > Lepidoptera > Drepanidae > Thyatira > Thyatira batis. The sequence continues at coordinate 1,584,403 of LR990510.1, read as the reverse complement.
TAACATACCTATTGACCATAACGATTATAAATCTCTCTGATAACATATAATTTTGGATGCAAATCTTTCGGTCAACTCTTGCCTTCATATATTTGTTATATATTTATTAATGAATATTCTCGTATAAGCGGCCCCCGAGTTGGTCACCCCTCGATAGGTACAAAAGTAAGCGCACGCGCACATGTGGATCAAACAGAAATAAATACAATAACGTTAGTGGAGTAATTGTGCCACACGCCTCTTTCGGCATACTGACAAAAAAACACATTATATAAATAAACTTTCTTTGAAAGCTTTACCATAGCCCATAGATAATGTTAGGATAGTTTTTTCCGTGCTCTGTTTAGTTTAAAAAAATATGATAATTAATGTTTATATTTCAAGTGTGTATTGGTAGGTTGTGGGTAAAAATATATTATTGTTTTGTACGTGTTCTTGGAAATTATGTTACTACATTCCTACTAATATTATGAATGCTAAAGTAACTTTGTCTTTCACGCTTACGAAATCGATTTTGATGAAATTTTTGGTACAGATATAAACTAGAGCTTTGGAAAGGATGTACTTGGCTACTTCTTATCTCGGCAATGTTGACGGGTGAAACCGCGGGGCGGAAGCTACATAATTATATTAACACAACTGCTAAAATTAAGGAGTACTTACGTCCTAGCAGGGATGACATCTATCCTATAGTATCCTAGACCATAATTTACTATTAGGTACATGTACCATGTGATATGGTAAAAAAATAGGGAGGCTTTTAGTCTACTCAACAGTATAACGATTTGTTCATGCAACCAAGGTAACAATTAACAAAAATTAGTTTTTTAGGGAAGCGGTTACCGTAGTCTATGTACCTACGCTTGCAACAATTGTTGATTAATAGTATAAAATTCAGTGAGATTATTAAATAAATAAATATCCTGGGACATTTTTCACACACGGCCAATCTGATTCCAAACTAAGCAGAGCTTGTGATATGGTAATCAGATTGTAAATGGTTATATTACTATTTTGGCGTTGGCAATTCGCGAGTAATGGATATGATGTTTGCAAAAGTCCATAGGCTACCGTAACCGCTTTCCATCAGGTGGAACCGTATGCCTGTATGCCACCTTTTTGGTTTAAACAAAAACAATTAACGTCAATAAATGTAGTTCATATTATCACGAATTTCATGTTTGCCCACGCACTTTAATTGTCCTGAATCATATGAAAGTGTTTCATTGTGTAAATGAAAAACTGTATGAAATTTGTATTGTATGATGACTTTTTTTTACGATGCACGATTTGTATGAATGTATGAAATCAACATACATGCCTACTGCTCTACATAAATAAAAGAGACATTCTTTACACGCGGTCAAGCTTTTCTTCCGAGCTTGTACTATGGTAACTAGATACTTCCGAGCTTGAATAGGTAAGGATAGGGGGCCCCATGGGCGTGAATTGCGTAGGGCGTCAAAAAGTCTTAATCCGTCACTGGATAGCTAATATCATATACCTACATATAATATAACTTGTGCATAATTTATATATGCGAGTACCTCCTGCCAAGATACCTCCTCGGGAGTGCCCTTGTGCTATTTATTAACCGCTCTGTGACCCTGTACTCTGAGAGTACCTAAATTATGGATTAATCAGGCCACTCGAAAGTTTGTGAGGATCGATGTATGTTTGTTACTCTTTCACGCAACAACGAGGTATACCTATACACAGAATATTTTGTATAAGGGATTTATATTATGTAAATTGTATAAAATAAAATAAAATATTGTATTAGAGATGCATTTAAATTTACCTAAATTCATTCATTTAGCTTACACTATACCTACATTTATCCGTTGCAGGTTTCACCCGCGTCGTTCCCGTTCCCGTATAAATACAGGGATAAGTAATTTGAGAGAAAATATAGCCTATGACAGGCTATATTTTCTCTCAAATTACATACGTTGGTTTCTCTTATTATTATTATTTCAGCTATCTAGTTACCATATCACAAGCTCTGCTTAGTTTGGAATCAGATTGGCCGTGTGTGAAAAAATGTCCCAGAATATTTATTTATTGGTGAAATAATTGTTCAGATCGGTCCAGTAGTTTCGGAGCCTATTCATAACAAACAAACGAAAAATCTTATCTTTCCCCATTATAATATAAGCAAGATGATACCTATAGGTAAAATATTTATCGATCACAAATCACAATACCAACATTTTTTTTTTCTTTATTTAAAGAGCTTAAATTCAAATTTGCGAATATGTCACTCTATAAGGTTGGCAGAAACTATAATACATCATTATTACATAGAGGACATTATAAAAAGTCGCAGGTGAAACCGGACTAACACGTGCATACATTACAAAATGTAGGTAAATGTACGTCATTTACAAATATGGAATAAAATAATTATCTAAATAAAAAAGCATTACTACAAAAGCATGGTGTATGTAATATCATCGATACGGCGCACTGAAAGCGCGCGCTAGCTTGATTTATGACATGAAACAAGTGCACTAGTGATGTCATTAGGGGATGACAATGTTATCGATAAAATTTATTTTATATATATAATGTAATAATTGTTAATACTTGTAGTAAGTAATTACAATAAATATACACGGAGAAATGAACTAGTTTTATATTTATTTGTATATCAATTCATGAATATAATTGCTTACGTGTTGGTACACAGTAAACTATTAGGGTATTGCTATGTTCCAATAGCCGCTTATTTGTTTTGCAATGATTAGTAAATTCTATGATCAAGAAGCACATTAAAATATTGCTCTTATATGCGCTTCTTCTTCTATTTGATGGCAATCCTTAGACATTTTATTTTACATTAAATATGTTCTACAAATTCAGTGACTATTCAAATTCTAAGCCAACTTAATTTGTTTAAATTACTGACACATCAAACTCATTTATTTTTTAAATAGTAACTACCTATTATTTTTACCTCATTCTACATATTAATAAATAGTCGATAAAAAGTTCAACATTTAAATTAAATGACAGTTATCGATAAAAAAATCATCGATACACGCCAAACAATATGCCATCGTCTTGACATGTGGCTCTTAATTATAACTCAACTCGTACGCAACGCAACAACAAAACCGGTGAACCGTATAGAAAAAAACCTAAAATAACTGTATTTCTAATATGCGATCTGGTTACTGAACTCTGCCGACAAAAAAACCGAAACACATGCTCTAGGAATGGGTTAAATATTCCTTTTTTTTTCACCGAAAAAGTGTCATTTCAATTCGAAATGGAAAGTTAGGGGTTAATTTAGTATTTCTGAACGTGTTTTAGCGTTGTTATTTTGGATTAGGTGTTTTTTTGTTATAAGACATAGATGAGTAATGTTGGACCATGTGGTAATGATTTTGGGCTGTCATGAGAAACGCGTGGAAATGTCTTTTTGTCGTATTCCCTTTTATAGTTATCTCTGAACGGTGGTTTGTGCCGTTTATTACTAATTATTACTTAATGATGTTCAGAAGACTGAAGATACTCTTCGGCATTATAATTAAAGGCACCTACTATTGAATTACCTTTTATATATCTATTAATTTAAATAACTAACCAAATAGCTACCTAGGTACTACTAGGTAGGTACTATACTACCTTTGGGTCTTTAGTTGGTACAATAAAAAACTAATTTCAAACCAATTTCTTCAGTTTTGACCCTAAATAATAAAGGTCAGTTTCTGAAAAAAACTGGCAAGAAACTCAGCAATGTTAGTTGTTACTGTGTAAGTTGTAGTAAGTCCGTACATTACGTGATATTTTCGTACTAGTATCGGAAGTTATGAGGCAACAGTTAGTGGGTACATAATGATTAAACCATAGTTCTCTTCTTACCCCAGTCGGGTTAAAACGATGATGGGATGGAATAACGATATTAGCAACAAATAAGCTTTTAATTAATGCTATCTACTATTTTAGACATATTCTTACTTATGTACCAACTCAAAGTTAAACATACGCCTTGACTCTGACATGATTCTTGTCATTATAAAAAAATAAGACATGACTGATTTAAAAATTCATCCAGACAACTCGTCATTCAACGGATACGGATTAAAATAAGTTAATTAATTACAACACTCGGAAGTTGTGCGTATGCGCAGCAAATGTGTCTGATATCATACTGACTCATGACAGACAGACAATGCACCGACATTCCGATTGTGTATTATTAGTGTCTGCCTGGTCCATATTTGTATTGATCGACCGTTATTTGACAATAAATTCAAGCAAAAAATTGGAAGACTTTAAGCCTTTATTCGCACGAGAGTTTTTTTAACGTACCTACGTCATAAAAGCGTTCAAATACAACAAATGCATTCCCATGTTTACGTTCACACGACAGCGTTTTTAAAACGCGACGCTTTTTTATCGAGCGGTGTTGTATTTTCAACTTTGGGCGTTGGATATAGAGCATATTATGGTCTTGGAAATGCATTTGTTGTGTTTAAACGCTTTTTTAACGTCCGGTAAAAAAACTCTCGTGCGAATAAGGGCTTAATCCTGGGCTTAGACATAAAAAGGAGAGCTTTCAATAAAGACTTCAGTTAGACTGACTGTCTTGCTGGCTGTCATATTTAAATAACTAGCAGCACCAAAAACATTTATCTGTGTTTTTACTACAAGCCTCATGATGTAAAAATAAGTTTTATATTACACTTGTAGCTCCCCGAGGTTTCACCCACGTTCCCTGGGGATCTTAGGATCAAGGATAAAAAGTAGCCTAAGTATGTCCTTTCTCGGGCTCTAGACTATCTGTGTACTAAATTTCATTTAAAGCAGTATGCATTAGTTTTACCGTGAAAGTGAAACAGACAGAACGACACGACACGAGAGTTACTTTCGCATTTATAATATTAGTTAAGGTAATTTATTACTTAAGATGATATAAAATATGTGGGTATGGAAAATAAATTAAACAAAACTATAATTGTAATGATTTCGTTTAATACAACACTAATTAAGTATAATTTACAATGATCAATAAATGTATACGAGGCCCCGGTTGGGCGCCAAAACAGCCGCTTCCATTGCCATAGACAAAAAGAGAAATTGTACGTTCCATTTATGGTATACTTAACCATAAAGCTTATACAAACGAAACGCACCTCATCTTATTTTACTTTTAAAAAATGAAATTTCTCAATTTGTCTATTCTAACTTCGTACAATAATGTTTGTCATAAAAATTAACAGTTCCTCTTCTTAAACTCAATAACAACATCATAAAATGAATTTCAATCAATTCCATTTTTTAATAAACCGAACAATTTTAAGGATGAAAAATCAATTACACAAAAATTATATTTTTTGGAAATTGTACTTTCATAATACCTAAAAATAAAGGACCAATGAACTTTTATTGTTGTGGAATGTCAAAGTGAAAAGTGTGTGTTTGTGTATTCGACATGACACACATTCACTTTGACATAAAAATAGCATAATATTTAATGCAATTTTAAATTCCACTGGCTATTTTCAAAAGTTAAATATATAAAATACAGCTGCAGAAAGAATCTAAATTTGTTAACTGATTGACAAATGCTTCCCTTATATGCGAACATTTCTATTAAAATTTCAAAGTTATTGCAAAATCCAATATTATTTTAATACCAATCGATATTACAGTACTATATTTATTATTAGTATACATATAGTTGTGATATGATTACTTTCACCCTTTTCAATTGTAATCTATTTTGAAAAAGTGATTTCTCAATGCAAAATCAAAACTTACTCAATCCTATTTTTTATTAATAAATGCAAAATCGGAAAATGCACAAAATTACTTTTTTCAAAACTTAAATCATTTTTTTATTATTATTTTAATAATAGTAAATACAGTGAAAATTTTATCTACTAAGTATTTTGATTCTAATATTTTTTCCTACAACATGAACGATTTAATATGCATTATTAGTTATAAGTATACGTTTACACGCGTCTAAGTTTTATGATTTTTTATTATTTTCGAAATATATTTTACAGGGTTCATGATAGTCATGATAAATATTTACATTCTAATCTTACGTTAAAATTAAAAAAGATAACAATTCCTTGGAATCATACAACTTATTAAAAAAATATCGTGCCATTTAAAAATAATGGCACACCACATTAACATAAAAAATACATGTGTTTTTATTAAATAAAGTGTTTAAAAAATATTTTCTTGTTTTGTATTTACCATCAGATCGAGAATCACAAAAAATATAATTATAAATCAATCCCTTTGTAATATAATGAAATGCTGAAATGGTTCCATTGTTTTCCCTTTCATTATGAAAAATATTGAGATCTTTGATTGTATACCTGTTGGTTTTAATTTCTGTACTAAAGTAAGTAGTCGTGTAATACATGAATGAACAAAAACGCTTGGCGTATATTTAACATTACTTTTCCTCATAAAGACCAATACAACTACTTATTGTTCGTATTATTTGTATATTACAAATAATGATTAAACATTTTCATTAAATATTGATATGAACCTTTTAAGGTTTATTTATCGTTGACTTTTTTATTCGCTCAATTCGTTTTTTTTTTCCTCCTAAAATTTTTACTAACACTTACTCCTAAAAAGGTACCACCTAACGAATAATCTGAAACATTATTTCAGCTACCAATTCTAAGACATTAAAAATTAAATCGTAAAACCTATAATACTTCGAAGTAGCCCGTTAAACCGGGTCAATTAAAAAAAATCATAATAAAATATTTGGTTTCCTAACATACAATTCCTCATTGCGAGATCGTCCATTATTCATGTTTTCTTTATAGTTTATTATAAAAAAATTCCAACAGTGAACACATTACACGCCCTAAGAACACCATTCTAATAACTTGAAATAGATTTACACCCGTAAATATAAATTGTATTACATACTGTGATATTTTAAACTAAGTACTTTTTACTTATAATGTCGATCACTTTTATGAACTTCACATAATGTCACAATGTTTGTGAATTCACACAATCACACGTTTGTATGCATCTTACACCGTTTCACTCTTTTACTTTTCAGATCTTTGTTCGTTGAGGGACAGATTTTCTGCCTCGTCCTTGATGTGGGACATGGACGCGCGGTATCTGTCGTCACGTGGATAGTCATCATATGGGCTGGTCTCCCCGGAGCGATTGCTTGAGGACTCTTTGTTAGAGTTAGAGTAATCACCTGTGAAAACGTAAGTTTATTTAATTTACTGCTATTTAAATGAGGGCAACAGCAGGACATTTATCTTTAAGTACCTTTATTGGAATAATCAGATGCCTGCATCTCATTTTTGAGGGCGTAAATATTGGGCTTAATGTCTTGAGCGTCGTTGGCGCTCAGATCCTCAGCCTTTACATCATGAGAAGAACTGCTGCTTCCATAGCCGTTCATCATAGGCCGGCTGAAATAAAAGTATTTGTAAAGTTACTATCACTAACTTAGTAAGTATCTTTTGAAGCTATATTAGTCAATATAGGTCTTTGCTGCTAAAGTGATGTAAGAGTAGTTTACCTATAGTCATCGTGAGAAGCATAATCTTCAGTCTGCATCATGTGATCTTCACCAGACATGTACGACAAGTTGCAGTCCTCCATCATGCCCTGTTTTAAAAACACACTGATTAATACCAAATATAACAAACAGATAATATTGCACCATTCCTCACGCACAGTTGGCAATCAATAAAAAGGCTAATAATATAAGACTAATTGACGAATGCAAATTCGCAGTGTCACGTTTTAGATTTTTGCAATTTATTATTGATGCTCCGCTCTTAATAATCGTACCGTGATCTGGGATATAGCGTTCCTCGATAAATGGGCTCCAATACAAAATATTTTTTCTATTTGAACCAGTAGTTTCTGAGATTAGTGCATAGAGACATTCTTATTTTACATACGTACGTAGTATTTTATACAGCCCGCACCTTTTGATGGACACATTTTTTTTGCCGTGTGGAAATCGAGCTTTGAAGTAAGTTGAAGCTATCTGACGCGTCACATACCTGCAAATTTCGCTTCAAAGCTTCGCTGTAACCATGAGGACTGGTCATCATTGGTGGGCTCTGAGCTCCCATAAATCTGTTAAAACATAATAAATTATAATATCTATCAGATTCTACACAGTTATGTTTAAAAAATGATTTGATTTTATTTCAAGTATTTTTATTATGTTTAAAACAAAACAAAATTTTAATAAAAAATAAAAAGACCATACCCCGGCCATTTCAGACCACTTCCAAATTAATGGTTTTAAATACCATTAAATTACATGGTGTATATTGTTTGAGTATTATTTGTTAAGTGTTTAATTTCGAATGAAATAACCAATATCGTCTGTATCAGTGATTTGTGTACGAGTGATAGTGTATGTATGTGTATGAAAGAGAAAGATAATAAATAGAATAAAAATAGAAAGTGAAAAAGGCAAGCTTATCGAAATAAATGTTAGAAAAATATTTAATATCATGCGACGAAAATGCATAAGCAAAGCTGAAGCGTTTACACTCACCTGATTTGCAAACACATAGGGATTGTGAAAACATGCAAATTAAGATGGGAAAGTTAAAGATTAAAATTTATATTTAATCTTACTTGGGTATCCAACGACGATCCTTACATATATTTTTAATGCGACCATGCAACTCATGATATTTCATAGAAATAAACATGTATAGTAATTATAAATCACGTTTCATGTACGGCGATTCGTCAAATATAAAATTAAAGATATATCCAGGAAATTACATTAGCAACATATGAATTAAGCTAATTTATTAAACAAGTTATATTATATTGTGATGTTAAAACTATTGCAAAACAATCGGTTATAGCTTCGCACTCTAGGAGTCTAGATGCTACGTGCTTAGTTTTCTCAGACATACTCAATCTTGGTAATATAAGTAGCATGTACTTGCTAGTTGCTATGACAGCGCCAACATCAGAAAAATAAGCACATATTCTTTCATAATTAACTATATTATATGTTGAAACAATCACGTGTTCTAGTTACTGACTAACATGACATGTTGAATTAATCTAAGCTTTAACAGTGATACACTTTACATAATGATCAGAAACATCAATTTCTAATGTATGTCACCAAAAATTATCACAAATAACGGGATAATTTTCAGTTGGTTTATTTCTCACATACAAAAAAAATGCTATTTGGACACGATCGTCCAACGATTCTCTCATTTCAATATGTATTTAAGACAATTTTTTTAATACTTCCGAACAATTGTTTATGATATTATCCAACTTTACTCTCATGAACCCTAATATCCATCGTAAAATAGTTTCGAAAAGTTTTGATGAGTGATATCCATGATTCAGAATACGGTATATCTGAATAGTTGCGCTCGAATGTGTCGATAAAATCACAAAATCATGAATATCTTTTGAGGGATTCGCAACCTAATCGATTTAGATTCGTTGGACGGTCGCAACTTCTGATGCTGCAGCGCCCTTACTGTGGAGGAGCGGTGTTGGCGCTGGCCGGTGCCGGCTCATACTTCCTGGGCCTCCCTCGACTCAGGTGCCGTCTCTTCACAAACTCCGCGTCGTCCACCATCCAGAATGAGCCGAAGTCATCCTCGTAGCGCACGAAACATTTGTGCAGTGACAGGTTCGTCCGGATAGCATTCTATAATTGATCTCCGTTTAGCACAGATCTACAATGACCACCCATCAGGTGAACAATGCGATCTGTAATGCAACTTCAAATGATTAACTTATCATTAACAATTGGAGTGCTTCCATCGTTTACGTTTCGAATCATATATATTTAAATTGCAAGGAATAAAAAATTCGTAGAATCAACGATGAAAACACAATCAGATCGTCGTGGAGAAATACATCGTCAACGATATCATCATGCAGGATTGAATGGAAGAGATACCCCATAGGAAGGGAACAGATGAAGGAGCGAGGTTAGTAAGGCAAGCGAGAAAAACATTATTCACCGTTGCGCCGAAACCCACGTACACACACAAATAACGAGACCTAATTACGATAAAAAAATTACATGACCTCACAATGGTTATGCCAAAAGTGACAGTTTAAATTTCACTTGTGACTTAACTCACAAAAATCCAAAAACTCACTACACAAATAATTACAAATTTAAATCTGAAACGAGATAAAACGTTTATTTACACAATAAGATTAGATACATTGCTAGGTTAGATAGAAAATATTTAAGAGAAGATTTATAAAATGTACCGAAAACTGTGTAGTGTTGATATGTGAAGTGTTTATGTGTTATTGTGATAACGTGTGATTTTGTAAATTTGGTGAAGTTTGTGACTCGTTGGAGCATTTGTGTGTTACATTTGTATTTATTGTAAGTGTAGAGATAATGTTGAGTTTGTTGCTGTCTTAGTGTTTAAGAGTAAAATGTGATGACAGATTCTTTTTTTGTCACTACACAGTGTAAAGATGGTTGAGAAATTAATATAAGAGTAGATTATTTAAAACTATGTCAGTAGTGATTATCAGAGAAATTTGTGTATTATTGGTTGTTTTGTATAATTGTGTTTATTGGTTCCTGGTCTTGCAAAACAGTGTTGTCAGTCAGGCGTAGTTTGGAAATAATTTATGTGAAAGTATGAATTTTAATGTATAAGTGTTTGTTTGTTAATTAGATTGTTCAAGTAATTTTAGTAAAGTAGAGTTATTTGTTTAGTCTGTTCAGTATGATGTAATATAATTTATACATTTTTTTTAAGAGCGTTGTTTGTGTTTCGTATATAACATGACTATGTGTTAATTGTTTAAGTATATTTTGTATAGAGCTCTTGTCTTTGTATATAGTGGAAGTGATTTTATGTAGTTTATTGTGAATTAGTAATTTTTGTTAAGTATTTTGTGTATAGTGCAAGTGTATTTTGTTAATCAAGTATTTAGAGTGAATTTGTATTTTTTGTAAAGTGTTTACTGATTTTTGTAATGTGCAATTGTTTTTGTGTACAATCCGAGTGATTTTGTGTATTCAGGTATTTTTGTGTATAATTCATGTTTTTTGGTGTATAGTGTGTTTTTGTGATATAGTGTGAATAGTATAGTGTGTAATTGTGTAAAGTAGCGGTATGCGGTTTGCGGTCTGGATGGCTGGCGCAGGTGGCGAGGCTCGTACCCAGCGTGGACGGGCGGGGGCGGCGCATGAGCAGCGCGCTGCGGCCGCCGCTTGTAGAACTCCACCTCGTCCACCGTCCACACCGCACCCTTCACGTTCTCCACTCTCATGAAGCATTTGTGCAGCGACAGGTTGTGACGGACTGCATTCTGTTTTGCGTACTATTCTAGTCTTTATACGTTCACGGTTACGGTTTATATTTAAAACGAACATACGCTATGTAAATTTGTTTTATTTTAATATTTTTTAATTTAACTGTTTTTGTGTATCACAAAGCGCATGATCGTGTGACATTACACACAGATTATATAATAATTATAAGTACAATAATTACACAGATGTTTATTTAAAAGCCATCGAGATATTAACCCATTTATAATTGTTTTAATATAGTTAATAAAACCGTTACAATAAATTTAATATTAAAAAAAAAAATTATCTACGTGAGGCACTCGGGGACTGCCGCGGTAAAGCTATTGCATTGCATAGCATTTTGTATCAACTTATGCAATTATAATTTTATTTATTTATTTTAATAATAAATGCACTTTGTTCATTCATATTCAAAACACTTCATACACAAATTTTACAAGTACAGCTATTCACTGTTGTACATAAATACATATACACCTATATACTTTCTCATAAGCAGCTTATGTATTCGTCCGATTTCGGAGCAGCTCGTCTCGATTCGTGCGAGTTTCGTAGAGTCGTACAATACGTCTATAGTTCGGCCGTTCAGAGAATGCGTTCCTGACACCTATCAGTTAGTCACGACTAATGATGGGCACAACAAAACACTGAGTTCGTTACCGTTCCTCCTAAATGAGCCGCCGCATTATTTTTAAGATTATTTTCGTTTTAAATTGGTGGAATCATTTAAAATTTATATTTTAGTTATTTAAGTGAAAACCAAAAAAAGGTAATATTAATATAATAAAATTGTTTTATTTATTCTTTGTTACAAAGCTACAATCTGTATTTCTATGCAATAAAGTACATTGAATTGAATGTGCGTACAGAATATTAATCAGACTCCGATTCCCTTGAGGAGGTGGTGTCTTCATCATCATCTTCGCCTACATGTATAATTATATTATTATCAATAACAGAATCAATCCTGATATGCTACTTTCTTTCGCGCGTTCGGTTTGGTCGTAGTTTTATTTTATATTTCATAAAAGTTATCTTATAGTCCATTATTTTCAGTCTTAAAAAGAAAAACAAAACGTATTATTTTATAAAGTATAATTGTATAAGAACAGATTACGATACTATTATTGCCTGTTATTGTTAGCACAGCACTACAAATATAAAGCGCTGACATAACCTTGTAATAGCGCAGTATAGATTTAGAAAAATATTGTTTACCAAGTTATTTGAATCTCAGTTTGGCACAAAATTATAACATTCATTGATTATTGATATAATAATGTTGTTTTAATGCTCATCAATTGTTAAAACGGTAAACAACCAGCAAAAATATTTTTATCGTAACTGCAGCGCCATTACAAAGTTACGTCGTCAGTTCAATCGCGACGTGTCAGGAACGCATTCTCTGAACGGCCGTAGTTTAATCGCACACAACGCCGTCGAAGACTGCCGAACTGAAACGATGTTAGACGATGCACGGCCTTCAAGCCACACCTCCTTGCCCGTCGGAGTGGGGGTTGTTAGGTTTTTTTCGTTACGGAATTTCTTGATTCGGTCGCCGCGCTCAGAGCCCGCGATAAAAGCTATGCAATAGCTTAAAAATATATAAGTACTAGCTCATATAAATCTTAGAGAAAAGGTCTAATTTCATTGCCATGTTGGCCCAACGTACAAACATTTGTACCAATACGCCAACATCGCGTGCTTAGAAATGCAAATGGCCGCTACATGTACTAAATAAATGATACATTTGGATTTAAACAAAGGTTAGGTTAGAAAGGACGCCTTGTACATTGTAAAAATACTTGAGCATATATTTTTTTTAATAATATGCATTCTGATGTGCATACGTATTTGAATACTTAGGCTTTATGACGTGGTACCCTTGCCACGAAATAGAAACAAAATAATTACGCGCGAATACGGAAATTGAGTTTTGTTTTTTTTAAATGTCAAACGCCATTTTTTCAAAACGTCAAAGAGTTAAGAAGATAGCAAACAAACACCGTGCCGAAGTCTGCCGAACTGAAACGATGTTAGACGATGTGTTAGGTTTTTTTCGTTACGGAATTTCTTGATTCGGTCGCCGCGCTCAGAGCCCGCGATAAAAGCTATGCAATAGCTTAACAAGAAATATTGATAGAATGTTCTTTATTAAATTGTAAATGAGAAATATCTCCATGGCTTTGACGATAAAATAAATACTACATATACTAGTATTACTAATTTAAAAATTACCTTTGATTTGTCCGGTAAACTTTCAATAGTATTAAACATTATAATTTTTCAAACTACACATATATTTTAATGTATATCTATGATCCATTGGGATACATTAAATAATGGTAAATGTCCTTAAAAATCATCAGAGAAAGATATATTTTTCTTCTGCTCTTAGCACTTTAGTTATTTTTAGTAAGACATACCTTCCATGTAGCTGCGTTGCGCCTGAAGTAGCAGAAAGTTGTCTGGAACCAGTTGTAGATCTCGTTCAGAGTTAACTGCTTGTCCGGAGACTCTATTATCGACTGGAAAAATAAAATTCGATTAAAAACACTGTTGCTTCAATGTACATTAGGAAACATACTGGCACTAAAATAGTCCCCTTAAGAACTCCATCAAAATAAACCGAGTTTAATGAAAATGGTGTCATATATTGTAAAACTGAACTTTGAATTGACGTACTTTTTGTTTTTATTGCTATTTCTATGGTTAAGAATGACGCAGATATTTATATTCAATAATTTCAAAACCAAAGTTTTTTTTTTTTTAATATTATTTTAATTCAAGTAGGCCTTAACTTATAAATATAAAAGAAATCGGTATATTATATTTAAGTGGTGTCAGAGTTGTTTTTCAACCCTGCAATTTGATACAGGGTTTGTTTGGTGATGGGTCCTTGTTTTCGTTTGTTTATTTAGGTGCCATTAATTTGTTTCAGGTTATTGACTATGTTGGTGATGAATGTCTGATAGGAGTTGAGGGTGCTATCCTTTTTTATAATTTCTGGAATTTTGTAGGGGTCCAAGTTAACCGCCCCGCAGACGGCGAGGTGGTCGTGCCTTTTGAGGGCGAATATCGGGCACTCCCTCAGCAGGTGGTCAAGGCTCTGCACGCTTGTGTCGTCGCACGGACAGGTATTGTTGTCCGTGATCTTGAAGCGGTGCAGATACTCCTTGTGGTACCCATGATTCGTGAGAATCTGGGTCCACGCAAAGGTCAACGATACCTTGCTTAGGAAGCGCCCGATATCCTCCATTTTGTGGTCGAAGAGCACACTGAGGTGGCTCGATAGGGCTTCCTCATTGAAGAGTGTATGCCATTCGCTCTCAGTGCGTCTTTTTAAGTCAAAACCAAAGTTAAAATATGTTAAATTCGCGAAATCTTCGCTGGAAGAAAATCTTCTCTCGTTTTGTGATAGGAAATGTTAGTAGAACCGCAGGACAGACAGTCGTATTAGATGTTATATATATAGGTACATACCTGCCGAATAAGAGATGCATATGTGAACGGCGGTCGGACATCTGCGGACTTGTAAAACTCACGGTTGCGCTGTATCTCTGGAAATGTCATATAAATAATATAAATAAATTAAAGTAACTAACATAACTAACCTATGATTTAATACTTAAGGAATTCCGTAATTTGACTGAAAATATAAGATTATCTGATGATGTAACGTTTAAGAATAAACATTATATAAATCAGGATTCACAGTTTTGTGAAGTCAATAATGGGCATAAATAGATATAAATGAACCGAGACATGAAATCATTAAACAAAACAGCTTATATTATTTGTTTTACCTTGTTGAACATCTAATCCAGCTCTTTCGAGCATATACGGAAGACCTTTGAGACATAGAATAATACATTTAACCAGCTGACAAATTTAGTTTTTCCGTGAAAAATAGTCACAAAGATTTGTGTATGTGTATGAGCAGAAAGATATTCAAAATTATACAAGCTTTATCAAGTTGATTGAAGTTTTCAAGTAATTTAACTGTTCCCCTGGATTTTTTTAGGTACCGTAAAAGAGTAATAGGTAGATTGAAGCTATACTTTATTAGTGGAACTTTAGCATCTCCTGTAAAATCTACACTAAGAGCTATAAAACACTTATCAATATTTTTATTTACCTCCAGCAATAGCCACTCCAGATTTATCAGAGACGCGGCGTCTCACTGGCCCTGGAGAAGCCCCTTCACTTGCACCTCCTGAAAAAGTATATTTATCAATCGTAATTTGTGACATTGCTTTTCAGTTGAGAGCCCTCTGCGTTCGGTTGAGAGCCCACTGCGGTCACCGATGCAGTCCGCGTAACGGTGTAAAAGCCATCTGAGGCCACCTGCTATTCCATATAAAAAAAGTGAAATTGCTATATGGCATTCCTAATAAAAAAACGTGGAAGAAATTTGTCGAGAGAGATTGTAAAACAGATTGTAGATAATTTTATTGTTTTCTATTTTGCTCTATCTCATAGTTGTAATCTATTAGCTTAGTTATATCAATAACTTCCTCTGCAAAGACCATTCACTATTTGATTGTGCGCACCATTAAATCGAATAATAGCTTACCTCGTGACATGTTATTTAAATACATTGAATCATTCAATAGATACAACTAGGCTAAAATGTAAACGTTTTTTTATTAATGATTCCATGATGTAACATGTATCAATAACATCTCGATGCTTGCACGTGTGCCTGACTATCTTTCAGCCTTGGTATATATATATATTAATGGGAAAATACGTATTTAGAAGTACATATTTTATATGTATTTTTACCATTTTTAGGGCTCAGATGTCGTGACAGAAATATGTAGTGTTTGTGATCGTCTGCTTCTTTACCCGTTCTTGCAATATTTTCAAACGAATCCCTGCGTCTTTTGGTCGTAGCGTGGAGAGACGTTATACAGCTTTTAACCTTCCTCGGTAATGCTAAAATATCTTTTAAAATTCACACCAGAAGTTCTTGAGCCTATTCAATACAAACGAACAAAAACTGTAATCTTTCCAATAGTGGAGATACCGTCCAAACTAAAAAGAAAAATACCTCATTTTTGACAAGATCTATTTAGTTTGGACGTCTCAAAAACTGAGTAATCATCAGCTATATACTTACGTCTCTACCGAGGAGCTCGAGTCTCTTCTAATATCGAGGGGGCTATCATTTAGGCAATAGTCCAAAAAAACCTACAGTTAATTACTTACCTAGTCTTTCACCGTGAGGATGCTTAGCAGCATGATGTGAAGTGTCCCTCGCGGCGTGCAGGTGCCGCATCATGGCCGCGAGCCGGTCGCGCTCACGACGCAGCTGCAGCTCTAGCTGAGCAACAACTTGCATCTGCACCCGGGCCTGGGCGGCCGATCTATCGTCCAGGGTGTGAGATGCCTCTAGATGTCTAATAGAAGGAGATACACTTAGATATAGTTATTGAGGAGCGTTTGAATTTAGTTTTAGGTCGTCTACATAATTGTCGTTTGGTACTTCAAGTATCTGAAATTTCAGAGTTTGTGGAGACTAATCGCTAGTAATTAGAAAGATTTTGCAAATGCTAGGACGAATATTTTTTGAAATATTGCTAGGGTATGAAATGAAAACTTTTGTTCACATTTAAACGTAAATTGCTGTGATCTGTTACATTTAGGTAAATGTAACTTTCTTGTAAGACTGTAAGCCAATAATATTAAAACTCTGAAAAGCTTGGCTATACGTTAATAGTAAATAACGTAACCATTTAAATGTGAGGTGTATATTCAGATGTTATTATTTTTCAAGCGTAACCTTACTATTCTAATAAGACCTGAAATGTAAAATGTAATACCTAATCAAATGACTTACTTGAGGAATGCCGGGTAATCCTCAGCAAGAGCATCGCAGCCTGGCCACTTGCATACTCCCCTTCCGAAGAGAGGATGTTCCTCCATCTCACTCCCCCAAAGCATCAAACCTGTAAGTACATTAACTAATGGGGTTTCTAGGAAGTGAACTTAAAGAACCAGTTTTTTAAGAAATCATATTCTTTTGAAAATAAAGTTCAAACTGCCAATTAGAAGAAAGAAGTAAAAGAAGATAAATCTAACCTGGTGGAGCATTTGGAGGCACAGACAACGGTCCATGCATCAGATACTGACGCTGTACAGCTTGAAGCTGCTGTACGAGCTGCTGCTGCTGAGCTCCAAGCTGTTGCTGGAGGGATCCTGGTAAACATATATCTTGACTAGTGGCGGCTCCATTTTCCCGGCATAAAAAGTAGCCAATGTACTTTCTCACACTTTGGTACCGAATTTTATTCAAATCGCTTCCGTAGTTTTAGCGTGAAAGCGAGACAGAGTTACTTTCGCATTTATAATATTACTCAGGATGACAATGTAGATGTGAAGGAATATAAATTTATCGCCAAACAAGTATTACAGTTTGGGATTTACGGTTCAATGTCAGCGATAACCGAATAAAACAATTAGATTGATAAGAAGTAAATAAGAACACAAATACGTACTATAAAAAGCTCTGTGACCAGTATCCAATTATTTCCTACTACCTAATATTATAAATATGAAAATGTATGGATGTATGTTTGGTAATCTTTCCCGCAACGACGGCAGATTAAATTTGGCACAGAGTTAGAATATGTTCATATATAACACCTAGGCACTATTTATTCCGGAAAAATTAAAGAGCCCCGGGAAGGCAGGTGAAACCGCAGGCAGCGACTAGTTACACATAAAGGTGAATATTGAGTGGAGATATGGGCTATTTTTAAAAGTCTATGTTTATCATCTTCAAAATTCTACTCATATTATAAGTATACGTAACAATCGCAAAATTTACGTTTATTTACGAATTTTAGTCATGTATAGAACACCAAATTTGATCTACATTATTACATGGTGAAAGGAAGACATGTTCTTTAATAATGTTAGCAGAAAACATACTTGATTTCTCATGTACAATCTTGATGTACTTCTAGAAGATCACTTACCTGGTGAAGTGTCCGGCGGCGGGAGATGTGACTGTGACAGCAGATTTAGATTGATCTGATCCTGGAGCCTGGATTGCTCCAGCTGCCTCTTGGCCGCTTCAGTATTCATGTGCTAAAGGACAGACAACAATATTATATCTTCTTTTATGAAGATTATTCCGAGAATTACACATGACATAATGTAGAACTCGAACAGTCAGATATTTGACCTCAAAATTGAGGATCCATTTAAATTCTCAGTAAATAATGATAAGATAATTAAAAACAATAATTTAGTTTACTTTTAGTAGAAACAAGCGATTTTAATGCTCTTTAGTGTTTCATCGGGAATGGACACATAACTATGTTTCTAGCTAGAGAAATAATTTAATCACAAATTAATGTTCGAAGGATAAGATCGATAAAAAAAACAAGCAGGTGTGTTACCTGCGTGTAGCATCTACATCTTGCAATATCATTATCCAGGAAATTTATATACAAACCTCGTCTAAATTAACTTTCCTTACTTCGAGTTCTTCGACTCTAGAGCGGAGAGTAACTGGATTAGCTACTTTAAATCACACTTACCTGCTTCTGCATATGATGGTAAAATATATCTATGCTTATTATCTTCGACTCATAAACCGTTAAATTACTGATCATCTAGATTAGCAGCTAGTTTACCACACATACCTGTTTCTGCATATGATGCTGATGGAACAGGCGTTGCTTCATCAGCGCTTGGAGCTGGGTGTGCTGGTCTAGCAGTTGCATAGCTAGCAGGTCTGGCGCCACCATGGGGAGCGGGGAGCGTGCGCCGGCGGCGCTGCCTGCGGGGGACACGGGCGCGGGGCTGGAGTGGGCGGAACCGCCGGTTGGAGACGTTGGTGCTGAAGCCTGAGGGAAGGACTCTTAGATATGAAAATGTTATTTATTCAAATTGGCCTTCACAAGCACTTATGAGTCAGACTCTAACGCTCGGTTCGGAAGATTGGTTTTGCTGAGAAGAGCCGGCAATCAACTCAGCAATTACTCTTTTCAAAACAAATTTAGATTTATTTACATTTCCAGGAATTAGTCTCACTGACAATATTTGCGTGTTGGGGAAAGTCATAAAAAAAGCAAGAACCATAGTTTGGTGGACCGAAGGCTGACCTATTGTTCGTAGGTGCAAAAAGAAAGGAAGACTAAGGGAACAAAGTTTATGGATCAGAGTTTCAGGTGAAATGCTGAAATTTAACTGTTACATAGATCCATCGAGAGTCAATGTTTAATCTAGTGATGGATATCTAAAGAGTATAAAATTCACACTGCATTAAAGACTTTATTTTGCTAATCTCGGGAAGTACTGGTCTGATTTAAAAAAGATCTTTTAGTGTAAAATAGCCCATTTATCATTACGTTGCAGACAATAGGAGCGGAGCATCAAGGACATTGTAAGCCGGGGAAGTGGGGAAATATCATCAGGCATCGTTTGGTCCTCCTAAAATATGAGAAGGGAATATGTAGTGACGTACCCGTGCGAGAGCGAGAGGCTCATGGTCGCGAGGGGGCGAGGCGCGGCGCGGGGGCGAGCTGCGCCGGCGCCGCCGCGCCGCTTCGCCTCCCCACCTGCCGGACTCCTCCCTGGTAGGGAAAAACATCATGAATTTTACCTTAAAGCTTTATCTATCAATGTAATTTTATATACCTAACGAGAAATTCTATTTAGTATAACTATGTTAGCCTATGTTGTATTTCACCTGATGACATATTCATCATGTCATCAGTGATTTTCAAAACAACACCGTCTTCGAACAAAGAGTGAAGAAGTAAATATTGTTTAGTATTTACAAAACGTACCAATACTTAATTATTGTAGTAATATGTGTAATTTAGTATTTAGATACTTACCTAAAGGTTTTAAAAATAAAAAATACGATATTTTATTATATGGTTAGGTAGGTACCTACCTCTGAACAAATGAACCATTAAAGTTACAAACAGTGCCTAACGTAGTCGTAATCTATGAACCATCCATTTTCAACTACCTATAGCTAACATAGTCGTAGCTTAGTCCTGACCTAGTCGTAGCCTAGTCGTGACTTACCGGTCAAGACAGCGGTCCAGCTCGAATGAGTTGAGGAGTGGCGGCTTGGCGGCGCCACCCGAGCTTGAGTTCAGTGCTGACTCGGGACCCTGGAGACAAACGGACATACATTATTACATTACCAAAGATAATGACAGATTGTTAAAGACTATCAGTGAAATAGACCATTTAGCGGGTCCCTATGTCTTTACAAACATATATCAGACCCCTATGCTCGGTCCGAAAGGTTGCTTTTGCTGAAAAGCTGACAATAAACTCAGATTTATCTCTAAACTGGTTTTAATATTTTGAATAATCAATAATATGTGGTTGAAGTAATAAAATAAATGTGTAGTGTAGTATCTATAGATAGGTAATTTATTGTTCTTAAATGTTACTATAATTGCTAAAGAAATATAAATACGTAGCGTTAGCGTTACTCATTGTATTTATTTAAAATATTGATCTTCAATGAAATGTATTAATTTCCGAAAGTGAGAACATTTACCTATGTTTTAACAGAAAATAAGTGAAAAAGAACTTGTTTCTAAAATAAATACCCGTTAAAATTTACGACACATTTAGCTCAAAGCTTTAAAATCGTTTCCACTAAATATGAAAAGAGATATATATCTGATGTTCCTCAGAATATATTCGTATAACAACTCACTTCCTCTACAACATAATGTACTATTATAGGTATAGAGGATGTTATTAAAAAATGTATCACAGTTTACAATACAACTAGGTAGGTCTCAAGTTTACAATAACTTGATATTTATCAAAACTAATCTCCCAGGTAATGTGGTGACCTCATTCTATGAATATGTCAATGTACCTACTGTTTCCTAAGTGTTTCTTTCAATAACATATTATATACTAGCTGACCCGCCGTCTTCGTCTGTCACAGTAAAACATGACCGCATCGCACAGCGTCCCACATCGATCATTTTGTTTTCGTAAAACTCATTTTTTCTAAGATAAATGTATCCTAAGTTACGTATTACATGATCTAACTATCGGTGAAAGTCCAGTTAAAATCAGTCCATCCGTTTCAGAGACTAACCGGAACAAACATACAGAAAAAAAACGAATTAAAATAATTATTCACATCGGTCCAGTAGTATCGGAGGCTACATTAAAACAAAGATCTAATATTTTCTCTTTATATAATTAGTGTAGATAAAAAAACACTTTAAAAAGAATAACTGACTGATTCTTAAACCTAAAAACTATTTAGGTACTTTCTCGATCCTTCTCATATTTATAGAAGAAAATAAGGATAGAAAATAATATCAAATAAATATTAAAACCTCACGTATTAAGAAGGCATTTAAAACAATACCCTTGGAGTTGCAAAAAAAAAAATAACAATTAAATTGTTTATTCTGTCAACCACGTATCGCGATCATATGCGCTATCGGTACGTGACGGGCGAATGTTTAATATTTGTTATTAACTAGTGGCTCCCCGCGGTTTCACCCGCGTTCCCGGGGATCTTAAATTTTCCCGGGATAAAAAGTATCCTGTGTCCGTCTCTTGGTTCTAAACTACCTAACTTCCAATTTTCAGCCAAATCGATTCCGTTCTTGAGGTATAAAATAGTGTAACTAACACGACTTTCTTTTATAAGTATATATATAGATAGACTAGCTGCTCCCGTGGGTTTACCCGTGTCGCATTACATACTATATTTGTCTATATAACATCAGCTATTACAGCTATTATAGCGCTTTAACGAGCAGATGCTCGTCAAAGCGCCGTCAAAATCGGTGCGTCCGTTTCGGGGATAAGACACAAGTTTTAATTTCTTACCGTACTATCCTGCTATATCAGCTATCTGGTTACCATAACACAAGCTCACTTTGCAGCTTACTTTGGAATCCGATTGGCCGGGTGTGAAATGTCCCAGGATATTTATTTATTTATATTAATCCTACTAATTACTGGCTGGCTGTTTGTTACTGTTTCACGCAAAAATTACAAAACGAATTTATAACATACATAGATTATATCTGGATTAAAACATAGGCTACCTTTTATCCCGTATATTCATATTTATATATTAAAGATCCACTAGCTCCCCGCGGTTTTACTCGCGTTCCTAAACCAATCCCTTAAAACTAACTAGTTTTATTTTAACGTGACAAACAGACATTTTAATGTTATTAATTTATATATATATAGCACTATCGGTACGTGACGGGTGCTTTGTTTAATATTTATTATAAACAACTTCTCGGAACCCCGAACAACAATTACATAATTATTTTCATATCTCACATGTACTTAATAAATTATTAAATAAACAATAAGTTTATGGAACGTGATAGAAAATCAAATAGAAATTATACACCAACGTTTCCGAGAAACCAAGTAGTTGGGTCCTAAATTTCAAGCCTTGGTCGTGGGTTCAAACCCGAGGACTTACTAGGGAATGCAATCCCGCATCAAAATTTAAAATCCGGGATCCCGATCCCGCAAAAATCAGTGCGGGATCCCGGTATTTCGGGATCCCGTTATTGCATTCCCTAGTAGGTACCTATACATGGGCATGTCTGTTTATTCTGTGTCTCTAGTCTATCTATCCAAGTCAAAAATGTGTACTATCATATTAACTATCTGGTTGCCATAGTTCGAACTCTGCTTAATTTGGAATGAGATTGACTAGATATGTCTGAAAAATATCATGTCTGAAAAATATCCCAGGACACCAATTTTTTATGTTATTTATTTGACTAGGTAACCTACTTGTAATTGAAACTAGTCGTTAAAATATTTAAAGTTTAGCTTTTTTACTCTTTTAATAAGACATTTCATTAGGGGAGGCATTTGTTCAGTTATGGACGTCCAACAGCTAATATGATGATGATCATGTTGTAGGTACCTAAGGGGTATTCCAGGCAAAACCGCGGCTCGTACACTAGTAAACAACATTACAAGCGATTGTTTTAAAAGCGAGTTTCATGTCGTCGCAAATGTTTATATATCGGGTTGCATGTTTTGTTTTTTTAGGAAAAACATAGCGAGCGGCCCGTTGCGGGCTGCGGGCTGCGGGCCGCTGCGGACAATAATAATATTAAACACCATTTGTTGTTACTTACCGGTTGATAAACCAAGTTATGTACCTGGTCACCTACAGTGAGTCATGGTTGGGAGAAGGTATGGTGTAAGTTATGCAGGGCTACTTTAAGAAGCATTGCCCTGGTGGCTCAGGTTCAAACACCTGGCTCGTACCTCTGGGTTAATAAAAAACTCACACCACTGGCTATCGGTGAAGGAAAACATCGCGAGGAAGCCTACTTGCCCGAGATGTCACAATTAAAGGCATGTGAAGTCCGCCGCTGCACTAGGCCCACGTAAACTATGGCCTAAACCCCCTCGGTGTTAAGGGAAGCGAGCTCCTCGGTGGAGACGTATATGAGCTGATGATGATGACTCAAAGGTGGTAGAGTGTGGACATAGCTCCGGTTCGCGCTTCCTTGACGAGGAGGCCGCGCACCAGGCCAGGTCGCTGCTGGGTATAATGTCTCGTACGTACCCTTATACTGAGCTGATAGCGATAGAGGGACACGATGAGATTTTAGTGACTAGGAGTCTCACATAACCTTTCGGTTGCACCCAGGGCAGAAGGAGGATGGTGGAGGAGGAAGGTCCATGTCCAAAAAGGGATAACAACACAAATATTTTTAGTGAAACCAAGTACTTAGTAGAAATCTAAGTTTAATCATGAATGTCGATATTTTAATTAAAACCTTTTTCATGAAGGTATAAGTTACCTATAAATATTTTTAGAGGTTGAATAGATAGGTACCTAAAAAGTAATCTTACATTACGATTCTTACCTGTCTCACAGCGTACAGCATTGTAAGTCTTCTCACTTCTTCTCTTCACTTATAAGTCAGACAGAACAACTTCGAATTGACCGCACAACACTTACAATTTAACTAACTATCAGTCATATTAATATTGAAGAGTTGTTTAAAAATTTCTCTAGTTATTGTTATGGTTTTCATGTTATAATAAGTAGATATACATTATAGAGTCGGATTCTCTGAAAAGGTTATGTTATGTTGTAGATATTCGTCGCTGAGATGTGTTACGATAAAAAGAAGTATAAATCAAATTATGAATTTTTAACAAATTGTTACTAAAACTAAACTAACAACAATATTTATGTCGAAATGTTCGGCCGGAGACTTATTGACGAGTATTTATTTCTATTAATTTCTTTTTTATATGTAGGTATCTACCTACCTACCTACGAAGAATTTACTCTCAATAATCTGATTGAGAGTAAATTCTGGAACGGCTGAAGGGATCGCGATGATATTTGGCAAAGAGAATATGTTCTGGAGTAGGTACCTTCCTTTTTTTTTTTATACCACAAGGGTGGCAAACAGGCATACGGTCCCACCTGATGGGAAGCGGTTACCGTAGCCTATGGACGCTTGCAACATCAGAGGCGTCACTCACGCGTTGCCGACCCTATAAAAAAGGGAGCAACCTTATAGGCAGTGAAAGGGACAAAGCGCAATGCACGTCGAAGGGCCAAACAGGCATCACTCCTGCACACCCCCACGACGCTACTCCATCCCTGGTCCCCCCACTGCCGCTACAGCGTCTCCTCATGGAGCTCTGGCTACCTTACTCACCGCAGGAACACAACACTACATGTAGTGTTATTTGGCTGCGGTCTTCTGTAAGGTGGAGGTACTACCCCAGTCGGGCTGCTCCAATTTCGAACGGACGAATCCGTTGCGCCCTACCTCCTACCTTCCTATACATAAGCTACTTTTTATCCCGGGAAAATAGCTCCCCTGGGACCGCGGGTGCAACCACGGGGACCCACTAGTAGGTATCGCATCTTATTGCATAAAAGCGGGGAACTGAACTAACTACATAAATTAAAATATTCTTAAATTTTAATTGCAAATTTACAAAGAATATTTGCATAAAAAAATATGTTCATAATTTTGCTTTAGATACCACTAGGTAGGTATATTATTTCCTGGTGGTTAAAGTTTACATAATCTAAGAATTTGCATAATCTATTTTTAAACTACAATAGGTAGGTACATTAAAATTTATATTAGTTCCAAAAATAAAGCTGGTTTTTCTTGTTAAAAAAATTTAAAGACTAAATTAACGTGTTTATCACCAGAAAAAGTATCAGAAAAAGTAAGTTATAAAATATAAAATCTTCAACCATGACGGATTAATTCATCAATTTAATAACAAAATAGTACACAAAAAGAGCAAACTGCGCAAATATTCATTAACATTTGGTGCGTTACACAAATTTTCATATAACCCAAGCTCAATAAATAACAAAAACGTCTGAAATTCTAATTTGTAAGTTTTGCCCATGAAAAGCGACCGCCCGTCCCACTGTTCAGTGACGGCGGCGACATCAAAAGCTCTCTCGACCAATCGGAGGGCTCCGCTGAAAAGAGACACGCCCACCCGCTATAAAGAGACTGCCGCCTTTTGATGTATACCGAATTTTATATAATAACGTTATTTATTAACTCAACTGTTAACAGTTATATTTATAAATCAGCCTTAGGTACATTTATTCGGGTTAAACGATAATCTGTTGGAATTAATTGAAAAACCCTTTTTTGGAACGCTATATTTTATACCCTAAAAGGGGCTATTATAAATTTAATTTCTATTCATGTAACCTAAATTACCGTAATTTGTTCTCACATAGGTATCTAAAGACTAAGGTTTCGTAAAATTTTGCTCATGATTTTTCTACTTTTTGTCGAATCTCATTTATATATAAGACAACATATAGCAAAACATACTATGCTCGTAAGATATTAAAATCGATTCTTGGAAATTATCACAATTATCAATCTCCGGGTATTCCGATGACAAAAAAGTCGTTCTTGACACAGCTATCATTTGTATTATGATCTTTGCCCTATTACAAATAAGTATGTTTAAAAATAAACATAACTAGAGTAAACTTATGACTTGGCAAAATTTGCAAAAAAATAGTCAATAACTACGGGGCAAAGATCGCCCAGTTTTATCCAAAATGAACTCGTACATAATCCAACAGGATTAAGAACTCATTTAGAATGTCTACGAGTCATAAATGATATGAAAGCCATATTTAAACCCTGAATCCTAGAAAACTAGTTAATTCCACATCTTTCAAGAATGGTATAATGAGGCTCTGAAGACAATAGGGAAGACAATAAAGCCTGAAAGGTGGAAAGACTGAAAGTTCAGTCAAAACGGGTGGAAATACCATGCTACCGTATAAAACACCTGCTGACTTTCCGTTCCCAGGATCACGGAAATAAAATATAGCCTATGTTACTCCCTGATAATGTAGCTTTCCATTGGTGAAAGAATTATATAGATAGGTCCTGTAGTTTTTAAGTTATGTTCAAAAATACAAATCATTATTATATTAGTAAAGATAATGTGCTAATTACTGCATTAATCCGAGAACATCTACTTTCTTAAGTCGGACAGCATGAAAATTTGGAACGATAGAAAACAGGTGATATTTTAAGCTCAAACTAATCAGTAAGTATACAAACAAGTCAAAATCAATAGACTTTAATGAACGGAACAAGACTAAAACAGCTTGAAATATGTTTAGCAACTGATGTGCTCTTTAGTATCTACCTATAATTTGAAAGAAATAAGCAACCATTCAGAACTAACTTTTCCTTATAAACAGAGACTGAACTGTAATTTGTTCCTAATCATTTATGAGCTGACAGTAACTCTGAGGTGATCTAAATTTTATACAAAAGGAGTGGAAAATATCTAAAAGCCAAGAAGATCTACCTGAAGGAACATATACAACATTTTAACACAAATATTTTGACGTCATTTTGAAAATTCTCGTAGGACAAGAATGAATAATAAATCAACACCAAGAAGAGGAGCCGAATTGGCCTCGAACCCTACGGTTTCTGAGGAGCTTCCTACCGCGAACACTCAGGTTGTGGAATGAGCTCCCCGCCATGGTATTCCCAATGGAGTACAGCATGGGGTTCTTTAAGGAGCGAGTGAAGAGATTTTTACAGGGTCGGCAACGCGTGAGTGTCGCTCCTGGTGTTGCAAGCGGCCATAGGCTACGGTAACCGCTTCCCATCAGGACCGTACGCTTGTTTGCTACCTTAGTGGTATAAAAAATAAAATAAAAGGAAAGTAAATCCTATATTTAGACCATCGAACAAAGCCAATAAAATTAAGTGCCTTGTCGACATTGAGACCTGAAGTTATTAAGTCTGTGCATCTGCCTTAGTCCACTAAAACAAATGCACTACCATTTCACGGCGGAAGTAGAACCTCGAACCAATCCTAGTACTAAAAGCTGGAGCTTTAAAGCAAGAAATAAATACTCTTACCGGTTCTTCCAAGCTTTCAAACTGGTGGTGAGCCTGTGGCAGCTTTGACCTTTATAAAGCTTTTAAAGAGTAAACTGGAACTCCTTAGGCCTAAAAGGCATATTTTTTTCCTTTGTCACGACATTAAAAATAGGTAACACTCTCTGACCTAATTTCTGAGATCTTAATAAGATTAGATTATTTAGTTATTTCGTTAAAATAGAGAACTATTTTGAATAGTACCTATATTTTATGAAAAGCAACGAGTATCAAAGATTTCGTACTAAGTATCACAATTTATTGGTTTTGGTAAATTTGATGTTCCTTATTCAACAAATTTAATTTACATGAACAGACAAAACAACTTTTTATATAATGAATATTTAAAAAAATTACAGTGATCTTGACCTATTTCACATTGAATGCGAATTAACTCTTATAATTTTATTAATTTATATCGCATCACTGTATAAAAAACACATTTAGGCATTCAAATTAATTTTTGAAATGTCAAAATATTTTTAAAAAAAAATGGCCTACAGGCAAAGTCCATTTATAAAGCGAAAAAACTTCATTCCAAAATTCGAATCGAGTTTTCCCTAGTGTCTCTTATCAGCTGTCAAATGTGGCGCTCTAAAGCGGTCGCGTCCGATTGGCCGAGCCGCTCATGAGCGACGCTGTGATTGGTCGCCGCGGGGCGCACATGAGCGATACACCACGTGCTTATAAGTTCCATTGAGGAATTTCAAACTTTTTACGCAACCCTGATGACTTGTCGCCATTTTTTTTTTGACACACTCCATTGTTTTGTGATGTATGACCTTTTTTTGGAATATTCTAATAAGGAATTGGCATATTTTAAATGCATAAGGCTAGTTCATTGTTTGCTAATTAATACGATGCCGGTGTCAAATTAGTTGATTACGAAATGATTTTTCAGTAAATTTTATTTTACTTACGGACCTCGTCGATTAATGTTGTCACACGAAATTAATTATGAAATCAATATCAATTGGAAAATTAAGGTAAACTCTCCAGCCGAACGACAAAGTGATAAAGTTTAAAAACTCAAAAAAAAATAACTGTAACACTCACAGCAACAATTTAAAACCGAAAACAGCAAAGTAACGAAACCAAATAGAAAAGAAAAAAACACTGAACACTTTTCAGCGACGAAAACTACCACTCATGAGCACCGATGCCACTGCAGTTTCAGATGCAAATTATTTATATCACTGCAACGGGTTGCATTCAGTCAAAAAAACCTATTAAAACACCAACCGAACACAAAACGTACCGGCAATGTGTTAATGTATTTGTATTATAATAAATAAAAAGTAAATATATTTGGATATCGCGCGTCTAAACAAATACACAACAGTCTTCCACGCGGCGGCCACAACAATGCTTCAGCGAAATAAGCAAGAAATATTTAACTACCAGCGAGGGGTGGGGCGGGCACTGGCCCTCAGTATTGGTGCTATGCCTGTGGTAGTTATAGTTTACGTGATACACAGCTCAAATACAAATAATATAAACATTACAACGGAGCATGCGCCCTGGCCGCGGACAGGGACGCAGATACAACTCTTCTAATGAAAAAACCGGCCTAAAACCAGTTTGGATGCAACTGAAAAATTATCCATGATAGATTTATGTCGTCTACTTATGATAATGTTTTAGTTTGGGGTGTTAAATCGGTTTTTTATAGATTGATTTGCATATTTTTGACAGCGAGCGCGTCTGTGTAGCGTTTGTGCGCGCATGCGCGGTGCGCGAGGAAAATCTTATTGATGATGCAGTGCTTAAACTGAGCTTTGGTTTGGGAAAATCGGTTACATTTAAAACAGAGGTTTTAACATCCTTTTATTTAAACAAACCTTAACTTTTATAACATTAAGTCGAAGAAAACTAAGGTATTGTATTGCAAAATTACGTAGCATGCAATTTGGTTGTAAAATTAAAGATTTATGTGAAAATTAAAATGCGAAGGTAATATCATGCGTAGACAAAGATAAGGCGGTAATCAGTTTTCAACAAGTCTTCGGGGAGTTAGAGCTGGATTTATTTCAATTATAATCCAATATGGCGGTCACGCGCATGCGTATGGCAACATTCACACCGTTGCGTTGATGTTAATTTGAGAAATAAATTGACTAAATATTTAGTCCTTTAAAAGAAAAATATTAATGATGTAGCCATTATCTTATAGGTAATATACATATCAGAAATATATGAAACTAGGTATGGTATACTATATGTGCAACTTTGCCCGCGTATAATTTTCCCCGATTTTCCGCTCCAAAAGGAGCAGACCAATAGGCTATAGCCTATAGTCTTCCTCGATAAATGGGACTATAACTTAAAGACTTTTTTAGAAGTCATAATTTATGATCTTATGACTCATAAAAACCTAGTGTCTATCAAAGTAATTTAATTTAATAAAAATTAATTATTCTAAAACCAGTTCTTTCCACATAAACAAATAGATACATAGAGCGTAAATGTAAAAAAAAAATGTTCGTAGCGATTTAGCCGACCGTCTGTAGCCCGTAGCCCCTACCTCGTAGACCCCTCGTAGACGTAGCTACAATATAATTCAAAGTAAGAATATACAAATAAGAGACAAATAGTTGAATAAATTTGAAGGGCATTAAATTTATTTTTTCCTATCATTATCATCTTCCTCGCCATTTTCTATTTATAACTAGTGCGCTTATACTATTAATTTAAAACTAGTGCGCCTTACCATCAGGTGGGATCGCAGTCAAGCTCTAGTTTTTAGCAGTTAAAAAAAATTTTAAAAAATATTCGATCGCTTCAACCGTTCTGGGGTGAAAGAGTAACAAATAGGTATACCTACATCCATACATTCTTACAAACTTTCATTATTAGGACTCTGTTTTATATATGTTTTGAATGACAGCCATTTATTACATTTTTTTACATTTAAATGGTGTTAAAAAAACAGTTTAAAGTCCGCAGCGAGAACCGATCAAAACGAGTCTTCTAAAAATATTATAACAATACTAGTGGTCACGCGGTTTTACCCGCGTACCCGGAAGATCTTCAAATTTCCCTAAAAAAAGTAGCCTTTGTCCTTTCACAGGCTCTAGACTGTACCAAATTTGATTTAATTCTGTAGTTTTAGACAGAGTTACTTTCGCATTTATAATATTAGTTAGAATTATTTATAAACACGTAATAAAATCGCTTATTGTGCGTTATATAATTACAGTATATCTGAGGTTTGTTGGAAAAATGCTTGGTAACTAGTTTTTTTACAAACAAGGTCGCACAGTTCCGCATATTTTGCATATTTGCTATTTGTTGAGTTTCTACCAACAGGCGACATCGCGCCGTGTAAATATTAATATATAAATAGATACCATAATTAGTGGTTTTTATTTCTGTTTGTCACGTGTTGTGTGTATGTAATATTTTATACTAATTTGTATTTCCATTAAATATTTTATTTTAGTACAGGTTTGAACATTGAACTCTTAGTTGTGTGTGTCGGTTTTAAGCCGTGGTTTCCGTACACCGTACATTCAAAAATCAATGACAAAATCAAATATTTTTTATTCAAATAGGCCTCAATAAAGCACTTATGAATAGTCACTATTAATGCTCGGTTCTGAAAGTTGTTTTTTACTGAGAAGAGCCGGCAATAAACTCAGTACTTACTCTTTTCAAAAAAACCAGCTAAGATCTAATACAATAGTGATTTTTACAAAATGTGTGAAATAGCCTGTAGCGAGCATTTCACTGCCAAGGGTCTTTTTCTAACAAGTAATCTGATACACTATAAAAGCCCTTTTGATATAAAGTTTTCTTCACTACCTGCTTAAATTTATAAATTGGTAAATCCTGAATATCTTTAGGTAGTTTATTGAAGAAACGTATACATTGCCCCTTAAATGAATTTTTGACTTTAGTAAGTCTAGTGACAGGTATAGCGAGTTTGTGCTTATTTCTGGTGTTGATACTATGAGTGTCGCTATTTTTCGGAAAAAGATGTAAATTTTTACGTACATACAACAAATTTTCATAGATGTATTGTGAAGGTCCAGTCAAAATATTAATATTTTTGAATTCATCTCGTAGAGATTCTACCAAAAAAGATACTACGTATTGTCAAAAATACGAAAATAACTCCGTCTTTCTGTCTGTTACGTTTTCACGGAACCCAAGGATCCGATTTTGTTGAAATTTGGCACAGATATAGACTAGAGTGTGGGAAAGGACATGGGCTTTTATCCTGGGAATGTTGAAGGTCCCCAGAATGCAGGTGATGCTGCGAGGCAGAGGCTTGAATCAATTGTAAAATGTACTACTGTACTTATTTTACTGAAAAACTGGGGCAGGTCACTATACCTAATTAAAATAGACGGAGCAAAATTTTTGATATTTAAAAATTAGACTGAACTTCATATTCAAATTAAATCCCACAATTGTTTCATAAAACTACTACAATAGTTCAAATATTTTTTTTAATTTATTGTTTTATATTTCACACCACATAGATTATTATAAAAAAATATTTAAATAAATATATGATGAGTCATTATTATAAAGTACGGTTATAAATAACATTTTTAGATGCTGAGATAGAGTATTGAAGATATATACATTAAAAGTTCTCTCACAATAACTTTTTCCCTCTGAATAGGGTCATATTTTACTGATTTCTATCGGTTCATGGTATTTTCGTACTTATAATCTACTAGCTGCCTCCCCGCAGTTTTACCCGCGTAGTTCCCGTTCCCGTGGGAATACAGGGATAAAATATAGCCCATGTTACTCGGGGATAATGTAGCTTTCCAAAGGTGAAAGAATTTTTGAAATCGGTCCAGTAGTTTCGGAGCCTATTCATTACAAACAAACAAACAAACAAATCTTTCCTCTTTATAATATTAGTATAGACTAGCGGACCCAGCAGACTTCGTTCTGCCCACCAGCGCCATCTACTGGGTCTAAAGTGATACATAAAAACCTTCCCTATGAAATTACTCCGTATATACTGTATATATATACTCCATTGTTTTACGCAAATATTATTTACTAGTGGCTTAACGCGGTTTTACCCGAACCGGGAGATCTTCCATTTTCCCGGGATAAAAAGTAGCCTACGTCCTTTCTATGTCTTTTCTAGAGCCTGTCTAGACTATAAGTGTACCAAACTTCATATAAATCGGTTCTGTAGTTTTAGCGTGACAGACGAAGCTACTTTCGCATTTATAATATTAGTATAAATTCTGTGCTACGGGGTAAATCTAGGTCTGTGAAGGCTCTTCTTTAGTGAATGTCGGTGTAAATGCAGCCCATAGGTTAGAACCCAGGCCAATGACATTTTTATTGGGCGATGATTTAGTACTTATCGATTTGGTCTACACTACTCATCTAGTGTAGAAAATTTGAAATTTAGGTCCCTTCGATGTTTTACACGTTTTATTAAGGTTTCTGGGGGTTTTTAGACTAAAATCTGAGTAATATTCATTGGGAAGGAGGAATTTCCTTTGTTTCGACAAGATTTTTAATTGAAAATATTTATTTTAGTTAATTTCATTTATATTATTAGATCTAGTTTAAAGATTAACAGCCTTTTATTTCATACACTTATTTGTTTGTATAAGTATAGTTAAATGTGTAAAAATCTTATAATTACGGCTTCAAATATTAATATTTTTAATTATTTAGTAGTACTATAAAGTACTAAGTATGTTGAATTTATTGTACAGTTAATTACTTATAAAAAAAAATATGAATTTGGATTTAAAAGGTGAAGAACGCCTTAAAAATTTAGTTGAGATAAAATTTTTGAACGGAAAGTATTTATTACAGTTTCTTTTTAGAACGCATTAATTTTTTTTTTATCTTTCACTTTTAAAAAAAACGAACGGCTATTTTTTTATTCACTTAACTCCTTGCATAGCTAGGTCTCATATCCATAAAATAAACATTCAGATAATGTTGGACACTAATAAAAAATTAGTTTATTACTATTTTTTATTGGTTTTCGTTTATATTTGCACATAATTATCATTCAAAGATCAAATCCTACGATTTGGAAAAAAAACATTTTAGTAACATACAAAAAAATACCAATCATTCCAGTGAGCTTAATTATAAAACTATGGCATAAAACCTTCATTACCTCGGACGTTTTGTGTAAAAAAAGTATTAATTAAAAAGCGTAGCGAGACTCGAGCGAGTGGGCGTTGCTCTGGCACGCCCTCTGTTCAGCGACGCCCAGGCCCGCTTTAAAGCAACTCCTACTGAAAAGGTCTAGGAGCTGGGAAATATTACAGCATATAATACTGCTTTTTTAATATCTTTACTGTTAAAGGTGTTGAAATCAAATGAAACATATTTATAAATTCAAATAGGCATAAAACGTGACTCTAATGTATCAATACACTAAATCAGTTTGTGGTTTTTATGTGTGTGATATTTTTTTTATTCGATGATAAAAATAGAATGTAAATTAACTGTTATTTAATTCAAGATAATGATAACACGGACAACAATGTGGTGTAGGCATTAATATTTATAACGTAATAACTTTATTTTTATTAGGCTGAAAATTATATAATTATAAGAACCATCTATATGAAACTTAGCTGGCACTGCGCGGTTTCACCCGGTTAGTTCCCGTTCCCGTAAGAATACAGGGATAAAATATAGCCCATAACACATACAAATAACGTAGCTATCTATCGGTGAAAGAATCATTCAAATCGGTCGAGTGTCTTTGGAGCCTATTCATAACATACAATAATAATAATAAATATCCTGGGACATTTTTCACACACGGCCAATCTGATTCCAAAGTAAGCTTCAAATGAAGCTTGTGTTATGGTAACCAGATAGCTGATATACTACATATAATACTTTTAAATACATACATATTATAGATATTTACATCCAGACACAGAACAAACAGACATATTCATGCATACAAATGTTTGTCCTGGGTGGGATTCGAACCCACGACCCGCGGCTTGAGAGTCAGGGTCACTAACCACAAAGCCAACCGGGCTGTCAAAAACAAATATTTCCTTTTAACAATATTGGTTAACTAGTCTTATAATACCTATTATTAGTAAAGATTATTCAGCAAAACTGGTAGTTACAAGCGCCATATTATTTACTTGTATTTTATCACAAAGATTTGAACGTAAACTCAATTCCTGTTATGATAAAGCAAATTTTATGATAAAAAATTATCATTATAGCCTTCGAACGAGGTTGCACAATAAAAAAAAATGTGGTTCGACATTTTTGCTAATGTCATTCATTATACCTATATTGTTATTTCACACACTAAATGGTTACTTTATTTTTAATTATTTTTAACTAGCTTCCGCCCTGTGATCCGGGGGGACATTCCCGGGATAAAATAGTAGTCAATATCCATTCCCTATCTCTTATCTATAAGTATTTGTTACCAAATCCGATTAGTGGTTTTGGCGTGAGACAGACAGACAGAGTAATTTTCGCATTTATCAGGGATAACATTTAAAAATGAAAATAATTTTTCGTTTATTTTTTAGATTTTAGAAATGAAAATATATAGCAAAATATAGCTCTCAGACTACAGTAATGGCGTCGAAAACGCAGTATAACTCGTACAGTCGAGTCAGAACAATAGGACCGGAATAACTATGCTATAGTCTAGGTCTCACATCTAGAATTCTAGATGGGTAGGTACTAAATGAAATCAAATTTATTCGTAGACACCAAAATTTTATTTGACTTGCGGGTTTTCTTGGTGGTTTAATGCTCGCCGATGATCGATTTCTTATACTACAAAAGTGGCAAACAGGGATACGGTCCCACCAGATGGGAAACGGTTACCGTAGCCTATGGACGGTTGAAACACCAGGGTTGTTACTTCTTCACGTCTAAACGGCTGGAGCGATTTTAATACAATTTAGTATGGATATAGCTGATACCCTGGAATAACTACTTTTTATCGCGGGAAAATTAGAGACCCCGGGGAACGCGGCTGTAACCGTGGGGCTGAAGGTCTGAACGCGATGAACACAAAAACTACAGAACAGATTTTTATGCGGCTTTCACCAAATTCCGAAGTATTTCATGGGGAAGGTTTTTATGTATAATACATCAATTTGGACCCGGTAGGTGGCGCTGGTGGGCAGAACGAAGACTGCTGGGTCCGCTAGTGGAATAAAGTAACAAATTACCTATCAGTACCCACGTACGCGTATTTAAGTACCCGTTTTTAAGTACCCGTTTAGTACCCTCTAACGTATAAACTGTTTTATTACATTATCAAAGCACAAATCAATAAAGTGGAGTGTAAGCAGATTTTTTTACGAGTTGCCAGTTAGAAAAAAACTTTTATTGGCATTTAACTTTCAGTTCTGATTACTGCCACTACTGTCTTGCCATATACGTGATTTTTATTATATGCAGTTTTATAATATTGATGGAAACGCTCCACGACTAGTGGCTCCCCGCGGTTTCACCCGGGTAACCGGGACATCCTACATTTTTTGAGATAAAAAGTTGCCTATGTCCTTTCTCAGGCTGTGTACCAAATTAAATTTTAATCGGTTTAGTAATTTTTGCGTGAAATCGAGACAAACAGACCGAGTTACTTTTGAATTTGTAAATACTAGTTAGGATCTGCGCTTTCTACATAATATTATAAAGAGGAGAGTGTTTTTTGATTATTTATTTGAAACAAAAAGCCTCCGAAACTACTAGACCGATCAGAATAATTCTTTCAACAATAGAAAGCTACATTATTAGGGAGTAACATAGAATATATTTTAACCCCGTATTCCTAGGGCAAAGGGACCTACGTGTAACCGCGCGTCGGCAGCTAGTTAACTTATTAAAATAAGTAATGTATAATTATAATTATATTGTAAGACTTGCTTTTCTATTTGTATTGTTTTTATTAAAATACCTAATCATCATCATAACAGCCCTAAGACGGCCACTGCTGGATGGGATATAGGGCCCTCCAATCGATAAATTTAAATACTTATACGAAAGTAATGTATAAAAACATATTTATATCTATAAGTTCATAAAAAGTACAAAACAGATACCTACTCGTTTTTAAGCTGATTGTACAGGGGTCAAATATGTATTGTACAAGTCTATGCGAAAGCTCTGCTTGAAAGCTTAATCTGAAGCACAAACAGGGGTCACCCAGGAGCTTTCCCGTAGGTACATGGGGGGAAATCTGGAGCCGGATTTTTGGGAAGTACCCCAACAGCCTAAGTATTTTTTATGGTTAACAATGACAAGCAAAAATAAAAGCTAATACTTTATGTTAAGATTAAATTGTGTTAAACAATTGGAACAAATAAAAAGTATTTTCAGAAATTATTTTATGCGTGGTTTTAATTTCTTACTTAGATTATTTCGTATGTAGTGATGATTTCTAAAAATGATTATAATGCTTCTTTGTTTCCTTCCTTGCTAATCTTTTTAATAGGTACTATGAATTGTTCGAAAATTCTGCTCCTCATCAAACTAACTAAAGAAATATCAAAACTTACCAACAAAGGTAGTTGCACCATTGGTCTCTGAAACAAATAAATAAACAAATAATATATAGGTAAAGGGTTATTTTTTTTTAATATAATTTTCCTGTAAAGCGATTCGAGATAAAAAAAATAATAAACATATTTAATTTAACACATAAATTAATAATTTTAAAAACCTTTACATAAATCCTACTAAAAATATATTCTACCAATTATAAAATGCGATAGTTTGTGAGTTACGAATGAATGTATGTTTGTTACTCTTTCACACAAAAATAAACGGATTTGGATGGAATTTGGAACACAGATCGTTTATAACCTGGATTACTTACACATAAGCCCTACATACTTTTTATCCTATCCTATAAAAAGTCGTAAGCTCTCAAGTCTAGAGGCTACCCAAGCGTTTATTTATCTATAGTCTATTTAAAAAGCTAAAGGACTCTTAAATATAATTCGTACATAAGCAACAATCAACATGAGTCAATCTTGCAAAATTTATGAATTGAACCCTCTCAATCCTTGACCGGGGACGATAACAGCAGGTCTTTTTATCTGTCTGTATGTTCGCTTTGACGTAGGCACAATAAACAATATTTATAATACGTAATGCCCGAACAAACACACTTAATAAATATGTATGTAACTATGTAAATACCGCGGACTTTGTCGTATTAAATGTGTACTTATATATTATGTTTTTTTATGAAGGCTCAAGGGGACTTCACCTTAAGCACGAAACGAGCTTTTTGTTATTGAATGACAAGCAACTTTTTTTTATATAGATAAACGGAAAAACCTGTTTAGAGAAAATGGTTTTAATTAAAGTTTTTCACTTATTTATTTTAGAATATAGATAAATATCCTGGGATACTTTTCACACACGGCCAAACTGATACCAAACTTATATATAAGTATGTAGATAGATATATATTGTCTATGGATTTAGAATTTAAAAAAAAGCAAAGACAAAACTGTATGTTGATTATTGTAGTAGTGGTAGGTAAGTATATCATAAGTATACTAAGTTAACTTAACTCTGACCGAAACATAATCTCCAAAGCAGCACTGGCTTTCGGTGAAGGAAAACATGTGAGGAAACCTGCATGCCCGAGGTGTCACTATTAAAGGCATGTGAAGTCCGGCAATCCGTACATGACCCGCATGGTGGACTATGGCCTAAACCCCTCGATGTTAGGGGAGGGCTCGTATATAAGCTGATGATGAAAGAGTATGTACCTATATAGTATATAGACAAGCTATCTTTGAATCATACTATACTAAGGATGGTCGTGTCGTGTGTAAAGGAAATTTATAATTTATTTATGAAAAAAATAACGTACAGACAGACAGACAGATCTGATCGATATATATAATACCCACATACATTATGGATCATAAATATGTTGTTATCTATTAATGTTGTTTATGTTTGGACATGTTATCAGTCGCGCGATAGGCTTTTGTATAAATATAGTGATAAGAGTCCTCTGTGAGTTTGTAGGTATATGAACACGTGGTACCGTTAAAGTAAAATCTAGATTGAGGAACCCTAAAATATAGTAGTCACCTACTCATGTAGATGCCGATTCAAACCCCTAACCCGTACCTCTGAGTTTAAAAACTTACGTACGGATTCACACCACTGACTTTAGATGAAGCAAAACATCGTGAGGGAACCTGCATGCTCGAAATGTCACTATCAAAGGCATGTGAATTCCGCTAACTAGGCCGGGGTGGTCGACTATGGCCTAAAACCACATTGTTAGGGCTCGAGCTCCTCGGTGGAGACATATATGAGCTGATGATGATGAAAATAAAGTATCTACCTAGAATTACGAGCTTCTTCGAACAACGTGAGGGTTTAGTGCATTGTCCAAGCGAGCCTAGTGGGGTGTGGAAGCCTGGATTTAAAAGTCAAAGCTACGAGACAGGGATTTGAACCTGCACCTTCAGATTGTTAGTTAGTGCCTTTACTAGCATAGAAAATCTATTTTTATTGGACAGGACATTTATGTATAAATAATACTTAGTTGACAATAATAGAATTGTTACATAAGGTACTCTAATATGTACAATATTTTGTATAATTACAATTTGACGCCCCCGCGACTGCAAACATTTTGGTTTTCAGTGTAAGTTATTGCATGAAGCAATCGAATACTATTCGAACCGCGTTCGGGGTTCTGATAGGTAAAAAACTAGGAGTAGATTGTATCTAAAATAATTTTACCAATTTCTACCATCCGTGTTCCAACACGCACTTAGCCGTTTTTAAATTCGGGTCGAGAGGAGAATGGGGTAACTATGTAAGCTGTATTAACTTAACAGGTCCCACAAATTTTCATATGTGATTTTTATAACTATGACGCATTGACCTAAATAACGTTTTATCACTGAAATATCTTTGTTCTCATGATTATGTTTATAGCTGTATCACAATCAATATTATTAGACATTTTGTTTGTAAACTCAAACGCAAAGAGAGATCGCCACGGCAGCTGTCATCCGTAAATTAATGATAAAAAGAAACGAAATCAAACGATTTTATTTCTTTTTGTAAATATATTTACATTCACATTTGCCTTGAGAACTTTTTATAGTACTCCGGATGACGTATGTACTTTTGTCGAAAAATTTCATTTTGAATTGAGTTTTCTTTAGTAAAAAATATGTAAAAAGTTGGTACGATATTCAGATTTCTGCAAATAATTTAATTAGTTCCGTTTTATTCTACTAGATGGCGCTAGATGTACGTTGTTTTTATTTAAACTTAAATCTTGCTTTTGCAAATATTCTAACGACCTTGCTTACTTGTTTTTTATTAATTAGGAAGTTTAGAGTTGATACTAACTATAACTCTAACACTCCCAAATTTTAGCCAACATCATTGACAAATTTTATGAACTGTCGCCACTAACAGCACCTCACGTAATGTTTTATTTCATTATTGTTATTTTCAGCATAAACCACGTTAATATTTATAAAATATTCGTTACGTGTGTATGTTGCCAATCGATTTTCATGTTTATAATAATCGATGAAAGCGGCATATATCGATACCGGTGTACTGTTTAGTTTAGTTCTTCTCGCTTGTTCCAAGTTTACTTTCGGCTGAAAATGTTTTTCATAAACATTTTATGGAGAACTCGTGTTTGCTTCACCGGTAATGAAGATTGATAAATACTTTCTTTCGCTAATTTTATTCCGATTATGTTTATACTTACACATATAGCTGTGGCCTTATTTCTTTCCATTAGGAGTTATGAATCATCGATTATATGATACATTTTCTCTTTATTTGTGTAAGAAATTCTATCGACCGAGTATTTTATGTGTAATACAGTGTCTTAAACGAAATGTTCTACTTCCACCTTTTCTTTCATATAATTTCTTAAAACTTAAAGCATTTAGCAGCCAACTTATATTTCAAATTATGAAAGCAAATGGTAACGTTGAAAATAATTTAACATTATTACAAAATTAATTCAGCGAGCGGCGAAGACCAGCTGATTTCATTTAATCTTTCATCTAAGGGAGCGAAAAATATGTTTTCTATGTAAAACTGCAGAATCACCATCATCGGGCGAAATATTGAAAGAGCTCTTATTAGATCCGACAGAGATACCCACCCTTGTGAAAATGTGCGTTAAAATTGCAGTTTTTATTCAATAGAAGACTTTCCACTGAGTTAAAAATAGCTGTTTTATTATGACAACCTTATTATAATGGTTGTTTTTCATTTGGCAATTGTGTTGCCTTGTTTTCGCGGAATAAGCTACCTACTTGATTTAAAATGCATTTTACATAGTGTGTGTAGACGCGATTGAGCAGCTTTTCATATTTATTATATTGAATATGATAATGGCATTAAGAAATTTCTTTAGGACTGTTCTTGAATTGTATAAAAGCCATTAACCTATGCACCATAAAAAAAATTAAATAAAATTGATTTCAAGTATATCTAGAGTTCTTATATGTAAATCTGAAACCCTAAATAATATTAAGTCATCATCTTTATGAGCTACTAGCTGTCGCCCCGCGGTTTCACCCGCGTAGTTCCCGTTCCCGTGATCACTTAGGGGTATGAAAAATAGTTGTCCGATTCTCAGACCTACTGAATATGCACACAAAATTTCATAAAAATCGGTAAAGCCGTTTCGGAGGAGTATGGCAACGAAAACTGTGACACGAGAATTTTATATATTAGATATAGGCATTTTTATTTATATAAATAAATAATAAATAAATATCCTGGGACATTTTTCACACACGGCCAATCTGATTCCAAATTAAGCATCAAAGTGAGCTTGTGTTATGGTAACCAGATAGCTGATATACTACATATACTACTTTTAAATACATACTTATATAGATATTTACAACCAGACACAGGACAAACAGACATATTCATGCATACAAATGTTTGTCCTGGGTGGGAATCGAACCCACGACCCGCGGCTTGAAAGTCAGGGTCACTAACCACAAAGCCAACCGGGCTGTCAATATTTATTCTTGTAGATCACCTAATTCCATAAACCAGCTTATATTCAACTTTTAGAGTACCGTAAACATAAACAAATAAGAAATATGTATTTTTATTTCAAAACTATGTATCCGAAAACACTCACCGTTTCATCTAGGTGGTTACCATCCTCATCCCTTTGGAGACACATCCAGGTATCACAGAAACTAACTCCTCAAGTTCAAATATCTTTACGTTACACTACACTTAGTCTGAGTCATATAATGTAAAGTATATAGGTTCGAGGTGTGCGCCCTGCGGCACTCCAACGTCGTGCTCTTGAAATGACTGAGCCACACCAAGTTATAATGTTTTGAATACAATCTGTAACAGAAAAAAAAACAATAATAAACTTGGCTGCATGTAGGTTTGTGTTTGTGTACTTATGTCGAGGGTTCCGTGATGGTTCATGTAATCAAAGGCTTGTTAAAATACTTATTCTGAGATAATTACAATAAGGGATCAATGTTGTATTAGATAGATCTTGACTTGGGGAATTTCGATCAATACTCTTTTGCAGCTTTGGTAATATCCGTTGTAAAGATCATTTTCACTCCAGTCGAATGGAAAACGCTTTATAAAGACCAATAGTATCAATGTGTCCTAAAATCTTCAATAAAGGAAACATTTCCTTTAGAAGTCAATTTTAAAAACTCACAGATATCAAATGTTTATGCAGAACCATAGAATGCTATATCGGTTTTCACTACTGGCTTTCAGCTACGATACAATTTTTCATAAACAATGACTATTATTTTTCAAACATTGTCAAGCAATCTTTGTCTATGACTAATTTCTAATCTTTAGCTTGCACACCTTTATTTAACCAAACATTCATTACATTCAGGGCACAGATTATAAAACTATTTTAGAAAAATGAAATGGAACTTAACATTAATGATGTTAAAGTTGATAATAGCCCGTGTGTTAACAAAATTAAGCTGTAAAGGGACACCTGAAGGCTACTTGTTAAAACAAAATATTTTGTTTCTATTGTAGACCAATGCAAAACAATATGCGGTGTTATATTACCTAAATTGTAAACACGCGATGGTTCATGTTTTAAAACTTTTATATGTATTGAATGGCAACAACCTAGCTAGGAATCTAACTGGACGACCTCACACGAGTTGAATCCTCATTTTATTTAAGTTTAATCTGCATTCCTATCTGTGCCGGTCTATTAAGATGTGGAACTCCCTACCAGTCCACGTGTTTCCCTCCACCTATGATCCTGGGTCCTTTAAGCGGGGCGTGAAAAAGCTGTTCTCTAGGCGAGGTGAGGGCCATCATGCCACATAGCTATGCCGGCGTGGGATGATTGTTACCAATATGGGACTCCACTGACTGCTTTCCATCAGGCAGTGTGGAGTCAATTTGTGCAGCAATAATAAAAAAATATTAAAAATAAATTATGAATATAATTGTTTTTTAATATCTTCTATAACAATGCTGATTAAAAACATTTTCAAGATGTAAATATCATCGATACTGAAGTTAATTATAAAATAAAACCTTATTTACATTGCTATCTGGATCATAATACCTAGAGAGCGTTTATCAGAACCACTCTTACTTATATTTACATACCTATAAACAGTTGCATTAATGCCACATTGTGTAAATATTTACATTTCATCATTATAAACATATTTCCTTTCCTTATCATCATGCCCGAAGATGTTATTTATGAATTAACAAACTTATTTACCGTGAACAAGTTAAAAAGGTTAAGGTTTTCCAGCGCCATCTTTGAGACACACTTGAAACCTCTTCGGCTTCTTGTTAACTAGAGACAATACAGCTCCATCTATGGAAGGTAACCTGTAGCTTTGTTTTTTCGAGACCACGTCACGCCTGTTGCATACGACCAGCCAATTGTTTACACAATACAAAAGACCCTTGTTTGTTTTTCGCTAGACGTTTCCTGGTTTGTTTTGTGTGTGAATGTGTGCATGTGTGTGTCCATGTGTGCCGTGTTTTCACAGCCGGCTGTATGTATTCGAGGACGGTACACAAAATGTTGTTATTTGCACGAACCGAGTCGGTAATAAATTCAGTCTGCTTGAGTGAGATATTTTTATGTTTTAATGACTGTAAAACTCTTGTAATGAGCCTCTATTGAGTCGTATATCGACGCTTTACGTAGGTATAGATAGAAGCTAATTTG
Source organism: Thyatira batis (assembly GCA_905147785.2). Lineage (NCBI taxonomy): Eukaryota > Metazoa > Arthropoda > Insecta > Lepidoptera > Drepanidae > Thyatira > Thyatira batis. Next base: position 1,540,464 of record LR990510.1, on the reverse strand, counting down.
TTTATGTTATTGGCAGCTGAAAGACTTGGTAAAAACCGCGTGTGTGGCGAGGGTCATTTTTTTACAGTTTTTTAATGAATATCAAAAAGTATTCGTCTATTGTTGTAAGGTTTTTCAGCAAATTTTAGGTCACGGCCGCCCGAATACCTATACAACAGCAATCGACACATAATTGTTTGCGAATAAGTTTATTTTTATTTTATTTTGTTAATTTATTGACGCGTTAATGGCATTGAATATTGTAACTTGTAGTACACTTCAAACAATTAATCGAACGAAAAATAAAATTGATTCCAAGAAAGGGGAATCTCGGCCTAATTGAACACACGTTAATTAAATAACAATTTCTTTCAAAATATTTTTTTTTTCCCGACAGGGATTCGAACTGGGAACTGAACTCAGGGTACATATCTACTGAACCGAGCATGTAAAATCAGATTATAGCAACACTTATGCAATAATTGTTTGTTAGTTGTTACAGAAGGTGGAAATATAAAGCAATGAGCGTATGGGAAAATGTTTGCCTTTCTTAATGTTATTGTGTGCAAGACAAGTAGGTATTGTAGAGTTATAATTATTTTGAAACTCATAAGGATGTACTTTAACACTAAGAACCGACATTAACGTACAAAAAACTTAAACTGAAGTCTCCTCTCTATCTTTTCAGAATGTTAGAAATAGTAAGAGAGATTTTTAGCCTAGTCTCACAGAAATAGTGATTGTGTTCTATAATCTACACTAAAGCGACAATTGAAAACTAAGGCCCAATTTGACTGGACTTAAATACCTAAGACTTTAGTTTTCTTTTGATCTAAGTATGAAATAAATATACGTTGGTTGGAATAAGTTAAGTTGCTGATGTCATAAGCTTTTATTTCGATCACCCAAAGCTTTGAAAGTCTTAGGTTATTGACAGCAGACCTTACACTAGGATACGTTAAACAGCTAGCCAATAAAGTATTCTAACATAAAGTCATGATATCTTAAGTTTACTAATTTTAAAGAAATAAATATTCAACCAAATTGTAATAAAGATAACAATCTGCCCTAATTTTTTTACATATTTTATAATTTTAATGAAAGATATAAAAATGTTTCATTTTAAATTTATTATAAATCATTTGACTACATATTTCGCATATTTTTGATACATAGTATATTTATATAAGGTAATTCAGTTTTAGTTAACTAAGAAAGTTTGTTATTTTGTTATTCCGTGGTTTTCCTAGTCACAGTCTGCTATAGGAATGTGATAACAGTCAAATACGGCTTTTTTTTTTACCAAAATTAAGATTTAAAAGCAGATAAAAAAAAATACTAATCTTGATTGTATTTTATCGATTTTTTTTTATATAAAGTTTCGTCTAAAACTAGTTTTTGAACGAGTTTATCTCAGTTAGTTTATCTAATTCTAATTAGAAATACTAACTTAAGTATCATTTTAAAATAAAAACTGTGTTCGTTTTAAAAGTTTTTAATGATCACCAAAGTTTTTTTTATATTTTTTTTTCTATATTTTTTAAACCACATACTTAGCCTTAAAGCAGCTTTTAATCCTGAATTCCTGAGAGCTTTCCAATTATAGCTGAGAGACCTAACCAGTTTAATATTCATATATTTTTTTAATCATAATTAGCCTCGCGAATTTCATCCTAAATGCATCTTATATGTATTCGCAAACTATAATATGCCTAAGGCGCGCCAGTTCTGTGTTTAGGAAGCAAAAGCAGGTCGGAAACGTTGCTGATAGTCATTTATTTAGATTTCGAGGCCGAAACATTATTTAGGTTGTTTTGTATTATCAGTAGGAAGGCGCAAATTCGTACTAAATGTGTGTAACAGCAAACATTTGAGATTAAACACGATTATTACATTTTTGTTTAGGTTTTTACGTTCGCGTTGCGTCATCGTTAGGGGATGGTTGGGTAAGATGGATCTATGGTTTTAAAACATTATTGCTTCTAATTAGGTTTTAAATAATAAATAAATAATAAACTTATTTAATTTGCACTAAAAAAAAACACAATAAAGTTAAAACTTACAAACAAAATTAGACCCCTTTGGTGTTTTGAGAGAGTTTTTTTGAGCGTTTTTTTAGGCTTACAACCTTGGGTTACATCCTCACTTATGGTTTAAGTGTGGTGAAATATGTACAAAGTAAAAGTTAATAATTGCATAGAAAGTAACAAAAAGTGACATTAAAGTTAACAAATAAAAATAATTAATGGAGCAACAATATTAACCCCAAATAATTGATAAATATTATGATATTCTTAGTTATTAATAAAGAAAAATTAAGTACCAGTTTTTAACTTTAAGGACTTTTGAAAATAAAATGTAGTACTAATGAGAGAGGTTTTTGTAAATTGGGTCACTTGCCGCATGATTCTAAAAGATTTCCATGTACCTACTGAATGACTACACATATTATACATAATTGGCAGGTTTTTTTACTCTATTTGTTTTACCTACTTAATTATCGCCTTACAAAAACAACCGCACCTGCGTATAGGGTTCACACCTAGTATATTTTTAATGTTTAAAAGATAATTATAGTTAACACCTACGACATATATGCCTAAATACTTCTTTATTACTTTTTTTTAAGTAACATTAGCTGATCAGTTTTAAATACATATTCTAAAGTAAGTCTTTGGTTCTCTAAATATTTTTTTTTCAACACATCCATAAGTGAAACATGTGCAAATTGTACATATACTATGTTTTATGTATGTTTGTTGTATATTTTTGCAAGGCTTACGCCGATAACACTATCGCAGTGTCACGCCTACACGCACACGACGCAAACACAAACAAACATAATATATATACGTAGCTATACATATAACTGTACATGAAAAAAAATATCATACACATTATGTTGTTGCTATGTTGGCCAAATATACAAATGTTTGTTCAACATTTGGGCACGGCTCAAACGAGTTGTTCTTATTTGTTTTAATATTTCACGTCTCTAAATAGGTATGTTTTATGTGTTAGACGACAAACGAGCAGACGTATCGCCTGATGGTAAGCGATTACCGCCGCCCATGGACACCCGCAACACCAGAGGAGCCACAAGTTCATTACCGGCCTTTTAAAAAGGAGTACCTACGCTCTTTTCTTGGTTGTAATACAAGCAGTTTAGTCTTATAAGTTTGTTAATAAAACATAAAATATAATGGATCTACGTCTGCATTAGAAATATTCCTTCATCATTTAGCTTCGTCATAAGAAACGAATATAAGCTTTGTTAAGGGATTTCTAGGGGAGATTAAGGTAACGAGGACCACTATGAAAAATTGATTTATTTCACTGTTAAATACCAGAATTTTTAAGTAGTTATTATGTAATTACTAGTGGCTCGAAATCTTCATTTTCCCGGAATAAAAAGTAGCCAATGTCCTTTCTCAGGCTCTTGACTATATGTGTACCAAATTTCATTTCAATCGAGACAGACAGACAGAGTTACTTTCGTATTTATAATGTTAAGTATAGATTGTCCTTTGGTCCCAATATATTGGCAGCGACTTAATAATTAATTTCCTTTCTCCTGGTTGTTCTAGTGGAATTTACTTTAGGGTCCTAAGTTTCATTCAAATAACTTATTTTTACTCTAAAGGTACCCTCTTTGTATTAAACACGTGAAGTAGCGATTATATTACCATCTGAAATGGACTAGAATAGGTATCAAAAGTAAAAAAATAAGGGGACAATTTAAATCAATTGGGTATTCGTGACAGTAATTTTAATTAGGATTTTAGTGTTCAATTAAATTAGATATATATACAATAGGTACGTATTATTCATATGTTAAGTACTTTAATACCTATTGTAATATAAATTGGATTTAACGTGGAATGTAAATTTTAAACGACCACTTCCGTTCACTCGGTTTTACCTGCGTTTCTACGTATTTAATTTTCCGTATATGGGGAATGCACAGTAGTTTCTGAGATTAAGGCGAACAAATATGAACACAGTGCGGTGCGAGTGAGGGAAATAATTTTAAAATAATTTATAAAAATTAATTCTAAGGTATTTAAGTATATTGTGATTCATATTTTACTTAAATCCTTATATATTACTACTATGTATCCTATAAATGCGAAAGCTTAGATGTATGAAGGTTTGTTACGCACTTTTTAGCACTTTTGCCTACTTTAAGTACCGGATTTTTAAAAAAGAGAATGTGGGTGAGACCGTAATTAGAGTATAGAGCCAAAAATTATAGTGAAGATTTTATCAACCATCATTGTTTACTGATCCATACAAAATGAGCCGGAAATTCAATAATTTTGTATGCTTCATTAAATTATTCGCAGATTGTATGTTAATACTATAGAATAGTTATTTTAGACTTGTTCACCTTTTGTACTTTTTTAAAGATTAACTTAAAATACAGACCTTGGATAATAAGACAATAGACACAATAAATGATAAGATGCTAAATAGTTATTTATATATCTTACAAACTAACCCTTGGCCCCTGGCTTCTTGCATAAATGTTTAAAAAAAAATGTGAAAATATGATTAACTTAAAATACAGACCTTGGATAATAAGACAATAGACACAATAAATGATAAGATGCTAAATAGTTATTTATATATCTTACAAACTAACCCTTGGCCCCTGGCTTCTTGCATAAATGTTTAAAAAAAAATGTGAAAAATTTATTCAAAGAATAGTCCTGACATCCGGTATTACCGATCGATCTGTTTTCTTAAGACACTTTACCGAAATAACAAAAAAGAGAATAATTTAATTGTAACTTTTAAAGCTAAGTAATTAAATGAATAACACCAAAAAAGACTACATACATAATTATAAATAAGAATCCAAATGTTACTAAGCGAATCGAGAATGACTGGACTGATTTGGATATTTTCAGTCCTAAAACTAGTCCTAATTAAAGTATAAACTACCAACTAAAATCATAAATGCGAAATATTGTAAGTATATATGTATATTTATTACTTTAACGCCAGAACAGCTGAAAGGATGCGGTAGAAAAATTAGAAACTTAAAATGCAACAAATCTTTAATCTGTACTAAAATTTAAAGCGTAAGGGGTAGTCTTTAAACCGTCTAAGCTCAGGAACTACTGGTACGAATTGAACAAATATTTCAGTATAAGACAGCCTATTTATTGAGGAAAACTATAGTCTATATAACATCACGCTTCGACCAATAGGAGCGGAGCATCAATGAAAAATGTTGCGAAAACGGGGAAGATGAGAAGCAGACAAAGTTGCACGGATCGCATAAAAATATGGTAATTGAGAAAAAAAGGCAAGATCTTTACTTGACGATATTATCTTTAGTCAATAATATGCAGATAAATTTAAATTTTAATATATAGCTACATTACATATTATGTAATGAACATTGATTGTAAAAAATATAACTAACTGTTTTTTGTTTAATGCAAATCAAGTGATTTTATCATTTTCAATAAATACATTAACTACATACATAGATACAATGTTTTAATGATTTTTATTTCTCTAGAACTTTTCAAAATTATTGACAAAAACCAACATTAAAGATAGAAATCATTTACAAACTTTTTACCTACATAGATGCTTAAATATTAATACCATCAAGCTGAGGAGTGTTTGCTTAATTTTTTACATCTCGAAAGATTCCAAAAAAATATTGAGCCGTTTTCGAGTGTTGCCAGAGTTATAAGGACCCTTGTTTTTATAAATTCCCCCCTTTATTTGCCTTTCCCAGTCTGGCGACGGGACAATTTGGTATCCCATACCCTTTTTCAAATTTTGAATAATATTAATGATAAATTGTTGTTAAAATGTGGCTTAAGTAGTCAGCTGTCACACAGTTTAGTTTTGTAAATAATGTCCTGGGATATTTTGTTCTTACATATTTATTAGTTAGTACCATCTGATTTACGTATCCATGAACAAGGTGAATCTTCAATTTACCGGGATTAAAAGTACCATATATGTCCAGAACATATTCTACTGGAGTACTAAATGACCCCTAAATCTCCTACCCCCAGCCCCCAACCCCCAATCATTCAAAATTATGCGAATCTTACCAAAAATCCTAAAATACGCTGGAGCTATGTATGTACTTAAAGATAAAAATGCTCTCATAACAATAAAATAGATTGATATTATGTTCATATTTTGTCAAATATCTTTTATTAAATTCTTTTAAATCATTAGTAATATGGCGAATAAAATGCCCAGCCAAGTTAAGTTAGCAAAAACTTATTTGAACATAAAAATGAGAGCTTTTATGTAACCCTAAGTTGTCATTATTCCTGTAAAACTGCATTTATTTATTTGATCATTATATTATTATGAAAATTGTATCCTTCCCATTAATTTTCAATTTAAATTAAACAATAAGTATACTAATAAGAGGATAAAATAAAATTAACATTAAATAATAGCCATTAGAAAAAAACCTCAACTAAAATAATTAATTAATACCATTGTTAACCATTTATATTATTTTTTTATTATTATATCACTTTCCGAGCTTAATATAAAATGTCAAATTTATTTTGAACTAGCTGCCTCCCCGCGGTTTTACCCGCGTAGTTCCCGTTCCCGTGGGAATACAGGGATAAAATATAGCCTATGTTACTCGGGGATAATGTAGCTTTCCAAAGGTGAAATAATTTTTGAAATCGGTCCAGTAGTTTCGGAGCCTATTCATTACAAACAAACAAACAAACAAATCTTTCCTCTTTATAATATTAGTATAGAAGACTAGCTGCCTCCGCGCGGTTTTACCCGCGTAGTTCCCGTTCCCGTGGGAATACAGGGATAAAATATAGCCTATGTTACTCGGGGATAATGTAGCTTTCCAAAAGTGAAAGAATTTTTGAAATCGGTCCAGTAGTTTCGGAGCCTATTCATTACAAACAAACAAACAAACAAACAAATCGTTCCTCTTTATAATATTAGTATAATATAGATAAGCTTGACTAACACATAGGCTACATTTTATCCGGGGTAAATTAAAGATGAGGAGATGGGGGAAGTGGGTCCCCGGAGCCAGAATTAACTAATACAATTCAGAACCTACATAAGTTTGGATTTGACAATATTATGGGTAATTTCAAAAATGCTTTTACTGTAAAATGTTTTCAATCAGTATTAGGTAAATTAATTTCAATCTAAGCCTATAATGATTGCACAACAGCATAATTGTTGATCATTATTTAAAAATTAAAATTCCCTATATCGGGTTTTTTTATTAATATAAAATATACATTCGATATAGTAAATTTTCCTTGAGGAAAATAATACTTTCTCTCTTTTTTAAATTTTTATTGGAAAACCATAAATTTCTATAATACATACAAAATATATATAGGTCATTTTAACCCGAAAAATGCTTGTAGCGACGTTAAATAGTATTAAAACTTTTAGCGAACATTTTTTTATACTGGTTTTGTGAGTTAATATCTACCTATATTTTATTTATTACAATATTCAAGGTTAACGTTTATTAAAATCAACATCTTTTCCTCGTAAACAAAGTGGACAAAGTTGACAAATTGGTAATAATTTATAATTATGCGATACCATATTAAATCCACTTTTGACCATAGGTAATACTAGCTGCCACCCCGCGGTTTCACCCGCGTAGTTCCCGTTCCCGTGATCACAGGGGTATCAAAAATAGATAGTAGCCGATTCTTAGACCTCCTGCATATAATCATAAAAATCGGTCAAGCCGTTTCGGAGGAGTATGGTAACTAACATTGTGACACGAGAATTTTTTATATAAGACTAGCGGACCCGGCAGACTTCGTTCTGCCCACCAGCGCCACCTCCGGGTCCAAATTGATGTATTATACATAAAAACCTTTCCCATGAAATACTCCGTAATTTGGTGAAATCCGCATGAAAATCTTTTCAGTAGTTTTTGTGTTCATCGCGCTCAGACAGACAGAGGCGGCGGGGACTTTGTTTTATTTAAATAGATTTTAAAAGAGTACTTTCATAGGGTCAGTGCGCCCAAGTCGACCCACATGAAAAAAATGATTTTTATCTTGCATTGATGTAGCAAGTTCATTAACTGTGCTAAATTAAAAACCTTACTAATATTATAAATGCGAAAGTAACTCTGTCTGTCTCGTTTTCATGCTAAAACTACTGAACCGATTTCAATTAAATTTGGTACACAGATAGCCTAGAGATTGAGAAAGGACATAGGCTTCTTTTTATCCCGGGTATTGTCCCGGGAACGCGGGTGAAACCGTGGGGAGCCACTAGTAACTATATTATATTTTAAGATGAAAAGACAAACTGCTGTTACATACAGACAGACTGAAGATTCTACGAAGTTTCCTTAGCGTTTTTGCAACATTTTTGTTTGATGCTCCGCTCCTATTCGTCGTAGCGTGACGATATATAGCCTATAGCCTTCCTCGATAAATGGGCTATCTAACACTGAAATATTATTTTTTTCGGACCAGTAGTTCCTGTGATTAGCGCGTTCAAACAAACAAACTCTTCAGCTTTATATATTAGTATAGGTAGATTGGTATGGAACTCTAAAAATGACCAATATAAAAAACCATGTTAAATGGAGGACAACGTACTGTTAGGGAAGGCTTAATCACTTTTCGCGTTTACACACAACTTTTGGTGGCGTGATGTCAAAAATCAATATGTATAGATAAATGCGATGTCCAATACGTGTGTAAATATATGTAATGACGTCCGCCTTTCGGTCCATCTTTTTCGCCTTAGGCCGCAAAAGGTGCACATAAATTAAAAAGTCAACTCATCAAAGTTTCGTCTTCGCCTAAATACATGACAAGTAACCTCTCCCTCCTTGTCTCCCCTCTTACACAAAGTGACAATAAGTCGCGCACGCACACTGGCGCATTGTTTGTACACTCACACATACGCAACACCGGCTAGGTATTCGGTTTCCCGCCACCGGCGCGAACACGCACACAAAACACGAAGAGCAAACAATACAAACACCAACACACAAGTAAATTTAAACTCACCTCAAAATAAATCCATTAGAAAACACACTTGTTCAAACAACTAGCGCTTAGCCTCGAAAACGCGTTGAAAAAACACTCGCCAGCATCCGATGTGTGCTCAACACTTTTCCGAACTTTCTGTGCAGCCTACTTCATGGTTAGCACCTCGCCGATCTTCCCGCCAAAATGCGAGTCCTTATTTTTTAAACTTTAAAAAAAAATACGCGCTAATCTCGTTCAAATTTAGAACAGCTAGGTATAGAACATAAAGACTTTATTTTTAATCAAGGTTGTTATTCGAAAGTGTAACTTGTTATCTCTCAGATTAGGTCTTTAGGTGAACAATACGAGTCCGCGCCGCGGTCCCGAATCGCGAACATAACATTTTTTTTTCTGCACGGCCGGTATCGCTTCCGCAATTCAAGTCGCCAGTTTTAATCAAATACGATAGCAAAATAAAAGAAACGCGACGAGTGGCCCCAGCACAATAATTATGAACACACGTTGCGCGGTAAAAATAAACTATGATTAACTGCTATTAAGATTCGCGGAGACAACTCGAGGCGGCACCGGCGGCGTACACGCGAATAGGTTATGAACAAAATAAAAAGGTAAATAGTTTGAAAAAAAAAATTAAAACACACACTTGACTACAACAGCCTGCCACTAAAAATCGCGAAATTTGTTTACCGCGTTGCTATTTCTGTCCGTAGAAGCGGTTCCGATATGAATAATTATTTATCGCCGGCGAGCGAACATCGACGCATAGTTGTCGTTTCATAAAACGTACGCGTTAAAACTGAGTCGAAAGGCTCGCCCCGTGTCGGAGCATAGCGCCGAATAAAATAAACAACAATATACCTAAATAAGCGGCTCGACGGGCGCGGCCGAGTGTGCGTGCGCGTCTATGTGTGCGTGTGTAAACAAGGGGCAGTGTGGCTCGTATGACATCCACTCCACCACTATTATGTTTCATTTCCAATTGAATTTGGAAGGAAACTTCAAGGTTGTATATTATGTCTTAATTGGCAAAAAGACATGTAAGTAGCATTAAGCTTTGGTAAAACGGAGAAAAAATTGTATTATTTTTTATTGTATCTAAGTAGAAACTAAATTATATTGATTAGAAGTTTGTACTTAAGTGGACACTTTATTTTCTTGATCTGTAATTGTAAGTTTTATAATTAGAATTGGCTTTAGTAACAACTGATTAATGTTGTATATTTTCAATCGTTAAATAACAATGCATTTTTAATAAAAAAATTTGACTTTGTAGCCCTATCGCTTAACTCAAAATAACTGTTATTATGTACATCACAATAATTATAACACTATACCTATCCATTCTTAAGAAAGTAAAAAAAAATTCACCACGTCCATTCCGGCCGGAGCTCCCCGCGAGAATAAACATATGACGTCACCGGCGGGTAAACAAACAAACAAACACATGCGCCGCGCTCATGTTTCCTTAATACAATTATTATTTCGAATGTGGAACGCCAATGGAACGGACGCGGTGTTGCCATTAGGTGTATTTTTTTTTCTTTTTACTTTTTAATACAACAGGCTTGCCATGCCATGCCGTGTCGTGCCGTTTAGGCTCCATTGTCTATGCGAATTAATTATACCGAGGTTGCCTACCGCAAATTTAAAAATAAATCTTCTTGTTACTTTATTCGTGTTCGAGTCACATGTTATTCTTTATTGAGTTGTTTAAATTATGTAACCGATTTTAATAAATGAGGTGTTATATTTTTACACTTCGTGGTTATTCTAATATTTCAGCCACTGATGGATTTGAATGCCACCTAGTACATGTACTTTTAGCTTTATATATACTAGCGACCCACCCCAGCTTTGCACGGTTGCAATGCTTATACATCACATTTGAAACCTCCAAAATTTTCAGTGTTTCTCTAACATATTATGCATGTATTTTACATAAAAACCTTCCTCTTGAATCACTGTATCTATTAAAAAAAACCGCATCAAAATCCGTTGCGTAGTTTTAAAGATTTGAGAAGATATAGGACAGACAGCGGAAAGCGGCTTTGTTTTATAATATGTAGTGAAGTAAATAGGTACTAAAGTACTCGTAATTATATGATGTATGCAACACGTAAAGGTGTTAAGGGAGACTCGTGATCCTGCAGTGGAGACGTATATGAGCTGACTGACTAGTATACCCGCGCAACTTCGGTACCGTCACTTGCTGGTTTCTGCAACATTTTTGATTGAAGCTCCGCTCCTATTTGTCGTAGCGTGATGATGTATAGTTAATAGCCTTCCTCGATAAATGGGCTATCTATCAGTAAAATATTTTTTTCAAATCGGACCAGTAGTTCCTGAGATTAGCGCATTCAACCAAAGCTCTTCACCTTTTTAATATTAGTATAGATTACTAGGTATAGATGATGATAATGATGATGATGACTAGTATTTTTTTGGATATAAGTTCTGCTTTGAAATTAGATGATGGTGTGTGAAGAACGTCCCAAGGTAAGTATTATTTATTTTTATTTAAATTAATATTTATATCTTAACTAGCGGACCCGGCAGACTTCGTTCTGCCCACCAGCGCCACCTACCGGGTCCAAATTGATGTATTATACATAAAAACCTTCCCCATGAAACACTCCGTAATTTGGTGAAAGCCGCATGAAAACTGTTCAGTAGTTTTTTTGTTCATCGCGTTCAAACAGACAGAGGCGGCGGGGACTTTGTTTTATATATATAGAAGATGTATTGGTTAGCGATATATTCGAAAATGGCTCTACTGATATGGTAATTCTTGGTAAAAAAATATTTCTTCAAGTTCAAAAGCTTAAGTAAGTTCGTGTTAAGTTAAATGCGAAAGTTTGTGACAATGGATGGATGTTTGTTAATCTTTCTCGCATACTTACTGGCAATGATATTTGGCACAGAGTTAGTATATGTCCTGACATAGAACATTGGCTACTTTTTATCCAAGAATATAAAATCGAAAATATTAATATTTTGACTGTACCTTCACAATACATTTATGAAAATTTATTGTATGTACGTAAAAATTTACATCTTTTTCCGAAAAATAGCGACGCTCATAGTATTAACACCAGAAGTAAGCACTAGAGTAACTGGACTCACTAAAGTCAAAAATTCATTTAAGGAGCAATGTATACGCTTCTTCAACAAACTACCAAAAGATAATCAGGAGTTAGGTACCAATTTATAAATTTAAGCAGGTAGTGAAGAAAACTTTATATCAAAAGGGCTTTTATAGTGTATCAGACTACTTGTTAGAAAAAGACCCTTGGCAGTGAAATGCTCGCTACAAGCTATTTCACACTTTTGTAAAAATCACTATTGTATTAAATCTAAGTTGGTTTTTGAAAAGAGTAATTACTGAGTTTATTACCGGCTCTACTCAGTAAAAAACAACTATCAGAACCGAGTGACTATTCATAGGTGCTTTATTGAGGCCTATTTGAATAAAAAAGATTTTGATTTTTGATTTTGATTTTAACAAGAAAATTGTTATGCCACGGTAACGCAGGCGAAACCGCGGGGCAGAAGGATGGATACATAAGTACATAAGCAAATATTATACTGATTATTCGCAATGGTGGTAAACAATAACAATAATTGTTTAAATGTGACGTCAATATGACAAGATGGTTTATGGCCAGTTGTTTATCATCTAGAAAGGTTCAAGACTAGTTATCGCCCCCGGTTTCGCCTGTATTTCCGAAGGTTGTTGAATTAACACGCCTAAAAAACTTAGCTTTAATATAACTTCGTTCCTATTAATCGTAGCGTGATGTTTTTTTTGATTATCCTATTATCCTGTTTCTTCAAGTGCTGATAAATAATTATTAATAAATTATTATATTTTACCGTCAATTAGTTACAAGTAATAATTATGAAATGAAAAATGTTTTTAATTCAAATAGGCCTTCACAAGCACTTATGAATAGTGACTCTAACGCTCGGTTCGGAAGGTTGGTTTTGCTGTGAAGAGCCTAGCTAGTTACTAGCTGCCGCCCCGTGGTTTCACCCGCGTAGTTCCCGTTCCCGTGATCACAGGGGTATCAATACTAGAAATAGATAAGCAGTAGGTACTTAGCCGATTCTCAGACCTACTGCATATGCAAATTATTTCATAAAAATCGGTCACACCGTTTCGGAGGAGTACGGTAACCAACATTGTGACATGAGAATTTTATATACATATATAGGTTATCAATAAAATAACACACAAATGTCCTTGGGTGGAAATCAAACTTCGACCTGCATCATAAAACCAGGGCGAACTACAATGACTACTGGCCAGGCAAAAAAGGCCTATTTAAATTAAGCTTTTTATTTTTGACAGCCCGGTTGACTTTGTGGTTAGTGACCCTGACTCTCAAGCCGCGGGTCGTGGGTTCGAATCCCACCCAGGACAAACATTTGTATGCAAGAATATGTCTGTTTGTCCTGTGTCTGGGTGTAAATATCTATATAAGTATGTAAGTATGTATTTAAAAGTAGTATATTTTATGTAGTATATCAGCTATCTGAATACCATATCACAAGCTCTGCTTACTTTGGAATCAGATTGGCCGTGTGTGAAAAATGTCCCAGGATATTTATTTATTCTAAAAGCACAAAGCTTACAAGGAAACCTATAAAGCCAGATAGTATGGTCAAATTTTAATTAACTAAGTAGTTTTAATTACCTAGTTTTTTTTATATATTTTTAATTATTTTATATATTTCGTCTATTAACATCCGCTTTGCTATTTCTTATCAATCTACTATTATTTAACACACAATAATAATACATAATATTATATATCATAATTTGAATTATTACCTATTTGGCTTATTCTAAACCTACGAGTAACATACATCCATCCTAGTCCATATATACCTAATACCTATTATAAATGAGAAAGTACCAATTTTCTCGGGATAAAAAGTAGCCTATGTCCTTTCGCAGATTCTAGACTATCTATGTACCAAATTTCATATATATTGGTTCTATAGTTTTAGCGTGAAATCGAGACAGACAGACAGAGTTACTTTCGCACATATAATATTAGTAGGGATGTTACTCTTGGATTATGTAGTTTTCCGGTTGGAGACAGAATGATGCAGATGGATTCAGTAGTTTTTAAGTTTATTCGTTATCAACAATAAACAAATCATATTCTTTATAATATTAGTATATCTATTTAAACATGTATAGAATACCACCATGTTGGTAACCTTGTTTCCGATAAATCGTAAAAATCTAATCGATTATTTTTTAGTTACAGAGAAAATATAAAAGAAAATATATGATTAATTCAACCGCAAATAATTCATTAATGTTATTGAGAATATTTTGTAAGTACCAATATTGTTTTAATTTTAATTTTAAATAATCTAATTAAACGTGTGTTTTATTTAGTTATCCATATCCACGTTATGGATATCAACGCTTAATGAAAATATTTTGCATTTCTACACTAATATTATAAAGAGGAAAGATTTGTATTTTTGTATGTAACGAATAAACTCAAAAAGTACTGGACCGCTTTAATAATTATTTTTTCATTAGAAAGCTACATTATCAGTTATCACTGAGTAACATAGGCTATATTTTATCCCTGTATTCCCACGGGAACGGGAACTACGCGCGTAAAACCGCGCAGAGGCAGCTAGTATAATATACTAGCTAACTGCCCCGGTTTTGCACAGATGCAATTCAATTCCGTACTAATATTACAAAGCTGAAAAGTTGGTTCAAACCCGCTTATCTAAGGAACGACTGGTTCGAATTAAAAAAATATTATAGTATTGGACAGCCAATTTATAAAAGAAGGCTATAGACTGTATATTATCACGCTATACCGCAACGACCGATAGGAGCGGAGCATTTTTAGGGAGGTAAAATATTATTCAAAATTTTATGTGTCAACTTGATCGACGCTGTTAATATCTACCACCATACCAAATTACAGCTCTGACTCTGAAGTCAGACGGTTGATACCTTCTAATCTACCGTCTCTGAGATTACCCGCGGACGGACGGACGGACATGGCGAAACTATAAGGGTTCGTAGTTTACTACGTAACCCTAATAAAAATGGACAAAGAGGAAATAATTAACATTATTTTTATTATATAACCTACCCTAAAAAGACCATGTTATAACAACAATACGCTAAACACAACCTTCACACTTGCGCTAATCGGTTATCCATCCAATTCCAAACCGCGACCGTAGTTACTTAACCGCGAACATATTATTATAATATTGTTTAATGCAAAACAAATGTTCACAAATTAAAGTATTCACGGTCACAGTGCCACATAACACGTTATTGGCATACAAATTTTTAACAAGCGGGAATCGAATCTCGGACCGCCGGCTGACTGCTAATGAACTTGAATTTATGAACCGGCGGTTACATAATATGACGTAATGTATAGTCCATGTATGTGTTCACGTAGTTTAACATCCATTGGTATATTCTACCTCTAAGTTTTTAAAAAAGAAATAATCAAATATCCTGGGACATTTTTCACACACAGCCAATCTGATTCCAAACTAAGCTAAGCTTGTGATATGGTAACCAGATAGCTGATATACTACATAAACTACTTTTAAATACATGCTTGCTTATATAGACAACTAGCTTCTGCCCGCGACTCCGTCCGCGTGGAATAGTTTCTTTGGGCTAACACTTACTTTCAACTCCCTTGGTTTACGTAGAAGGATGGTCTCGCAGAGCTAACTGATGACTCGCTAACTGAAGGCCCGGCACATAAGGCGCGCGCAGTACTTGATATAATTATTTTGTTAATGTTATTTTAAATTTGCGATATCTCCTAAGATATTCATTGAAATCGAATGATGTAAAAGACAATTTGGTTTTAAATTGAATACTTGTGATGAATAAGGTATTTATTTGGATAAGGATTAATATCATCGTTATAAAAACACCTTCACAAATAATGCTTAATTTTTGAACAAATTTGGTAAGTATAAAAATGGTCACGGTGAGCCAACCTCAACAGATAGACATATGCTATCGCGGACTTTTTTTTAGAACTTTTAAAGGGGAATAATTTTGCAATACATCTATTTATCGAAACTTTAACCGTTTACGCAGCGTACGCAGCGGAAGCTCTCGAAAGGAAATAGAAACTCCCGATTTTGAAACATTCTTCATTGGTGCTCCGCTCCTATTAGGCGTAGCGTGATGATATATAGCCTATAGCCTTCCTCGATAAATGGACTATCTAATGGCGAAAAAATTTTTCATATCGGACCAGTACTTTCTGAGATTAGCGCGTTCAAGCAAACAAACAAACAAACAATCTCCACTCCTTTATAATATTAGTATAGATTACATCTAGATACAGAACAAACATAAATTTTCATGCATACAAATGTTTGTTCTGGGTGGGAATCGAACCCACGACCCGCGGCTTGAGAGTCAGGGTCACTAACCACAAAGCCAACCGGGCTGAAAACATATATTTTACCTCTGAGTTTAAAAAACATCTAAAAGTGTCTCCACTGGCTGATGAAGGAAAATATCTTGAGGAAACTGATTCACATTTTAAAACAGTGGGCACTGTGGTGACTGGGCCTGCGTCGTGGACTAAATATGACCTCCTGAGTTATTTGAAATGGGCTATGTATAAAAACAATTACCTAATCAACTAATTCCCAACTATGCATGAGCTGCGGTGACCAGATAACTGATATTCCACATACGTACTATATCTATCATTCTCATTGATCATCTATCTATCTAATCAGCCCGTAATAACCCACTTTTGAGCATAGGCCTCCTTCTTTTTACGCCACTTTATACGGTCCTGTGTCAATATCTATTAAATAATTATAATACTTAAATACATATTTACATCCAGACACAGAACAAAGGGACATGTTCGTTCATACAAACAATTGTGTCCTTGTAGGCAAACCCGCGAACAACGGCTTCAAAGGCAGGTATAACCACAAATCCATTTAAGTGAGGGCGCCACTTGTATCCTTAAAAAGTCTATAGAATATTTTAGTTCCAAATTTGTCCGCAACATGGCGCCTACATTTTGGTAAAATATATTAATGGATGCTAAACAATACTCTACAATACATATTATATTGTAGATATATAATATCGTGGGCACAGCCACAGCATAGTATAACGAAAAAATACACATTTCCAGCTAGATACGTGTTAATATGTACACAAATCATTTGCAAACTATCGCCCCTTGTACGATGTTGTATAAATAATAATTTTTATATATAGTTTGGCACGTATTGTTGATATTGTGACCGCCATTTTGTTGATCCATGAGTTTGCAAAATAATATTATTAATATTAACACGTTTATATTGATAATTAATTCTCACGGTCAACTGGGTTTTGTTTCACGGAAATTATCACAATATCTATGGCGATATAAAGGCTCGACAAAATGCACCCTTAATGTGTTTCTAAATAAGATTTAAAATTGAAATGAAACCATGTCTATCTGCCTCTTCGCTTTCTTCTAAACCTTCACGATTTTGATAGATATAGTTTTCACTGATAGAAATGAATAGAAAGGGCGATAATCGTTTTTTGTAAATTGAAGAGTAAAGCTGAAGGGCGTCGCTAGTGTTACTATTAATTTAAAAGTAGGCTAATCTGTCTGTCTGTCACAGTTTTAAAAAATAGCTCAACTAAACTTGATAAACGTACCTACCTATCTACTTACATAATTACTTAAAGTCAGTATTCAAGAGTTGTATTATAGGTAGGTATATATAACTAGTAGCCATAGTTCTTAATTTGGAATATTGACCGTGTCTTATTATTGTCCCAGGATATTTATTTTATTTAGTAAATAATAGGCACATAATTGCATCGAATGGTGATATACATTTTACCCTTTTAAACCCGTATGAATACGAAGGGACAGTCTAATATCTATATACCTACCTTCCTATTATAATAGAATCAAAATAGAAAAAAAATTACTGCATCCTTAATCATCTGTTACCAAAAACCCAGACAAAAAAGTCTTGGAAATTTTATGATTCAGTTTTTATATTTTCCTCAACTTTTCGCAAAACTTGTGACAACTAGATACTTACCTAATATTAAAACACGCAGATAGGTAGGTATATGGTTTAGAAGGTAAATACCTATTAATGTTTTACTGAAATGAATTCCTTCGTTCATAACTTATTTAAGCGTAAGGAATCTTAGAAACTCTAAATGTACCATCCAATTTCCCACCTCTTAGCTTAGGGCATTATTGCCTTTACTAAGCACCCATTATCTAAGAGAACATGCGAACTAAATAATCAAAATCTAAGCAAGTAGAAAAGATCATCTCAATATTCTCAATGAATCATCAAGTAAGTAACACAACACAACCCACGTTTACCTTTCAGTCAGTGCCATCTATTGAAATGCAGACAAAAGAATACATCAACGTGTCATTAGACTTTGATCATAGAGGTGAGTCAGAGCAAGTTGGAAACATTACATTATAGATGGCGCTCCTTGTAAATAGAATCAAATAATATTGTATCAATTTAGTTGTTTATTAATTGTATTCGAAAACAGGGAAAAAAATAATATAAAACTATGTATTTTTATCGTATTTACATGATAGTCTCTAATTAAAATAAATAAATAATTTATAAAACTGTGAGATTAGGCTGTACCGAGCAGGACCATTGTCCAACATAACGCAAAAATTTCTATTGCACAAAAAATAAAAAAAAGTGTGAGGTAGCGAGAAATGGCGTCGCAAGTTGTTTTTTATTCGCAATCAATGTGTTTCTAATCGTTGTGTGTGATTTTAGAAGCTGTATACATTATTTAGATAAAACTAATTAGTCGCGTGAATGTTTAATTGACGAACAGTGTCTATTTATTTGTGATTTTGTCTCGCGCCGCCAGACAATGGCGTCCCCGAGCGAGTCCAAAATATCGCATGTAAAAGTAGGTGAAAACAGCGATATTGTGGACGATTATTCCATTTCCAACGGCAACGAAGACGCCGGCGAGGGCGTCAAACGTCGTCGTGTCAATCAAGACTATAAAAAACCGTCGAAAGTGGTGTACGACTCAAGTATGTCAACGGCTTCCGATTCATTGGATTCCAAAGGTATATATCGTTGTATACCTACATAGAAACCTCACCAGCACTCTTCCAAACCAACCTATAATGCTACCTCACTGATTTCAGTGATGAACTTCTGTATTTTTTTGGTGGGAAACATTGTAACCTATCATTTAATAGTTACATCACGTTATAGAGGTCATCCCTGTTTATAAACATTTCGAGCATATTTGGTATGTTATTTACATGATCCATGAGGAGTTACAGGTGTAAAGCCCATCATTATAACATTTATATTGTTGATATTCATACAGTCAAATTCTATAGTTCTTGCATCAGTTCATGACCTTGGTAGCTGGTTGATCATACCTTTCTACTTGTATTATGGTCTTAATTCAATAGAATACTCAATTGTTTACAATAAAACGTGACAACCTTGTACCTACGGTTTCCCTGAAAGTTCAGGGTGTTTTGAAAGTCTCGCCGATGTGATGTTAAGTATAAACAAGAATATAATCTTCGCTGAAATGTAATACAGTACACCGATATTTGCTAGAAAACAAAAAATTCATTTCTGATTTACTATTCAAGTCTAGTTTCTCCACATAGGTGTTAGAAACAGTATGATGGAAACTGTATGTACATTTTGGTTATTTTGTCATATGTTACTTTTCCTTCATATACCTTATTATGTCTCTGTGATATATTAATTTATATATTGTTCATACAATTACGTATTCTCAATGACTGTGAAGTACATTGAATTGTAGTTTCCACCTAGTCAAAATCATATAAATATAATCCTCAAGCAGCCATCATCAATTCTATAGAAAACACAAGTTTTTCAATGAAAAATTACCAGATTGAATTATGCAGGGAATAATTCAATCTAGTAGGATTGAATTATGTAGGGGATTGAATTAAATGATGTAGGGAAAACCTACATCAAAAAAGTTATGTATCATGAGCTGTTTTATTTATATTACAATTACTATGAACAAGTTAAAATTAATGTAGATAGGTAAAACTTATCATATTGGTAGATCATGCCACGGAGAAGTATATGTGTCTAAAGTATTTGATTCTCTTAGAATACAATACCCATAGGTATTGTGTTCAAGTATCCAAAAAAATTTACTAGCAATAGTATAACAGAAACAACTCAAAAATGTTCCATTTTAGGATTATAGTATTATTTATTTATTAAAACTACCTTCCACCTGCGGTTACACCCACATAGATCACATTTGGTAGGAATATGGGGGTCACATATAGCCTATGACACTCGCAAATACCTTGGGTTTCTATTGATAAAATAATTTTTAAAATTGATTAGTAGATCAACTTAACAAGCATTACTTCTTAATATGAGTATAGAGGTTTGTTTCCTTACCATATCCAAGCAATATAGGTATATATAGTCTTTCATATAAGTTATAAATAGATAACTTTAAAGAAAGTTAAGTTAAATCACTGCAGTAAATTTTAACCATCACACAAAATTCACAATGGCAACGCACTTGTGGCTCCTCTGGTGTTGCGGGTATCTATGGGCAGCGGTAATTGCTCATCAGGCGATATGTCTACTCGTTTTCCTACCAACACTTAAAAAAAACTACACAAACCACACTTTGCTGCACAAGTTATGTTACATTACAATTTAAATATAAATATTTATATGTATAACCAAAAAGCCAATAATATCTAATCCAAAGAAATATTTAAATACAATACACCAGGAAATAATCCCCTTAAAATGAATAAATTGTCATCTAAATCTACTGAGAATCCTTGAAATTGAGTAATATATGAAATACCTATATAGGAAGTAAAATCATTTATTGAGACAGCCAAGACCCATCCATACAGGACGCTGCCGAAACCTAAGATATGCCATGCTAGTATAGATAATATTTACCCCATAAAAAATATGTTCACCCTGTTTTTATCAACTTAAAAAAAATGTGAACTTAAACTCAGTAAGAAGATAAAAACATCACTTTGAATACACTAAATACAATATGCAAATATATACTGTGTCAGTCGGGATGTATTTTGCATTTAATTACAATCATATAAGATTTAAATACAAAGGTATTAGGAAATAATGTTCGCTTTTATCTAAATCTGTATGTGTCCTCAGACCTTATATATAAAATTGATAATTGATAAAGAGAGTTGCTTTGTCCCTGAAATTGTAATGTATCATTAGATGATTAGAGGAACATTATTCTGAAGGCCTTAGGATACTTTTAGCCTGAAATTTACATGTTCCATGGTAAACTGCAGGTTGATACTTAATTATTATTCAAAAATATTGGATTAACCGAAGGCATAATGTTGCTCTTGTCATCATTTAGGTTTTCATACCCCTTAAAATGAATTGCAATGCTAACGAAATGTTAATAAAAAGAATTCGAAGGAATAAACCACAATAATGTCATTCTTTCATTCACTCTAAATAATACTCTATCAACCATCCCTCATGTTAACTCAACCCATTATTTCTCACTCAGTTTCAAGTTGTTCTAATCAATAATATTCTACAGGTAAAAAACGCAAGCGCAGCGAAGACTCCAAAGAGCTCTGCGTATGGGACGACAACGCAAAACCGGCCAAACTCAGCAAAATATGGCCAGTGTTCGACTCTGGAGGGTACGGAGACGCTGCAGTGCTAACCTTGCACATCCTAAACAAATGTCCATCAATGAAAAACCCCCTACTCTTCAACACCTCCCAAGAATACACCATGGAAATGAACCAACACGACTGGTTCTCTGGTCTCAATACATCGTGGAAGCAGACACAAATGACTGGCTCCATTGCCCCAGATGACGTCACCAAACGGCTCTTCTCATCAGTGTCCCGTCAGCTCCGCATCATCAATACACACTTCCAAAGGTCCATGTTCCGGTACAAGTATCCCAGGGTCACCAGGTCGAATGTCCTTCTGGAAAGTTCGAACCAGAGGCGGCCAGCTACGCATGTCAGCATGTCCTTAAAGGCTATTAGATTCCAGTCAACTCCGAGAAGGGAATTACCCTGTTATGGAAATCTAGAGCTACCCCTAAAGATTAAGCATGAAGGTACTACAATGCAACAAATGTATCCACCTATTCGAAGCAGTAATTCGGACAAAGTGTGCGATGCCAAAGTTAAAATGGAAAAGGATAAGGAACGAGAGAGGGAGAAGGATAGAGAGCGCGAAAAGGATAGAGAACGGGACAGGTGAGTGCACTCTCCTTTACTCCTTATTTTCTTTACCCTAAGGATTGCCGATTATTTTTATACTATCTACCACTGTTAAAAACAATTACATGTTTGACGTAAGTTACGGGATGTTTTTGCGCACAGAATAATTTACTTCGCAATTTAATAAAAACCAAAACATTGATATTGTATGTAAAATGATTAAAATCTATATAATCATTCAATAAAAGCATTTTTATAAAAATAGTATATTAAGTTATTACACGCCATAATAATAAATGACATGGTATTTTTATCTCATCACCAGATCATCACACCGTCACTCGTCATCATCATCATCGTCGTCATCATGCCACCACTGCAGACGGCGGGCTCGAGTTAAGAGGTGCTCCATCGGAGTCCAGTGTCGGCGGGACCGCGCCCCAGGGCCGGCTCCCGGGGCGACCCCCGCCCTAGGGCTGACCCCCGGCCTAACCCCCGGATTAGGGCTGGCGGTACCTCCACACACGTGGGGACCGCTCATTGACAACCCTGAAATTAAAGGGCTTAAGTATCACAGGTGAGTAATTTTTAGAATTGTTCACATACTATGTTGTTGAAGGAAATCAACATAAGTAGAAGATATAGCAGTCAGAAAGATATATCTCTAAGAAAGAAATATCTTGAGGCCTAATTCCAAACTACATAAGCCTTGATGTTAACCAGAAAACTTATATACTCTATATATATTTTCTATTCCCATGGCATCTTAAATTTTCCCAGGATAAAATGTGCTATTTTGGAACATATTCTAAGTCCACAACAAATTTCATCTATATCCCTTTTATGAGTAACAAGCATCCTCACATACTTTTGCATTTACAACATTGATAGGATACGTAGATAAATGACAATTTTAACATTACAGATTGATGCATGTGGAGACCCATCCGAACGGTGGTGCCAGCGTGGTGTACCTTCACCAGAGGGACGTGGACATGCTCAACGCACAACAGCAGGAATCACTTGCCAAGGAATTCCTTAAGGTATGTGTATCATTTATATAAATTAAGATTCTGAGACATTTTCATTGTCTAGTATTAACGCGTCTTTTGCTTTCCTACGCTTTCCTACTACAAAAGAAAGTCCCGTCTTCGTGCAAGACTGCTTGCACCCAGTGCCCAAAAACGGTGACAAATCAGACGCGTCGAATTACAGGCCGATGTGGCGAAGGCATTCGATCGGGTCTGGCACCGGGATCTACTCACGAAGTTGCCAGCATACGGGCTTCCCGAGGGATTGTGCCAATGGATTGCCAGATTTTTGTCCAACAGATGCATATGAGCCGTCGTTGACGGCAGTTGCTCCGAAAGTATGTACATAAATGTTGGCGTCCCTCAGGGTACTATGCTATTCCCTACTCTGTTCTTGATGCATATCAATGATATGCTATCAATTGGCGGCATTAATTATTATGCGGATAACAGTACGGTAATGCCTGTACTTATAACGTGTGTCTTCCACTCTCCAGCTGGTGTTCTCGGAGGACAGCGGCGGGTGGGCGCAGTTCGCGATGGGCGTGGTGCGGGGAGCGGCGCGAGCCCTGCCGTGCCTGCTGCGCCACCTGTGCGACGCGCACCCCACGCTGCCCGTCAAGGCGGGCGTGCTGGCGCGGGCCTCCGACATCGAGACCACCACCCTCGCCAGATACTACCAGCAGGTACCCCGCCCCACCCCACCCCACCCTGGCCACAGGTGGCGCTGCCGTGCCTGCTGCGCCACCTGTGCGACGCGCACCCCACGCTGCCCGTCAAGGCGGGCGTGCTGGCGCGGGCCTCCGACATCGAGACCACCACCCTCGCCAGATACTACCAGCAGGTACCCCGCCCCACCCCACCCCGCCCTGGCCACAGGTGGCGCTGCCGTGCCTGCTGCGCCACCTGTGCGACGCGCACCCCACGCTGCCCGTCAAGGCGGGCGTGCTGGCGCGGGCCTCCGACATCGAGACCACCACCCTCGCCAGATACTACCAGCAGGTACCCCGCCCCACCCCACCCCACCCTGGCCACAGGTGGCGCTGCCGTGCCTGCTGCGCCACCTGTGCGACGCGCACCCCACGCTGCCCGTCAAGGCGGGCGTGCTGGCGCGGGCCTCCGACATCGAGACCACCACCCTCGCCAGATACTACCAGCAGGTACCCCGCCCCACCCCACCCCACCCTGGCCACAGGTGGCGCTGCCGTGCCTGCTGCGCCACCTGTGCGACGCGCACCCCACGCTGCCCGTCAAGGCGGGCGTGCTGGCGCGGGCCTCCGACATCGAGACCACCACCCTCGCCAGATACTACCAGCAGGTACCCCGCCCCACCCCACCCCACCCTGGCCACAGGTGGCGCTGCCGTGCCTGCTGCGCCACCTGTGCGACGCGCACCCCACGCTGCCCGTCAAGGCGGGCGTGCTGGCGCGGGCCTCCGACATCGAGACCACCACCCTCGCCAGATACTACCAGCAGGTACCCCGCCCCACCCCACCCCACCCTGGCCACAGGTGGCGCTGCCGTGCCTGCTGCGCCACCTGTGCGACGCGCACCCCACGCTGCCCGTCAAGGCGGGCGTGCTGGCGCGGGCCTCCGACATCGAGACCACCACCCTCGCCAGATACTACCAGCAGGTACCCCGCCCCACCCCACCCCACCCTGGCCACAGGTGGCGCTGCCGTGCCTGCTGCGCCACCTGTGCGACGCGCACCCCACGCTGCCCGTCAAGGCGGGCGTGCTGGCGCGGGCCTCCGACATCGAGACCACCACCCTCGCCAGATACTACCAGCAGGTACCCCGCCCCACCCCACCCCACCCTGGCCACAGGTGGCGCTGCCGTGCCTGCTGCGCCACCTGTGCGACGCGCACCCCACGCTGCCCGTCAAGGCGGGCGTGCTGGCGCGGGCCTCCGACATCGAGACCACCACCCTCGCCAGATACTACCAGCAGGTACCCCGCCCCACCCCACCCCACCCTGGCCACAGGTGGCGCTGCCGTGCCTGCTGCGCCACCTGTGCGACGCGCACCCCACGCTGCCCGTCAAGGCGGGCGTGCTGGCGCGGGCCTCCGACATCGAGACCACCACCCTCGCCAGATACTACCAGCAGGTACCCCGCCCCACCCCACCCCACCCTGGCCACAGGTGGCGCTGCCGTGCCTGCTGCGCCACCTGTGCGACGCGCACCCCACGCTGCCCGTCAAGGCGGGCGTGCTGGCGCGGGCCTCCGACATCGAGACCACCACCCTCGCCAGATACTACCAGCAGGTACCCCGCCCCACCCCACCCCACCCTGGCCACAGGTGGCGCTGCCGTGCCTGCTGCGCCACCTGTGCGACGCGCACCCCACGCTGCCCGTCAAGGCGGGCGTGCTGGCGCGGGCCTCCGACATCGAGACCACCACCCTCGCCAGATACTACCAGCAGGTACCCCGCCCCACCCCACCCCACCCTGGCCACAGGTGGCGCTGCCGTGCCTGCTGCGCCACCTGTGCGACGCGCACCCCACGCTGCCCGTCAAGGCGGGCGTGCTGGCGCGGGCCTCCGACATCGAGACCACCACCCTCGCCAGATACTACCAGCAGGTACCCCGCCCCACCCCACCCCACCCTGGCCACAGGTGGCGCTGCCGTGCCTGCTGCGCCACCTGTGCGACGCGCACCCCACGCTGCCCGTCAAGGCGGGCGTGCTGGCGCGGGCCTCCGACATCGAGACCACCACCCTCGCCAGATACTACCAGCAGGTACCCCGCCCCACCCCACCCCACCCTGGCCACAGGTGGCGCTGCCGTGCCTGCTGCGCCACCTGTGCGACGCGCACCCCACGCTGCCCGTCAAGGCGGGCGTGCTGGCGCGGGCCTCCGACATCGAGACCACCACCCTCGCCAGATACTACCAGCAGGTACCCCGCCCCACCCCACCCCACCCTGGCCACAGGTGGCGCTGCCGTGCCTGCTGCGCCACCTGTGCGACGCGCACCCCACGCTGCCCGTCAAGGCGGGCGTGCTGGCGCGGGCCTCCGACATCGAGACCACCACCCTCGCCAGATACTACCAGCAGGTACCCCGCCCCACCCCACCCCACCCTGGCCACAGGTGGCGCTGCCGTGCCTGCTGCGCCACCTGTGCGACGCGCACCCCACGCTGCCCGTCAAGGCGGGCGTGCTGGCGCGGGCCTCCGACATCGAGACCACCACCCTCGCCAGATACTACCAGCAGGTACCCCGCCCCACCCCACCCCACCCTGGCCACAGGTGGCGCTGCCGTGCCTGCTGCGCCACCTGTGCGACGCGCACCCCACGCTGCCCGTCAAGGCGGGCGTGCTGGCGCGGGCCTCCGACATCGAGACCACCACCCTCGCCAGATACTACCAGCAGGTACCCCGCCCCACCCCACCCCACCCTGGCCACAGGTGGCGCTGCCGTGCCTGCTGCGCCACCTGTGCGACGCGCACCCCACGCTGCCCGTCAAGGCGGGCGTGCTGGCGCGGGCCTCCGACATCGAGACCACCACCCTCGCCAGATACTACCAGCAGGTACCCCGCCCCACCCCACCCCACCCTGGCCACAGGTGGCGCTGCCGTGCCTGCTGCGCCACCTGTGCGACGCGCACCCCACGCTGCCCGTCAAGGCGGGCGTGCTGGCGCGGGCCTCCGACATCGAGACCACCACCCTCGCCAGATACTACCAGCAGGTACCCCGCCCCACCCCACCCCACCCTGGCCACAGGTGGCGCTGCCGTGCCTGCTGCGCCACCTGTGCGACGCGCACCCCACGCTGCCCGTCAAGGCGGGCGTGCTGGCGCGGGCCTCCGACATCGAGACCACCACCCTCGCCAGATACTACCAGCAGGTACCCCGCCCCACCCCACCCCACCCTGGCCACAGGTGGCGCTGCCGTGCCTGCTGCGCCACCTGTGCGACGCGCACCCCACGCTGCCCGTCAAGGCGGGCGTGCTGGCGCGGGCCTCCGACATCGAGACCACCACCCTCGCCAGATACTACCAGCAGGTACCCCGCCCCACCCCACCCCACCCTGGCCACAGGTGGCGCTGCCGTGCCTGCTGCGCCACCTGTGCGACGCGCACCCCACGCTGCCCGTCAAGGCGGGCGTGCTGGCGCGGGCCTCCGACATCGAGACCACCACCCTCGCCAGATACTACCAGCAGGTACCCCGCCCCACCCCACCCCACCCTGGCCACAGGTGGCGCTGCCGTGCCTGCTGCGCCACCTGTGCGACGCGCACCCCACGCTGCCCGTCAAGGCGGGCGTGCTGGCGCGGGCCTCCGACATCGAGACCACCACCCTCGCCAGATACTACCAGCAGGTACCCCCCCCCACCCCACCCCACCCTGGCCACAGGTGGCGCTGCCGTGCCTGCTGCGCCACCTGTGCGACGCGCACCCCACGCTGCCCGTCAAGGCGGGCGTGCTGGCGCGGGCCTCCGACATCGAGACCACCACCCTCGCCAGATACTACCAGCAGGTACCCCTCCACTCCACCCTGGCCACTTACCATCCGGTACCCCCGCCCCACTCCACCCTAGCCACATACCAGCAGGTGCCCCCCCATCCCCCATTCTGCCCACACACCAGCAAGTAACACCCTGGCCACTCACCATAAGCGTCCACCCAAGGATATTAAAACGGCCATTAGAATCCCCCCCTCCCATCTGACCATCTGCCTGATTACATTAAATAGGCCTTTGTAAATAACCTTGGAAAAAAAATCACACACGCCCAATCTGGTTCTGTTACTAGGGGAGCCCAAGAGGGGATTCTGGGAGTTCCTCGAGCGCGGCAGATTAGTAAATGGGAGGTACCTTAGGTCTAGTTGAGTGCCTCAACCAAATCTAAGCTCTCCATGTGGAGCCGCGCGGGTAGAGCAGCCGATCAGATTAGTAAAAAAAATTTGATAGGTGAAGATACTCGAGCGTGTCAGATTAAAGTATGGTGGTTTAATCACATGCTGAAAAGAGTGTATTTCAATAATCTGACGATTTGCGCGTGACGTATGGGAGTGAGAGGGTCGCAAAGTTGCAAAAAAAAAATTGATGAGTGGACATTCTCGAGCCCGGTTGAATTTATTTTCATTTTAGAGAGAATAATTCAAGGATCACAGAAATCATATAATCTGCCGATTTGGACAAGCCGAAGTAACAAAAAGTTAATTCCTTAGTTGCTATATAGTTTCAAGCAGTAAGGGTAAGCTCAGAGACCCTTGATACTACAGAGCTATAATTTGGTGTGGTAGTAAATATTAACTACATCGACAAAGTTAAAACATATAATCTAGAAAAATATTATTTTTAGGGTTCCTTCCATACATGTAAAACGGAGTCATTTTTTATTCGCCATTCCTATAGTAGGGCATATCGTTCGATAGCTAATTGAAAAATAGTTAAGGTTTGTAAATAACGCTAAACCATTGTTTGTAGATGTGTAAAAAACACATCCTACTTAGTAGTTTAAATGATGAATGTACAAGATTAATTAATTTATTATATTGATCAATTTTTTTACTAGAGCGCGTCAAATTTTCTTAGGGGGTGTTAAGTGCTCTTATGCAATAATCTCGGGGTATTTTTATTGTTGTAAATAATTTGTAGCACTTTGCGTGATATAGTTTATTGACTGAAGAATCTATTGACAGATGTACATTATTGTGTATACTTCGGGATTTTCGGAGGACTGGTTTGCTCCGACGATGTAAAATTTATTGTTTTGAGTTCAGCTTTACCACAAAACACACACTCTAAATTTACATCACTCATTGTACCTAAATATTTACAAACCTCAATTCAAATTAATCAGAAACGTTGTAAAGAATTAAAATAATATGCCACGAACGAGTCTCTGTGATCAGCTGTCGTTATGGCAACAGAAACAACAGAGTGAAGATGGAGTGAGAGAGGAATAGAAACACGGAGAGGAGAATATAGGCATTACGCATTCAACTGAATTAACGAATTTTTGCTATTGCGGCTTGTGGAAATCGTCAGATTATATATTTTTCGTTACCCTTAAATCATTTCCATCAAAGTAAATTGAGGTACGCTCGAGAATGTCCAGATAACTATTTTTACAATTTTGTAGCCCTCCACTTTCTTTACGTTACTCTCAAATCGTCAGAATAGTGGAATATACACTTATTAGCATGTAATGAACTCACTCTACCTTAATCTGACGCGCTCGAGAATTTCTGATGGTCAACTTTTTTTACTAATCTGATCTTTTATCCTGGATCGCGGCGGAATCTTTTATGAGGTTCATATTTGGTAGAGGCACTCAATTAGATGTAAGGTATCCTCCCATATACTAATTTGCTGCGCTCGAGGAAATCCCAAAATCCCTGCTTGGGCTCCCCTACAAATGTGTAGATTTTTTTACAATTACTGTTTCTAGATCTCATAATATATCCGTGATTTATATTATTTATAATTTTATTTAACACATTCAATGATTTTATAAAATCACGGAAGAAAACAAATCTTTAAGCCGTCAGATTAAGAAAACCCATCCAATAAATTCGTCAGATTATGGCATCGCTCGACCAGGGTATCATGCTGAACCATCTGTATGAATATCTGACGCGCTCGAGTATGTCCAGATGGCGATTTTTTTTTGCATTTTCAAGAAGCCGTCCCGAGTTTGCGTCGCGTCCGAATCGTCAGATTTTTGGATCTGAGCTTCGTTTAGGCTCACTTAACATCCCCTGTAAATATCTGACGCGCTCGAGCATTTTTTTTTACCATTTTTAAACCATCCGTACGGCCGGCCCCACCATGCAAACTGGCAGATTAACATTATTCTGTCATCAGAGTTACATGGAGTATATACAGTATCAATATCTGACGCGCTCGACTATGTCCATGTAACAATTATTTTTTACATCTTTGCAGGCGCGTAGACGCTTGCCCCACCGCTAAAAGAGAAAACATCATATAACCTTTTTTTCTTCCTATTATCTGATCTTCAAAATCCAATAGGTCTCCACGACGCTCGAGGAAGTCCCCATTTAGCATCGGCGCCTCCCCTGCTATGTACTAAGTAGAGCTTGTGATGTGGTAACCAGATAGCTGATATACTACTTTTAAATACATACATATATTTATAGATATTTCATCCAGACACAGGACAAACTGACATATTCATGCATACAAATGTTTGTCCTGGGTGGGATTCGAACCCACGACCGGCGGCTTGAGAGTCAAGGTCTAAATGACAAATATACATAGCATGTATTAATTTCGGTTTTTATTTCCAGGTACAACAGACGTATGCAGCGGGGACTTTCCGGTGCGGGCCGCTGCACCAGATCTCGCTGGTGGGCACGGTGCACGAGGAGGTGGGCGGATACTTCCCCGAGATGCTAGAAATGCTGGCGCGATGCCCCTTCCTCAAACTGGTACACACATTATACTCATATTAATAATATAATGGAATATATGCTCAGAAGTATATCAGAGCCTAAACTGTTTAAATGTCTATGTATAAGTTGTAAGAGAAACGGATGTAAACATAAAAAAATATGTATCAGATAAATTAAACCAGCAATGTAGATAATTGATACATTATTATATGTATAGAATACTTTGAGATGAGTAAAAAGTTTTAAGAGCATTGCTTGAGATTTTCTTGATTAGCTTATGATTGTTTTGTTGTGCTTGTAATTACTAATGGTAAATAAATAGCCTGGGTTTTTTTTAACACACAGCAAATCGAATTCCAATTAAGCTGAGCCTGTACTATGGTAACCAAAAAGCTTATGAATATAATAATCTGTATAATATTTGTCTGGACAATATTTGTATGCAAGACGAATGCAGATAACATTTTTGTAAAATACATACTAAGAAATGGCAACTTCTGATGGAAAGCTGTTTCAAAATGATAATAAAAAGGAATATTTACTTTTTGGAACTTCATAATTATAATTATTCGACAGACAATGCCGTGGGGCCCCATGTCTGCAGTGGAAATGGAACCGCAGGAGTCCAACGACGGCCCCATCCTGTGGATCCGGCCCGGGGAGCAGCTGGTGCCCACCGCTGAACTTGGCAAGAGTCCCATCAAAAAACGCAGGTTAGATAACATTGACACTGTTATTTTATGTATATTTATAAGTTGATGACTGACTTCCGAACCGATAGCAGCTTCAGTACCTTCATAAGTTGGTTTTTAGGCTTAAACTTAATACATTTGTTCGAATATACTTGCCATAGTGTGTGCCAAAGATAGGTGCCGTAGTGGTTCAGTTGGGAATGCACCGACTCACGATCATGAGGGTGCAGACCCCTGGTCCGTACCTCCGAGAATTCATACTACTGGCTTTCGGTGAAGGAAAACATCGTGTGGAAACCTGCATGCCCAAGATGTCACAATCAAATGTGGTGGTGTCCCCAATCTGCACTTAACCCGCGTGGTGGACTATGGCCTAAACCCCCTCGTCGTTAGGGGAGGGTCGTGCTCCTCGGTGGAGACGTATATGAGCTGAAGATGATGAGTATATATATATGTTTGTATGCAGGACGGGCATCAACGAGCTGCGCAACCTGCAGTACCTGCCGCGGTCGAGCGAGGCGCGCGAGTTCCTGTTCGAGGACCGCACGCGCGCGCACGCCGACCACGTGGGCCACGGCCTCGACCGCATCACCACCGCCGCTGTCGGTACGTACCCACACACACTACCTCCCCACACACTACCTCCCCAGAGTCCCCAGACAGACACTATCCCCACACGCAATACCTCCCCACACAGACACTATCCCCCTACAAACTAAACCCCCTAACCACACCCCCTCTCACGCACTAGACCCCCCCCACACACACTACCTCCCACACACATTACCTCTTCACACATACTAACTCCCCATATAAACTAAACCCAGTAACACTAGCCCCACTCAAACACTAAACCCCCCACACACCAACCACCCCCCACACACTAACCCCCCACATGCACTATCCCACACATACTACCCTTCCACCCACACACTACCCCCCATACACTACCCAACTATTTATTTATTTATTAAGGGAAAAAGAACAAGAAACTATATAAATAATGTCCATATCCGCGGATTATTTTTCATTTTAACCGACTTTCCAAAAAGGAAGAGGAGGTTCTCAATTCGGTCGGTATTTTTTTTTTCTATGTATGTACATCGATTACGTCGCGGTTAATGGACCGATTCGCCTGATTCTTTTTTTATTTTCCCGGTTTTGATGCAATTTGATACAGATCCACTAAAGTTCAGAAATGGCTACGTTTTTTACTTGTATAAGTTTTAGCTAGTAATTGTTATATATCATTGCAGGTGTGCTGAAGGGCGTAGAGTGTGGAGGCGCGGGAAGCGAGGACAGCGGCGGACGCATCACCAAGGACGTGGTGGCGTTCCACGCGGCCGACTTCACCAAGCTCGTGCAGCTGCTGCAGCTCGACCTGTACGAGCCGCCCATCTCGCAGTGTGTCACCTGGTCGGTACTATATATGAGGACAATTTCATTTTAGTACTCGCAGATGTTAGATGTCATCTAGTTTCAAAGTGAAATTTTCGTGAAAAAGTGGAGTTACTAGGTTTGCAAATCAAGGTGTCGATATGACCTTCATTTATTTACTAGCTTCTGCCATGCTGTTTCACCCGCGTTGTTGGGGATCTTCAATTTTTCCGGAGTAAAAAGTAGCCTATTAGTTAATCCAGGGTGTTAGGCTACTCCGCCCTGTACGTGACAGAAGGGGGAGACCTCTCGCTGCCGGCCCTTCTCAGGGCCATGGTTGACAGCGAGGAGGCTTGGGAGGCGGCCGCAACCTTCTGCGACGTTGTCATGTCGCGGAAGGAGGCGGCCGAGCGCGAGCGCGAAGCCGCTGTAGACGCGCCCCTAATGCGCCGTCACCGCCACGGTCGTCGGCGCCGGGCCGACGAGGTTATCTGAGGGAATTCGCTCATTCGTGAATTTCCTCGGATAGGGGGGGTCACGGGTTCCTTTCCCGAGAGCGGAGCGAAGAGCGGGGGAGGTCTTTCCCCCGCAGGGACGAGCCCTTAAGTATGGGCAACCGCCGCAGTGGTGGGGCCACGGTTGATAGCCTCGCAGCCCCACCGTAGCGGCGGAGCAGGAATTGAAAAAAAAAAAGGGTGTTAGGCTACTTCATACAAAACGTGAAAATGTCACAAACACACACACTTAAAAATGTTTGCCTTTATAATATTAGTGTGATTCTTTTGGGCGTCCCGCCTCGTCCCGCCGTCCGTCCCGCCTCGTTACATCCACAAATGTCATCCAGATCCCTTGTTCAACCAAAAATAGTAAAGTTCTCACAAACTTTTGCATTCATAAAATTAGTAGGTTGTAAGTAGAAAATAAAAAAAAACATATATTTCCACAGTTAAAAATGAAAAAAAGATTCCATATTTTCTTCCATTACTCTTTATTGGTCATGGCAAAATCGCTGGAAGACCTTGGCACAATGCTCGAAGACCTCAATCGAGTCTCCCAACAGGTGGGCCTTAAAATGAACATGGACAAAACGAAGGTCATGTCGAATGTCCATGTCGTGCCCACCCCTGTATTAGTTGGGAGCTCTACTCTCGAAGTTGTTGACGAGTACGTATACCTAGGGCACACGGTGCAATTAGGTAGGTCCAACTTCGAGAAAGAGGTCAATCGTCGAATCCAACTCGGCTGGGCAGCGTTCGGGAAACTTCGCGACATCTTCTCGTCCAAAATACCTCAGTGCCTAAAGACGAAAGTCTTTAACCAGTGTGTGTTACCAGTGATCACCTATGGCTCTGAAACGTGGTCTTTCACTATGGGCCTCATAAGAAAGCTCAAGGTCACACAGCGAGCTATGGAGAGGGCTATGCTCGGAGTTTCTCTACGAGATCGAATCAGGAATGAGGAGATCCGTAGACGAACGAAAGTCGCCGACATAGCCCAGCGGATTAGCAAGCTGAAGTGGCAGTGGGCGGGGCACATAGCTCGTAGAACCGATGGCCGTTGGGGCAGACGAGTTCTCGAGTGGAGACCACGCACCGGCAAGCGCAGCGTAGGACGTCCACCCACAAGGTGGACCGACGACCTGATAAGGGTGGCTGGAACCCGCTGGATGCAGGCAACGTCCAACAGATCTGCATGGAAGTCGATGGGGGAGGCCTATGTTCAGCAGTGGACGTCCTACGGCTGATATGATGATGATGATGACTCTTTATTTAGTTGTGTTGCAAATAATATTATGCAGAAATTTATGATTCTTAGCTGGGTTGAACCCCACCACGGCAATGTTCTATTCTTATTCTTTTTGATATCCATAAACTAGGAAAATCCACTTTATTCTCATTTTTTGCTGAAAATCCACTTATATAGTCTTAAAAACGTAATTATTTGACTTCAGGTTAGAGGAAGCCAAACTGAACCAACTCCGCAGGGAGGGTGTGCGCTACTCGCGCCTGCCGCTGTGCTCCGACGACATATACTTCTTGCCGAGGAATATTATACACCAGTTTAGGACTGTGTCTGCTGTTGCGTCTGTTGGTAAGTGTTATTTTTTTGTATATTTGTACTATAAAAAATATTGATATAGTAATTTTAATATGAGCTAAGAGTTGTCTGAGAAAAACGATATTTTAAAGGGTGCCATATAATGTTAACAATATTAAACCTACAACCTGTTACAATACTAAGCCTGTAACATATTCTAAATAAGAAAAAAAATAATGAAATAAGCCTTGACAAGAATTTGATACATAATTTTGTTTTGTACTTTAAACAAGTAAGTCACTATGTTAACTATGTTATATCAACAATCATTTAAATCCTACTGATATTGATTTCCTATGAAAAATGTCGAAAGTATCTTTATTTCTTAATCTAAACATTATTGCCCTTCAGCATCCATATATAAGATTATGTTTAGCTGTTGGTCTTCCTTATAAATAATATAAATAAAAATGTCCTTATATATAATTCCAGCGTGGCACCTCCGGCTGAAGCAGTACTACCCGTCGTCCGAGGCGTCCTCCCCGGCCGACGAGCGGCCCGCCGACCCGCCGCCTGTGTCTGCCGACCTCGATACTGCCGGTCAGTATATGTACCACTAGCCTCTAACCCGTGGCT
This sequence comes from Thyatira batis, assembly GCA_905147785.2. Classification (NCBI taxonomy): domain Eukaryota; kingdom Metazoa; phylum Arthropoda; class Insecta; order Lepidoptera; family Drepanidae; genus Thyatira; species Thyatira batis. The sequence goes on along the minus strand of LR990510.1, from coordinate 1,505,063 downwards.
TCACCCGCGTATTACCCTGTCCCAAAAAATACAGGGATTCAATATAGTCTAAGATACTTCCTGATAATTAAGTTTTTAAAGTCAGTTTCAGAACCCATTTAATAGAAACTAACAAATATTCAAAATTTTCTTGTTAAATATTTTAATAGTGTAGATACTAAACCAAACCAAGTCTCTCCTCTCTCATGTTTTGTTCTTTTTCTTTGTTAGAACATGAAAATAACGATTATTTGACCATGACGACGCAGAAGTAACCATGTATGTAGAAATAACATAAATACAGTAATACACGGACATATGCATGATTCTTCTCAATTAGTTTTTAAAATAGATTGTTTTCGTTTGCAGATAGCAAAAAATCATCGAAGCATAAAGCAGGCGTCATTGAAATGAGAGCACTTAGCGCGAAGTTCCAAGAGAAACCGGCTCTCAAGCTGTCACACTCCAGAAAGAGCACAGAGGTCCAAACTAAATCGGAAAAAAATATAGACAAAAAGGCAGAGACTAAAACTGATAAAACAGAACGATCCGACCACAAGTCAGACAAAGTTGAACAGAAATCTGAGAAAAACGACCAAAAAACTGATAAAATCGAACAAAAATCAGATAAAATTGATCAGAAACCGGATAAAACAGAACAGAAGCGAGAAGACACTGAAAAAGTTGAACACAAAATTGACAAAAGCGAGAAATCCGATAAAATAGAGCCGAAAACGGAAAAACTGGAACAGAAAGACAAAGTCGACCAGAAAAATGATAAAACAGATCGGCCAGAGCCCAAATCTATTAAAACCGAAGTAAACGACACTAAAGTCGATATAAAATCTGAGAAAAGTGATAAAAACCACTCGCACAGGCACAAGGAGTCGGACAAGCGTCGTTCGTCCGACAGCCGGTCGTCCGACCACCACAGGCGACACTCCTCCTCCCGACACAAATCCTCTCACCACAAATCCGACAGGCACAGAGAAAAACACAGAAGCGACGAGAGGAAATACGAACACAAACATCGGGACAGATCGGAGAGCGGGACAAAACATACTGACATCAAGTTAGAGAGCATAAAGTTACCGGATGAAGTCATCAATCGACCACCAGATTAGTGGTTCCTCATATTTCTAGGGACTTGAACCGAGTTTGAAGTGATCGTGTTGCAGTAACGATTCTCTAAAGGAATTTTAACCTTACGGCACTTTAATCAACTATTTATGTCCCTATACAGTTTACGATGAAAAAGGGGAAGCGGAAAAAGACATTTCGAAATTTCTATTCTCAATGATAAGGTCTGAATTCCTTTAGCGGGTTGCAACTGCCTTCCTTCACCCTTCGCGTAGAACCTTAGGGTAATTGATATGTAAATATATGATTAAGTGGTCTCTTAGAGGCTAAAATGTGAAGTTTACGATATGAATGCGCAGTTTTAGATTATATTAGTTATTATATTTCTAACCAGTGGTTTTCTCCAAGTGATTTTTAGTACTATGTGTTTATTTTGAAGTTTCGTTGTTGGAACGATATACCAGACGATTTTACCTCTCGCTCTAACGAGTTGTGCGGAAAAGAGAAACATAGCCGTGGGATTCAATATGATTTTATGTGGTATGGTTTACAATACCCTAAAACTGTACTATTAAATATCTAAATAATGCTTAGAAAAATCACATTTAAATATAGTTTGAAATCATTATTTATTAAATTATTCTTTTTATGACGAAATCAAAACATCCGACAAACTCAACAAAATCAATTATATATCAAAAATCTAAAACTGCGACGCGAATGTGATTTGAAAAGAGTTTTAATGAAGACAGAAAAAAATAGAGATATTATAATAAATGAAACTTTTAAGACGAAATAATAATAAATAAAAATATTCACACATATTTCTAAAAATCGCACTAAGAGTAATGATTTATTTATATATATATACTTATATATTAAATTCAGATAGAATAGGTAAGGTTCTAACAATTATTATTTTTTTCTTTTTTAACTGTTTTTAGTTGTAGAGATTTTGTGATCATTGTTAAAGAAAATATTAATGATATTTCTACATTATTTAAATGGACACGATATGATCTCTAAATTATTTACAATGCAAAAGTTGGTCACAAAATCGCGAATTTAAATTAGAATTGCATCGATACACGGAACTGAATTCATTCTTTTCTGTAAAATAAAATACGTAGACGGTCTCCGCTCAAGAATTGTAAAAATAAATGTTGTTTAATAATTAAGGATACAAAATGTTTGTATTTAATATGAGCTGAGAATTTATACAATTTTAATTGAAACAATTATAATTCCAAAGGCATTTTGTTATTCATTTTTTATTTTAAATGAAATTTTAATTTATGTTCAACTAAGGTGTGGTTATTTCAATGCCTTTTCGGGCTTAGTATAACTTTTACCGGGGTTACCCAATAACTGATACATATCCAGAATCACTGAATTGATCAAAATATGTCATAATAATTAATATGACGTTTAAATACAAGTAGAAAATATATGTTCAAGAGTCTGGATAGGGATTGGTTATCGGTTTATTTGTCTGTCTGTAAATTAAACGATGAAATAATAAGTTTTTATATTCATATAGTTAGGAAAATCGACACGCACATTTTCATCTTGAAATATTCATTAATTTTATATGTTTCTTCACATATACAGTTCTCAGCTCATAAAAAACACATATATAGATCATACAATGAAATAAAATAGCTAGACAGTTTTATAGCATATCCCTATAGGTCCGTAAATAAAATACCGATATAATGTAAAAATACGATAGAAGAAAAACCAGTATTATTAACGTTTTAGCCGATTTTTAGCAATGGAGTCCTTCATACCCAGACAAAAATACCTTAAACGAAAGAATTCTTTGAACTCTACATAGATTAAATTTGATGTCGCACAGATAAATTTGAATCTTATATGGGTGGAATAACGTTGACTTTGTAATGTCATCTGTGCCTCTAGACGAACTAATCGCGAAGCTGCGATTCGAATTGCCTTTGTCACTCCAATTGGTACGAGAGGCCCAGGAAAAACTAACTAGTCTACAAAATTCTTCCAAATAAATGGACACAGTTTCTAAAAAATGTTCCAACCCATAAATGTCAAGTTTACAGAAAATTGAATTAAATTCTGTATTTACTATTTTATATCTATTTACAAAAAAAAATGTTTCAGTTATATATATGTAAGATATAAAATAGATACAGAATTGAAATTTAAACTCAATTTTCTACAAACTTGACACTCATGAGTCGGAACGGTTTTCAATAACTATGTCCAAATGTAAATTGCCATCAGATAAGGGAACGTATGTTCGATCATTTCTAAATGTCGTAATTTCAGTGTATTCTCGTTTCGGCTCGTTTTTTGCGATCCTGTACATTTTTGTATATTTTTACATAATATAATGAAACTGTTGAACCGACTTGTATGTGATGTACCAAAAATGTTTTTGGATGATGACTAAATGACAAAACGAAAGATTCATTTCAGTTCTTACAAAGTAAATGAAAGTAGGATTAACATGTATGCCACTAATCCTTTTGATTTTTCAAATCTAATTCTAACTTAGTGAAATAAACATAAAAAAATTTCTTTCGAGAAAACGAATATGTATAAGATGTTTATCGTGGCATACATCTTAGTCTTACTTTACTCCGAAATAAACAACTTGAAGCAACATTCAGAAAGGCAACTTTGACAATGGAATAAATAGAGGTGATTTTTAAGCCACAACTCCGGCGACATCTTACGGAGACAGAAGCAAAAATAGATTGAACTTGAACATTCTTGTAGTTCCTGGAATTGACTTGTTTCTTTGTCATTTATGATGAAAACTCATTTAAAAATACTGTGTAGTGTTGTATCGAACATAACCGCCTATTTTAAAACACCATTAGTAAAAAAAAGGTATTTTTTTCAACGTGTCTTAAAATATGGAATCAACATTCACTAAGAGCTTATGCCCAAATAATGTACAAGAATCCTTACGTATTGTAACATAATGAGTGTTTAGGGAATTCCGTCTCGTTCTCTCGTACATAGAATGTTACGTGTTAGAAAGGAACGCGAGTTTTAACCTCAAATATCTTTTATGATAACGGGGAAGTATTATTCATGTATATGTCGTATGCTAAATGTGAAATGTTCTGAAATGATGGGTATTGCCAGTGCCTATAGATAGACCATAACGGCTCTTGACAACTCTTGCGCAGTGCATAAGCCACATATTTGAATGTTTTTCTTGTTGCGTGTATAGAAAGGATTATTATTTGTGACATTTATGGGCTACATTTTGTTATAATTTAAAGTCGTGGTATTGTGTGAGTCGCAACGGCGGTACGGTATGCGTTTCCATTTTTCTATTTTAACTATGTATTCATTGGATAGTAGATATTCTCGACAAACTAAATTCTGTTATACAGTAGATTGACTGCCAAAATAAAAGTCTTTGTTTCTTATAGCTTACACTGGTCAATAGCAGTTTAGTTGCATTTGATATAAGATTAATTTTGGATTTAATGCTGATAATTCATGAAACTATCATTGATTTTGTAAGGTTTGCTCTGGTGTCGTTTTAAAATCTCATGTTTTTTATTGACATGCCGGTTACTGTTTCAAACATAAGATATGCAAAAACATAAGCATTTTCAGTGCTTTCATGAATATTTCGTAATGAGGCCAGTTGAAAACATACATTTTTTGGTGATATTATAACATTTCTTTATATCCATTGCTCCCATTAATTGGAAACGTATTATTATCGCCGTGTGTACCGTACACTGATTCTGAAGGCGACTTGATAAGGGCCCATCAGGGCTAACATATACGCCATGATTATCTCGCCCTGACACAAATCATCCATATAATTTTGTTTCTCATTTACTCTATACGTTAGTTAGATGGGTAATCGTCACCTTTAAATCGAATCCCATAAGATTCGTAATCTTATTTTGATTATATATATGGTGATGATAATGACAAATAGATCGAGGTGATTCTCTCGCGGCGTACATGCTAGCCCCCTGGTCTCAGTCTGCGACGCGGACCCAATTGTGATTGATAAAATATTTATCGTAATTTATGTTTAGGAGTTTAATTTATTGTTTCACGTTTCCTATATTTTTTGAAAAATAATAATTAGATTATAATAGATTTGATTTGGGTTTTATTTGTGTGATAGCCTCCGCGTCGCGGTTTCACCCGTATCCCCGGTGTACCTTCAGCTTTCCCGGCATAAATGGGTTCAGGTCTTGTCTGGAACTATGTGTAACCACTCTGTTTTCTCGTCTTTTCGCTGTTCTTTGAGGTACAAGTTTTATTAATGTAGGTACCAAATTCATAGGAGTACTTTCACATTCATAATATTAGTAGGACCAAATGAAATTTTTTACGATATTTTTTAATAATTTATTTACTCCCTTATACCCGAGGTATAAACATAGGAAAAAAACATCGACAAAACGTTTTTAAGTACAAACAAATAAATACAGAGAATTGATATTCAGTCAGATCGTAAAATACTTAAATAATGATGAATTACAATTAAACATGCGAATATAACAAATATAAATACGAGATTACTGTTAGAATATCGAAATGGCACTTAGGAACGAAAACAATGAAAAGAAAATACTATAGTTGTTCAATTTGGCAAGATTTTTGTATAATACTACAATTAAGATACAGCCAAATATTTTACTTATACATTTTTAAGTAAACAATTAACTCATATAAAATATACCAATATATCTTACTGAGTAATCTCATTATTATATCATGACCAAAGTACATGAATATAAAGTTATATGTCAATTTCGTAGTCATATACAAAATATTAATATTTTCCTAAGATATTTTAAAACAACGCCATCTACAGTACCATGTGGTTACTTATTACCTAATGTTTTCAACAATCGTCAAAAGATGTCGCTACATGCCGACAAATAGAATACACTTAATATAAAATGATTGAAAAAATTGCACAATATAAGGCACTAGGATTTTTTTTTTATAAATAAAATGCTTTCTCATCAGTCCTATTATTACCGAAATGTAAATAAATATTTATATGTAATGGTAGTTATATAAAATTGGCAAGTTATTTAATGTGACTTTACAACGTTAAACGGGTTAAAATGTAATGCTTTGGTAATTGTGGGCTTCCGGCGGAGGTCACTCGGTGATCACTGGAGAATAACAAACAAATTAAATTACATCATACAAAAAGGTTAGATAAAAAAAGTTAGTTAAACAATATTAAAAGAAAATATGTACTAAGATTAATGAATAAAAAGAAAAGAAAATTTCGGTAGTATTTCTCATTTAATTATATATTTATTCGGAAATCTAAATATAACGTCTTTGATCTGAATTTCTGAGTACACTATATAGATTTAATATTAATTATAATGATCCGAATGCCAATATTTAAAATAACGTCATAAAGTAAGTAGAATTTGAAATAAACGAATTATTTTAATAATTTGGAAAATATCCATTAAAATAGGCCTTCACAGGCACCTATGAATATATAATATTATTAAGTAAACATACCACAAATCTGTTGACTTTAGGCGCGAAGGTTTTCGTAACCGACGATTGTTGCACCTTCATATTCTCAAACTTCTGCCGCAGACTGAAAGCAACAATACTATTTATTAGTTTTATTAATAATAATGAAATGCTTCTTTTTATTTACTTCATTTTTATTGTTACAAACATGTTGTTGGTGCCTCCTTTTAAGTTATAATGTTATACTTGCGCTAGAAGGTCCCACTTTTCTTAGTTAATGTAGCAGAAATATAAATATATACTAATATTGTTAAAGTAATGTGTGTACTTGTGTAAGGATTGTGTGGTGCATGTGTGATTATGTGTGTGTGTTATGTGGATATATAAGCGTGAGTTTTACTTTGAAGTTTTGGAGATAAAGTACGTAGATCAGCTATTTAACTACCAGCTCCATATTCTACATACAAAGTGGCGCCATCTATCCGTGAGTAGGATGCAACTTTAATTTTTGTTTAAAGATATGTCAACAGATGTCGCTACTAACCTCTTGGCGGTCTCGAGCTGGGACTCGTCGTCGTCATCAGGCAGGTTCCGCTCGATGAGCACCGCGGGGGCGTTGGGCGCGTGGGGGCTGGAGTGTTCTGTCTCGGACCACTTCTCGAACCGGTCGCGGAAACTCGTCGTACGAGCCAGCTTCTGTGCCTGATAAATTATCGTATAGGTTAAAATTTAACAGATATGTACTAGAACTTAGGAAAGGGTATATACTACCATTTATCCGGTTAAAGTTGAGGGTCCCCCAAGGACTATACATAGAACACTCCCTCCACCTCCTCATGGTCCTCCCTGCCTTGCGGCGTACGGACCGAATCATCGGGAGATACGCACGCTACTTGCTCGAGCGCTCTTTCGCGTGCGCAATAGCCAGCTCCACTACAAATTCTTAAATTGTGCACCCTTCATCGTGCCACCTCTCCCCCTTCTGGGGCGTGACGCCACAGGCTATACATAGAACAAATGACTTAAAACCTTAAAGCTAGGGTTCAGTAGGTACCTGCGTGAGAGCTTCATCCCCTTCCCTCGCGGCTGCCCCCCTCCGGCGCCGCTCCTCCTCGCTGTCCTCCCCCGAGGAGGAGTACTCTCCCTCGTCTTCCTCGTCCTCCGAGGAGTAGGCGCCCTCGGGCGGGTACTGGTGGCGGCCCTCCCCGCCCGGGGGCGGCGTGAAGCACTTCAGGGGCTTGGGTCCTGGGGGACAAATACATTATTCACTTCATTACATAGTTTAAAACAAAGTCGCTTTCTCTATCCCTATATACCCATAGTTGGGGAGCCCAAGAGGGGATTCTGTGATTACCTCGAGCGCGGCAGATTAGTATATGGGAGGAACCTTACGTCTAGTTGAGTGCCTCAACCAAATCTAAGCTCTCCATGTGGAGCCGCGCGCGTAGAGCAGCCGATCAGATTAGTAAAAAAAAATTGATAGGCGAAGATACTCGAGCGTGTCAGATTAAAGTATGGTGGTAAAGGTAAAATCACATGCTGAAAAGAGTGTATTTCAATAATCTGACGCTTTGAGCGTGACGTATGGGAGTGAGAGGGTCGCAAAGGTGCAAAAAAAAAAACGATGAGTGGACATTCTCGAGCGCGGTTGAATTTATTTTTATTTTAGAGAGAATAATTGAAGAATCACAGAAAGCATATAATCTGCCGATTTCGACAAGCCGAAGTAACAAAAAGTTAAAGTCCTTAGTTGCCTTATAGTTTCAAGCAGTAAGTTTAAGCTCAGAGACGCTTGATGCTACAGAGCATAATTGTGGTAGTAGATATTAACTACATCGACAAAATTGAAACATAAAATCTAGAAAAAAAATTTTTTTAGGGTTCCTCCCGTAAATGTAAAACGGAGACATTTCTTATTCGGCATTCCTATGTTGTGGCATATCGTTCGATAGTTAAATGAAAAATAGTAACCTAAGGTTTGCTAATAATGCTTTCCGATTCAGGGTTCCGTTTACGAAATATTAAGCTTTTAATCTGTAATTTAAGTTACAGTCGTGTGTCCCCCTCTTTAAAAACTAAACCATTGTTTGGAGATATGTAAAAAACATCATCCTAGCAGTACATATGATGAATTTAAAAGAAAAACTATCACGGCTTTTTTTTACATCTTATTTATTATATTCATCAATTTCTTTATCATGTCTGTGCCCACTCCTACTCAATTGCAATAGAAATTCAACTTTTTGCCGTTTAGCTCTCCCCCGTTCGACAGGATCCGTACGTAGTTTGACGAACATCAAGCTCTCACTATTTTAATTAAAATAAATTTTAAAGTAAACAAATACACTTATATAAAAGGACTACCTGGTTTCATTTATGTCCAAGAAGAGACAAATCATACATGTCTGTGGAGACGTGAATAAAATTGTCGCCAAATTTTCGCACGAACTACTGAGCAGATGTGCTGTTTTTTTTACAGTGACTGTATCTAAATCTAATAATATATCCTTGATTACATTTTTAGCTTATTTTTATGTACACATGCTATAATTTATGAATTTTATTTAACACATCCAAAGATAAAATAAAATCATGGAAGGAAAAAATCTTTAAACCGTCAGATTATCTATATATTCGTCAGATTGGGCATCAGCACGACCAGGGTATCATGCTGAACCATATGTATGAAAATGTGACGCGCTCGAGTATTTCCAGATGGCGATTTTTTTTTGCATTTTCAAAAAGCCGTTCCGAGCTTGCGTCGAGTCCGAATCGTCAGTTTTTTGAATCTGAGCTTCGTTTAGGCTCACTTAACATCCCCTGTAAATATCTGACGCGATCGAGTATTTTTTTTTTACCATTTTTAATCCATCCGTACGGCCGGCCCCACCATGTAAACTGGCAGATTAACATTCTTCTGTCATCAGAGTTACAAGGGGTATACAGTATCAATATCTGACGCGCTCGACTATGTCCGAATTTAACGGCACTTAACATTCATTTTCTTGCATTTCTGCACACACACAACACCTCATTTTCTTCCTATCATCTGATCTTCAAAATCCAATAGGTCTCCACGACGCTCGAGCAAATCCCCATTTAGCATCGTGGCCTCCCCTACCATTGAGATTTCTAATGTGATGTCGGAGCGTGTCTATAAGCAGTGTATCCGTGCGAAGCAAAGACGAGTCGCTTTTATAATTTGCTTTTAAAAGTTTGGATAGATGTTTGTTACTCAATCATGACAATGGCTTATAATATTTGGATGACAGTGGTCCAGGCGGACCCCTAGGGGTCCACGAGAGATTTGCCAGGGGTCCACAATGCGTAAACTGGGGTCCACGAAAATTTATCTGGTTTCGATAGTGAAGGACTCTTCTGGACTCGTAGTTAATGTAGGCAGATTGTAAAAACTATCGTATTCATATATATCTTTTTTTGTCTTTTGGTGTACAATAAAGTGTAATCTATAATGCGAGAACGGTAAAAAAAGGGGGGTTACTACCGCTACTAGGAACATTTTGAAAGTTTGAAACTACAAGTACCACTAAGGACAGTCAATACATCAGCAGTTTATGCATGAAATTTAAAGTTGTGAATGTATAGAGCTCATTTGAATGTTTTTTTTCATGCATCCAATCTAATCTATCTATATATATAAAAATCAATTGCTGTTCGTTAGTCTCACAAAAACTCGATAACGGCTGGACTGATTTGACTAATTTTGGTCTTGAATTATTCGTGGGTATAGTAATAAGTACAGGGAAGGTTACATTTAATGTCCGTCTAACGTTTAGAAAACAAATAAATTTAAAAGTCGTTCAGAAATCAAATTAATGTAATTTTATTAATTACAGACTTTTCTAAACTGCTAATATAACCATTGTGACATAAACATTTTTCTATACAACATATAGAATGTAATTTAAAAAAAATCTAATTCATATCGAGCATTTTCTTTTGATTACGAATACTTTTCGTGCCAGTTAAGTTTAGTTTTGACCACATTTTTTTACTAAAGTTGAAACATTCTGCAATTATCATTCAGCTTTTTAAGCTATTGCATAGCTTTTATCGCGGGCTCTGAGCGCGGCGACCGAATCAAGAAATTCCGTAACGAAAAAACCTAACACCCCCCACTCCGACGGGCAAGGAGGTGTGGCTTGAAGGCCGTGCATCGTCTAACGTCGTTTCAGTTCGGCAGTCTTCGACACGGCGTTGTGTGCGATTAGACGTATTGTACGACTCTACGAAACTAATGCATTTATTATTAAAATAAATAAATAAAATTATAATTGCATAAGTTGATACAAAATGCTATGCAATGCAATAGCTTTACCGCGGCAGTCCCCGAGTGCCTCACGTAATTTTTTATTAATTGATTCTGAGGCAGTACGAAGTTTGCCGGGTCAACTAGTCTGCAATAATAATGTATGGGATCCCTACGTACCTTGGTTATCATCAGGCCTCTGGTGGTGTTGCTGGTCCTCCATCTGGCGGAAGACGGAGATCATGCGCGAGGCGGTGTGTCTAGTGGCAGCCAGGGCAGTGTCTGCGGGGGGGGGGGAGGCGCGCACCACGCCGGGCTCGCGGTACTGCTCGGGGGACGGGGACTTGGCGCGCTGCACCGCCGTGCGACCGACACACAAGGAGCAACATTAAATATAAATTAAATATCCTGGGACATTTTTCACACACGGCCAATCTGATTCCAAATTAAGCATCAAAGTGAGCTTGTGTTATGGTAACCAGATAGCTGATATACTACATATACTACTTTTAAATACATACTTATATAGATATTTACATCCAGACACAGGACAAACAGACATATTCATGCATACAAATGTTTGTCCTGGGTGGGAATCGAACCCACGACCCGCGGCTTGAAAGTCAGGGTCACTAACCACAAAGCCAACCGGGCTGTCATATATACATGATATGTAAGTAATCTATATATAACTCTTCGCGAGGACTTGGCACCGCCGAGTGTCCCGATGAATAGGGAGGAACATGATGTTAGTTGTCTACAATAATATTATAAATAAGAAAGTTGTTGGAAGGGTCTCCCCCCTTCCAACATGTATCGATAACGAGGTCATAAAAAATTATTAACTGTTAGGATCAAACCATAAATTTTGTAGGACAAACATTATTTCAATTGATTTACCTTGTTTCTGGTTAATGTCAATGCTATTATTACCAGGAAGCTATTACTTAAGCATGTTGTGTTTACCTCTCATTGGATGCACACTATATCTATCTATACTAATATTATAAAGAGGAAAGATTTGTTTGTTTGTTTGTAATGAATAGGCTCTGAAACTACTGGACCGATTTCAAAAATTCTTTCACCTTTGGAAAGCTACATTATCCCCGAGTAACATAGGCTATATTTTATCCCTGTATTCCCACGGGAACGGGAACTACGCGGGTAAAACCGCGGGGAGGCAGCTAGTCTTTTATATAAGTTCGAATTTTTTCATGGCATGTATGTATGTAATCTGTTAGGTATTACAACTTAAACCTGTTAGGTGTTAAACCTGAGATTTAACAAACAAAACATGTTAGTAATATTTTTCTAGAATCATCAAATCAACACATTTGATCCCTGCTTCCCTCTTTATCTATCACAATCGGTAGTTGTCGACAAGACATTGTTGGGCGTTTCATCAAAATGTTGTTGAGTAGCTTACTCAGAGAAAATTTGCTTGATAGTAACGCAATAATGTATGTAGATTATATTAGATACGTTAATAAAAATAATAACCAATACAACCAAATTTAATTTGGATTATTATTAAATTATTTATTCGTCAGAATAAACTAAACTGTTTAAGCAAATAAAATCCTAACTTAATCAGGGAATCTTTTTCTAGTATTTTTATCGCTCTTCTTTACTTAACGATAAAATTTTTAAAATGGCTAGTGGTACACACCTGGGTCTGCCTGGGCGGCGTCATGCGGAACTCCTTGCGCGTGGTGTCCGGCTTGTAGGTCTCGAAGAACTTGAACCTGTCCGAGATGTCCGACGTCTCGATCTGCACCTCCTCCACGCGGTCCGCCGCTCGGACCACGTCTTTTGGCACGAACGGCTGGACAAATAATAATATTACATATTTATATAAAAGATTGTACTCTTATATAAGTGTTTGTTGTGTTCTGGTATAGTTTTAAAATGTAGGAGCTAGAAGGGCGGAGGAAGCGCGGAAGCTAGTATATAAATATGTATATATATTTTATTTGTAAAATATTTACAGTCCGTGTAAGGGTGTAACAGCCATCTGAGCCTAACACCTTCTAGTGACTAGAATCTAGTCTATAAAAAAAATTACTTTAAGATTTTGAAATATAAAATGGTTTCTTTTGAATTCTTCTTCTTCGTCTTCCTATATTACAGTTGCTAAACTATTACATACAATTCTTAAACTAAACTTAAACATAAAAAATAAATGGACAACGGAAACAGTAAACACCTCTTGCACAAAACCCTTTTTAAATACCTATGATACTAACATATTATACTTAGTACTAAAATACTATAGTATTGTGTTACTAAACATCGTGGGACATTTTGCACACACAGCCAATCTGATTCCAAACTAAGCAGAGCTTGTAAATGGTAACCAGATAGCTGATATACTGCATATACTACTTTTAAATACATCTTCTAATATATAAAATTCTAGCGTCGCGGTGTTTGTGGATAAACTCCTCCGAAACGGCTTGACCGATTCTCATGAAATTTTGTGTGCATATTTGGTAGGTCTGAGAATCGGACAACATCTATTTTTCATCCCCTTAAATGTTAAGGGTAATCCACCCCAAAAATTTTTTTTTTTCAATTTTAGAAAAAATCTTTTTTTTTAATTTTTTTATGATACAGCATTAGTAAACACATATAACCCTGAATCTTCAACCCTTTACAATCAACCCCTATTTTACCAACGCGATTTTTATTTTTAATAATTTCTCAAATTAATTTTATCTTCCGCCTTCACCGGTCGATAACCGATCAACGATCAATCGATCAGTTATAATAAAAATAGTAGGTGGCGCTGGTGGGCAGAACGAAGTCTGCCGGGTCCGCTAGTACTTATATAGATATTTACCACGCTGTTTGTTTGTATGTAATGTATAAAAACAAGTATACTAACGATCTCCTTGCGGCGCGGCGCGTCCTGCGGCGGCGGGGACAGCGGCGCGAGGTTCTTGGCGTTCGCGTCCAGCTCCAGGAATATGGACCGGGACTTCTTGCCGATACCTGCAATATACATACACATGTATGTCTATACTAATATTATAAAGAGGAAAGATTTGTTTGTTTGTTTGTAATGAATAGGCTCCGAAACTACTGGACCGATTTCAAAAATTCTTTCACCTTTGGAAAGCTACATTATCCCCGAGTAACATAGGCTATATTTTATCCCTGTATTCCCACGGGAACGGGAACTACGCGGGTAAAACCGCGCGGAGGCAGCTAGTTACTAATATTATAAGAAGAAACTAACTATGTCTGTTAAGTTTTTAGGTTTAAACCATAATATTGATTTTAACGAAATTTAATATAGAGATTGAGTCCCGACAGCCCGGTTGGCTTTGTGGTTAGTGCCCCTGACTCTCAAGCCGCGGGTCGTGGGTTCGAATCCCACACAGGACAAACATTTGTATGCATGAATATGTCTGTTTGTTCTGTGTCTGGATGTAAATATCTATATAAGTATGTATTTAAAAGTATTGTATGTAGTATATCAGCTATCTTTACGAAGCTTACTTTGGAACTAGATTGGCCGTGTGTGAAAAATGTCCCAGGATATTATAAGAAAAAAGTAACTATGTCTGTTAAGTTGTCACGCTTAAACAACGATATTGATTTAAATTAAATTTGATAAAAGGATAGAACTTGGTAATAGATAAAGGGTATCTCTTAAGGGTGCGTTTCCACCAGAGATGTGCGAGGATGCGTTGCGAGGAATGTGTTTTTTAAGAACCAATAGAATCGCTTCATTGACCTAGCCTCGCTTAGTATAGCTCAATGAAGCGATTCTATTGGTTCTTAAAAACACATTCCTCGCAACGCATCCTCGCACATCTCTGGTGGAAACGCACCCTTATCCTGGGAAAGTTATTAGTGCCCTGGGAATGTGAGGTTGTCTTATATATAAAATTCTCGTGTCACAATGTTAGTTACCGTACTCCTCCGAAAAGGCTTTGTCGATTTTTTTGAAATTTTATAAGCATATTCAGTAGGTCTGAAAATCGGCTACTATCTATTTTTGATACCCCTGCGGTCACGGGAACGGGAACTACGCGGGTGAAACCGCGGGGCGGCAGCTAGTAATATTATAAGAAGAAAGTAACTATGTCTGTTAAGTTGTCACGCTTAAACTACAATATTGATTTTAATTAAATTTGGTATATATATGGAGCCGGGTTTGGTAAAGGATAAAGGATAAGTGTGAATGGTAGGACGATTATTTGTCAAACTGGTGGCTCCCCACGGTTTCACTCGCGTTCTCCGGGATCTTAACAATTCCCAGGATAACAGTATCCTATGTTCATTTTTTGATTCTTAGCTACCTCCCCACTATTTTTCAGCCAAATCGTTTCAGCCGTTCTTGAATTATAAATAGTGTAACTAACACGACTTTCTTTTATATATATATAGATTATAGAAGCTACGTACCATCATCGAAGAGTGCCCGATCATCGATATCTTTAGCCTTATTCTTGGGCGGTAAGTTCTCGTCGTGGAACAGGTCGCCGCTCTCGAAGCGGTTGCGCAGAGCTCGCGCTCGGACGTCCGGTTCTACTTCCAGCTCGCGTCCGACCTTGTCCGCGGATGTTACTCCTGGAATTAGTAACGTATCTATACTAATATTATAAAGAAGAAAGATTTGTTTGTTTGTATGTTTGTAATGAATAGGCTCCGAAACTACTGGACCGATTTCAAAAATTCTTTCACCTTTGGAAAGCTACATTATCCCCGAGTAACATAGGCTATATTTTATCCCTGTATTCCCACGGGAACGGGAACTACGCGGGTAAAAGCGCGGGGAGGCAACTAGTATTAGACAAAAATAGATCCAAAACTATTAAAAATCACTACATAGGGGCCGTTCAAGTATTACGTAAGCCGAAGGGGGTATCTTTTCTTTGCTTAGTTTGAATGACATAGGGAGTAGGGGGGTCAAGAAAATGATTACGTCATCGGTACTTATTTACTTTTTTACAAATAATAAATAAATATCCTGGGACATTTTTCACACACGGCCAATCTGATTCCAAACTAAGCAGAGCTTGTGATATGGTAACCAGATAGCTGATATACTACATATAATACTTTTAAATACATACTTATATAGATATTTACATCCAGACACAGGACAAACAGACATATTTATACATACAAATGTTTGTCCTGGGTGGGATTCGAACCCACGACCCGCGGCTTGAAAGTCAGGGTCACCACAAAGCCAACCGGGCGGGTGGGCTGTTATTCTCTTTTACAGCAGAACGACTGAAGGGATCGCGATGAAATTTAGCAGCAAGGTTAGAATAAATATCTGTCTCGCTTTCGCGCTAAAACTACTGAACACAGATAGTCTAGAGCCTGTGAAAGGACATATGCTACTTTATATCCCGGGAAAACGAAAGATCTCTCGGCTACGCGGGTGAAACCGCGGGAAGCCACTAGTGTAAAATAAATTACCTTGTTCACTCTGAAGAACTGACTGCTCATACATCTCCTTGATTTTAGCTTGTTTACCCTGAAAAAGAAAACAAGAATATAGTTCATAGATATGTTCAATTTAGATCTCAATAATATTATTGTTAGTAGTAGTAGCGACCACGACTCTTTTTAGATATTAATTTATTTTTGGAATAATTTTGGAAAGTTTTCACATAAGATTGTGAATGTTTTGAAAATATAATTGGACCCGTTAGGTGATGCTGCATGTCTGGGCAGGATGATGATCTCCCAAGTCGAAATGAAATGAAATGAAATATGAAATGAAATGAAATTATTATAACACAAAGTCTGCAGTTTTGATCTTAGTCATAGCCATCTATACGTTTCCAACGAGGAGCACGACCCTCCCCTAACATCGAGGGGGTTTAGGCCACAGTCCACCATGCGGACACGATTCTCAGACCTACTGAATACGGATATAAAATTTCATAAAAATCGGTCAAGCCGTTTCGGAGCAATATGATAACTACGAGTAACATTGTGACAACACGAGGATTTTATATATAGATTACATCTAGACACAGATGATGATTGATGATTGAGCACTACACCCAGCCAGTGCAACAACTGACCCATGTCCTATACAATCATTCGGGCAACAGCCCCCATGCACAGATATAGATTACATTTAGACACAGAAGAGACAAGGAAGGAAGGAGGTAGGGCGCAACGGATTCGTCCGTTCGAAATTGGAGTAGCCCGACTGGGGTAGTACCTCCACCTTACAGAAGACCGCAGCCAAATAACACTACATGTAGTGTTGTGTTCCTGCGGTGAGTAAGGTAGCCAGAGCTCCATGAGGAGACGCTGTAGCGGCAGTGGGGGGACCAGGGATGTCCTTTTCACTGCCTATACAGTTGCTCCCTTTTTTATAGGGTCGGCAACGCGTGAGTGACGCCTCTGGTGTTGCAAGCGTCCATAGGCTACGGTAACCGCTTCCCATCAGATGGGACCGTATGCCTGTTTGCCACCCTTGTGGTATAAAAAAAAAAAAAAATAACATATTCATGCATACCATAAAGAGGCGACTCCTAATGTTCTGTATCTCCTGCTTCCTCTCCCGATGCCGTTCAGCAGCAGCATGTTCTCCTGCCTCGAACCGCCCCACTATCTCGCTCATGTTGCAGAACGGGACCGGCTGCTCTCGCCCTCTGCCGCTGGTGTGCTTGTACGACTTCTTTAGCACTGAGTCTTCGTCTGAAACGGTAGGGTTAGCATTAATATCTTAGATTAGTATATAAATAATATTAGGATGTAAATATAAATATAAGTATGTATTTAAAATGTATAATGTGTAGTATATCAGCTATCTGGATACCATAACACAAGCTTACTTTGGAATCAGATTGGCCGTGGGTGAAATATGTCCCAGGACATTTATTTATTAAGTATGTTACAAAAGTTAATATAGTCGATGTGTTTTCTTAAAATTACTAATTTTCCTCGTAATTTTTTTTTCTTTTATAAGAACCTTCTTCAGACAATAACAGATACAACAACAAAAAATAATTACCTACAACTTGAGATTTCAAAATTCAAATTTGCTAACTAAAACTAAGAGTTACTGCTAAAGTTCTGGTTAGGTTATCGCTAAATTAAAGAAACCTTCATTTATAATTATTCACTTCTTCTTTCAATAACATATTAGATGCATTATATTATACATGAATCTGTTAATGTAATTTTCACTTTATAATGTCAGTTTGACACAAAAAATACCCAATCATGTCAAAATACCGAATAATAGTTGCCAATCAAAATAATATTTGTTTCAAAAAATAAATAAAATATGCATACCTTCGTCATCCTCCTGTTCGCTGGCGCTCTCCTCGACCTGCACTCCATTGAGGTACTCATCAGACACGCCGATATCCATACCCTTTGCCTTGAACCTGCGACGAGGAAAACAAGGTTATATGAGCTAGCTTCCGGTTTTAACAGCAGGTTTTGGACTTTCCCAGGGTATATCTACACTGGGCTGTGCCAGATTCCCAGTTCCCCCGCACAAAGGCGAGGAAGGAGTGCCGCTGGGTCGTTTAGTGGGTATACCGGTTGACTAGCAACCGGGGAGTCCCACATAACCCTTCCTGTCCCCCGACGGGAAGGTATGCGTAACGCATTTTTCCCAGCGATAAAAAAAAAAAAAGTCTATATCTACACTAATATTATAAAGAGGAAAGATTTGTATTTTTGTATGTAACGAATAAACTCAAAAAGTACTGGACCGATTTTAATAATTCTTTTTTCATTAGAAAGCTACATTATCACTGAGTAACTTAGGCTATATATTATCCATGTATCCCCACGGGAACGGGAACTACGCGGGTAAAACCGCGCGGAGGCAGCTAGAAGTCTATAGAGTTAGTAAATAGAGGTTGTAAATTAAAGTAATGTCTTATTATATGTATTTATTATTTTTGGATAAACTGCGAAAGTTTGTGAGAATGTATGTTTGTTTGTTACTCTTTCACGCCATAACGACTGGGGAGATCTCAATGACATTTAGCACAGAGTTCTGAAATAAACCTTTGCTATGGAAATAACACACAGTTCTAGAATAACACATAGGCTACTTTTACTTATTTAAGATCCCATAAGAACGCGAGAGAAACCGCGGAGAGCCATAAGTGTTAGATAATTATACATATTTAGCAAATAATCAAGTAATTAACTGCAGATATATAATTGAACATCAAATTATATAGTGCTACTCACATCGGTCCATTAGCTCGAGCGTCAGACCGTGCGACAGACAGACAAAACATTCATGTTTTATTAAATAGTAATTAATAATCAATTCCCATTAATAATATGGTTATTATCATAATTTTCTTGTAAAACTATGAACTGTAGCTTAAAGACAGGAAATTACGAGCAAAACTCTAAGAACATGCCTAAATCTATACTAATATTATAAAGCTGAAGAGTTTGTTTGTTTGAACGCGCTAATCTCGGAAACTACTGGTTCGAATAAAAATATATTTAAGTGTTGATAGCCCATTTATCAAGGAAGGCTATAGGCTATATATCATCGCGCTATGACAAATAGGAACGGAGCAACAATGAGAAACGAAGCAAAAACCGGAAAACGTGACGCTGAAGAAGCTGCGCTGGTCAGCTAGTCTATACTAATATTATAAAGAGGAAAGATTTGTATTTTTGTATGTAACGAATAAACTCAAAAAGTACTGGACCAATTTTAATAATTATTTTATCATTAGAAAGCTAAATTATCACTGTGTAACATAGGCTATATTTTATCCCTGTATTCCCACGGGAACGGGAACTACGCGGGTGGAACAGCGCGGAGGCAGCTAGTTATTTATATCATCCAGATTAACTAAGTAAATCTAGATAATTAACTTTCAGAATTAAAGTAAATTAAACATTCAACATAATTAAACTTTATCTGCTTGAGATCTATCCCTGACCATGCGTTTACCATGTGTGACACACACAAACTACTTTTAAATCATAAACTAATATAAATTATAAACACAAAATACATACCTAAGTATTTTAAATAGATACTTTAATACTTTTTACACTAACACCTTTAATTATTCAGTATTTAAAACTAAAAGTGTTCGTTCCTTTTCCTCTAATTGAATTACATTACAATGAAATGGTTAGCATGTCTTAAACTATACAAATTTATATATAAATGTTTCAAAAATATAAAATAACCCCTAATGCGTATAAAATAAGGTTTAAAACCCATTTGTATGATGTTTAAAAAACATATGGTAGACATTTTTTATAAAAAATTACAGTAGTATTATATTTCTTATTAATAAGTGTGATTTTTGACTAAGTGTGATCCATTGCGTGGTTTTATAGTACAGGAAATATCTATACTAATATTATAAAGAGGAAAGATTTGTTTGTTTGTTTGTAATGAATAGGCTCCGAAACTACTGGACCGATTTCAAAAATTCTTTCACCTTTGGAAAGCTACATTATCCCCAAATAACATAGGCTATATTTTATCCCTGTATTCCCACGGGAACGAGAACTACGCGGGTAAAACCGCGGGGAGGCAGCTAGTTACTAATATTATAAAAGCAAATGTTTGTGACTATGTATGTAGGTATATTTGTAACTCTTTCACGCGAAAACTACATAACCGAACACAGATAGTTTATATCCTATATTAATACATAGGTAAGTTTTTATCCCGAGAAAATTGAAAAACCCCGGGAACGAGGGTGAAACCGGGGTCACTAGTTTATACTAATACAAATTGAAAAGATTTTGTTTTTTTGTTATAATAACAATATAAATAGGCTCCGAAACTACCTGTCAAAAGTATTTTAGTGTTACATAGCCCATTAAGGAAGGCTATAGGCTATATGACATCACGCTGCAACCGATAGGAGCGGAGTATCATTGAAAAATATCGTAAAAACTAGAAGATGTGACGCAGACGAAGTTCCGCGGAAAAGCTACTTCTATACTAATATTATAAAGAGGAAAGATTTGTTTGTTTGTAACGAATAGACTCCGAAACTACCAGACCGATTTACACAATTCTTTCACTAATAGAAAGCTACGTTATTCATAATTAACATAGGCTATATTTCATCCCCGTATTCCAACGGGAACAGGAACTACGCGGTTTAAACCGGGCGACGGCGGTTAGTGTTCTATATAGGTACTTAGCGAGCAATGTACTAGATACATTTCCTTATAGTGTTTGTAAGTTCGCGTATTTTAGTGGGGAGTCGTTCTCAGGGAGTTTTAAAATAGAACATTTCAAATCAACGCTTCCCGATGACGCAAGGCGGTTGGGTGGACTGAATCATTTTGATACTTTTACTTTATCATACTTTTATAATAGGTATTTAGGTTTAAATATTCGTTTAGATTTAGAAAAACTGAGCAGTTATTTAATAGGATTATTTTTTGTTCAAAAATTATTTATGTGTATTGATTTATTACGTATGTTTGAGTTTCAAAATATTATATTAAGGTATTTATTACTTTTTTAGACTTTCACAGATTTTGACAAACATTAAAAATATTTAGTTCGAAAATGATTTCCCGTAAAGTTTAATTGTGACATCTTAGGCATGCAGGTTTAAATAAATATACATAGAGATCGAGGGGTTTAGACCATAGTCCACAACGCGGGCTTAGTACGGATTGGCGGACTTCACATGCCTTTAATTGTGACATCTCGGGCGTGGAGGTTTCCTCACGATGTTAGAGGAGGCTCCTCAGTGGAGTCGTATATGAGCTGATGATGATGAAACCTTAAGGTGCTAAATATTCTGATCGCGACTTACTTGGCCAGCTTAGAGAGTAGTGCGGTACTCTTAGTGGCTCACCTCGAACCGGGAATTCACGTCCAGGCTCACCAGCTCCTCCAGACCTAGGTCCGGCTTGTCTGAGGCTAGGGGTGGAGGAAGTGATCGCGACTTACTTGGCCAGCTTGGAGAGTAGTGCGGTACTCTTGGTGCGGGAGACGCGCGCCTCCTGCGGCGGCGGCTCGGGCTCGTCCCGCGCGCGCCGCTCGAACACCTCGAACCGGGACTTCACGTCCAGGCTCGCCAGCTCCTCCAGACCTAGGTCCGGCTTGTCTGAGGCTAGGGGATAGAATAGAAGCTTGAATACATGATCAACTTCACGTCTAGGGTTGCCAGCTCTTCAAGACCTAGTCTGAAGCTAGGGGATAGAGGAAGAAGCTTGACTACATGATTAACTTCACGTCTAGGGTAGCCAGCTCTTCGAGACCTAGTCTGAAGCTAGGGGATAGAGGAAGAAGCTTCAATACATGATCAAGTTCACGTCTAGGGTTGCCAGCTCTTCGAGACCTAGTCTGAAGCTAGGGGTTAGAGGAAGAAGCTTCAATACATGATCAACTTCACGTCTAGGGTTGCCAGCTTATCGAGACCTAGTCTGAAGCTAGGAGTTAGAGAAAGAAGCTTGAACACATGATCAACTTCACGTCTAGGGTCAC
This sequence comes from Thyatira batis, assembly GCA_905147785.2. Taxonomy (NCBI): domain Eukaryota; kingdom Metazoa; phylum Arthropoda; class Insecta; order Lepidoptera; family Drepanidae; genus Thyatira; species Thyatira batis. The sequence goes on along the minus strand of LR990510.1, from coordinate 1,482,816 downwards.
CAGCTCCTCGAGACCTAGGTCCGGCTTGTCTGATGCTAGGGGATGAAGGAAGAAGCTTGAGTACATGTTTATATTCAATGGATAAAAACCTTCCCTATGAAATACTCCGTAATTCGGTGAAAACCGCATAAAAATCTGTTCAGTAGTTTTTGTTTTCTTCGCGTCCAGACAGACAGACAGAGGCGGCGGGGACTTTGTTTTATATATATAGAAGATACTATACTAATGTTATAAATGCAAAATATGATGAGAATTTTTAGAGGTCTGTTACTTTTTCACGCAATAATGTCTGGCACAGAGGTAGAATATATTTTAGAATAGCACAGCACATTCTATCTATATAAAAATTAAGATAAACCGGGTAAACCGCGGGAAGCCACTAGTATATAATTATAAAACTCTTTCACCAATATTTACATTATCTGGAAGTACCGTAAGACTATATTTTATCACCGGATTCCTACGGGAAGTACGCGAGTGAAACCACGGGGCGGAGTTATTTATATACTTGAGTAAGAAAAGTTTACTATATAGGTTACCATAATGAGATCACGATAAAACACTTCCATATATATTATTAAAACCTATCAACTAAATAAATAAATTCTTCAAGGATCAAAACGTTTTACTCGAACTATATAAGTGATACCATAACAAAAAAAAACTACCAACCACGTTGGTATGTTTTTTTACTCAGTATTATTACTATGGTAACACAATGAATTTTAAATAAGCTTTCCAATTTCAAAACCTTTTCCATTGTTTTATTTCAGAACTCTAGATATACTTAATGAACTACTATTTATTTATCTATATATATAAAAGAAAGTCGTGTTAGTTACACTATTTATAACTCAAGAACGGCTGAACCGATTTAGCTGAAAATTGGTGGAGAGGTTGCTTAGAACCAGGAGACGGACATAGGATTTTTATCCCGGGAAAAGATTAGTCCGCATTCCCGGGGAGCCTTCAACTTTCCCGGGATAAAAGGTAGTTTACGTCGTTTTCCTAGCTCTAGTCTATATCTTTACTAAATTTCATCGATTTCAAATAATTTTCGTGATTTAGGCGTGACAGACAGACAGAGTTACTTTCTCATTTATAATATTAAGTAGGGATTGCATTTAGAGTTAGTGTCACTAATTACCGGTAAATTAGGATAAAAACCGGTTTTTTTATCTTAATAGAGTTGACTAGACATAAGTGGTGCTTCCAGACAAAGACACATTAAGATAAAATTACTAATCTTTCAAACTAGCGCCACACTGTTTAAGTGATCTAAAATATTTTCTATTTATCTGGCAAGTTTTATCCAAATTAATACTTTTAGGTAGCACAATTTTGAGTGTTGCCAACTTTACGGTGAATAGGTACTTAATTTTTTCTTAATCTATGTACCTACTACCAAATATTGACCACTAGTTTTCTCCCACAGTTTCACCCGCAATTTTCAATTTACTATAGTGAATTTTTATTATTCTATTTTCTCTAATTTTGGTTAGATGTTCAAAATATATAGTTCTATAAGTCATTGAATAAAATTAATTAAAATTTTCTCATAATTTAGCAATAAAAGTAAAATCATCGATCATCCGATGGAGCCACAAACAAGAATTGAATACTTCGTGTTTATCCAAAACATATTCTACCAGAGTGCTAAATTTTAATCTAAAACCAAACTATAACATTTATAATATTAGTAAGTTGAACTAATCTATGTCAGTGTCGAGTTACATTAAACTTACCTCTAACTACATCTGGTGGCAGCTCTACAGGATTACTTTCGCAAATAATCATCTGATGTTTTTTCGGAGCAGCTGAAAGCAAAATATTATCCATTAAATAAATCATAAATACCCTGGGACATTTTTCACACACGGCCAATCTGATTTCGAACTAAGCAGAGCTTGTGATATGGTAACCAGATAGCTGATATACTACATATACTACTTTTAAATACATACTTATATAGATATTAAATCCAGACACAGGACAAACAGACGTATTCATGCATACAAATGTTTGTCCTGGGTGGGATTCGAACCCACGACCCGCGGCTTGAGAGTCAGGGTCACCAACCACAAAGCTAAGCGGGCTGTCAAGATGAACAAGACATTCAAAAGGATTCGAACCCACGCCAACCGGCCAGTCAACATGAAGATTCTACAGTTGCTATTTATTTAACACTTATTTTTATTATTGTGTCTTGGAATTTAAGATCTCTAAAAGTCAATTAATTTGGTCTATTTGAATAAACGATTTTGATGATTCTTTTGTTATTTGAAAGCTAGTGGTTCCTGTGTGGTTCAATTTTTGTTTAGTTCTGATAATGGGATTCATGAGAAAATTTAAGGCGATTTTTTAAAAATTTTAATTTTTTATCTATCTGGCAACACATAGTTATAGTCCCTTACCGTCAGTCTCATCGTCTCCGTCGACAGGCTTCGGCTCGAACAGCTGTTTGAAGTGCGGCTTGCAATACAATGTTGTATGGTCGCTCTGATACGTCTCCACTCTGTAATTAACGACGACATTTTTAATTACATTTGAATGCAGGTGAAGCCGGGGCAGTAGTTAGTCTACACTAATATTGTAAGAGGAAAGATTTGATAGGTTTTTGTTTTCTAAATATGGATGTATGTTTGTTACTCTTTCATGCCAGAACGGGTGAAGGGAACGCGATAAAATTTACCAGAAAATTAGAATATGCTATGGAATAACACATAGGCTACTTTTTAACACGGGAAAAATTAATGTCCTCGCGAACGCAAATGAAACTGCGGGACGTAAGCTAGGACTTTGTATTTAATTTGAACCAATAGTTTTGTATTTTATTCAGTACAAACAAACAAATCTTTCCACTTTATATATTAGTAGATAGTAAATATATACTAACACTAAGTCCGAATTAACCATCTTATGACATATAACTTTAATAACTTGACACTTTTAAAAGATTTTAACAAATTTATTTATTTCTTATGTTATACTTTTATTAACAGACAAACAGACAACTGATTATAAGTTTGTTCCTTATAAGAATAAGTCTATAGTAATCTTATCGTTTAAAGTAAACTATTTAAATAATATATTAGTTTTAAAAACAATATTAGTATTAGATTAAATAATACTGGACATTACTATCTGATTCCATACTAAGCGTAGCTTGTACTATATTATACAGATAAGCTATTTATGTACTCATACTATTTTAAGTATATAATAATGCGAATGTGAATTTATTTGTTTGTCACCCTAAACAACAGAACCGTTAAAAAATACTACGAATAGAAAACTACATTATCAGGGAATCACTTTTTAACTTAATATTATAAATGCGGAAGTAACTCTGTCTCGCTATCACGCTAAAACTACTCAACTGTTTTAAATGAAATTTGGTACACAGTGAGGCAGTGGCGGATTAACCCTTAAACAAATTAAGGAATAGCCCAGGGCATCACGTCTGGTGGGGCACCAGAAGAAACACAAAAAAAGCCATCCTTAGGGCACACAAAACCACACCAAAAATGGTCTAAAGACCGATTTTAGTTGACGTTTATGCGTGGATTGCTTAGGGCATCTAGTAGTCCTAATCCGTCACTGAAGATAGTCTAGAGTCTGAGAAAGGACATAGGCTATATTTTATCCCGGGGAAATTGAAGATCCCGGGGAACCGCGGGGATCCACTAGTATAAAGTCAACTTACGTGAGTTGCTTGTTGCACTGTACGCATCGGAAGCACTCCCTGTGCCACGCGCGCCGCTCGGCCTGCACGCGCTCCATGGCGAACACCGCCCGCCCGCACTTCGAGCACTGCGGGTTCGACTCCCCGGAGGCGGCAGCCTTCATCTTCTTGTACAACTTCTCTGAGCTTTTTGACTGTTTGGAATAAGCTATAGTTGTAGTCACTAATATGAGACAAAACCACCAAAAATAACTGCAAAAAATTTTCACAATTTTTTAGGTTTTTATAACACTTTTTTTCTATTTTATAAAGATTTATGAAATAAAAAATAATAATGCATATCCCATAGCTATTGGATGTCTTGATATCCTATTAATTTAATAAATGCGAAAGTTTGTGAGGATGGATGTTTGTTACTCTTTCACGGAAAAACTACAGAACGAATTTGGATGAAATTTGGCGCACAGATAGTTCATAGCCTGGATTAACACATAGGCTATTATTTATCGCGGGAAAATTGAATAGCCCCAGGGAACGCGAGTGAAACTGCGGGGAGTCACTAGTTTATTTTATTTTTACATTTTCAAGGGAAACTCAGCAAAAAAAAGGTAGAATGATATTTAGTTATCTTTACCTATATATGTCATTTAAAAGTTTCTACAAATAGAGGATTAATATAATTTTGAATATTAGTTTCAAATTCGGCAACGCGTGAGTGACACCTCTGGTGTTGCAACCGTCTATAGGCTACAGTAACCGCTTCCCATCAGGTGGGACAGTATGCTTGTTTGCCACCCTTGTGGTATAAAAAAAATACAAGGCAACATTTTAAGATACACAGTATATAATTAGGTAAATAAATTATATGATGGTCAGTTACCATCGCCACTCACCACAGATATAGTACCCTCTTCCTTATGACGACGCGACTTGGACTTCTTCTTGACCTGGCGCTCCGTGTGCTGCACCTCCTGGTAGGTCCGCTGGACCCTCGACTCCGTCTGGATGAGGGTTGAGGACGCCTCCATCGTGGCGGTAGCCGTCGCCAGTGCCATTGATGTGTGCTCTGCATGAGATAATCGAGGGTTAGTCTTCATTTTTATCAGTACTAGCTTAGGTCCCGAGGATTTAGTTATTGCAGTAGGGGAATTAAAGATAGAGCTTAAGTTAGTCAGTATATAATATTATAATTATGTAATCTATAAAATTTATATCGACCTATTCGTAGAACAAAGGTGCATGTGACTTTGAACCCCAACCACATTTCATGTACATATGTTTGTTTATGTGTATATATAATAAACGGATAGTAATGTTTCAATGCGTTGGTAAAAGTATAAATTTTTCGAACCGATTAAGAAAAAGTTAAGGTAAAAATATGTGCAAGTCAAACTTCAAATCGCTCTTCTCTGCAGTAGGGATTTGGCAGATGTAACGTGTATGAGCTGATGATGATGATGATACATATTTGCTGGTATTATATTAGGTTATACGAATTACTCTAACTTATATATTTCGTGGTTAGTGGATGGATGAATCGTAAGTGAAAAGGAGACCTCGCGATTTCTTTTTTGGTATAAACTCGGGAAGTAAACTGGCAACACCGAACCTTTAGGGTACTAAATAGCGTTCCGGAGAAATAACAAAGTAGCCGGTAAAAGTAAATGCACGACAACCGTAGAAAAAGTCACGGAACATAATTGGTCGATCGGAAATTCTAATAGATCGCCTGTGTTGAGTGTTGTTTTTGAATTAATAAATTTATATCGATTAATTTATCGATAAATACATAGTAATAGAATTTAAGCTATTAAAAAAAACTTTCAAATTGTGCAGTAGGATTTACGACCTATTCTCACAATCAGACAGGTCTGATTTGGTAGTCAAATCATAAAAAATGGTCAATCTATTTCGGAGGAGTTTGATAATAAACACGAGAATTTTATGTACCTACTTATTTTTAGAAACACAGATACACAGTTTTTAGTTTTCTACTTAACATCGATAAAAGTATTTATTATCGAATCACGCCATCACTAAACTATCTAATTGTTTCTAACAGGCCAGTTAGTCACGCACTAGCAGTCACGGAAAAAAAAGTAAATAATTACCGAAGGAAATTGGTGTTGCCACAATCATCTTGAAAAAAATGCACTACAACTTTTAAAATAGAAGTGTTATTGTCCACTGTCGAACTTTTAATGACATGTTTTTGGCTAAAATCTGACTTATATAGATAGGGGTGACTTATGAGTTGAATCATTGAGATGCATGTCAATTTTTGGACAGCGATTCAGTTTCATAACATTGGAGATCATTTCCCAATGTTTATTTATTATTTATTTACTCATATGCAACGTAATTATAATGTGGGAGGTCTTATGTGGGTAGAAAAAGGCGTATGTACTAACAAAAGTGCAACTTTTGGCACAATTTCAATTTAAACGCGGTGTTTACGTCTATTTTCGTACAAAATTGGATTCTCACGATTTACGTGGTTGCAAATAATCGTTATTCGTCACGAAAATACATAGCTTTAAGATAAATACCTATTTAACATAGAATATAAAAATAATATAACCCCAGAAAACTTCAATAGGGAAAGAAAACTGAACAAAATCAACTGGTCTGAATATACATGACAAAAAATTACGACCATAAATTCAACACCTCATAAAAATGGAGTCAACGCATCTCGGGAGCGAATCCTACACAACATGGCAACACTGAAAAGTCAATTTTCTAAATATACCCCGCGTTCCAATTAAAGAACGGTGTTGTAACTCGACACTTATTTTTCATCCATTAAATGGGAGGAAACTAACGGGGAAAAATAATTATCAATTTGCCTTGTATTTATTTGTGGAATTCAATAATAGGATAAATTTAAAGGTGACGCTGTATTCGATCATCCTTGTTAATTGGGACATTTAATATTAAATCAACTAATCCACATATAATGCAAATTAGCATATCTACAATATTATAAAGAGGAAATTTTAGATTTTTTGTTTGTAATCAAATGGTGGAAATACTGGAGCGATCCGAATAATTATTTCACCAATGGAAAGCCACGTTATCAGGGTGTGACAGAGGCAATAATTTATCCTGTTATTCCTACGGGAACGGGAACTACGAGGGAAAAACCACTCGGATTTTGAATGGAATGACTTAATGGGAAATTTTAAAATTTTAATAAAAACAGGTCTTTTATTATTATGAATATTCGGACTAACGCTCGGTTTGGAAGTTTGCTAAGAAGAACTGCCAATAAACTCAGTTATTACTCTTTTCAAAACCAACTAATAGATTAATTAGGTTAAAGTATTTTGTCTAACTGTCAATCTCTGTGTGACATATATTTGAACAAGTACCACCCGCGGATTCACTGATGACAGTAGTACCCTTTTCCGTAGGAATATAGGGATAAAATATAGCCTTTACCTTCCTCGATAAATGACACTGAAATATTTTGTCTAATCGTAGCAGTAGTTCCTGAAAAAACCAAACAAACTAACTCTTCAGCTTTATACATATTAAGTATAGATTTGGAAGTAGTTACAAAAAGGGAACGTTACTAATTATTATTAGTAGTTGCTAGGTGAAAAATAGATTTTGGCGCGAACTATTGTTGATTTCATTGTCGATCACAGCATCTTTGTTGTGACTCATCTTAAATCCAATCTAGTTTCATAATGACAACATAATTGCGAAACGATTCATGAGACGTTTAATTAGTCTTATATAAGCACAAAACTGTTATTCCAAAAAAAAATATTAATATATTCTACTAATATTATAAATGCGAAAGTTTGTGGCAAAGAGTTAGAATATGTTTTGGAATAACACATAGGCTACTTTTTATCCCGGGAACATTAATTAAAGGTCCCCGGGGTACGCGGGTGAAACAGCGGAGAGTCCTAGTGCCTATATACCATATTTTTGCCGACAAAACGTTAGTTTTTTAAGTATTTAACCTCCACAAATAATCTAAAGGAATTTAAATTTTACGTTTAAGTACTTACTTCCTTTAAAGTAATATAACATGTTTACTCAGTAATGCCAGTACAATATGAACAGCTGTTTAAATAACCAAACATTCCCAAAGAAATTCTTGTAATTGTTAAATTAAAATGATGTTCGTAAATGAAGCCAGGTAATTTTTATGTTAGGAGCTATATTGGGTAAATAAGAAATAGGAATCAATGACCTAAATAGACCTTGTGTTTATTCCGCGACTTAGAGTCAGTCATCACACTAATATTAAAAAGGCGAAAGTTTGTGGGAGTATATGTTTGTTACTTCTTTACGGAGCGATTTTAATACAATTGCTATTGAATGAGCTGACATACTGGATTAACACTACCTTTTATCCCGGAAAATAAATCTATCAAGCCGTTTCGACCCGACAATTGTATATGCCTATACCTACATCGGAACATAGAACATCCGTATTTTTAAGTCGATTAAAAATGGCATAATTCTGTCAAAATTGGGGCATCCCAAGTAATTACGGGGAGTTCCCAGAAAAGATTCTGTGGTTGCGAGCAAAGATGTCAGAATTAATATTGTACAAAATAGTTTTGTGTGGAATGCTCAGCTGGACTCGCTCGCAGGTATTTATAGAGATTTATTTATCACATTCTCTTATAAAATAAGAGTTCAAGCGAAAACTTTAAAAATAGTATGTTTTTTTGCGTTTGGCGGTTCTTTGGATAATCTCATGATTATGGATCGTCTAGATTCTAGAACATCGAATCTGTATGTAAACAATTTAAGTATTTTGTAGTCTAAACTATTAATAAATGGCAAGATTAGATTTTTTGTTTGATACAAATAGGCTGCGAAACTAATGGACCGATCTCAATTCTTTCACCAATGTGAAGCTACATTATCAGGAAGTAACATAGGTTATATATAATCCCCGTATTCCTACGGGAACGGGAACAACGCGGGTGAAAGACTTCCAAAATACAACTGTTTTAGGTACTATAATATTGGGTCATTATTTGGGCCACACGGCCAAACCGATTCCAAACTAAGCAGAGCTTGTGCTATGGCAACCAGATACCTGATATACTACGTCTACCACTTTTGAATATATACTTATTTGTTTACGTCCAGACAAGGTAGCACACATAAGTGGAGATCCAAACAACGTATATGTCATCAAGATTCGACGAGGGCACCACTGAGGTATCACCATGTTTTGTTTACAAATTAAACTTGTTTGCGGTAAATGGCTTGAAGAAATCTCAGAGAAACTTTTAACTGACTGGTCAACTCCTAATTGAGGAGTGGTTCTCTCTAATCCTCATGTGAAGTGTTTACGTTAATGTTTAATTACTAAAACTGGACTGACAGGCCGGTTGGCTTTGTGGTTGAAGACTGGTCGTGGGTTCGAATCCACACCAAATTTATGTGTATGAAAATGTCTGTTTGTTCTGTGGATGCATGTAAATATAAATACTAGCTTCCCATTCCCGTGATCACTTAGGGGGTAAGAAAAATAGATAGTAGCCGATTCTCAGACCTACTGAATATGCATACAAAATTTCATAATAATCGGTCAAGCCGTTTCGGAGGAGAATTTTATATATAAGAAGTATGTATTTGAATGTAGTATATTATCAGCTATCACCACATTTATGTTCTAAAATTTTCATCGTGGATTTAATAGAGCGGAGGTTTTAAAGTTTAATATATATGTCATTGTCTAACGTCATATAACAAAACGAGACGACAAAACAAACCTGTCTTCTGTCTACACAAGCAACAAAGGTATCACTTTCAGGAACTGTATAAATCAATGGCTACCATTTATACAAAGTCGAATGTGAAAGCGTTGAAACATTACTGTAAATGATAAATACACTTTCGCGCCTCGTATACATTTCAAATGCATAAATTCGCATGTTTATCTATCCCGAAAGTGGTGGGTGTAATGTGTCGGGAACTGTTGGAATCTGTAGCAATTTACAACGAAATTCAACTCTGATTTCTTGCACACGTAACTCCTGGGTGTGATTCTAACAATAGCCTCTTGAGACAGCGTTGAATGGTGAGACGCTGGCTTCCAGGTATTCGTCGGACAAGTAATTGGATCATCTGATTGAGTGATAATGCTTTTTTGCTATCAAACTTTTTTATAACTTTTAATGCGGTTAAACGAATGTAATTTAAAAGCGAAATAAAGTATGATTTATATTTATTTTACTGACAGTTCATATGCCGCTAGTTTTATCAAATTAAGTAGTAGTATTCCTAGTATAGAAAGGATTTTTTTTTAATTTTTATATAAGAGCCGAACAAATTATAGTACTGTTTTGACTAACCTCGAAAATAGATAAATAAACAAATAGTTTTAATTTTTCTGAGGTGACCTTTTAAGAAGACATCTCGCAACAAAGTAAGCTCACTATGTACAAACCATAGAGCTGGAATGTTGTCTATGGCACACACATTCATCCCGCCATTCCCAAGCCTGCTGTAGTAGAACTTATTCGACAATTATTCCAATCAATTATTCTCGGAATGAAGACGTAATTGTCGCAATTAAATGGGAATTTATCGTCTAGTATAGGGTAGATACATAAGCATTTGCTAGGTATATTGTAAATGTCGAAAATAATGATAAAGATCACAAAAATATCGATGGTAAAGGGGAGTTGCTTGAAATTATGTCATTTAAATTGGAATGACAGATTGGTGAAGCTAAAATTGTATACCAAAATAATTTTTTTTTCAATATTTTTTGACATACAGCTGATAAACAAGCTGCCAGTCATCATGACTAGTGAATAAAAAAGCCTAAATAGAGACATAAATGTCCATTAATTATGGCTGATTACAACATCGCACGGGCACCAACTGATTTACATTACTAAATCTTGTTAGCACTAAAACAAATGTACGATACATTAACCGATGAAAATTACCTCATAAACTATCTCAATTATATTCAATCCAAAACGACGCTATTGACATTTCAAATAGAACCAAAGGTTAAATCTAAATCAAAATAGTGCCGGAATGGTATTCAGTAATTGTTAATGTATTTCGCACCTGAGAACTCTTGGCACCAATACCCCGAGTTAAAATAGAACCGCATACCGCATATAAAGTTTATAACTCAATTTCGAGTTCGTTACCCGTTTTTCGGGGTGCATTTTCGCATGCGGCAACACTGGGCGCACCTGCAACGATGCGCGGGCACACGCAAGATTCGATTGGCTAATTTTAGCTGGACACGAAGCGGTTATGTCACAGCAGACAATGCTTCAGCACTTCATCTAGTTGGGTTAAAATATATCATGACTCGCCTTAGTTTCTGCCTGTACGTTTCCTGGTTGTACCACTATTTTGGTTTGCTTTTGATTGCGTTTGAAACGGGAAAATTATGGCTGCGAATTGTTGCGAGTAATAGGTACTCATCCAGCAAGTAATGCAAGCTTTACTGATAGTTTTGTATAAACTATTATGCAAAGGCAAGATTTGGCGGACGAATGGAATTTGTATCTCATATGAGTTAGTTATTGCACATATGCAAAGTAATTAATTAAACGCGCTAGATTGAATCTGGACATCGCTTTCCTTCGAGGCAAGACGCCTAGTTTCAGAATAACGACAGAATGTAGAGTAAGAACATTAAAGGACGGCATGCATCATCAATACTTGTCTTGAATGAATGTTTAACAGTCCCCTGTCTTGTATATATTTGTTACTGTTTGTTACGTAACGTTAAAATTGGATTCTAAGTAGCTTAGCTAATTATATTCATAAGTTATTGAAAATACGTAAAGTTCTTTTATAATACACAAATGTTCTTATGAATATTACAAGCTAAATTGGTCGAAGGACCAAAATATCTTCTTCTTCAATCTTTTAATTTGCAAAATACAAGTACTTCCAAAAATAATTTGGTATCAACAAAGGTAACTGAAAGACAATTTCGCTACGCTTTCACTGTTACAACTTAATAACCTTGAAGTCGATTGAGATACATCTCGAAACAAAAGAATGGATGAAACCGAGTAAAAAATCGGCTACTTTATTACGGTCGCTAATTTGCTAATTAACAATACTAAATAAACAATCATATTATAAGAGTTTCCTGGCTTTGATCCTTTAAAATGAGCACTTGATTTAACTCTCATCCAACATCCTAAAATGGACTCTCACAAGACACGGACCACCTTTTACGCTTGTAATGTCACATTATACGAGCTATTTAAAGGTAAAAATTGATATAAATTGTGTTAACATGATAATGTTATGTTATGCATTACGTACGCGTTGCCATTTGACACCCTGTACTCGTGCGATGACCACACGACGTCATTACACTGCAGATGGGTATCCGAGACAAAGGGGCTAATGTTGGTGAGTCAGATTATTGGGATAATACGCTTAAATCCCGTTTCTTTAGACTTTAAATAAAAAATAATTCGAAGATGTAAACTTCAAAATAATGGGAAACAAAGTATCTATTGAAAAACCGTGAGAATCCAACTGAATTTGACAGTTAGAAACTATACAATGGATATAAGTTTGAAGAACGAGAATGGTGAATAAATTGAAGGTCGCGAGTTTTAAACGATAATCAGTACAATGTATTTGAAGAATTGGATTTTCTACTAAAGTCATTATCATAGGAGAAGGATATTGGTATTAGACTAATCACAATAATCAAGAGTAAGCAACAGCAATAAATTAATTAGATCACAAACAAAGGGAACACATTTAATCGATTCTTAAGTAACCAATAGATATCATTGTAACAAAGATAGACAAAGAGAGACGTAACTTTACATTACAACTGATCATGCCAATACTTAAGACATACATAATCATTCCATAACACACGTAACCATAAGAAATTCAAATACAAGGCGAAATAACTCGGCTATATATAATGTTAACCAACCGCAATCAAGACCGAAATAAGACAACTAAATAACGGTTAATTCAGAAGCGCAGTGGTCTTATTTTTAAATCGTAAATGTCAAACAAATGTAAAACAACTGCCCCGTTTGACGCATCTAGGTCATATAAGCGGTAACAGTTGAGTGTGGACTGTAAAGTATTGTGATGAAAGTACCTAGAGACATTCACAAACTTTGGGGATTTGTTTCAGAAACTATGTCTTTGAATACACTGAATAAGACGAATGACTAGGTCTGACATGAATTCGGTCTAGATTCTAGACTAGCAAAAGAAAGATGGTAGGACAATGGAGTTAAACAAATGACGCTTAAGACGTGTTGTGGTTGTAGCAGATCGTAGATAAATTGTGTTTTCGAGTTTAGAATTAGGAACATGGATATAATAGATATAAGAAATATATTGAAACTTTAAAGCCCGAAAAATATCTATATCACCAAATATGTGCTGTAATTCAAAGAACGAAATTTGTACAAAAACATGTAAGCATAAATTAAAAAGAGTGCATTTCGGGTTTAACACTTTATTTTATTGTATTTTTTTTGCGTAGGTGGAATGTTCGCCTGTCAGTTTTTTGCGAGTCCAGCTTATGTACATTTTTTCCCGATGCCAAAAATAAGTGTAGGTAGAATAAATGTCTTAAGAGAACAGGTTATCCCATCAGAAAGTGGAACCATCTGCCAAAAGCAAAGCGCTTGGACAAGTTATGAATGTTATGGAATACAACAATTGGACTTCCAAGAACATGACTCAACGGAGAAATATTACTGAATGCGTTTTTGCAACTTTTTAATTTAACGGCAATACAGCCTTGCCTTTAAAATAAGTTAGTGAAGCGAAGTGAAAACTTATTGTCCGGCATTGGTGAAATGTAAAAATGATTACATGCTACAACAAAAAGCAGCTGCAGATATCAAAAAATTGTCGTGAGATTTATTTGGGAATAATTTTGTATATTCAAAGACTGTTTTGACTTTTGAAAGTGTTGCTAGGCGAGCTCGAAGATATTTCCCAACCAAAACGACAAGCAACGAAGAAAGTAACAGAACACCTGTTAGGAATCTTGTCTCCGATCAATATCAACTGACGAGAAAATCATTCGGACATTTATTGCAACATGACGCCTTGCGTGAGCGGCTGCGTGAAAATTCTTACATTTATACGATGTATTTTCATTTAGTATTCTGATTAAATATATAGAAGTAGGATATTTGCTGTTTGATAATTATTCTACTAACTAAAGGTAACTATCAAAACTATTTATTTCCTACTCTAGAAATAAGCGAGATTCACATGTTTCGGGAGTTCAATTCCCACCCAGGACTAAAATATGTGTGTATATGTATTTGTAAGAACTTGTGTCTGTCTATATAGAAGTACTAGTGGCTCCCCGCGGTTTCACCCGCGTTCCCGGGATAAAAAGTAGCCTATGTGTTATTCCAGAACATATTCTAGCTCTGTGCCAAATTTCAAGCAGATCCCTTCAGCCGTTGGAGCGTGAAAGAGTAACAAACATCCATACAAACTTTCGCATTTATAATATTAGTAGGATGAATAAAAAAGCAGTATATGTAGACAGTTTTCTGGTCACCATAGTATAAGCTCTGCTTGGTTTGGTAACATATTTAACAATTTAAGCTAGAACGATCTTGACCACAAAATCCGAACAACAAAAGTATTTATTAAGATTTCTATGGGTTTATGAAATTCTTGTTATGTCACGCTCCATGTCGTCTCTGATTGGTCCGCTTATAGCTGTCAAGATACTGGCGCCAATTCAGTTAGTATAATTTTAACGACTCTTGCGCATGATTGGGAGCTGTTTTCGATGTACATTGTAATATGCATCGGAAAGTCTCCGCTCATGTTGATGATTGGAGTTAATCAGCGGCGATGTATTGCACAGATGCACACAATTCATATAATTACTTGTCAATCTATACTTATATTACAAAGCTGTCGAGTTTGTTTGTACGCAATATTCTCAGGAACGATACAATACGAACGTGGAACGACATTTCTGCCACATAATGAAATAAAATAATTTAAATAGGCCTTCACGGGCACTTATGAGACATCGACTCTAATGCTCAGGTCGGATGGTTGCGTTATAAAGTACATTGAACTACTTGGATGGACCCTGTGAGCACCAAAACTTCCTTAATCTCTTCATAAATAAATATCCCTTTAAATGAAGACCTAGCAACACCTCTAAATGGGTATGACGATATTCTGGTGTTATCTGTTCGTAAACGACACACCGGTCACGTATTATTATAAGCCGTTTGATGTTTACAGTAAGGAATTACGTGCGACCCGGCCGATTTCGAGTCGTTACATATACGAGTCCCGTGAATCATAGTGTATGCGCGCGCGCAGAACGCCGCGCACCGTCCCAATAGCTGTCTTTATGATTCATTGTTTCACCACCAATTTTCAAAGGAATTGAGCGTGGTTTGGTATGATGTGCTTTTCGTCTAGACTTTGTTGAATAGAAGTAAAACTATGCTATAGTGTCCCCATTTCCTGGGATAATAATGTGTACCTAATTATCCGAGGAAATGGTCTCACACGGTCAATCTGATTCCAATTTGATTCTGATTAAGAAAGTACGTTAAGTTTTTACTTATAATAACTTATATATTTACAACAAACAGATAAATATATTTATGCAAAGGATCTTTGTCTTAAATGTGAATCGAACCAACGACTGACGGATTGAAAGTCAGGGTCACTAACCACGTAACCAGCCGGTGACCCATTTGATACTGCAAAACATTTTAGCTTGTATAAAAACGAAATTCAATATTTTTGTAATCTTTAGGATATGGCTTTGAAAATCCTTTTTTTATTTAATAAGTACTCAGCCGAATATAGGGGCAACGGTTCAACGTATCAGGGTCTACGCCCGCATGCTCCAGCATTATGAGCTGTCGTTAAGTCGGGCTTTAAAAAGCAATTAGCTTCACCAAGACCGCGACAACTTTACCTACAGTTCATTGTTCCCCTTATTGTAATCAAAATATTCAGATATGCACCAAAGCCAGAGAAAATTTTTATATAAATCAATTTCTTGGGAGATT
This sequence comes from Thyatira batis, assembly GCA_905147785.2. Lineage (NCBI taxonomy): Eukaryota > Metazoa > Arthropoda > Insecta > Lepidoptera > Drepanidae > Thyatira > Thyatira batis. The sequence goes on along the minus strand of LR990510.1, from coordinate 1,467,105 downwards.
TTTCACATACGGCCAATCTGATTCCAAACTAAGCAGAGGTAGTAACCAGATATACTACATGCACAACTTTAAATACATATTTAAATAGATGATTACAACCAGACACACTACAAAGACACGTTTGTCCTGGGTGGGATTCGAACGCACGACTGACGGCTTGAAAGTCAGGGTCGCTAACCGCATGGCCGACCCTACTTAATATTATTATTGCAAAAGTAACGTTGTTACGCTTTCAAGCAACTGAACCGATTTTTAATCAAATTTGTTACAGAGATAGACTTGAGCTTGAGAAAGGATATAATACCTTTTATTCTGGGAATGTCGAAGGTCCTTCTAATGCGGGTAAAACCGCGGAACGGAAGCTATTATACGATACTAGCTGCCCCCGCGCGGTTTAACCGCTTAGTTCCCGTCCCCGTGGGAATACAGGGATAAAATATAGCCTATGTTACTCGGGGATAATGTAGCTTTCCAAACGTGAAAGAATTTTTGAAATCGGTCCTGTAGTTTCGGAGCCTATTCATTACAAACAAACAAACAAATCTTTCCTCTCTATAATATTAGTATAGATAGTATAGATACTACTGCAATGTTTTTATGTACCTATATCATATTCTCAGATCAAAGTTCGATTCTCAAACAAAGGTATCAAGCCTAGAAACTATTATCCCTATCTAAGCCATATTTGTTTATATAGCGATAGTTTACAATGACACATATAATACAGTAATGATTGTAATGTATGTCTGTGCGTAATTCAATCACTGTGACCAATCATACCAATTGTCTTTCAATGTAATGTTACGTTACCAGAGCAGTCTAGATTTGTATTATACTAGTGGCTTCTTGAATTCCCAGGAGATCTTCCATTTTCCCAGGATAAAAAGTGGACTATATATATTAATCCAGGTTTTAAACTAGTGTTTCAAATTTCGTACAAATCGGTTCAGTAGTTTTTGCGTGAAAGACGAACAAACTTTCGCGTTAATATATTGGTATTACATCTCTAGGAGTGACCTCCATTGGTAAAGCATTGTATCAGATTAATTGTTCTTATTTTTGACAGGCTTCGAAAAAAGAGGTTATAATAACACTGAATATTTTGTTTTAGCACAGTCATGATGTTAGATAATCAAATTTAGAACCGACTTTGTTATAAGGACTTATAATACCTACTTTTTAACAAGTTAATTTTTTTTATCGTAAACGGTGGACTTATTGACGAAATTAATTAAATCACTATAGGTATGCTTATATGAGAAGTTCCTTCAATTCCTCAAGAATCTCATTATCAGGACAAACATTTTTTAATAGGTCCAATCTGGGAGGATAGTAATTCAAATAAAAATATATCTATTTCTGTTCATAAATGACGAAGTTTTGAGGTAACAACCATTCAGTCGAATTTATAATTTCCTTTTTTGGAGTAGTTTTAAGACTAGTTAAAAAACGTTATCACAGCTTGAGCTTTCTTTTTACAAATAAAACTATGTTAAACTGAAGTTAAAATTCGAATAACTGTACTCAGACAGCGCAGTTCATTCTTAGAATTATTATCAATACCTACATATTTCTATCATAATGCTGCATTGTTTCACTGGTTAAATACTAAAGGGGTTATAAGGTACACTTGAGATTCAATAATAGATATTATTCTTTAAGTTTTAAAGTTGATAATTCATTGTAATTAAGATGAACAAGATTGCTAGGTTGTTTGAGATTTTTAATCCTATATCAGTGGAAACCGATGGCGGAAACTGTCTAGTATTTAATATGTAGATGTATTTTTAACAATTAAGACTTAAATTCCACATTGCATATTTTATTGATTACCCACATTTTCTGGTATATGACATACCCATACCCCACAATATACTGCAACCTTCTCAGTTGAGAGCCCTCTCATCACCATCATCATCAGCTCTTATACGTCTCCACCGAGGAGCTCGAGCCTCCCCTAACATCGAGGGGGTGTAGGCCACAGTCCACACGGGCCTAGTGCGGATTGGCGAAATTTACATGCCTTTAATTGTGAGAGCCCTCTTCACTCACCAAAATAGACCGCATAAGAAAGTAAATAAAATAAATACTGTTTTATAAACTATATTTTTTGTAAATTGTAACTCGGATAAAAATAACACTGTATCCAAAGTTCAGATGGAAATAATAGTATAAACATTAAATTACTAACAGTAAACAAAGCAATACATTCGCAGAGATCTTGCCAAGATATTCTTGCTAATGTTTATGCATTCAGAAACAGATAACTGTATTTGTAAAACAATGATTTTGGATGTTTAAGAGTGTTTGAAAGTTTGAAGCTAAATCAATCTATACTAATGTTGTAAAGAAGGATTGTTGGAGGTAATTTCTAAACCGATTTAAAAAACCAATATAAAGTCATGTTATTTGTAAGTGTCATAAGCTATATTGTATCCTCATATTCCAACAGGAACTATGTGGATGAAACTGTGTGGCGGAAGGTAGTATATATTATTTTGTTTTCTACCCACAGGTGAGAAAATATTAGGGGTAAGTAAATATTAGTTTCAATGATATTATTTTAGATGTTTCAAGTTAAACATTTCTTACCTATTTATAATACTTACATATACAAAAAAACCTAGTAGGTAAGTAGTCAAATTATTGTATTCATAATTTTTTTTAAACAATGAACAACAATATCTGACTTTTGACATTATAAAATCCCTACTAATTTTATATAATGTGAAGAAACTGTCTGTTATAAGTAATATTAAATTGTTTTGACATGTAGGACTTAATTGAAACATTTAAGTGGAGATTTATGTTAAATTATCCTGTAATTAAAGGAAAATATTAACTGAAAACACTTTACAATACAAAATAGGTAATTCCCTATAATACATGTCATCACTTTTATTTATACTAGAATACACTGTGTATTTATTAAGTCATTTATATTATTATATCTAAGTCATGGTTAAAATTGAAACTGCTACTTACCTTTGCAGGGTTTAGCAAAATTATTTGGCTAAAACTTATGTGAAATCTTTTTTAAGATGTATTCCACTTACTTACTTTAAATAAGAAGTATTGACTAACATAATAAAGTTATTATTATGAATGATTGATTTATATATGTATGATAAAAAGCTGCCTCTTTATAATTACACTCATTAATTATTTATTAGAATGATATATTAATTACTTACTTTAGTCAAATACCAATAATTTAAACAAGAAGACTTTTAAAAGTATGTAGTGAAAACTAAATATAAAGAAAGTCGAAAGTATGTAGGTAGTACAAAAATAAACTACTAAAAAGTTTAAAAAAAGAATCCCAAAGTCACCACGATTTTTGTAAACACTTAAGTATTTAGGCTAAGGTAAAAGAAAATTTATTTTAGTTTACCTGACCATCACCTACTGACATATTTTCTATTGAGTCATGAGTTGAGTTTACCAATAATTTTAGCTATTTTAAGATCAAGAAATCTCGCGCAAGATATTACGCCAAAACTTACGTTGCCGCCAAAATAAAAAAAAGTACGGGTCCACGACCCCTACGACGTAATGACATCGGAATGCACTCATGATACCGGCACAAAGGTTTTATTCTCAACTTTTTTTCTTTTAAAAATAAAGCCCAGCGCAACAGGCATTTCCGGGAATGAAACTGAATTTATCGATACATAAAAGTTATTTACGCATATAAAAGTTAGTAAGCAACTAACTACGGGTTATATCATAAATTGTTTTAGTCAAAACTTACAATTTCCTTGTAATCACTACATAAAAAATATAAATAATCCTTGAAAAACTACACACACGTTCACTGTGTACACTACTTCACTGCGAAATGTCAAACTTTTACCGCTTCAGTATTGCCGCTTTATAAATATAATTTACCCACGGCGGTCTATTTCCTAAATATATTATTATAAATGTGTTATATACGTCAAAATAAGTGAATTAATTACGTTATACTATTCACAAAAAAAATGTTTACATCACTTAATAGCAAGTTTTCCTTAAGAATATATATTCAGTCGCTGCATTGTACAAGTATTGCCAGAACAGAATATAAAATCTCCCTACCACCTGATACTTTATCTTACGGTTTGCTCGCGAGATTTGCCCAGTTGAGAGGTTCACGTTACCTTTTCTAATTATTATTAGCGGTGACTAAAAATAGGTCAAATATTTAAAAATGCCTGTTGGCACGCATTGGGGCCCAGTGCGGTCGTAATCACATTCACAGAGTGTTGAGTGGGAATCTGAATGTTTATCTTGTATATTATGTGTGTTTAATAAGTGCACTATCAAAATTATTACGAAACAAAAAATGTACTTTATTTATTATTACTTTAATTCGATTGTAAGATTTATGAGTACGGTAATTTAATTGTTAAAAATAAATGTTTTATTTGAGTGATGTTTTCGTGGAAAAATTAATTTCATAATTCTAAACTAAGATTATTTCATCATTAATCTATTTATAAATTATATGAACGTATTATGTATATTTTCCTCTTTACACTATAAGTAGTAGATTTTATTTACGTGTCTTACAATGTGGGACAAAGTATAAATAAATAGATATTTTCCTTAAAACAAGAATACAATAATTATTATATAATATTTGTGGATGATTCGCCTTTTTACACAAACTTAACTTTTTTTACGATTAGGAAAGTAAGATTAATATAACGATACTTTATTTTATTTCTTTACAATGGTTGACGACTTTTTTCTAATAAAGGTAATAAACTAACTTAAAAAGTTACAGAAGGTGCTAATTTCCTTCATATTAATGGAAACTCTGTGAACTGGCTCGTCTTCGGAGAATTATTAGTTCAATGTACTCAATCAAAAATGAGGTGAAAGAAATGGTTTGCATAAATTACTGTACAGAATTAGCACGATCATAAAATGGTTTATGGATACTAGTTTACGAGTTTTTATCTAATTTTACAATTGAAGCTTGGTAGTAAATATTGTAGTTCTTTTTTAAACAAGCTAATATTTTTGTATGCGTTTTTAATATATAACCAACCTCATTATGCAATGTCGTTTATCAATTTGTCGGTGACATAGGTAATTGCGATCAAATGCCAATTGAAAGCATTTATGATTATTCGCTTATTACGTATGCATTTCTGTACACGTGTTTGAGAAATTTTTATTTATGTACCTACCAATTTAATTTTAATATAAAAACTGCTGTCATGTTGTTGTTAGTGTTGTTGCTGCACGATAAAACCAGACTTCAAAATTATCCTACTAATATTATAAATGCGAAAGTTTGTAAATATGGATGTACGTTTGTAACACTTTCAGGCAAAAACTGCTGAACGAATTAGGATGAAATTTACACAGGCATTTACACATTTACATAGGCTACTTTTTATCTCGGGAAAATTAAATAAATATTACCGGGAACTTGGGTGAAACCGCGGGACAGGTACTGCAAAATAGGCTTAACTGAATACATATATCTATCTATCAAATGTCTTCTATGTATCTCAGGCTTATAGCCTTTTCTATCAATCATAAGTGGTCTAACAATTGCCTTACCACGTCGGGTTATAATTCTTTTTATTAATGTTTAATTCTATAAATAAAAGAGCCAAGGAACAGTAAACATTTTTATTGTAAATATTTTTTTATTGTATCCTTACACTCGCGACGCACTCGATGGCTCTCCCAAAGCGATTCACGAAAACTCACAATGACGTCATCATTATAAAAAACAATCTGTAAACAGCGGAGTTTTTATTCATTTATATATTTAGTAGCATTTATTCACGAAAGGTTAATAGGCACATTATTATATTTATTAGCGTTTTTAATTTCGTGACGTCATCCTGAGTTTTTCCAATGGCGAAATAATACAAGCAAATCTAGGCATTTTACATCTTCAGTCGGCTCATATAATGCACTTAGACACTACAAAACTGACCTTTTCATTTCTATTGAGCTCTGTACCCAAATTAATTTAACATAATTATAATATAGGAGCTTAATACATGCTTTTGTACTGACTTTCTTATTGTACAAAGATTTTAATATGGAATTTAGAATGAAAATTTTAGCTTTTGTAGTCCCTACATGTTCTTTTCCTTATGTTTTTTTATTCCTTGCAACACTGAAATGTTGAAGTCAACGTATGTTAAATTCAAAAGCATGTATTAAACATTTTACAAGATCAACGTTAAAATATAAGTGTAAATTAACAGGAATATAGTTTCTAAATATCTATAAAATAATGTGTTCATAATAGAGAAATTGGTGATTATTATTTTTGTTATTAATTTTATTATTTAGTTTTTTTTTCACTAGGTTATTATGAGGACTACAATCCATTATTTGTTAGTGTGTTGTTACTATGTATCCTATTTTACGTGATTTTTGCAACTCATTGCGTTCGTCTGTCCGCTCATTGTGAAGTTATGTGATTTGATTATAATTAATAAGACCTACCTTAGCCTTCTACAGTCGAGAAATGACACTGGAAATGGAAAAAAAATACACTGCCTTTGGAAATAAATATCTATAGATTTTTTTTTTTCTAATGAAAATTCGACTGCAGCTTTTCATAAACGTTCTAAAATCCCTCCATATTTCTGATCATATCATTTTAAGCTGCCATAATGGTTATTTATTGAATAAATTGCTTTATTTTTAATTTTGGATTATCATGACTAACCGTGTGTCATTATTTTTGTATTGTAGTATTATAGAGAAACCACATTTCATTATTGCTTTTAATTTTTTTGCATTTTAATATTAATTTCAATCACTGGAAATGTATCTTAAATTTTTTAATGGGTTCAATTTAATTTCACTTTTGATAAAAAACAATGTCGTCATGTAACCTTAGATAATCGCAAAATAAAAGGTAAATAGAATGTTATCTAGTTCTCAATCCATTTCCAACAAGATATTTTTAAGGCGTATCAGCACAGCGACTAATCGCTATAATCATTAAGTTTTTATCTAAGAACTTTTAAATTTTCTCTAGTTCAAAAATTTGTAAGGTGTGTAGCGTAGAAGAATATTATTTTGTTAACAAATATAACTATAATTAGTAGTATTATTTTAATAAATAGTTAAGTAGGTATTTATTATTTTGACAACTAGTCAAAAGTTTGCCGCTAGATCGTGAATAAAATCTAGAGAACGTTAAAATATAGAGAAATATAGATAGCGAAAAGTGGCTAGTAATATTTAAACATGCATTTTCATAAAATAATGAGGTTTCATGTTTTTTTAAAATGGTTATTTTCTCATAAATATTAATATTAATCATCAAAAAGTAAAATCTGTTTTGTGGCACCTATTATTTCATTATGAATTATTTTTATAAAAATGTATATTTAACAATGAAAATAGCGAATACTGAACCGATATTAAAATTTGCATATTTGCTACTATAAATAGATTTTAGAAAAATACTGTTTCTTAGATATAGAAAGATCGTTAAACTTTTTGTGTTTAGAGAACTAATAAGTGTTGTTACTCAGCGTTGACGTCTCTTGTTATCGATATCGATAATATATTGTTTGAACATTGTAAATAATAATATTTTACCTACTCTATAAGTTTTAAATTAGGCTTTGCCATATATATTAATGAAAAAGTACATAAAGCTGGAATTGGTTTAGAGGTATAACTAAACACACTTAAGAAAGAAAAAGGAAAGGACTTCTTTCTCACACACGCAATCCACGCCAATTTAATTACATTTTTTGTAAATAATTATAATACCTTCACAATAATTATGTTTTCCTCAGACATTTTAGTTTAGGTGTTCAATTATTAAGCTGGTAAGCAGTTCCGATTGGTTTAAAGTGAAACTATAATTTAATATTTGGATTGCTTCTACAAAAGTCTCTATAAATTATCATACTCAACTTTGGAATGCTTATACTAACATAATACGTTTTCATAAGTAGATACTTATGTCATACTATTAAATCATCATTATTTTAAAGTTATTTATTTGATTAAAATAATAAGTATTTACCGCAAATACCTCCATTGTTGTTAATAATGGTGTCACCATCATACGTAGTGGTCCCCAGTGAAAATACATTGAAAACAAAACACGAAACTATGTCAAACAGTCTGAGGAAAACGTAACATTCAATATAATAATATTTTTATACTTTTTTTTGCCAAAGCGATATGTTTTATTATTGTAGCATTGTGTTTATGTATGCATCCATAAATTTTCATAAATATATCAATTGTATTATCAAATACTAACCTTAGTATACACAACTATTACATTTTTTTATTTGCCTCAATAATCAAATGAATGACCTAACTGTACATAAAGCTTTCTTTATTAAATCAAATCTAAACCTCGTTTACACTATTCAAATTACACTAAGCTATGCGTTTACTGGGTTGCTTAAGTTAAATTCCTAGCGCGTAACATAAGGTAACCATTTTGTTGTGATACATTTTCAAAATGGCGTTTTTTTATCGAATGCATAAGGTTTTATATCATCATCACAGTAAATTTGAGCTTATTTGTTAGTGCATCAGCATTTGGTGGAGTTTAAACATCAAGCTGTTGTATCTAGGTGTGATGCAGTAACAAAAAGCATGATATCTCATCTTATTACGTCAAAGTAGGCAAAGTAAGGTGTATTTATTGTGATGTGTGAATTTTTAGAGCTGGTAATACGCTAAAACCAAGACGAAGCCCCACCCAATTTCGTCGACAGCTCTCCGATGCCGCGTCCGAAAATGTTGCCAACCTTTGGATAATAAAGATATTTTGAACCACCTTAACTTGTTAAGTTCTAACTTATGTTTAACTAAAAATGGCAATTTTCATTGTTTTTTATTTAAATATAAGTAGCAATTAAATTTATTTTTACCTTTCCAACAACAGCGGTTACATTGCCTAGCTTGGCATCTTCTGTCAGAGACTCCAGTTTGGATTTGCCGCTCCTTGATCCCTCTTCAGACCCTCCGTCGTCATTACCACTATAATAATCAAAGATATTTAACATCAAATCACATTATAATGGGTTTCATAGGTAAATCCTACATATTTGAAGAATTCTTGGGAATCTGATTCCAAATTAGTACTATACAACCAGATGGCTTATATACTACATTACCTACTACTTTTGACTACATATTTTTATTAAGACACAGCAGAAACAGACATATTCTTGCACACAAATGTTCGTCTTGGATGGGATTCGAACCCATGTCCAGTAGCTTGAAAGTCAGGATCTCTAACCACAAAGCCAACCGGTAGTCAAACATTTTATGATTGAAAAAATGCTACTATTTGTTACCTACCCAACTCCAAGTTTAACAAATTACTAAGACTTAGCTATATAATAAAGGCACAGTTTTAGGTAATTCAAGTCAGGCATGATATAAATTTGGTGGTTTGTCTATTTTTCTGCTATTGGCCTTGAATTAACATAACACAGTTGCAACGAAGTGTGTGAAATGGCAACTTGCCTAAAAAGTGTCCAATATATACTTTATGGCTTACTGGACCGAAATATATTTAAATTTGTGTGTAAAGGCCAAAAAGCTACGAATAATAAGTGGGATTTGAGATTTAGGTATATATATTTTGGATGACATTCAATATAATATTGTGAAAATATTTATTAAGACTAAGTACATTATATATTTTAAATGCATTATCTATTGAGATTTTAAAAAGATAAAATATTTTGTGTGGAATTTCACTAGATCTCTTTCTCTATCCTACACAGGGAAACTTAACAGGAAATCGACATGTGCTTCGCTTTACAATTTATATTTTCAAATTATCCTCTTTATATTAATATTAGGTATATATCTTATCACATATTTCAAAATATAAACAATATATAGAGATGTTTTCACAACGATTTACCACTTATTCTTATTTAATTTTTGACTATTAATTTAATATTGAACAATGCATACCCAGCATCCTGTTGCGTCAACAACAAACTGCATGTAGCTTCCTCTGTATGCATTCTCGCTGCAACACTCTGGTAAATCTTCGAGTTTAACTTGTCATCGATAACACCCTGCAGCTCGAAGTCACTGTACATTTTCTGTAATAAATAAAATTTATAATTAATAATGTTCAACTAATGATCTGATATCATGAATAAATAAACAATTAAAAATGAGTCGATAAAATTAAATTTATCGTTAATAAGGTGCCCATCACTATAACCGACCATTTACACAATTTATTTACAATCCTGCCGTAAATTGGGGAAGAGATTAAAAGTGGCAACACCAACGTTCACTTTTAAAATAATAATTTTATATATTTCCCCGTTTTATTTTACTTGTCTTTGGCATACACTAGCAGTAACGCTATAAATCGTTTTTAAAACTGTATTTATTACGAGGGAAACACAACAACAAAACAACAGAGAATAATACTTAATACCTACTTATATTACTTTCTTTTCTTACTACTTTCGTCGATAAAGTAAGTAATTACATAATATATTATTTATTAGTATTTAATTGACTCAGTTTATCTATAGGAGATATTCATGGTGTGTAGGATTAGGTATAGGTATGATTTTTACTTCCGTGAACAATATTCATAAAAATGTCGGAAATAAAACATAAATCAATGTAGTGTCGGGGAGCTAGTAAGACCTTCAGGAGGTAACCTCACCTTCAAAATGATGGAGAGGCAGGCGACCTGCTGCGGGTGCAGCGCGGGCCTCTCCAGCAGCCAGGAGTTGATCAGCCCCGTCTGCACGCCGTACCAGTGCTCGAACAGCTGCAGGATCCACAGCTCGTCCGTCACCTGCGAGTTGGAAACAGATGGAAGATGTACGCTACCACAGACTGTAAAAACAGATAATTATATTTAAAAGCTACTTCTTCTATATATATAAAACAAAGTCGCTATCCGCCGTCTGTCTGTCCCTATGTATGCTTAGATCTTTAAAACTACGCAACGGATTTTGATGCGGTTTTTTTAATAGATAGAGTGATTCTTAAGGAAGGTTTTTATGTATAAATCATTACGCTATGACGAATAGGGAGCGGAGCATCAATCAAAACTGTTGCAAAAACGGGCAAGTGACGCTAACGAAGTCGCGCGGGTCACCTAGTAGATTATAAATGCGAGAGTTTGTAAGAATGTATGGGTATGGATATAATATGTTTGTTACTATTTCACCCAATAACGGCTGAAGGGGTCAGGATGAAATTTAGTACGGACTTATTTATAATTATAATGAGAGAAAACTGAAATTATGTTTAAAATCTTTTATGAAGGGTTTTACTACGATTTTACCCACTTATATATGTAATTCCTACGAAATATAATGATTGTTATATAAAAAAATATAATGGCAAGTTTAGGTCAGATTTTCCGAACTAATACTATAAAATTTTTGTATTCACACCAATATTTAATTCATTTTCATGAAATAACCAATTGAAAGACTCCTTAAAACCCTGGGGAATAAAATCCCTACAGCCCATACCTTCGATCTGATCTGATCCATCGAGTTCCTCATGAAGTTCACGTAGCCCTGGCCGATGTCCTTCCCGGAGCCAGACACGTTGGCGATGGTGAGGATTGAACCAATCAAGCTGGAAACGCAAAAGTACTTAATTCTCTACCATTTTCGAGGCAAAAAGAGCTGTTTTTAAATAAAATCTATGTGTGATTATTACGCTATTACATTCTTTAATAAATATCGCACCAGGATGTAGATTTTGCTAATTATTTATATTAACTTAAGTATATAAATAAAGGGAATAAACTCCCAAATATTAATGGATCATCAAAATCAGTTTGGATACATAACAGACCTACGTTCCACATTGGTAAACTTATTCTTCTTCTCAGTTTTACCCACGTTGTTCCTGTTCCCGTAATAAAACAGGTATAAAATATAGCTTAAGTAACTCTTCGATAATGAGGCTTCCATTGGCGAAAGAATTATTCAAACCTGTCCAGAATGTTTCGAGCATATTTAATACAAACAAACGATCAAGAATTCAAATCTGTCCTCTTTATGAAATAAGTGCAAAAAGTGAGCTGGTTCATAAAGAAAAAATAGTGCTTACCTTCCTTCATCAAATCTGGCGATCTTAGCCAAAGTTGCCTCTAAGACAGCTGATAACCTGGTGGTCATACCAGTAGCCATCGCCAGGAGACAAGCCTCAATCTGACCGTCCATCTTAGCGTGGTATTGGTACTGTGGGTTAGCAAACCAATTAAAACACCTGCTAATTCTTAGGAGTTAGAAGCAAATACAGTTCATTCCACACCAATCATGCACCAATAGCTCATTGTTTCCTGCGAATTCTTGGTCTATTCGATCACATAAGCTTTACTCACCTATTGTAGGTCTTAAATCGTTTGCAGTTAATTGAGGATTGCATTCAGGGGTCATTTTTCATTAGCATAGAACAGTCTTTAAACATTTTTGGGAGTAATAATAAAGATATTTGAAATCTGCTCCAAAAACTGGGTGTTATTCAAGTAAAATTGTGATCTTGAAGGTTTTGACTTTTTAATCAGCATTCTATGCGTTGCCACGAACGTAACATGCAATTCAATCCATTGCAGGTTCACAGGTAATTCGGAGTAACATGCAACTGTAAGCCACATCCATGCAATATGCATCGTTCATACAATATCTCACTTTGTGGAAGAGGCGAAGTTTGTAGATACCTTTGATCCAGGAAGAAAGTTGTGGAAGGTTACTAGTTATACGTGGTCAGAGGTTGATCGTGTAGAAATCCAAATAGTTATAGAGGATTTGTTGAAACAGATGATTTTGTGTGTATGTTAGCTACTGAGAACAATAAAGACAATACTGATGTTCCATTTGTTAAGATCATTCAGAAGGTTAGTAAAACATTAAAGAATTTAGATAAACTCAAAATTTATGTTAAGATTAATGAGAAGTTCAATAATACATTAGATGTTAGACATGATAGTTAAGATATTAAGAGTAAGATTTAATAGAGAAAAAAGTCAATTAACAGTCCTGACGCTTGCAGTTAAACAAAACACATCCCTCCCAACAAAACTCAAAGCATTTGAATTCCTACCCAACCACCCTTTGACCGCGTGAAAATTCAACTCATTTTCAAGTTCAGAAAGGAGATCTAACTACCAACACCGATGCTTAGACTCACAATATCTACCCCCTCAACTGCACACAGCTTTAGTGCCTGGTTCTTGGCGTCCAGAGCCACATTAACCATGGCACAGGTCTCCGCAGGCAGGATGTAGTCCGTGGACATGAAGGTTACACTTTTCTTCAGCCAGGACTGAAATGAGGAGAAATATATTATTTTGGATAAAATCATTAAGTTTAAAACACATACTTGGTCTTTTAATAAAATTGAGCAATCTTGATCGAGCATCTTGCAATATATTTCTGAATAGGTGATTTTTTGATGATTTGAATGTTAGGTTTCTATAATCATAACTTTTTATACATACGGTTTTCGTTCCATTTATAAAAAAAATTACGTGAGGCACTCGGGGACTGCCGCGGTAAAGCTATTGCATTGCATAGCATTTTGTATCAACTTATGCAATTATAATTTTATTTATTTATTTTAATAATAAATGCACTTTGTTCATTCATATTCAAAACACTTCATACACAAATTTTACAAGTACAGCTATTCACTGTTGTACATAAATACATATACACCTATATACTTTCTCAAAAACAGCTGCTTATGTATTCGTCCGATTTCGGAGCATCTCGTCTCGATTCGTGCGAGTTTCGTAGAGTCGTACAATACGTCTAATCGCACACAACGCCGTGTCGAAGACTGCCGAACTGAAACGACGTTAGACGATGCACGGCCTTCAAGCCACACCTCCTTGCCCGTCGGAGTGGGGGGTGTTAGGTTTTTTTCGTTACGGAATTTCTTGATTCGGTCGCCGCGCTCAGAGCCCGCGATAAAAGCTATGCAATAGCTTAAAAATTCTAGTGTAACGAAATTCCTCGGAAACGTCTTGGGCTATTCTTATGATATTCTTATATTTAGTAAGTCTGACTCGTAAACTATTTGTTAATCTACTACTCCCATCTCTCATTTTTGAACCGTCGCCGCGTCGGGAAGTGAAGCCATTTACATGAAGTGCAGCGTCACTTTGACATTTCATTCACATGGCAGAACCACATTTGCTGGGCCAGCTAGCAAATTAATACTGATTTCACCTGGAAAGACGACTCGGTCCTCTGGATACAGGTTTCCATCATATCGCAGGCCATCAGCTTGAGCCTCTGTTCCAGATGTGAGCGGAACTCTGGCTCGGGCCAGTGCAGGTCTCTGATGAAGCACTGCAGGGCGTCCAGCTTCCAGAACAACTCTTCGCTTGTTGAGCAACCGTTACTAAAATGAAATAAATAAATAGATTAAGGAGGTTATCAGAAAAGAGGTTGCAGTATTCAAGAGGAAGCTGAAGTAGTCATGCTTTACAGAACTTAAGAATCTCTCTGAAATAAACGGAAACATTGAGTAACTGACTGGCCAGGCTTTGAGGTTAGTCACCCTGGTTTTCTAGCTGCAGGACAAACATTTGTGTGCATGAACATCTTTGTTTATAAGTATAAATTGTATAATATGAGCTATCTAGTTTCCATAAGATCTGCTTAGTTTAGAATCATCTGTGTATGAAAAATTACCCAGGATATTTATTCCCATTAAAATGAAGGAGAGAATATTTACCCTTTGATCTCCCATCTCTCTTTTTCGAATCCCTTGTGCAGTGATTGAGCTATAGAGGACTCCATGAGATCTACATAACGCACAACTAATGGTGCAAACGTGTCCCGGAGATGTTCGTGAAATCTACCGCCCTTCAGATTTTCTGTTAACAAAATGTGAGTTTTAAATGTAGTTCATCATCATTATCATCATCATCATCATGTCAGTCATAAGACGTCCACTGCTGAAGACAAGGCTGCTAAAATGTTGGTAAGAATTTATTTTGTTGGTTCAAAAACTCCGCTAGTTTGCCAAGGAACATATACTTGCTGAACATTCTGAGAATTTTTGAATAAAGGTAGGTTCTAAACTTACCATCAGTCCTCAAATAGTCATTCAAGATCTGGAACAGTGGGAATGAGTCCCACGTGTCTGGTGGCTGTTCTGACAGCACCCGGTCCATATCTACGCCAAAAAGTGCCCAGAAGATTTCAGCATGTTCCACTAACAGCTCCGAAAACCATGCGAACGCCTGAATACCAAAATATTTATATAATAATAAATATAAATAAGTATACTATGGGATTGTAAGTGATTTTTGATTCAATTTTATGTTGAAGACATAGAGTTATCGAGTAAACATTATTTTCAGTCTATGTAGATGACATCTTAATAGTGTTATTGACCGTAAAACATTCAGTCGTATTTTTTAGTTCCCAATTTTTTTTATACATTCGACGTTTTCGTATTTGAATAAAATAACTATAAAAACGAAATATTATTGTTTTAACATTAATTTGTTATATTTATGAAGATATCACTAGTAAAATACAAGATCAAGGGTTTTAAAGTGACAAAGAGATTTAAACACATAAATATGTTGATGTTATTGGACGGGGATACTAGATAGTAGAACAAAGCATGTTTTTATAATATTTAAGATAGTAAAGACAGCACATTATATGTACAATAGTTACAATAAGAGATAAATGGTAATTATAGTTTTGAGAACAGGGTTTTTTTTTTAATATTATACCAATAACCATGCACAATTGATGGTCAAAGGAGATCATATCTTGATGATATTATTTGTAGTGGAAACGATTTAAAGTGCTTCGATGTTTAGCAAGGCTCTTTGTGATTAGCATTCATACTTACCAAATTATTAAATCTAGAGGGCCAAACCATTTACAATTAAGGATACTATAATAATTGCAAATGCTTTGAATATATACAGAACTATTTAAAGAAACATGCAAATATACGATTATGACGGAAATATAAGCATATTTTGTTCTACTGTTTTTAAGCTGTTTAATATTGTGTATGTTGATTTCTATGATTGTATATGTGACTCCTAATAAAAGTGATGTCTTGAAGTTATTCTCTGTTTAGTTCGTAATGGAGCAAATATAAGCGTCAAAGGTGTATTTCTAAATAAAAAAACCACTACGGAAGCGAAAAACCCTTGTAATGTGCTTAATGTGTTTCTGTTCCTAATGTGAATGTATTTAAGCATATATTAATTCTGTAGCTGAAATGTTTTTAAATGAGTTGTCAAGAAGATAGTGGACTGTAAACACAAAATGACTTTTCATTGTAGACATTATAAATCTAACAAGCCCTGCCAATTTCATTAATTAAATCCATTGCATCAGAAATATTATTTTTGCTTAGCCCATAATGAAAAGTTTTCAACATAGTATTGCAATACTAGTTTTCTAGTTCTCAATTGAAATCCATGCAATGCTTTCGTATTTTTATTCCAACTATATTGATGTAACATCTATGCATTTGCTCAAGCGAGTGTATCAAACTATCAAATTATCGAGTCTAACTCCTCTTAAAACTTGAGATCAAACCAATCAAAGTGAAGTATGGTCAAGATCGAGTGAATAAACGATTGACAAGTGAATCGATCAGCCGAGCAATCAATCAAATTATGAGTAGTTACATTTTGTTGACCGCTAGAGTCCGGTTTTGTGTTATAAACCTGCGGAGAAATAAAATATAAGATAGAAGTGGAATATACAAAGTTATACTTAGCGTACATCCAACGTCGGCGAATGAATCCATAAATGAAAATTCACTCGGCGACAAAGCGACATAAAATATATAAATTCGGAAAAATAAATATTCATTATAATTCTAATATGGAGTACACAACGAAGAATAAAATAACCTACCTAAGATAATTTTGAAAGAAAACACGACGTGTTATAATTGAGGTGAAAATACGGTAGATAGGTATTTTTAGCTCAATGCGCATTGAAAAAAATAAATAATACTGCCTGATCATTCCCCAGACTAATAGCGATAGGAGAGTAGGGTGCTATCCAGTGAACATTTACAACTTGGTAAATATTTTAAGAAAGAACTAGTACCAGCAACTGTGAATAAAAAATTTAACTTCATCTAATAAAACTGCGGTCCTTCTTAAAATATTTTACCAAAACAAAAATCACAACATTCAGGATAGGCATAGACATTTCAGCAAATATTTCGAAGTATAATTCGCCTATTTTCACAAATCTGATTACTCTCTTTTTAACTGACCAATAAGTATCACCTTGAAATAGTTATACTCCGAAATTTGCTATTATTGGGTTCCTAAGAACATTATAGTCATGTGTGTGTACTACCTCGGCGTAATGCTCTTCATTCTGTTGTAGGAGATCTACGCATAGCTCAGCCAAATGTATGAGATCTTCCAATTTCTTTGCTGGTGTAACCATTGTTTCTCCTCTTAAATCCTCTGCAAATAAAACACTATTATTAATAACTTTGAAAAACTAAAGAGAAGCTGCTTAAATCTTTTATATTATATCTTAATGTTTATTGGGGTTTTTCATTATAGTACCTTCAATATTTGCCTTTTGACTAAGCTGAGTGTAATTCAAGAGGGCAGCATTCTCCAAACTAGTTTGTATCATCGCTCGAACTTCTTCTGGTGCTACTGGTGTCACCACATCCTTCATCAGAACTCGTTCCAATAGAGACAGTGTTGCCTGAAAAAATAAAGTTTTCATGTTACTATTACTTAGTAGACTTATGTATTTTAATTATCCGATTTGTTTCCTATTTTTAACTTATGTAAATTATTTTGTTAGTATTAATTTTGATTTTCACTTTAGAGTATTCCACATTCGCTTATTAGCCTCACCTTCAAAGCCCCTTCTGGTCTCCCGAAGGGGAAGGCATATCTGAAGTTGGTTATCTGATGCTGCAGCAGCGCCTTCAGCCGTTCCTTGATCTCTGCGAACTTCTCCTTCTCCTGGACGGTGATGCTCCCCACGCCGTCAGGCCTGCCAGGCAACGTCGCGGTACTGTGAACCACTTCCACCGTAGGGCTTACTCTAGTAGGGCACAAGCGGGATTTAGGGCAGGCTGCGGAATTAGCAGTTTGGTAATGTCCTAATATTGTGAACCTTTTTAAACGGTTTCATGACTGAAATTTGGTATTTATCGGTTTTTTGCGTTAGGTAAATCTTTTTATAGCACCCCTCTAATTAATGTTTTTGTAATTAGTCCAAAATATTGTTAACTTCAGATAATATAATAACTACATATTTACAATTTCTGCCCACTTTTTCATTCTGTTAGTCTTGGTTGTTATTTAGTACCAAATTTCAGGCCATTTCATATTCATCAAATGAAAATTAATCTTTTTCATTATTTATTTCAAACACTGCTAATCCACAAGCCCGGAGAATGAAAATATTAGTATAGGTAAAGCAGGTAATAGAATTAGTACCAAAGCACACATAAGTAGTTAGTATCAATGCAAAGATATAGGCTTGATATTAGGGACGGTCTAAAAGATTTTAGATAAAGCAACATCACATTCATGTGAGGCAATCAGAGGGACGTGATTTACGTACTATTTTGGTAAACTATAGTCGACCAGTTTATTTACTAATAAAGAATAGCATACATTTTTATCATATTAAATTCTGTTGAAATACAAAAAATCTTATTTCAAAATATAAACCAGTCAACCATAACTTAAAATCTATCCAATTATGACAATCAGACACATATACATCCAACAATAATGGACTAAAACATCTCCTTGGGGGACACCACGTCTAATAATATTTTAAATAAAATTACCAACCTGTTTTAATTAATGGATCCAATAATTGTTTACGGTATTTTCATTAATTTTATACAAATATATCGAATATCCATTACAATTACGATATGATTTTAAGATTTATAGCATCAAATGCATTATCTAATTCATTACATAGAGTTAGTTATATTGCAAGCATTGGACATTAATTTAAACTATATTTTATGATGTTTTATTAATTATTTAAATAAATCCAAACATTATTATTGCTTATTAGATATGTGACAAGAAGATACTTTAATCTACCCACCTGTTTCCATGTACATGACTGGCACAGAAAGCGAACGAGTAATGCATCAAGGTTGGGTCAACGGTTTGTGAACCACTCTCAGCTACATCTAGAAGATCAGAGAGGTAGCAGAGATGGCGGAAGCAGCCTCTCACTCCATATCTTGCGCAGTACTCATCTAGAACGAAAACTTGACCTGGGGAGAACCAGCCCTGAAAGAAAAGGTTTAAAACTTAAATTTATTTGTTGTTCTTGTTTATTTAATGGTTTACTTGGTGTAATAGAGATGTTAAATAAAACTTAAGAAGATAAATTAACACACCAAAGAACAATAAGGATCTTGGAGACGGTACTTCAGCGTTAAAGACTGCAGCGTACAGAATAGTTGGTGGTGATCAAACTGGCAAGGATCCGCTTGTATGTAATCTTCCATTCCATGCTTGCGAGCTTTATCTGCATCTGGAAAGATAACATGCAATTTTAAAAGTTGACTATAAATAAGATGCGGGTTCATCTTTATATCGTTCTAATATTGACATCAGAGTTGACAATTTAAATACATCAGCTGGGACCATAGTAAAACATGCATTTACATTTTAAATCATCATTGATAATATTGTACTTACCTCCCATAATTTTGTGGTGCGTATCAGAAGTAGTAGGCGGAGTAGGCTTGTGACTTTGTCCTGTAGCTCTATACAATGCCATCACCCACAAATGGCATTCATTTTCATCTGTCACTCCCATCAGTACTGACTCGCCATCTCGGACAGCGTTCATGAAGTATTTAGCACCTTCCAGCTCTGGAATACGGTTGATTTTCATTTGTTACTGTTCTTTTTTAATTTAGTCAATAAAATTTTATATGTAGATGATTCACTTACCTTGTCCAACTATAAGTTGTGCTGGAAATATCAATAGTTTTGTTATGAAAAAATACAATTAACACATTTTTGTAGCTTTTTAGATTACCAAACTAGTAGATAATTTTAATTTTATTTCCGTTGGTAAGGTCATTAAACAAAGGGATATCGCTCAGTATCAAGACATTCTATTATAAATAATACTCACCACTAGCAAGTTCAATATAATCAACGGTGAAGCCGTCTAGTTGCATCATCTCAGCCGGTTCAGATTTCTTGTCCTTATACGAGCACAACGCGAAGGTGTACTGGCTAACTTGCACCAGCACCATATAGCGCCGCTTCCATTTACGCCAAACATTCTTACCAATTACATGGAGATAGCTGAAAAGAACGAGAATTCACTTTTAATGATTTTAAGACAACCTATATTATGAATTACGAATAACGAATTCAAGATTTAGAAGATTGTGCTACTTAGAGTCATGCGGGACCAGCTCAAGAAGAAATCTCCCAGGCTTAATAATTGCTATAAAAATATTACAATAATAAAATCAAACTTTACCCGCAATGCTTCATATTGAGCGGTTTATCCATACGGCAGGCAATTTTGATCCTTAGATCTTGGTCCGGGAGGTTCTTCGGGACAATCATACGGTGCCACTCTGGAGCCTGCAGTTAACAAAGTTTTCCAATAAGTTCCACACAATATGACAAGCAAAGCCTTTTATTGATCATTGCTATTTCAACATTATTTTTTTAATATTTTTTATTATTTGACAGCCCGGTTGGCTTTGTGGTTAGTGACCCTGACTTTCAAGCCGCGGGTCGTGGGTTCGATTCCCACCCAGGACAAACATTTGTATGCATGAATATGTCTGTTTGTCCTGTGTATGGTTGTAAATATCTATATAAGTATGTATTTAAAAGTAGTATATGTAGTATATCAGCTCGCTTTGATGCTTAATTTGGAATCAGATTGGCCGTGTGTGAAAAATGTCCCAGGCAGGATATTTATTATTTATTATTATTATTTCAACTCTATTAACATAACAAAGGTTATATTTAGCAATATATTTACCTTGCTAGACAATGGTGTAGGCCTGAGTGCCACCTTCCCTAGTTCCTTGTCCTCCAAAGCCAGTACTCCTGGGTTTTCTGTATACAGTTTTACTTTAACTGCTGGCAGGGGCTGGGTAGTACTGAAGTCACCCTGGGTGTCCCACCTGTATTTATCATTTTATATTAAACCATTTATATAAATATCATTTAATCATATAAGAGCAGAATTATTTTCAAGCAGTACGTATTTGAATATTTTTTATAGTTGCTATAATTTTATATGCTTACTCTAACATATGTAAAGAAAATTGCATCTAATGCTATTAAAAATGATGATAATAATACTTACATAGGTTTAGAGGCCTCAGCTTGATCGGTCTGCAACTTATCCCCACCCTCCACTTCCATAGTACAATAAACTATTCTATTTGGTGCTAGAGACTTCAGACCTTTTACCTCCATTACGACCACCTACAATTTATTAAGTTTAAACAAATATGATAGATGATAAATTTCAAAACGAGAAATGTAGTCCAAAGAACGGATGATGAGAAAGTATATAATGATTTTGAAGATATATATATTAGCGATTATATTCAACACGGTAACTCCCAAACGAAGTAACTTCCAACACTGCAACAGTGTTCTCCATGAGCCATATCCTATAACTAACAATAATCTTCATCCGAATAAACATCCTAAATTCCCAGTATTACCTCAATTTGGAACGTAAGCACTACATCCATTTTGGTCAGTTGCGTGTCCACGTCACCGCCGTCAGCCTCGCCCGTCAGCTTGTTAGCAAGGGACCCTTGCGATCTGAAACACAGCTGCTTACTCAGCCTTGGGCTCGGATCGGGTCCAGCGTTTGATCTATAAGCGCATTTTTAACCACCACCAAAGAAAACCAACAGATTTTGTCAATTACGTTACAGTTATATTTAAAGTTTTCATAAATTTAATAAATATGTAGAATGTAATAAAGATATAGTTGCGGAATTTAATAAATATGTAAGGGTATAAGATAATAATTGAAAAATAGACACAATGTTAATTGGGTATGAGGTATTCAAAGTTTTGAGACAAATTATGGGGTATTTGGACCGACATACACAAGGTACAAAATGCATGGTGGTATACATTATGGAACCATCACCGATACCAAGAATGATTAAGCATACAAAAAGGGAGATTACAAAGTTACCGATAAACACACAACTACTTATAAAAAAACTATATTACTGTGTTAAGATGGTGATGAATGAAACAGTATTGTCAATACACAGTATATTGTGTATTAACAATGTGATGAAAATGTGTATAGATTAATAAATAAGCAAAGCTTTTTAAGCTTCAAAGCATCTTATAATCTCCGTAAGTTAATATTAAATGAATGACAGTATAGTAAAAAAATAAAGATAGATGAAGTATTAAAAGTTGTGAAAGCTGTGATTTATCTTTGAAAGCTTATTTTATACAAATTACTTTTAAGGTACATTTTAAATTTGAATTTACAGTTGGTTCTACGTTCGATGCTACGCTAAGCTCTTGCTTAGGTGTTACTGTAGCTATTATAACTATAGATTCAAAATCTTTGTCTACATAAAGCTTAAAATCATCTGGCTGTGTTGTGGAAGCTTGGTCATATCCTGTGTTGTCATTTGTTTTAACTTCATCATTGTTAAGATCACGAGGTTGATTTTTTATATTATTTTCAGTAGCTATAAGCTCTATACTAATATACTTTTAATCTATATCTACATTAGTATCTATTATGACAACATAAGGAGTAGTTTTGTATCATTCAGGCCGGAGTGGTGTAAGGGTCCCGCTACACAAGACACGTGCTTATTATTATCAATTCTGTACTCATTACTTGTACTTCCTTTATATTTTACCGTCCAGTTATGTGCCAGGGACAGAAAAAACCAAATAGAAATGAACATGTGGTTAGAATGGTTAGGTTTGGATGAACGTCGGATGGAATGACATTAATTCTCGTGCTCAAACTAATGATCGATTTGGTTTGAATTAGGTAACATGCCAAATATTTGTTAACAGTGTTTGAGTTAATGACGGTTCATCCAAAAAAGGTAAAAATCACTATGTGCAAAAGAGACAGGAAATCAATATAGAAAGAATACCAAACAATTGAAAATAGTTTTGGAAACATTAATCGGAGTAGTAATTCTTGTTTGATTGTAGCTCAAAGATACTGCACTTATTAATGTAAATAAATGCAATTCCTTGTATTGATTAAAAAATATATTGAAGTTAAGGTACATAAGTTAAATAAATACATAGACAATTAAAGATTCATCAATGAAACAAAGTCAAACTTGACAAGACTTATGAATGACGTAAAGAAGTAAGAAATAAGAAAATAGAGCAAGAAGAGATGAAATCATCTAGAGATATTATAATATTTTTTTTTGATTCATTGTTCAATCAATTGCATTATTAACACTGACCACATTTAATATTGATGATAATGAATTGAAATCACAACATCAAAGTAAAATGGCTGATTTTACAGTATATTTGCTACTACTAAATATAAATAGGCAAATATGTGACTGTGAAAACGCCATTCAATAAAATTATATAATACATCTTATTTTCCTTAATTAATACATATCTAAAAAGTTTATCCTAATTTTAATTGAAGCATAATACATCTGATAATTTTCCTTCATTTCTTTGACAGTTTTAATATTTGTCTCGATATAAGAGGTCGTTTTGACAAGAGGGCATCTCTTTTCATCGCAATATGTCTGTCTCTTTTGGCAAATCTTTTTAAATATAACGTGCAGTCAAAACAACTTTTATATCTCGACATTTTTGCACAGACTAAGTATTTCTATTTTTCCCTTTCAAATGAATCTTTGTAAGTTCAATAAATATTCTTAAAATTAATCTAATCCTGATGAAGGATTCTGAAAGGAAACTAACCTGTGATTATACCGCTTGATTTTATGGAGGCCGTACTTTGAATCGGCCCCGCCCTTCGACACGGGTAGGGACTCCAGATTCGCCATGAGGAGGTTGATCGACGACTTCAACTCCTCAATGTAGAGGGACTCCATTTCTTTCAGCACGAACTTCGGCATCAGCTTGCGGTTCTAGATTAGAAATTAGGGTATTGAAAACGATGGCTGGAGACCTAATATTGATAAGCCAACTTTCACATGTAAGAGCTTCTTTTGTGCTAATAGTTCATGTAGGTACAGGAATGATGAATATTTTTCGATTTGTTAATACCTATGATTGTTATTATTTTTCTGAGAGCGGATAGATTTTATTTTTCATTTATATAATATGTAGTAATAAGAGATTCCTCGGGAATATAATCAAAATTCTTAGATGATTGCCAGAAGTAAAATTTAAACATTTACTCTTTCCATTTCGTTGACTTTCTGCATTCTTCCGTCAAGTTCTCTTCTTATGGCGGCTGCTTGTTCGTCTGCTGAGTCCAGCTGCAAACACAGGTCAAAATTTATAGATAGATCTATCGTATCTAGATGATACCTACCTATAGGTAGTTATATATAAAATGTACAGGTACTTTAAATGAAAAGAAACGAAAAAGTCTTATTTGAATGCAGCAAGAAGGAGCGAAATCCTGCAATAAGCTAGAATTTTCGGTGAAACTCAGAGCATGAAATGATACAGAAGATTTATATAGTAGTAGAAGCTTGATTGAAGAGTTACTTAGAGTTAATTATTAAGCACCGAAAGACCAGAATATATCAGTTAAAATAAATACCCCACTGTACAATTTTGTAGTAAATAAATTACAATTGTCTCTCTTTAACGACTAAAAGCCTTGCTTCACGTATTAAATGTTGCCAACTGAATATACCTAATATTTCATGTTGAGTTTTGCTAAATTAATTATCTATGTTACGGGCATGAGACAAGTTAATTATGTACCTTGTTTATTATGGAATATGATGTAATTAGATAGAATAAGAGAAAAAGGTTGAAATGTTTTCTTCGTGTGGCAATTTTATCCTTTTATTTATTAAATTGGACGTTGTGATGATCTTTTTCGAAAATAATACATACCAATAAAGCGTTGAAGAGTAGCTGATGCTCAAATTTCTTGACACCCAGGATCTGTTGGAACATGTCGTAAAGCTGTTCCTTGCTGAGGATGCACTCAGCGTTGAGGCTCTGCTGCTGAGCTCGAGATGGTCGCTTAGAATCATCGTCCCCTGGTATGCCTAGACAAAACCCTGGGATTAGCAGCACCAGAAAAAGTTGGGGTGCCCAAATGACTAATGAAATATCGAAAGATAGATTTCGAAACTCCAAGTATTTTTTAACGATAAAAACACAGTTGTTATGAAAAATAAATTTTGAAGTGCTTAAATGTATGTGTCAGAGATAAGATGGTGACATAACAATTACTAAAGACACGTCAAATTTAAGCAAGTCAAATTAAAAAAGTAAATTGTGGAAATAACATATAAGTACCTTATTAAGTCTGTGGTACAAAATCTTGTTGTGACAATATCGAAGTGTTAATAAAAGAAAATATAAAGATATTAAAGACTTTGAATCGTATGTCAGTATTCAAGCAGTTACTAACGATATTTTGTGTATTTGAACAACAACATGCAGTGCTCTTAGATATTATATCTTACCTTTACAGTCCACAAAAGCGATAAACCTACTTTTAATTGAGAATAATCTTAATGTTTCATATTGACGCAGTTGTAAGTGTATGTGTAATAGTAAGAGTACAAAAATAGATAAAAATTTTGATATCAATAATAAATCTCAATATATGAAAACTTCTTCATCAATTGATTATGAAAAAGTTGCTCAAAACGAAAACAAATCACAAATAACACCAATATATAAACAAAGCAACAGTACGAGACGTAAGCGTTAAAATATGGAAAATAAGGAGAACCGATGAACAGTATGTCGAGTGATACCTGTTATTCCTGTTCAGGATGTGTGAGAGAGACATGTTGTGAGAGAAAGGGACAGAAACACAGACAGTGAGACAGACGCAGGCCACACACAATTTCTGGTACACTTAAATTCAGGATGTACGTTACAAAGTTACAAGATTCTGCAATTGAATACGTGTTGTATCTTTGTAAGTTTCACATGTACACTACAGACAGGTCCTATACAAACAATTAGCATAATAAAGTTTGATGATTAACCAAATTATCAAATAAAACATTAATTATGAAAGATCTAATATAGTCATCATACTTTTAGCACTTACACAAAACACAAATGATACTGTAACATTTCTAGATGTAACACAAATAGAAATACATCGAAAAACAAATTTATACATCACTTTGCATGATCAATAGAATAAAAGTATCCGATTGAGTTTTTAAATTTAATGTCACAATTTCACCAATACATCTAAACGGTAATGATTCATCACACAATGATGTCACTGGTGCAAACGGGACAGCAATAGTCCCTAATTATAATTATGTGCCAATCATGTATCTATAGAAACAAAATTTTGATAATACATCGTATTATGTTCTTGAAAACTTGCAACAATGATCTTTTATAAGCACACTGATCTATGGAACTTTATTGACAAATGTTTTATTCGTGAACATAGTTCCGTTGTTATTATTACCTCTATTTTATCAGATATAATATTTTTAACAGATAAAATAGAAGTTTTTTGATATATGCATCAGATAAAGCGAACATCCATAGGCACATTGCATGTCCAAGCGTTTGTTCAAAACATTTTAATGCGTTAACACCCATTGCAACATGCTCTCAGTCCTTTCAATGATTACCATTCACAGGATTATCAACGACCAGAAATTTATTTAGAACTGCTATATTATATTAAACATCCATAAATAAACAGTTTTATATAGTCCATTCCACAGCTATTTCTTGCCGTCGATAAACAATAGACTTCCCGTTAACTTGAGAGCGACAATTAGTTAATGTCATTGCCTTAATTAACGACCAACCATTTACGGTGAAAGATCAAAGGTTTTCAGATGATGCGTAGGTGTAGCGACTTATCAAAACTGTCTTGGCATTCTCAAGTTCAACTGAACCTTAATCGTGTTTAACTAAGTCTAAAACACAATAGACTTACCCGTTCCTTTCAAGATACAATCAAATTTAGCAAGCCACGAGGAGAGTACAGTTTCTTTACTCAATCCGTCTATTTCTGGGAGAGACCTGCAAGTTATAGTTAATGTTTGAAGTTTGCGGTTTGATTTGTTAAGTTATTGATGAAACTTAGGAGTTAAAGCTTGCTTGGTAAACACAAGAATAAGTAAATGTAAACTTAGAGGGGGCAATTGTAGTTATTTTGGAGTTTTAATGTATGTTAGGCGCACTAGTTATAAGGAATGCATTACGTAACGTATGAATATTTGCTACGTTAAAGTCTATTTCCACATTACTAGCTGGAATATGGGTGGCCATTTTAAATGGTTTCTTTGAAACCCTTTTCTTTTATATTACAAGTCATAATTGTCCTCGTAACAAGCCTTCCTCAGCAGCAATTAAACTTTTATAGAATAGTTCTAGAATTCCTTTCTACCAGTGGTTTTACACAGGAATTATATAACATGATTGTTTCTAAGTAGGCGTAATAGTATGTACGATCATATTAGCCTTATATCAGTATCGGTCATTTATTTTTAGTTTTAAGCAACTTTTTTTTACTGCAACGTCTATTATTTATCTTTTACTGTCTAATGTTACAATTATCTAAATCAAGCATATTCTTAACTTCAATCGACAAAATCTTATAGTAGGGTCCAATTTAAACATATGGCATAGGCACTTAAATAGCTTAAACATCAAAAACAATCCTCAAACCTGACTCTCTTCTCGATATTATTCCTGAACACTTCACGGAAGTCATGGTGGGAACACGCGCCGGACTTGACCATCTGTTCCACTCGCTCTGACTTCAGGAATACGTCGTGGTATGACTGTACAGCATTCTGGAACGCCTCGTCTGCCAAGATCTGCGTCTCGCCTTTGAGGAATGCCTATACCATGACAGATTTCAAAAGCTTATAATGATAGTGTCTTTATGATAAATATATTTAAGCTATTGTCTATTTTTGTAGTCAACCTCTACCCTTTTAATAATTATGCTGTACTTAGCCTAATAACGGCTTATCTGATTGTAATTTATCATCACCGTCTAAGGACGTTATCACCTTTGCAATAATGACATGAAGCTGTTGAGTATCTGTACCTGAATTTGACATTTTTTCTTCTTTATTTCCTGTTTAAAAATTATACACCACATATTTATTATATACCTGAAATCTAGCTTGTATAGTCTCCAACTGGTGAGGAGTCAACTTCGTGTGCCTCCTGGTCATGTCTGTTGGTTGTTTCGCGTTGAACGGATGTGCAACACATCGTGACACAAACACGTACAGCTGAAGACGGCGCTTTTTGTCCTCCTCTAACTTTTCGATTTTCTCCTGCAAGTAATTTTGGTGATAGTGTTTGGAAGAAAACGTGACTTTAACACAATGATGACACAACTTTGGCTAAAATATGCTTTTGTTGTGTTATGCATGATAGGAACACATATTATAAAAAACAAAAAAATTGGTTGCCTGTAAAGTCGGTATACGGGCGAAAGTTTTACGTGACAACGACTTTGAGTGGTAAAATAATTTTATGTCTGTCTCTCTCGCTCTTAGGCGGGCTAACCATGCCCGAGTGGAAGGGACGCGTGCCTCTCACTCGCTCTCATTGCGAGCGCATAACGTGAGCGGAGCATAACGCAGTTTCTTGAAGTGTCACCCGGCAAACCAATTTATAAGACGTTGTGACGTCAAAATATTTATTTAGCTATATTCCGTCGGTATCTTTCGAAGGACTTTGGACCTATGTTAATACGTAAAAAAAAATTATAATAAGTATACTATCGTATATTAATATTTATATACGTACTGCCCCAATCTATACTTCTATACTAATAGCAAAATAAAGCAGTAGAGTTTGTTTGTATGTTTGCTTGAACGCGCTAATCTCAGAAACTACTGGACCGATTTGAAAAATTATTTCAGTATTAGAGATAAGTAGTTCTTCTATTGTAGTGAAAAAAAAAAAGTTATTATAATAACTGTAAAACAAACAATGCTTGTAAAGGTCTGAAGTGTTAATGATCGATGGTCTTACCTGAGGATCCTGGTCTTTATCAGAATGGCTTGCACCAGATGGACTTGGTGACGGTGCAGGCGCCTCCCCAGAGCTGGCACTCCCAGTCGACGTCCTGCGTAAGAATGATCTACACGATCTATAGCATTAAGTCGTCAATGTAAGTGAATTGAGTCCATACAAACAGAAATTTAAATTTGGCACTGTTATGTGTCTACTTGAATGAAATTTGGTAAATTTTTACCATTTTAAGACAAATAATACGTTTCTGTGTGTTTGAACTTGTTTTATGTAGTGGTTCTAAAATCTAGAAGCATTATCTTGATCTGTTAATAGCCCATCGCTGCATCTACCTTTTCTATTGCTAAGCGAAAATATTTTTGGGATAACATTTTTTTTGGAACTTATAGCTTTTGGCACTAAGAACCTTTTGCACGTGCGTCTTATGTTCCAGGTACCATGTAGGTAAACCTATCTATGATTAACTGTCAGGAGCTTATTGGAAGCGTTCAAACTTTTAATATATAGGTCATTGTTCATGCTTCCTACATCTTTTACGCATATTTTTAAACCGGTGACGACATCTCGGGGCAAGAAGATGTACTACCGCAACGTCATACTACTTGAGCGGCCGCGATTGGTCAAGCAAATAATATTGTCCCCTCACCCCTGTCCTCGAGCTTTGTACTTTTGTTTTATATATTACATACAATTTGAATCTTGAACCTAACGCATCATTTATTTTACCATATCACCTCGAAATTCATTAAGTCTTCCCATCCATCATCTAACAATCATCCACCTACTGGGCTGCCGAAACATTTTGGTCCTTCTTTGCCAAATAATTGAACAAAGTCGACGAGCGACCTTTGGACCGTGGGTTGATTGCACGTGGTGATTTGTGAAGAAAACGCAAAATTCGCACATATTTGTACGAGTTTCGAAGATATATGCTAAAACGGAGGCTAAGCGCACATTGGAACTGAAGTTTTGAAGGCGTTTCATCGAAGATCACACGCAAATCGGTGGGGCCAATCCTTACTCCATTCCATCACCTCCCATTATATTCTATTCATGCTATATTGTGTCTGTGCTCCCAGTTTCAGTGAATTACTGCATCTTATTCCAGTCAATTATAAGCCTAATAACGTTGCTTACATTAGTGCCGAGTGATTGGACTGACGCCAATAAAACCGTGAGTACTCCTTATTTCACTGACCACCAAAATGCCTATTGACTCCGCTAAATCCCGTGACAAATCTCCGAATCTGCTAAGTGTAGAAAGTAATGAGCTAGTTCGTGATTTAGTCCGAAAACGGGGTATCGTTAAGGGCAGGCTTACCAAATTTAATAATTATTTAGAATCGTTAAAGGATGATCAACCTTTTTCCAATCAAAAATGCATTGATTTAAAGTTGCGAATTCAAGGATGTGCTAGTTTATTTTCCGAATTTAACGTTATTCAAACTAAAATAGAAGAAAGGGTATCTGATAGTGAGTTAGATGAACAATTAAACCAACGTGAACTGTTTGAAGATAATTATTATAGTTTAATATCTCGCGCTGAATTCATGCTTAGTGCTGATGAGGTTACTGACTGCTCCAAGTCTTGCCATAGTCATAATAATAAGCAGACTAAATCTGTTAAGCTACCTACAATCTCCATGCCTACGTTTGACGGGTCATATGAGCACTGGCTGGAGTTCAGAGACACATTTACGTCACTCGTTCATAATTGTACAGACATTTCCAACATTCAAAAGTTCCACTATCTCAAATCGTCCCTAAAAGGTAATGCAGAACTCGTCATACATTCTATAGAATTCTCTTCTGATAATTATCAGGTTGCATGGGATTTGTTACGTAACCGATATAATAATTGCAGACTTTTGGTTCACAATCATGTTAAAGCTTTGTTTACGGTAACCGCATTAACTAAAGAATCGCCCTCTTTGATCAGAGCGTTAATAGACACTATTCTAAAAAATTTACGTGCACTTAAGATCCTAGGAGAGCCTACGGAAACCTGGGACACTTTAATTATTTTTATTATGGTGTCGAAACTAGATAAAGTTACTGAAAGAGAATGGGAGACTCATAAAAGCTCATTGTTTCCAAACACGATTGATAACAATTCAACACGATTAACAGTGGATGATTTAATTAACTTTCTTCGTAACCGAGCGGACATGCTGGAAACATTGCATCGTTCACATAGTAATGAGACAC
This sequence comes from Thyatira batis, assembly GCA_905147785.2. Lineage (NCBI taxonomy): Eukaryota > Metazoa > Arthropoda > Insecta > Lepidoptera > Drepanidae > Thyatira > Thyatira batis. The sequence continues at coordinate 1,435,757 of LR990510.1, read as the reverse complement.
ATAACACGTACATTAAAAAACAACACACAAAATCTCACACCATGTCACACTGCAATGTTTCCAGCGGGCCGAGTAAGTCGAACGATAAACAACAACGCGGTAAATTATCATGTGTTAAATGCAACGCGAATCATCCACTGTATACGTGACTAAAGTTTATCCAAAGCGATTTAGACACGAAGCTTAGACTTGTACGCGAGCACAACTTATGTGAGAATTGTTTACAATCGGGACACTCGGTAAGCAACTGTAGATTCGGGCCGTGTAGACGTTGTAGTCATAAACATAACTCATTGCTACATAATGATAATGCAACGAGTTCAGTCGTATGCCATTCTACAACGAACACTGAGGTGTCGAGTGCGAATGTGAGCGATGCGCCCGCGCCTCTCCCCGCGACCGCACCAACCTCTGCGGACTCCGCGCCGCCTATCCAGGTACACAAGGCACACATGCAAACGCTATCTATCAAATCTATAGATGTGCAGTCCGTGTTATTGTCAACAGCTATAGTTGAGGTAGCCGATGTACACGGTAAATATCATAAAGCGCGAGCGCTCCTTGATAATGGAAGCCAGCGCTGTTTCATATCTAAATCACTATGTGAATTATTAAAAGCTCCATTACTACAGTCCACAAACGAAGTTCGAGGCGTAGGTGATTCGATAGTACATTGTTCGCAAGCTTGTCATATCGATATCAAGTCCTGCGCCTATAATTCATTTACTACGCGTATTCATTGTTATGTACTGTCTAAGATCACGGGTTCGATGCCTGCCTTATGTAAATTACGCGCACAAGTCTATATTCCAGACAACATACGGTTAGCTGATCCGGAATTTTTAGATTACAAATCCATTGACATTTTAATTGGCGCCGATAGGTTTTGGGATCTGTTAGAAGACGGAAAGATTCGTTTGTCTAGTGGTCCATTTCTACAGAACACCAAACTAGGCTGGATTATTTCCGGACCTATAGTTAATAATACGCGCAAAAATACGCCAATTTATTGTAATGTTATTAATTCATTAGATACACAACTTCGACTGTTCTGGGAGATTGAGGAGCTGCCTAGGGTCAGAGACGCGCAGACTGATGAGGAAAGTACATGCGAGAACCACTTTGTTCGCACCACTACACGCAATGGTGAGGGCAGATTCTGCGTGCGCATTCCACTTCGTCAGTCACCTGACACTTTGGGGGATTCTTATACCCAGGCAGAACGTAGATTTTTTGCTTTAGAAAAACGACTGCAACGTTCACCAGAATATAAAGGTCTTTATGTTAATTTTATGCAGGAATATATCAGTCTAGGGCATATGACACAGGTAGATTCTTATGAATTCCCGTGTTATTTTATGCCACATCATGGCGTGTTCCGCGAGCTCAGCACCACCACCAAGTTGCGCGTGGTGTTTGATGCAAGCGCACAATCGAGCTCCGGTAAGTCACTTAATGATCTGCAACTAGTTGGCCCTCCTATACAGGGTGACCTCATTGCCATTCTTCTCCGCTTTAGACAGCACAAGTACGTCGCGTGTGCTGACGTGGAGAAGATGTACCGGCAATGCTTAGTGGATGAGGGACAACGTGGCTTGCAGATGATTTTGTGGCGTAACCATCCGTCGAAGCCGTTAGGTATTTACAAATTAAATACTGTGACGTACGGAACCGCTTCCGCTCCTTTTCTCAGTGTTAGGTGCTTAAAACAATTAGCCTCTGAATCTCCTGATCCTGAGGTCTCTCGAGCTATAAACGAAGACTTTTATGTTGACGACTATATAACGGGCCTAGACGATAAAATTAAATTATTAGATTTATGTAATAAAACCCAGAAAATGTTGCAATCAGGCTGTTTTCCACTCAGAAAATGGATATTTAATTTTAAACGTGATGATGACAGTCGTTCTTCTATTCAATTTAAGCCATTAAGTTTAGATGACAATGTTAGTTCTAAAACCTTAGGTATAGGCTGGCATAATGCGAGCGACAATTTTTATTTTGATTCGCATATTAATCTTGATCAAAACAAACCAATTACAAAGAGGTCAATTTTATCAAATGTTTCCCAAATTTTTGACCCTCTCGGTTTGCTAAGTCCCGCCATTATAGTGGTTAAAGTACTACTACAACAATTATGGCTATTAAAAATAGGTTGGGACGACATCGTACCCGATAACACAGCGCGCGTGTGGAACCGGTTTGTTATATCGTTGCAAGCGCTCCACTCAGTCCGTATCCCTCGCCACGCTATAGGTACGCAACCTATGTATATCGAACTACATGTTTATAGCGATGCGTCGCAGACGGCGTACGGCGCGTGCATTTATGTTCGCACAGTTAACACAGATTTAACGGTAACTGTTAGATTACTATTCTCAAAGACTAAGGTCGCGCCGTTGAAACCTATAAGTATCCCACGTCTCGAACTCTGTGGGGCTTTATTGGGAGCTCGTTTGTATGACAAGGTACGTAACTCATTACGATGTAAGTTAACTAACGTTGTGTTTTGGACCGATTCCACGATCGTCTTAGGCTGGCTGCATATGCGGCCGAGTCAACTTAAAACGTTCGTCCAAAATAGGATTGCGGAAATACATGAGCTTACACTTGAGGTTCCGTGGCGCCACGTCAGTGGTGAAAATAATCCCGCTGACCTTGCGTCACGCGGTATACATTTGGAAGAGCTCTCATCCTCTACCTTGTGGTGGGAGGGTCCTGAATTTCTTCGAAACCCCAATTTTTCGATCAACGATCACAGAAGTTCGGACTCATTTAAACATCGCGAATTACCTGAGGTTAAGGCATGCATCACCGCGGTTGTGGCTCAGGATTATAGTGAAGTATCTTTATTTCCATTTCATCGGTTTTCCCAATTTAATCGCATGAGGCGTGCAGCTGCCTTTATGTTGCGTTTCATTCATAATTGTCGAGACAAAACAAATAAGCGTACAGGCGGCCTTAGTGTAGATGAGTTAGACTGCGCTGATAAAACATTAGCGCGATTATGCCAGATTGAATCTTATCCTATTGAATATAAGGCTTTGTGTGATAAAGGGACTATTAAAAATAAAAGTTGTTTGTCTAAATTAAATTTATTCCTAGATGACTACAATCTAATGCGCGTTGGTGGTCGTTTAGTTAATTCAAATAATTTTGGTTATGAAAAAAAACATCCTATTATACTTTCCAGTAAACATTATTTTACTACTTTGGTATTTCGGTATGAGCACATTCAGCTTCTCCACGCTGGTCCACAGGCATTACTATTTCATTTACGCGAATCATGGTGGCCTGTAGGAGGTAGGAACTTAGCTCGCCAGGTAGTACACAGTTGTGTTACCTGTACACGCCTTAGAGGCAAGACACTTACTCCTATGATGGGTAACTTACCTAGGGAACGAGTTACACCTAGTCTTCCGTTTGTTCGGTGTGGGGTGGATTATGCTGGGCCAGTGCTCATTCTGAACCGCAAAGGTAGGGGTGCGAAGCTTATCAAAGGCTATATATGTTTATTTATTTGCTTCGTGACACGCGCGATTCATTTGGAACTAGTCAGTGACCTCTCCAGTGACGCATATTTATTAACATTAAAAAGATTTATTTCACGTCGCGGTAAGCCTGCTGAAATTCATTCAGATAACGGTCGCAACTTTGTAGGGCTCATGAACGACTTTTCTAAATTCTTAAATACATGTAGTTCAGACATTTTAGAATTCGCAACTAGCGAAAATATTAAATTTCATTTTATTCCCCCTTATTCCCCGCATTTTGGTGGTCTGTGGGAAGCAGGAGTAAAGTCAACGAAATATCATCTCCGTCGCGTGATAGGGAATGCACACCTTACGTTTGAAGAGTACAGCACAGTACTGGCACAAATAGAAGCCGTTTTAAATTCCCGACCTCTGTCGCCTCTTTCTCCCGATCCACAGGACTTTTCCCCGCTCACTCCTGGTCATTTCCTAATTGGCCGACCCTTGACTGCACCAGCCTGCAATGACCTACGTGATGTTCCAGCGAGTCGTCTCCATCGATACCAGAGGGTGGAACAGCTTCGTCAGCATTTTTGGAATCGGTGGGCGAAAGAATACATTTCGGAGCTCCAGGGGCGGACGAAATGGACGACGAACAAGGACGAGCTTAAACCAAATTCCTTAGTGGTTATTAAGGATAATAACCTCCCACCGTTGAAGTGGCATTTGGGACGAGTCCTTCGCACTATCCCAGGACAAGATGGCATATCTCGGGTGGCTGATATACAGACGTCATCGGGCTTGGTGAGGCGAGCATACGCGAAGATTTGTCCTTTGTTCCAAGATGTGGTCGACACTGATACAGCGACTGAGGACCATTGAAAGGCACTGCTTCCAAGGCCGGGGGCATGTTCATGCTTCCTACATCTTTTACGCATATTTTTAAACCGGTGACGACATCTCGGGGCAAGAAGATGTACTACCGCAACGTCATACTACTTGAGCGGCCGCGATTGGTCAAGCAAATAATATTGTCCCCTCACCCCTGTCCTCGAGCTTTGTACTTTTGTTTTATATATTACATACAATTTGAATCTTGAACCTAACGCATCATTTATTTTACCATATCACCTCGAAATTCATTAAGTCTTCCCATCCATCATCTAACAATCATCCACCTACTGGGCTGCCGAAACAGTCATCTATTTATTCTACATTAAAATATTTCATCTGCATCAGCTTTCAAAGTTGCAAAGTCTACGGTGTCAATTTAAGCTCAACTAGCTGATTCTAAGATGTTTCATGAAACGAAATGGGCGTGAAGAACTATCCTGATTGATATGAGACACTTACGCGTGAGGAGGCGGCGCTAGTGCAGCCTGTTCTCTCTGTCTGGTAGCTGGGTGAAGTGGGGCAGCTAGTGGTGCCGTTGTCAATGGGCTTGGACCTGATAATAATCCATCATAATCATTAACAACCCTTAGGTATGAGTCTACAGTCGAAGTCAGAGTTTTAGGTGCCGTTTAATTTACATTACTAAGTATCCAGCTTTTAACAAAAGTTTAGAACAAAAACAACTTTATATTGGAGTTCAAATTTTACGTACCTGGTAAACCAGCGGTAGATCCCCGAGGAAGTTCTGGTTTCCCACGAACTGATGGTCTACCACCAGCCAGTGATCCAGGAGGCACAACTATAGGTAAATACAATGATAATGTATATAAAAAAGTGAATACCTCATATATTTCCGTTAAATGAACAAATTAATTATTAAAGCTACAGTTAAAATGATCAATTGGTAAGATTGTACCTGGTAACTTGGAGGGTTGCTTCTTATGTTCATCCTCACTATCTTCGTCGGATGAGCTAGGGTCGATCATCTTGCTGGTTCTGCAACAATAATTATCAGTACTATATTAAGTTTAAGGAATATCACCTATAGAAATTACGACATCCATTAATATTATTAAGAGGTTATTGAAAGACCGTTTGGCTTTGTTAGTGACCCTGACTTTCAAGCCGCTATTCTAGTAGGTTTGAATCCTACCCATGATACATATTTCTATCCGAGAATAAGTCTGATCAGATTGTTCATTAATATGGTTAAGGTAAGGTATACTAGTAGTATACCTAGCTATGTATTTCCAACTAAAGTTTCATCATCAATCATCATCAACTGGAGGAGCTCGAGCCTCCCCTAACATCGAGGGGGTTTAGGCCATAGTCCACCACGCGGGCCTAGTGCGGATTGGCGGACTACACATGCCTTTAATTGTGACATCTCAGGCATGCAGGTTTCCTCACGATGTTTTCCTTCAACTAAAGTTTACTTTCACTAAAATCTAATGCTATTCCTGATCCATCTTAAATTGTTATTGTTGGGTTAAGTCGCGCCCTAAACGTAAACTGGTTTCAAAGCTTCGATTTAATAAAATAGCTGGTGAAATAGCAGACAATTTAAAATAACGTTTACACATAAACATTGCAACCACGGATTTGAGATAAATGAAACAATTCACTGCAGTAGCAAAATTTACATATTCTAAATAGGATTCAATCAGGCTAAGTTGCTTTCGAAGAATATCAGTTCAAAAACACAGTAAAGTCTGTTCAATCTCGAAGAACAAGTATAATAAATCTTCTAGACGCAGACGTGGGGTGAGAGGCAAGAAATAATAATGAAATGAGTCCGCAAAAACTTATCCAACAGCACTATAGGAAAGATATTATAGTGGTTTTTTAGGTTATAATAATGATACAAGAATATGAATGAAAATTCCACGTTTTTTGGAAATAAACGAAATTAAGTTGATGATGTATGATTTGATTTCTATAAAATAGTGATTCTAGTATTTCCTACTAAAATTGATGTTCAAAATGGCACAGGACTAAAATACAATTTATGATAGTGTCGATAACACAATAGAGGCAGACGGAAAAACAACTAAAACTATGTGTTAAACATATACGGTATATACCTACCTAAATGATACATTTATTAACTAAAATATTTCTAAGCATGTTATCTGAGTTTGTCAGAACTTCATCAATATATGCATTTGAAAGTAATCTATACTAATTTATTACGAGAATAGATTTAATTTGTTGTTTGTTTTATGAAACAGGCATCGAAAAGGCTCCTTAACTACTGGACCGATCTGAGTGATTCTTTCACCAATGGAAAGCTACATTATCACGCATTAACATCGGTTATATTTTATCCCCATAATCCTAAGGGAACGGGAACTACGCGGGTAAAACCGTGCGGCGGAACCTCGTACTTAATATGTTTGAAAAATCTACGTCAATGAATAGGTATAATATATACATTTATATGCAAAAGAAACAAAAGCCGTGTAATTCTCGTAAGTCAGTGTAAGCCGGAATTAAGAAGCCTACGTAAGTAGGTAATACCAACATGAAAGGATCACTAATGTATCTCTAAGCCATCGCTAAGTCATAATCTGACCTTTACGATTTATTTTGTACAATATGTTGGTAATATTAAGTCAGAATAGGTACTGAGGGCGGCAAATAAAAAAAGTAAACAATATTTCTGCTAAGAGGCCAAAGGCGCTACGTGACTGTTTTTTTTATATAATAACCTTTTATTTCAAAGAGGGAAACGTTATTTCGCAATATTTTGCACCAACATTACAACAGAGAGGTAAGTTTTGGGTTGATAAGTTCCAAAAAAATAGATTTGATTCTTTGTTTGTTATGAATACGCTCCGAAATTACTGGACCGATCTGAATAATTTCACTTACTTATTGAAAGCTGCGTTGTTTGTGAGTGTCATAAGCTATATTTTATTCCCATATTAATTCCTAAGGGAACTACGCGAAAGAAACCGCTTAGGAGAAGCTAGTAATATGATTTTAACATTAGGTACCTACCTAGCTATATAACAACCTCATAATTATGACTACATACTATAATGCCTTACTAAAAATGTTACAGTTTCTTTAATTAATGCTTAACATGTAGGTACTTGTATTTGTGATTCCTTCAAACAATGGTAACCAAGCATTGTAGCAAACAGGGCTGAAATAAGGACTTTAAAATTGGGCATTCATTTTCGGTCCAACTTACCTTATCTTATAAAACAAATTCATCATCATCAAAACATTTCATTTTACCTATTTCTTTATTTTGATTTTAAAACTTCAGTATTTCCTACGATTTTATATGGATGTATAAGAAACAAATCGTGAAATCTGAAGATAGACATTTCATGGACTATATTGGCTATCCCTTCTTACACTGACTCTGCAAATGCTACAGGGATTATGAACTACATGCCCCAAAGCTTCCAGATTTCAAGCAAGAGGTTTCCTCACAATATAAACCTACTTTATTAATAATATAAATATAAAATATAAAAATTTGTTTATTTCTCTCACAAAACATAACAATGGTTTACCTTAGATCTATTATTATAATAATTTAATTACTGCCTTGTGAGAGCTGGTGCCTGATTTAGGTTTAAAAAACCTGTATTACAGGTCACCAGGGCCCACTCCGCCTATTAAACTATTGTTTGACGCAATTACACCAACAATCAAAATTATAAAGATGAAAGATAAACAAAATGAACAAAAATTTAAAATACAAAAATAAATAAAATGAAAAGCAACTTTTATAATAGTTTTTTAAGTGAAGTAAGTAAGTTAAGGTGTGTACTGTGTGTAATATATAAAATATATAAGTATGTGTGTGTGTGCGTATGAATGTGTGTGAGTGTGTGTGTATGTTTGCGAGCGTGTGTGTGTAGTGAAGTATGAGGCGATATATATTTGTGCGGACAGTTAAACTTGGGACACTGATTAAATTATGAAGCTAATCGATTAAATTAATAAATGAAAGTGTTTTTTTTTTTTTTTTTTTTTTTTTTTTTTTTTTCAGTGCGGTAAAATCTCTGGTAGCAATAATAGGTATATGATTTTTTTTTTTTTTTTTTTTTTTTTTTTTTTTTTTTTTTTTTTTTTTATACATGATTATAATAAAAAGCGTAGCAACTTTTCGGTGTCGTCATAGTCAAGTGATTGTAAGAAATTAAATACTTGTTTCCTACAGCTGATTTTGCAAAGTGGGTATACATTAAGCATATTATTTACTTTGTTATATAAGTAATCACCACAAAAAGAGTAGAAGTTGTGGGATAGACTAGTGTGAAGTGGTCGGGATTGGCATACAGTACCCACTCTTCGTTTCTCTTTCATTCGCACTGGATCATATACCAATTCCGAGTGTTTTCTAAGAACTGTTTGCAAAATAAATGTTTGTCTAATAGTTAAAATATTCCACTTCGCATACAAATCAGCTGTAGGATAGCGAAAGGGTAGACTAGCAGCAACTTTAAGTATGGCACGTTGAGCTCTTTCTGCCTCGATTAAATGGGTTTTAGCGGCACCTCCCCAGGAGGTGATGCAGTAGTCTATTAGAGATTGACACAAGGCGTAGTATACCATCTTGAGAACTTTGTGATCAGCCACATGCCGAAGGGTTCTAAATATATATATAAGTTTGCGAAGCCTAGTTACCAATACGCCAATGTGTTGTTTGAAGCTGAGACATTGGTCTATGATCACGCCAAGGTATTTGATGCTGTCAGTCCGTTGAAGGGGCAGACAAGAGCACGATACATTATTTCCTGACAAACATGTGTGTGATTTGATTGAGAGGGAAGGCGATGGTAACAAGTTTGACCTAAGTGCGAAAGCTATGTATTTAGTTTTATTTACATTCAGTGTAAGCATGTTCTTCTCTAGCCATGAGCTGACCCGATCAAATCCTTCCTGAGCAGAATTAAATACGTCATCCCAGGTGTAACCACTGAAGAAAAGTGCAGTGTCATCAGCATAACTGAGGATTTTGCTGTTACGCATCTGTAGCTGGCAAAGATCGTTTATATAGACCAAGAACAAGGTCGGGCCAAGAATACTGCCCTGGGGCACGCCGTAGATCACAGGAAGCTCATTACTTAATCTATTGCCAATTTTTACCCTCTGTTTCCTACCTGAGAGGTAGTCGCCAAATAACTTTAAAGGAAGACCTCTAACTCCTACTTGTTCAAGCTTAACTAATAAGTGTGGAACCGAGACTGTGTCAAAAGCTTTAGCCAAGTCAACGAATATCGTAACACATTTCCTTCTTTCGTCCAGGTCTGTGATAATGGAGTTAACAAGCTCATGAACCGCATCGTTAGTAGACCTCTCACGACGGAAACCATATTGAGCAGGGGAAAGTAGTTTATTAACCTCAAGAAATTTAATTAGCTGGCGGTTCATGAGTCTCTCTAAGATCTTTGAAAGAGTGGGAAGAATGGAAATTGGTCTAAAGTTATTGACACAACTCGAGTCACCGTCTTTATAAATAGGCTTTATAAGGGCAGATTTAAAAGCCGAGGGGAAAACTCCGTTCGTGATAGCGAGATTACAGATGTGTGCAATAACAGGGGAAAGAACGTGACAATATCTTTTCAATATCTTGCCAGAGATCTGATCTATTCCCACCGCACAACTAGTCTTCAATCCCATTATTAGCTCTTCAATTTCACTTTCATTAGTAGGAAGAAACACAAATGAATTGAGTGGAGAGGTTTTTAAAGAGCTCTGAGGGTTTGGTGTAGTGTGAGAAGATGGAGTACGCTCGGCTAGTTTTTTTCCGATGTCTGCGAAAAACCTGTTAACCTCATTTATGCTTTCCTCCGGGTTATCTTTTGAAATAAGTCGGGACGAGTGATCAATTGCCTTATTTGCACCACTTATCTGTTTAATAGCATCCCACAGCTTATTTTTATTACCACGACAATTTTCAATCTGTTGCTTCTCAAAATCCCTTTTTGCTTTTTTTAAAAGTGAATTACAAAAGTTTCTGTAGCGCTTATAGGTAGTCCTATGTAATTCATTTTCGGGGTCTTTCTTAACTTTTTTATATAGGTTGTCTCTATTTCGCATGCATTTTAGAAGACCTTTTGTTATCCAGGGCTTACTTGATCGTTGTCTTCTCGGAAAAGTAACTAATTTGGAGTTTCCTTCAATAGCACTAGATAAAATGCAAACACACATATCTGCTGCCTCGTTCACATCCTTGCAATCTAGAATAAGTTGAAAATTAAGTTTATGTATGGTAACATCTAGACTATTATAGTCGATGCGATAACATGTCTTGTTTGAATATTCAAGTTCTATATGCTGATTAAAGTTAATGGCAACACTCTCATGGTCTGTAATAGAAGTTTCGAAAACAAAACAAGTAGCCTCCAGATTAGTTTTGATCATTACATGATCAAGACAGGTTTTGCCATGGGTTGGAAAATTAATAAACATTTCACTTTAAAATTCAGGGATCAAAAGCTACTACAATCGCGCGCTGCTTATGTTTACTTGAATTGATTGCCCCGGGCAAGGTTTCCTTGAGCCGGGCCTGTTTGTAAAGTCCCTTATTATTTTTTTAATAGCATTAAAGTAAATTTCAATGTAATTTATTTGCTCTACATAAATACGTGCGTGTTTTGTTAGCTGAAACAGTATTAATACTTGTGTTTGACCGTGTTATGACCCAATACTACAAAATATATGAATTTATTGATCTACTGGCTTCCACCCCGCGGATTTACCCGCGTAGTTCACGTTTCTGTAGTTTACCACGGGGATAAAATATAGCCTATGTCGCTCCCTGATAATGTAGCTTTCCATAGATGATAGAATTATTCAAATCAGTTCAGCTGTTTTTATGTTACATAGAAAAATACAAATCTTTCCTTATTATAATACAAGTATAGATACAGAAAAATAAAAAAGGTATTATGTTAAACCTAAAAATAATACCCCTATTGCTGATGAAACCGCAGAAAGGGGTCTATTATCTAACATAATGACATTAGTATTACAACGATGTTTCAGCGCTGCCTTAATGCTCTTTCTCTTTCAGTACTTACGCAACCACGTGAGAAGGGATATTTGATTATTGGTTATTGATATAGCATATTATAAATACACTTTACCCATAGGCAGTAACTCGGCATTTGTAAAATTAACCTTAGGAAAATCATTGTTTATTTTGTAATTTTCTTATATGAATTCTTATTGCAAAAATGCTTTCTTAATCTGTCGAAGCCATCGACGTATAGCGATAGACAAGAACGTTCATGTAAAACATTTGTTTAAAAACTGGTAAGAGTTAGAACTAAAGTTCGCTGCAGCGCTGTATAAAGCTGTGTCAACTAACCAAACTATTTTAAAAGATACAGCGCTAGATTGCTTAGAGTATAGTTTTCTCGCGATCAAAACGTCGTAAGCGCCGCAAATTTCATGGCGCTTACGCGTTTCGTTCAGTTAACTACACTAAGATGTCGTCCCTATAGAGTTCACACCGCAGATATGACACATCTTTTTTACCTTCTAAACTTCATTAGAATAAAACTCGATTTCAAAATGTATTATATTAATATTAGGGGGGCCTAGTGCGGATTGGCGGACTTCACATGGCTTAAATGAGTACTCAGAGGTACGGGCCAGGGCTTGAATTAACATAAAACAATTATTCAAAATATCAAACTATCACTACTAATTAAAAACTCATTAACAATTAATCAAATTAAAACTTTTCTAAAAAAACATATCAAGTCTGTGTTCACTTACATATTTTTACCTACAACCAGTTTTAAGGGAACATCTGCACGTTTTAGTATATGATTGTAGAATGGCGTGGTATTTAAATAGATAAATTGTTTTTCTACTCTGGAATTACGGAATTATCACCTATTAATTCACTTAAACAGGTAGTAATTTTACTTAGTTGACTACTGACTAGTTATTTTCGTCCAGGGTCTACTTTGATTCGGATTATCGTTGTTATTAACGCTGCTCCGTGCGCACCCGCACTGAATGAATGTCGAAGCCACACTAAAGTCGGGTGTGGGGACTGCAGTTCAGTTGAGTTGATAAAAGCGAGTGTTCGGAACGCCCTATCTAGTACGTAGTACATATATATCGATGGTCGAAGCCATTTATTAGGTAAGTACCTACATTATTTTATACTATTGGCTCCGTATGCGGATCGTAATGTAGATTTACCCGCGTTCCTCGGAGTTCTTTAATTTTCTCGGAATAAAAAGTAGCCTATGTGTTATTCTAGAATATATTCTAACTCTGTGCCAATTTTCATTGCGATCCCTTCAGCCGTTCTGACGTGAATGAGCAACAAACATACATCCAAACTCACAAACTTTCGCATTTATAATATTCGTATTAGTACGATAGTGGGATTACGCTGCTTAGTATATACGCAAAGTAACGCTTCAAAGTGAGCTTGTGTTATGGTAACCAGATAGCTGATAAACTACATAAACTTCTTTTAAATACATACTTATATAGATATTTACAGCTTGGCAAAAAAGAGTGTGGAATAAATGAGGTCGCTACTATCGCACCTGTGGCAACCCCGGATACTACGACTGAAAACGTTTTGATACTTGTTATTTTTGGGATATGATTCCAATCCAGAGTGATTCAGTCCCTCGGAAGGCTTAAATGTCCAGTATTTACAATGTTAATAGTAGGTGGTGGTGGATACCTCCCACAGACATGACAGACAAATAATCATGCCTCCGAGGGCAGTCATATTGTGGGATTGTAAGGAATTGATGATAATAATTTGGGTACAAGGTTAAGAAAAAAAACACTTTGTTTAAAAGCAATATTTTATTACAATGCAAACTATTCAAAAACACTTTCATCTAAGCACTTGATCCCAGAAAAGTCCACATTTTGGCTCGAGCTTCCTGCCACTTCAGAATCACTAGAATATTCTGAAAAATCACTGAGATGACATTTGTTTCACCTTCCTTAACAATTTTCCTTACTGTGTTGACAGATGTTCCTAAAACAGAAAAAAAAGTTTCTTATTATTAGTTTCCTACTCATTATTATCAAGTATCAATCATGGAGGTTAGAGTATACGAGACTTATTAAACTACAAAACATAACCTCAATTTTAAATTTCTATAAACAACACTAAAACTTACTTTAATCTGCGTATCAACAAAACTACGCATTGAAAACATTTATAAAATCTTATTTTAAGGTACAATGACTTATTTAGGGTACATAAATACCTGTCATATCAGCAGTTCTTTGGTAAACATTGTCGATATCGGACAAAACTTATCCCGCTTGAGATTCGGCCAAACACCGCGTAAAGACGTGGTAAATCACTGTTCTGCCACTACTGCGAATATTTTTATTCATTTTGAATAGTAAATTATGCAATGCAAGCTGATACTTTAGGGAAATTTACGAAAAACAACTACGATACACGCACTGTTGACACAGAATGTACTTGCAGTTGACAAGTGAAGCATGTTGCCACAATCATCGATTTTTAGTTTCAACTGTCACCGCATCAGACTCTTATTTGCCAAGCTGAACATCCAGACACAGAACAAACAGACATATTCAAGCATACAAATGTTTGTCCTGGGTGGGATTAGAACCCACGACTCCCGGCTTGAAAGTCAGGTGACTAACCACAAAGCCTGTCTAAACTGACTGAACATATTTCAATTTGGACTTGCATTTTGACAGCTGTCAATGCACTGACACTTAAAGTCGTTGCATTGTCTATGGTCGCATGACAAGTGAACTGTCAATTCTAAACCGCCATTTAATAATGAAATTCCTTTGCGATTGAGCTGAATATGAGTTTGCTTTAAATCTCCAGAAATAGTTTCAGACTATCGATCATGCTTATTCTAGGTTAGTACATTGTGAATTGGTAGACGACTAGATTTTATTTATATTGTCTATGAATATTTATATGGGAATATCTTGAATATTTGAATCTTTTGGATTTGATTTCGGATGAGTGTTGTTGACCATTAACTTCACGTAATAAGCTTAAACGAAAGAAAACAGTCGTTCTAAATGGAAATCAGTTAAAAAGAGTTGGACATGAATATGCTCTTACTCCGAGCTCGTGTGAGAGGGACATTGTCGACTTTAATCATGATTAATTAGACAACAGAACAAAACACGAGACCAAGTAGTTATTCATTTAAAATGGCCGCCGGACACTGTGGTCTGAAGTTGGAATTGAAGTGTTTTTGTTTAAATCCAAGCTGGAAATTGTAATTAAGTGCGCCCAACAAAGTTTAGTTTGAAAGTACGCTTTTATGCTCTTTAGTTTATGGTTGAAACAAAAACAAAATTAAAACTCTGTGAAAGTTTATTTGGTAGGACGAATAAAATGGAATGGTCTAAATTAAAATAAAATCTAAAATTGTTTTATAAATTAGGCACATAAATTTACTTACTAGTTTAAGTAGTATATTATAAAATTAATAAATGAGATTTTTCATCTATCCCGGTTAAACTTCAAGTTACCAGAAATGTGGCAATGTACCGTTCGTAAAAAATCCATTACATAAATACCTGATAAAGGTTGATCATGGGTTTGCTAAACTTTTATAAAATAGGCTCCGAATCTAAATGATTATTTCACCAATAGAAAGCTACATTGTCAGATAGAAACATAAGCTATTTTATCCTCGTATTCCAACGGGAACGAGAACTGCGCGGATGAAACCGTGCGGCAGAAGCTGGTATCAAATAAATACGTAATTACACTGCCACCTTTCTCTACACTGTACACAAACTTCAATGTGTGCGTGTCTGGTTGCCATTTACAAAAAGAGCGCGTGCTTTACCTATCAAGGAGTTATCATGTATAAAACGTCAGAAAGCTAACGTACCAAATTTAAACGTAATGTTGCCCTCTCAAATCGATAGAGGGCCACAAGAGCCCAATGTCACAGCAATAAAAGAGTTATTGCAGTTTTATATCCACAATACAACGTTTTTAAGTGGAACAATGACAAGGAAACGTGTTCAAGGAAAGTTATCGGCACTCTGTGGCCCCGTTCGCTATCTATATCTTCTATAGTACTAATACTAGCTGCCTCCGGGCGGTTTTACCCGTGTAGTTCCCGTTCCCGTGGGAATACAGGGATAAAATATAGCCTATGTTACTCGTAGATAATGAAGCTTTTGAATGGTGAAAGAATTTTTAAAAACATTCCAGTAGTTTTTAAACCTATTCATTGCAACCAAACAAACAAAGTTTTCCTCTTTTTAATATTAGTGTTGATATAAAGCTGAAGAGTGTGTTTGCTTGCACTAATCTCGAGAACTACTGATCCGATTTGAAAACTCTTTCAGTGTTAGATAGCCCATTTATCGAGGAAGGCTATAATCTATATATCATTACGCTTAGATAAATACGAGCGGAGCATCAATCAAAAATGTTGCAAATACGGGCAAGTGACGTTAACGAAATTGCGCGGGTCAACTAAGGTAAATGACCCAATGGTGGCCAGTTTAAGAAAAAATAACTGGTTTTTGTGAAATATTACCAAAATTGTGAAAGCTTCAGCACTGAATATAGTGAAACTGTAAAGTCCAGTCCTTATTTAATATTTGTAATGTGTTACACGCGAGATACGGCAAAGCTGGATTCAATTAATTTAACAAATAAAAGTTGGTTTTGTGACCCAGTCTTGGCCAGGGAAAATCCATTAATGGCCGCCCCAGTCTTAGTCTTAGTTTATCTTTATTTTATGGCTAACACATCAAACGAAACAAATTTTGATTTTAATTAAGCAATACTATTTTACAAGTGAAACTTTCTGCTCATCGCCTTAACGATTTCCTTAGGAAAAGCCGTCGTTGTCAATTTCAAATCACCTTACACTTTGTATTCCGCAAATTTCTACATGTAACTGACTGAATTCAATAAAACGTTAAACTTAGATAGTTCGATGTCTAAAGTCTATGTCACAGTGATCCCAATGTAAAAACATTCGCTCATGTCCGAATTCTAGGTGTTTCTTTTAATTTTTGACCATTACTGGTACCGTGGCCACCACTGGTAGACTTACGATAGTTTTATTATAAAACATGTGTTGGCAACATTAGCCGGCTTCCATTTCAGCGGGATCTTGTTTCGGCCTAATTTCGGCATTACGAATTTATGAAAGCCACGTTTGCCAAGATACATAAAATTTTATTCTTTCCTTTATGGGCTTAATCTTCTGTGAAGAAATGCCAGCAGTAATTGAGAAATATTTTGGCAAAGAAGATTCAATTCTTCTACAAAGTATATATATATAAAATAACTGTCGCCTTTCTAGGTCGGGGAGAATCTATATCCAGGTTATATAATAAATATCCCGGGACATTTTTCACATACGGCCAATCTGATTCCAAATCCAGACTTTGTGTTACCACCACCAGATAGCCCATATGCTGCTTTTAAATAATTTTAAAAATAAAGTAAAAAAAAAAAAAACAAAAAAAAAATAATATCCTCACTAACGTTAATTGGGATTCGATTCTGTACCCGACTTTTAATTTCTATATAAGTAAATACATATCTATTTAAAATGTTTAACTATGTGGGTACCAAAAGCTTAAACTCACAAGCTTTGCAAGAGTAAACAAAACTACATATTGATTTCTTGTGCCTATTTATAGGGTTCCAAATAAAGATATTTCTAAATTAAATATTCCTGATCGAGCAAACCACTACCGATTTCCCCCAGTCCCCCCCGTACCTAATTAAATAAGCCCCGAAAATTATGAATAAATAAACAAAGCCCATTGTACATTTTAAAACGGAATTAATTCGCCCTAACCCTTCAACCTTAATCCTTAAGCGTTAGTAATTCACTAAAGCCCAATTACGCCCTCAACGGGCGATTGGCCCATTTTGCGGACAATCCACGCCAATTTTATACTTTAATTGCATGACGGTAAATACTATTCTCAAATAGCTAACATTTCTTTGTGATGTGGAAAATAATTGGAAAGTTGTATTAATGTGGTATTTCCGACGATCGATTTAGAAAAGGACGGGTAACGATTTAGAAAGGGATGAATGATAAATAAATAATATTTTAGTGACGTCATTATAGAACCCTTTCTATGTTAAGTTAAAGTTAGTACCTACTTTCCTAAGCAAACATACTTCCTGTTTTGGAGCTAAAATAAATATTCTGAATCATTTTTACTCACGGCCAATCTGAAATCCATTGTTAGATGTAAGTGCCAAGTAGATAGCCCATTTATCGAGTAAGGATATTAGGCTATAAGTATATCATCACGCTACGACGATGGGAGTAGAGCATCAATCAAAAATATTAATAAAACGGGCAATTGGCGCTATCGAAGTTATGGGAGTGTATTCGTAATGTAGATAGATAACACTTTATTGTATAGATACCAAAAGACAACACAGGTAAAAAATAACACTAAATCTTAAATAAATGCGTAAGTGGCGGTCTTATCGCTAAAAGCGATTTCTTCCAGACAACCGATGGATGGATGGATTTTAGTCTAATACTAGCTGCCACCCCGCGGTTTCACCCGCGTAGTCCCCGTTCCCGTTATCACTTCGGGGTATGAGAAAAAGATAGATAGTAGCCGATTCTCACATAGAATATGCATATAAAATTTCATAAAAATCTGTCAACCCGTTTCGGAGGAGTATGGTAACTAACATTGCGACACGAGAACTTTATAATATATAACTAGCTGTACCCTGCCACGCTTCGCTGCGACTGATGCAAACATTAGATAAAAACAATCCTTGATGCGGATTGTATCAACATCACCAGCTCATATACGTCTCCACCGAGGAGCTCGAGCCTCCCCTAACATCGAGGGGTTTTAGGCCATAGTCCACCACGCGGGCCTAGTGCGGATTGGCGGACTTCACATGCCTTTAATTGTGACATCTCGGGCATGCAGGTTTCCTCACGATGTTTTTCCTTCACCGAAAGCCAGTGGTGTGAATCCGTACGTATTTTTTTATAAACTCAGAGGTATGGGCCAGGGATTTGAACCTGCACCCTCATGCCCGTGAGTCGGTGCGTTCCCAACTGAGCCACCACGGCTATGCGGATTGTATATCGTTCTAAAATTTCAGCTCGATCGGCGCAGGACTTTTTGAATTTTTGAAGCGTACCTACACAAACCAACATAACATTTATATATAATTATATAAGATAGTAAGAAGTCGTTAAGAATGACAGCTATATTCATAAGGGTTGATGGATGCCAAGGCTTAACCTAGTTGTTTGTGAATGATAGACATGAGCTAATGTTTAAGCCCTCTACGCCCTACACAATCAACGACGGCAATTTATAAAGTCCTAAAGATGAATCAAACATCACTGAGACCTCTTTTAATTTACATAAAATAATACTTGTTATAAGAATTTTACTTATACATAAGTAACTTCAGATTAGATAGTAATAAAAAAAGTACCTATATTTTTTGTTCTTATTGACTGTTATTTAAGTTTTGAAAACGTAATGCAAATAAATAAATAAATAAATAAGAAAAGCTTGGACGTTATTCAATTTAAAAAAAAACCTTTTTCGAAAAACTGCTTATAATGCTGCTGCGAGCTCAATAAACAAAGCATTAAAATCCCTACTAATATTATAAATGCGAAAGTAACTCTGTATGTCTATCTGTAATCCTTTCACGCCTAAACTACCGAACCGATGTCTATGAAATTTGGCACAGAGATTTGTTAGAGCTTGTGAAAAGACATAGGCTACGCTTTATCCCGGAAAAGTTTTAGTTCCCCCGGGAAATTGGTGAAACCGCGGGGCGGAATCTAGTCAAAATAAGCTAACATAGCTTACATAACATGAATGCGTATTTTTTATTGATAGTCACCCAATTATCTACATTAAAAGACAAGGATAGCAAACAATAATCACGAACAAAAGACAAGGACAGACGTACAATAATGATCTATCGGCACATATAATGGGAATAAGAGGCATTCATCGAATGAATAGATTCTGAGACTTTGCGATATTTCCATATAAATAGGCGACATTTTCGCTAAGAACGTCGTTTATATTCCATATTCCCGGGGTATGTTACGATTCCCGGGATAGAAGAAGTCACTAGGGGATAGTAGGTATAGATTTCAATCTGTATTTTTAAAAGGTCCTTTAACTAGTTAAGCTTATTCGTTACAAACAAAAATATAAATCTTTCCTGTTTATTTTAATAATGTAGATAAAATGCGAAAAACTCTGTCTTTCTCGCTTTCACACACAGCTGGTACACAGAGTTCTGAGACTAAGAAAGGACATAGGCTACTCTTTATCCCGGGAAAATGGAAAATCTCCCGGGTACGCGGGGAGCCAATATTATAATAAAGAGGAAGCATTTGATCCGAACCTCTGAAAGTATGATTGGAATTGTAAAAAATATTTTAGGTACTATTATAGCTTATTAAACAAGGAAGGCTATACCCTACTAGTTCGTCCTAAGCTTGTGAGAATGTATATGTATGGATGTATAGATATATATTTGTTACTCTTTTCCGCTAAAGCGGCTGAAGGGGTCACGATGAAATTTGGCACAGAGACTAACACAAAAGCTACTATCTCGAGAAAATTGAAGATCCCCGGGGAACGTAGGTAAAACCGCGGGGGCTCACTAGCTTAAAGATATTCCACAAACGGAGGAGATGTGACGCAGACGAAGTCGCGCGGGCCAGCTCGTCACTAAGAAAAGTAACTGGGCACAAACTTAACTGGACTGAGAAATCTCGAAATGTTTATAAGTTTCATTTAAATATTATGAAAAATCTTGCCATTTTTCAGCAAACCAAGTGTATTCGAACCTACGACCTTCACTGTGGCCCTCAAACACTATCATGAACTAATCTACCACCATCGCTTCAACAATACATCGTGCTAATGTAAAATAGACTCTATACGGTGGAAATAAGATTCCTCATTGTCGAAAATTACCCCGAATTAATTAAAGCGAGACAGACGGTAATAAAAAGGAGAAAGAACGATATAAAAACCTTAATATGTGCCTTAAAATAAAAGCGCAAATTAAAAGAAAAGGTACCGAGAAGACAGTTACAGAGACTTTATTTAAAGTATTTTTTTCGGAAAAAACTAGATACCTAACTATAGTACCTATTGATCATTAACTTAAAGGATTTAATTTAACTTACTGAGTCAGTTTATAATTAACATAAAATATAAGTAGGTATATTTAATTCTTTTCGTATTTTTTCGGGTAGACATTTAAAAATAGCGTTTAAAAAAAGAAAATCAACGTATTTTACGAGTATTTTCCTAAATGAAGATTTCAATTTTTTTCTAATTAAATGAAATAAAAAAAAGAACTGTCATAAAAGAGGTTGCAACAAAAATAAAACATAAGTACGTAACGTACAAAAAGGGCGATAAACACAAAAAAAAACCTTGATAGTCATGCAAAAATAATTACGTTTTATCAACATAAAAGTGAGTCAAGTACCGTATAACGTAACGCATCCAAGTATCTATAACTAAGTATGTACCGAGTTACATAAACCAAAGCACAAGGTAACCATAAACCATTTATTATTTTTATAACAGTCATAGACACTTCCATACCCTTCACGCTGAAATCCAATTAAAAACAAAAGGCGCAAATGCGATTTCAAATAGCTATAAATAAATGAGAATAAGCGAATAAAAAAAACTTACGTTAACTATTTCCTTCGTCTAAAAACTTTTTAGACGGCACACGCACACCGACATACCGTTCTGGCATATAACGCGTTCAGAATTTGGAATGCACAATTTTTTGTGAATATTTACAATTTTATTTACAGGTTTGTGTAATATCCGTCGTCGCACTGGAGCAGTGAAGAAACGTCAGGCTTGTCGCATATTTTGCCGCGCATGCGCTATGCAAAATGGCGACGGGTCGATAGTTGGCGTGATAAGGTATCGCGAAGGCTGCGCCCCCATACCGGGTGATATTGTGGAAACGGGGTAATGTTTAACAACGAGGTCACCATTTTGTATTAGCCCGCGTTTCCGCGCTCCGGTGATGCCCACTACTTTGTAGTGTTGCCATTGCAAAAAATGTTTATGACGTTTTTATTGTATTGATATAATGTAGACGAATTTAAATATACAGTCCCACCAACTTATCTGTGAAATGGCGAAAATTGGAACTACAGCTGTCATGTCGAAATGTCATTCGATTGTCAGTGTATACTACATTCGGGTTCTCTGGTTGTTTTGTCGTGATATTGGTGAATTTATTGAATTAAATATGCCGAAAGCTATTAAAAGTGATAGTCGAAACATTATTCTAAAGGTTAAAACCGTTAAAACTTCGGGTGGTGTCTCCGATTGTTCCATTTAATCAAACAAACAGACGAAGTTCAACATTTTCGACAGTGGCAGGTTAGTGTTGTCAACATTCTTGTTATGAATTACCCGATACTTAACTAATTATTTAAGTCCACGAAATATTCGTTTCCATTCTTCATGCTGCAGATTAGCGTAACGGTAACGTACATCTAATAGGTAACCTACTAAGTGAGCGAGCAAACTGACCTGCCAGATTTCAAATTTCTTCTAATATTTATTTTATTGTCTTATATTTCAGGTATGAGTCAAGGACAAATTTCAAAAATAGTTAAGTAAGGGCACGCAGCAGATGAAACTGGTACAAAAATTCACTGTAAACCTGGTATTCAATAAATCATTGTTATGCAATTTGTTTTTTTTATTACATTACGCTACCACTAGGTACCACTGATAATTATAATTTAGTCAAATCTGGTGTTAGGTACGGTACGATCATACATAACTAATTGCTAGACAACCAGGCACCTCTTGCAAGGGAGGTACCTACTTAACCTCGGATTAAATGAAAGTTATATAAATAAATAAATAAATATCCTGGGACATTTTTTCACACACGGCCAATCTGATTCCAAAGTAAGCTTCAAAGTGAGCTTGTGTTATGGTAACCAGATAGCTGATATACTACATATAATACTTTTAAATCCCCCCGTGGAACATTTTATCTGCGAAATTTCCACTTCCTTGGATTACTTTTTAGATAAAGCCATTGTTTATTGCAGAGAGACTAAACTGTTAGTTTACCTACGTAACTAAATTATCAAATTATTTTTATATAGTTATCATTGTTATCTTGCTCAATTTTGGGCACCTTATATTAGTTAGCAACACTGAATCGACGGTGCTGTCCTCTTTCATTTCACAGATAAGTTGGTAGGACTATAACATGGTTTTATCATGCCATTTACTTATTTAGGGTAGACTGACATCAAATTTACAATGCCAAAATCCACTTTGAAGTACTTCAGTATTTTTTTTTTTATTAAGACGACAATGTAGACTATTTTTAATAAGATACACGCTCATATTACGCCATATTGATTTAATTTAGTAACAAAAGTCACCTTACCATTCTCAGTATTTTTTCTAAGGTCCCAATAAAATTTTATTTCATAACATTTAACTAATTTATATTTTACCACGCCACATATAGGCCAGGCTCTATTTTTTCAAGGCTTAATAAAACACACTTTATCATCATAGTTTTTTTTTAATTTTATTTTTTTAATCGTCATCAACGTCCGCGTTTAAGTACCGCACCTCCTGGTCTCGTGCGACGGTCCCACGTAACCGCGCGAAGGCCTCCCTCGCGCGGGACCCCCGCAGCCACACCGCGAGATATACTGCGCAAGCAAATACACACAGGCTTACAATTGTTATTGCTGCTGTTTTTGCTCCGCTGTGGCCATCTGAAATAAAAAAAAACAACCATATAATAAAATAATTTTATGTTATTTTATATTAAACGAACTACCTAGTGGTAGGTTTCACCCGCGTACAATTTTCCCGGGATAAAAAGTAGCCTATGTCCTTTCTCAGGCTCTAGACTAAATGTGTACCAAGTTTCTTTAAAATCGGTTTAGTAATTTTAGCATGAAAGCGAGACAGACAGAGTTACTTTCCCATTTTACAATAGTATCGAAACCAGATACATAAATATATTCTACTCATACTAATTATAAATGCGAAAGTTTGTGAGAATGGATGTATGTTTGTTACTCTTTCACGCCACAACGGCTGAGGGGATGATGAACACAGAGCACACATTGGCACAAATTTAGAATATGTTAGAATAACATATAGGCTACTTTTTATTCCTGGAAAAATGAAGATCCCAGGGAACGGAGCCACTAGTTAACCCTTTTATGGATATTTACACCCAGACAGAACATACACATGTTTGTCCTGGGCAGGATTGAGTCCCTATTTTTATAGTAGGAAAGCATAAAATACGTACTTTCAACTTTAACATCAGGTCTCAAAAGCTTCGCCGTCTCAATTTCCTCCTGCAACTTTTTTTTACTAACAATCTCATTATGGACACTTAAGTTTTTAGTCGTTTTTGTTACTGAACTTAAAGTTGTTGGAGCTTTCGTAAGCGTAGCTTTAGTAGTAGCAGCTTTCGTAACTGAAGCTTTGGTGACAGCTTTTCTTGTTGTACTTGTAGTAGGTTTGGGAGTTGTAGAAGTTATAGTTGTGGAAGGAGTTGTGGAAGGAGTTGTAGAAGGAGTTGTAGATGTAGATACAGTGGTAGTAGAAGTGGTAGTTTCTGGCGTGGTAGAAATTGTGGTAGAACGTGTTGTTACGGCAACCAGCTTTTGTGTTTGTGGTTGGAGTATTGATACGGCCGTTGTAACATCGTCGTCAGCTTGTTTGGAATCTGTAAAATATAAATAAGAATGTACAATATTAGTCCAATTATGAGAGTTGGAAAAATTGCGTTAGAGTCTGACTATTCATAAATGTGTGTAAAGGCCTATTTGAATATAAATCGTTTTCATTGTCAGAGCTTTAGTCAGATTATCTATACATCTATTATTAAGAATTATTATAAAGCTGAATAGTTTGTTTGTTTGTTGATATCTGGAACTACTGGTTCGAATTGAAAACTTATTTTAGTGTTAGATAAAGGGGTAGGTTTATAGTGTTGGTATATAGATTATAGTGCAACGACAATAAAAAGCATCAAAGAAAAATGTTGCGATAACGGGTCTTGAGATTTTCAAACAAACAAACAATATTTTTGAATTTTAATATACCTATATACCTACTTCTTGTGTATGTCACTGAACTCCTCCTAAACGGCTGGACGGATGTTTATGATTTTTTTTTGTGTGTTAATTGTGTAATTCAAGGGAATTTGTGAATGGTTTAGATTCACAATTGAACCCGACGATTACCCTGACGACGACGACGACGACGTAATAATAATAATATAAAAATATTTTTTTTAATGCGAAAATAATTTCGTGGTGACTGTTAGATAATGTATATAGAATGGATAGATAGACAGATAGATATACTAACTGGAATTAAACATGCACAGTTCCATGTAGTCGGTGCAGCAGTCTTCCTCCATGAAGCAGTGCTCGGTGCATCCACACCCGCCTCGCTGCGCGGTCCCCAGCCCGCACCTTCCACTGCAGGATTCCGCTGTGTGAAATAACTTAAGTCAGTCTTATAATATTTACTTGTATTGCTTAAAACTAAATGTTTTCATCATCATCTTCATCAGCTCATATACGTCTCCACGCTCGGAGCTCAAGCCTCCCCCAACATCGAGGGGATGTAGACCAAAGTCCACCACGCGGGCCTAGTGCAGCGGCGGACTACACATGCCTTTGATTGTTATATCCCGGGCATGCAGGTTTCCTCACGATGTTTTCCTTCACTGAAAGCCAGTGGTGTGAATCCGTACGAAAGTTTTTTATAAATTCAGAGGTACGGGTTAAGGTTAAAATAATGATATAAGCCTATTTGTGAGTCACACTTTTAAATTATTTTTAGGCAAATAAATAATTGCCATAATCATTTAAATTTGCCAAGACGTAAGTAAATAGTAGTTTAGTATAGAATTTAAATTCATAAAATTATTGGGTGGTTTTTTAATTAGCTGTCATAATATTCTAATAAAAAATGTGTTAATTTTACCTATAAATGGTGCTGGTGTGGGAGCAATACTCCTTGCTAGAGTGCAGTTTTCCCCTTGAAGGATGGCAACATCGTCAATAGCAATGTCACTTGTGAAACTTTCCCCTCTGATGCCTTCGATCACAATCTGTTGAGAAGTAAGTCTGGTAGTAAGTTCTATTCCCACTAAGGACAAACATGTCTGTTTGTTCTGTATCTAGAATCTATCTTTTTTTTTTTTAAAAAGGATGGCAAACAGGCATACGGTCCCACCTGATGGAAAGTGGTTACCGTAGCCTATGGACGCTTGCAACACCAGAGGCGTCACTCACGCGTTGCCGACCCTATAAAAAAGGGAGCAACTGTATAGGCAGTGAAAGGGACAAAGCGCAATGCACTTCTCGTCGAAGGGCCAGACAGGCATCACTCCTGCACACCCCTACGACGCTACTCCACCCCTGGTCCCCCCACTGCCGCTACAGGGTCTCCTCATGGAGCTCTGGCTACCTTACTCACCGCAGGAACACAACACTACATGTAGTGTTATTTGGCTGCGGTCTTCTGTAAGGTGGAGGTACTACCTTAGTCGGGCTGCTCCAATTTCGAACGGACGAATCCGTTGCGCCCTACCTCCTTCAAAAATCTATCTAATCTCTATCTACACTAATATTATGAAGAGGAAAGATGTTTTTTTTTTATTTTGCATAGGCCCCGAATAAACAGGTTCAAAGAAAATAGATCTTGCGTTTGATAGCCCATTTATCTAGGAACGCTAACTATCATCACGCTGCGACCAATAGGCGCGGAGCACCAATAAATAATGTTTTAAAATCTTTTTATTTTCTTTTTGAGAGCTTACGTAAAGAAAATCGCGGATTAAAGTCGCGGGCAACTTCGTTAGCGTCACTTGTTCATTTTTACAACAATTTTGATTG
Organism: Thyatira batis; assembly: GCA_905147785.2. NCBI lineage: Eukaryota > Metazoa > Arthropoda > Insecta > Lepidoptera > Drepanidae > Thyatira > Thyatira batis. The sequence continues at coordinate 1,409,464 of LR990510.1, read as the reverse complement.
TTACTCCGCTCCTATTCGTCGTAGCTTTATGATATATGCCTATAGCCTTTCTCGATAAATGGGCTATCTAACCCTGAAATAATTTTTCAAATTGGACCAGTATTTCCTAAGCAAACAAACGAATTCTTCGGCTTTATCTTAATCTTAATATATATAAATCTCGTGTCACAATGTTTGTCCTCAATGGACTCATAAACCACTTAACCAATTATAATAAAATTCGCACACCATGTGCAGTTCGATCCAACTTGAGAGATAGGATAGCTTACATACCTATACTTGGACCCGGTAGGTGGCGCTGGTGGGCAGAACGAAGCCTGCCTGGTCCACTAGTATTAGTATAGATTTTACCTGAAAATCTTCTGTGATATTTCTCAGCGGCGAAACGGCTCCATACCACATGTTGCCCTGGTTACCCCATTGTTCGAATAATATATACTTCTGTTTTTCACTGTCGGTTAAATTTAACATTGTATATAACGGTAATGAGTCCGGTTTTTGGTAAACCCTCAAACCTCCAATGTATCTGAAAATTGGTAAAACTTATTTAGTAACTCCTACTAATATTATAAACGTGAAAGTGGATGTTTGTCCCTTTCACGCAAAAGCTCGGAATTGAATGAAATTTGGAACATAGATGGCTAAGAATCTGGATTAACACATAGGTTACTATTTATCCCGGGAAAATTGAAGATCCCCCGAGAACCCGAGAAACTGCGACGAACCATTTTTCCTAGTAAATCAAAAATTTGAAACCTACTGTTTAATTTTAAATTAAGTTTAAATCTTAAACTTTAAACATTTCAAAAATAAATAAGTTTGAGTTGATCGTCCAACGAAATTGGGGTAATTTTGTATCATTTAATTACCTTTATAGGTATATTCTTACCTTCCCCACATGTGGTAGTAGAATGAAAAACATCCGTTCGATGTGAGATTTTTGTCGTAAACCGGTGACAGTAGGCGAGCAGTGTTGTTCTCCATGCGAGATGTACTCTCTATATACATGTAGGACCCTAAAATGTGAGGTCAGATTATGGGTAGGAACTACATTTTATTAATTATAGTTTCAAAGCATAAAGATTTGGGGATATTGGAGTTATCTGCATTTTATGTTTTTACCTATATTTGTCAATATCTATACCTACTAATATTATCTGGAGAAAAGATTTGTTCGTTATATATTATAGGTACCTGGACTCTTAGATTATAAATTCTAATCTAAGCCTGGACTTGAATAATTCTTTCATCAATGGAAAGCTACATTATAAGGGAGTAACATTGTCTATATTTTATCCCCGTATTCCTACCGGAACGAGAACTACACGGGGAAAACCGCGCGGCGGAAGCTAGTGTTATATGAATATATATTGGTACCTGTCTGTCCCGGCCCTAAAGTATGATCATAGGAAGGGCCAGTAAATAAGAAGGAACTTGGAGTTTTTTCGTTCAGCCTGAACCAATCGAAATCGTGGAGTTCATCCTGCGTCCATCCGCAAATTTGAGGGCTCTCAAAATCACAGCTTAGTTGAGCCCCTCCTGATGTACCTAGGATCAAAGAAATCATTCATAAATAAACGCGATTTAAATTGATCTAGGTACTTAGGACATTATTTTCTCATACTGTTAGCATAGTCATTGGTAGATTGATATATGGGAGGGAATGGAATTTCAGACTAATAAAGAAGGGAGATAATAGTAGAGTCGCTAACCAATTGGAAATGTAATAATAAAATAAGTTATGTAAACCATATTTTGTCATCGCTCAGTAAGTTTAAATAAAAAAAACTGTTTGCATTTGAATTTTAAACGCTGTCACATTTGAGAGTTGCCATAAAACAAACATTACCCGGAAACAGGGGAAAATGTGACCAAAACTATTTTATTATTTTTAAATAATGATTGCTTATTTACTTACTCACGCATGTAGGTACAGTTGCATTCCACTGACTTCCATCACAGTACAGCACTGTCGAACCAATAAGTTTGTGACCGGGGAGGCAGAAGAACACCACCCACGCGTGATTGTGGGAGTCTAGATGCACTGAATTACTAACAACTGGTAATGTTGGACATCCTGGCCCTAAGGAATAAAAATTATGTTTATCATTTTTGTAAATATTATTTTATGTTACATAGGCTTTTATTAAATACATGTTTTTAACATTACAAATCACAGAACTAGGCGTGACGAGTATACTTTGTGTATTAAGAAGCAGAAAACATGCTTTTGCATTTCTACACGACCATTTAATCTGCAATCGACCATTATTGAAAGAAAATGTGACACAGTTAGATTTAATTCAAATTAAAGTACTTTAGTTACAGTTATCTAGTTAGATTTATGGTGATCTATGGTACAAATCGTCTAAGTTACTTTTCTTAGTTTTTTTAATACAGCAGAGCTCCTCAGGCCTAGTCATATTGTTCTTACAGTACTTTTAGATATAAACAGCAGTGGCAAATATCTATATAAAATTACTGTCTACAATACCCTTTATTGGCATTTTGGTGATAATATGACACATTTTGATGCTATATATATTTACTTACTGATACAAACAGGCAAAGGTTCATCCCATCTTCCATTCTTGCAAACTGTATACCTATTGCCCATCAGCATAAATGGATAGTTACATGAGAACCTGGCTAGTTTGGATTTTTGTCTCACACGCACACTGCCATGAGCCAGCCGGGGTGTAGGGCAGTTTGAAGAATAGCGTAATGAAAAATCTGTAAATAATTATAATCACGATTAGAATAGATATAATTTGATGATATGAAATTATTTACGGGTAGTTAATATCTTTTATGTAGTGGATCTTGCTTTGGTGTCATATATAATTTTGGTAATTTCTCATGCATATAGGATATCCACCTAGCTACCCTCCCGTGGTGTGACCTGTTTTCCTGGGGGATAGAAACAGAAACAGAAGTCGTACATTGTAGTTATCTCGAAAGTCACATGTTGAAGTAATAACTATTTTGGTATCTGTGGTTTTGGTTTCGTGATTTGAATGCCCCCTACGGTCCTTGCATTTTGTTGAATGTAGGTATATAACAACGGAAGCTCGATGCGTGGACACGCCACCAAGAGCGTGCGTCCGGTTGATAAACTTTATTTATTATTATCGTATTTTTTAAGCGCAGATAATAAATTTATTTACAGTTACACCCGTTCTTTAGTTTCATTATTTGGCAGTGTTTAAATTAGATATAATTCATAGATATGACATTAGAAATATGTATCTTAAAATGAAAGACGTGATAATAGTTATTAAGAGTCCTATACATCATGACATTATTTTATACAGACATACGATAGACATGTAGTTGGTTAGTATTGTAAAAATTAGCAAGGCAAAATTATGAAATATTATAATTTTAACATCTCATATAATAATCATCATCTAATCGCTAATCTCATAGTTTCTAATGTGATGTATACGCATTGCACCCGTGGGAAGCTAGGGCGGGTCGCTTGTATAAGATAATCTAAAGTAGTTGCAAATCTAGACACAAGCACAACCAAATAAATCTTAGCTGCTTATTAGCGTTAGCAGTCAGTTTAAATGTGTATAGTAAAAATATTAATTCGATACTAAAGAATATTTTTAAAAATAATAATAAATTTCTTTAAAAAAATGTATCAAGCTATGTCTTATCTTTAATCTAAAATCAAATTTTAAATAGTTTATTGTATTAAATATTTATAAAAACGTCATCTTACCAGCATTGATGAAATCCAAAACTAATAACAAAAGCAAATATTTGACAAACATTTTAGGCACTTGTTTAAACTCTTACTAATTATACTAGATTTTTTAAAGTGATTAAAATAAGTTTCATGTTACTTTAACATTTGGGACTAGACTGGTCACTGGGAAGTGAACAAAATAAAATGATGTTATATGTATGTACGTTGTTGAGATACGTACAAAGAATAAGTCTCAGTGAAGATAGGACACAGCTTTTAACGAAATTTATCAGCAGTCTATTTACCTATTAGTTGTTTTCAAAATCGTAAGCCATTACCATATTGCTTGGTTAACTTGTGGGTCAATTAAAGCGTATTAAAATAGTTCCGTTTGGAAATCATAAATATTTATTTTGCTACATCAAAAAAAAAACATAAAAGCTAATTTTTATTCATCAAAGGAGAATATATTTTTAGCTCTATATCAAGGCTTATATGAAGTAAAATAAAAGATACAATCATGTTTATTTATTCAACGCTATTTTAAAGCTATTTTCTCTTTTTTTTTAGTTCCGGGGGATCTTTAATTTTCCCGGGATAAAAAGTAGCCAATGTGTTTATCCAGGGTGCCAGTTAACTCCATACCAAATTTTATTAAAACCTAAGCCGTTTACACGTGAAGAAGTAACAAAAATACACACTCACAAACTTTCGCCTTTCTAATTTATATTAGTGGGATTGACTCGTCAGTCTGTACATAAATTTACTCATTGCCAAACTATACGGGATGTATGACATGACATGAGAACGGCTATCAAAGGAAACGACAGTGGACTTTTTACTGATATTCCAGTGAATACTATCAACCTATGGTATTCGGAAAAAACACAGATTAGTGATAGATATGCTAATTATATCTTATCTAACAAAACTACCCTAAAGTTTGGATAATGAATCATTGGGATATTGCATGAAGCGTAGCTTATACTGTTTGCTACTGATACATTTTTAAAATAAGTAATGGTACCTATGACTTAACTCTAATACTACTACACCTCCCTAAAACATATATGACGATGAAGGCGTTGTTCTTGCCGGTTTCGGCTATAGGGACGTATTTGACTTCGGTTGTATTTATTAGCCTAAGTACGTGAATATTATTTACTGGTAAGCTATAATAAACAATATAATCAATACCGATATTAAAAATGCTATAGAAAGTAACTATGTCTGTCTGTTAAGCTTAAGGCTTAAGTCCCTGAACCTACAGACACTTGGTACAGAAATAGGCTACTGTACTGTGTACGGTAAAGGACATAGGCTACTATTGTGCATACATCAGTGCCACAACAATACTAATTAATAACCTCGTTTAGTGACTAAAGTTCAGTGGAATTGACTCCGAATGACGGCTTAGATTTCATTTGCCGCTCAACTAAACAAACCAATTGCATTATAAAAAAATAATAATGATTCAATTAGATAGGTACTTAGATACTACATAGATTAGGGGAGGGCCTGGTAATTTGTAATACAGGCTAGTCCTAGTACAGACACCAGTCACTCACAAAGGAAATCAAACCTCAAAACTGTATGATTTATGTTCCAACTAGTTATTAAGTTATATTACCTTAGTGATTGAAGAAATAAATATATTTAAAAAAACCTAATTGTTACTTTGTATGAGCCATCTGTTGACTATAGGTATGCATGCACGTAATGTTTATATTAGATACTAATACTAATTTATGACCTCGTTTCCTATACTCCTGTTTCTCTTTTTATTCTGTAAAACAGAAACGAAACGTTCAATGACAAAAATACAAATTACTTAAGTAAAAATATATTAAAATTGTTAGATAAGACATATCCTACTCTCTAAGATCGATATTTTATAATTCAATGAATAGCGAACTCGTACGATAAAGATTTACTTATAATTATTTATATGGGAAAATTTTAACTAAACATGGCAACATAAACTGTGTCGCTGTCAAACATTGTCAAGAGAGGTCTAGTTTTTTAGTTTACGTGTTATGTCAATTATAGCATGATTGTATGTGATCTCTCTGTCACACTTTAAGCAACTTTATCGAGAGTAAAGAGTTGTGAAGATATATATGCACGTGTGTTTTGAGATGCTAAAGTTCGCCGATCGATGGAACGCGTACATAATTCAAAATATCAAACAAATTCTTAGAATACAAACAAACAAAACAACAAAAATCTTATGTTTGTTGTATGAAAAACTACAAATTACTCTACAATATCGCTATGAACGACATTTGTAGACTTTGTCTTTCGATAGCAGGCGGGACAATGCATAAATTGTATCAAGACAGTGAAATATATAGAAAAATAACGTCATGTTTCGTGTTTAAGGTTTGTCTTTACTTATTTGGGTGTAGAAACTTATTTATTTAATTTAAACTAACTAACTGTGATCCGGTGAAACTGAATAGGGGTGCTATTAAACTTATTCACTGTGTATTGGCTACTCATAGTCGAAATTCCTGCCTCGTATTACGAATGTTCTACTGCATAGAAATAGTTATATTTTTATTATTTTTGGATGTCTTTTACACATAAAGGTGCTCTTTTTTGTTTCTACCCTTAAATAACTATATTAATATCAATAATAAATTACTGCGCTACATGGATATAAAGTCCACAGATATTAATTACTTGTAATAATAATATGACCAATTTATTATTTCAGATCTCGCTAAACAATAATTTACCAAGCCACATATGTGCCTCATGTCTTACAAAAATAAATGAAACCTATGAATTTCATACAAAAGTACTAGAAAACGAAAAGAAACTTCAACAATATTTACACAATGAAAATATTTCTACAGAAACTCTTTACGAAATTATAAATAATGGTATTAAAATCAAAGAAGAACCAAAAAATGAAATTATTGACACAAAATCTTTACAAGAAATAATCAACAATTCTATTACTGATGAAAGAAACTTCAGTTCAGATGAAGAATTAACATTATCATCACTTAAAAAAGAAAAAGACTCTCTTATAGAACAGTTGAAGACAAAGAAAATAAAGAAATTTGAGGATATTAAAGTTGTAGAAGGAAACACTACAGAGGTTTTTACTTGTCTGACATGTTTTATAGTTTTTAAAACACAAAATGAATTAATAAAACATTATTCATCAGAACATTCACAAAAGAAAACTGAAGAAGAATATATTAAAGAAACATTAAATGGTATAATAACATATAAATGTTGCAAGTGCGATAAAGCTTATGAGAAAAAGAAACTGATTGAAAGACATGCGGTAACACATCAGCGTGACAGACCTTTTATTTGTAAATCTTGTGGTAAGCTATATTGTTTATTTAAGACATATTGTATATATTATAAAAAAAAAAAATATCCTGGGACATTTTTCACACACGGCCAATCTGATTCCAAACTAAGCAGAGCTTGTGATATGGTAACCAGATAGCTGATATACTACTTTTAAATACATACTTATATATATATTAACATCCAGACACAGGTCAAACAGACATATTCATGCACACAAATGTTTGTCCTGGGTGGGATTCGAAACCCACAACCCGCAACTTGAATGTCGGGGTCATTAACCACAAAGCCAACCGGGCTGTCAATATTATTATTAGTATCGAGCAAGAAAGGGTAAAAAAAATCATGTTTGTTGTCTGTTAGCCTCCCTTAAATATTTATTTTATTTTTAGTATTTGTTGTTAAGCGTCAATAGAAATACATTATCTGTGAAAATTTCAACTGTCTAGCTATCACCGGTCTTGAAATACAGCCTGGTGACAGACAGACGGACGGACAGCAAAGTCTCAGTAATAGAGCCCCTTTTTCAACCTTTGGGTATGGAACCCTAGAAAGTATCAAATCAGTTTTCCGGTTACCATATCACAAGCTTAGCTTGGAATCAGATTGGAATTGTCTAAGAAATGTCTTAAGATATTTATTTACAAATTAATCTTATATTAACAGGTAGGACATACAAAACAGTGTCTGAAATAGTCCGTCATGGGAGAGTTCACAATGGATTCAAGTTGCTCTGTCCGCAGAACTGCGGTTACAGCACTGTGTACCGAGGAGCCCTTAAAGAACACATCAAGAGGCATAGCAAGAACCCTGATTATAAAGTAAGAAATAAATTAAATACAAAATGGTGCTTATTAATATCTAGTGGCTCCCCATGGTTTCACCCGCGTACCCGGGCGATCTTTTATTTTCCCGGGATAAAAAGTAGACTATGTCCTTTCACTGGCTCTAGACTATCTGTGTACAAATACAAAGTGTTTAAATTTAATTTTTGGTTCAGTAGTTTCAGCGTGAAAGCGGGACAGACGGACAGAGTTACTTTGGCATTTATAATATTAGTAATAGATGTGGGAAGATGCCTTAATTATAGCTAACTAGTGGCGGTTCCGCCGGCATTCCCGGGCGATCTTTTATTTTCCCGGGATCAAAAGTAGCCTATGTGTTATTCCAGAACATATTCTAACTCTGTGCCAAATTTCATCGCGATCCCAAGACTGGTTGAGAGTCAGGGTCGCTAACCACAAACACAAGCAACCTTCCGAACCGAGCATTAGAATTGACGTACTGCCTGTGAAGGCCTATTTGAAATCTTAATATATATAAATCTCGTGTCACAATGTTTGTCCTCAATGTACTCATAAACCACTTAACCGATTATAATAAAATTCGCACACCATGTGCAGTTCGATCCAACTTGAGAGATAGGATAGCTTACATATACTTGGACCCGGTAGGTGGCGCTGGTGGGCAGAACGAAGTCTGCCTGCTCCACTAGTAATAAATATATTTCATTTCATTTCAAAGCCAACCGGGCAGTATAATTACCATAGTTTGTATTTTAGCTTTACATGTTTTATCTCTCTCCAGTATACGTGCGACAAGTGCGGCAAATGCTTCAACGTGAAGACTTGGCACGACCAGCACCAGAATATACACAGTGGTCTGAAACCGTATGTCTGTAATATATGTGGACTGGCGTTTCATATGGACAGGTACAACAAATTAAGTTAATATATTGCATACTAATAACACCCGCGGTTTCCTCCGCGTTCCTAGGGGATCTTCAATTTTCATATACTACTTTTAAATACATACTTATATATTTACACCCAGACATATTCATGCATAGAAATGTTTTTCCTGGGTGTGATTCGAACCCACGACCACGAGCCAACCGGGCTGTCAATGGGACATTTTTCACACACCACACGGCCAATCTGATTCCAAACTAAGCAGAGCTTGTGATTACCATTCAGATAGCTGATATATCTACTACATAATACGCCGGAACGCGGATAAAATAAAAATATTGATCTTTTTTAACTTGTTAATTTGTTTAATGGGTTATATATAAGATTATTTTTTATTATATTTTAGGTATTTAACCTCCCACCGCAGCACAGTACACCCGCAGTCGTCGAGCGTGAAGCGCTACGTGTGTACACAGTGCCAGCTGCCCTGCGACAGTCGGAAAGCTCTGACATTACATATGGAGGTATCTATACTAATATTATAAAGAGGAAAGATTTGTTTGTTTGTTTGTTTGTAATGAATAGGCTCCGAAACTACTGGACCGATTTCAAAAATTCTTTCACTTTTGGAAAGCTACATTATCCCCGAGTAACATAGGCTATATTTTATCCCTGTATTCCCGCGGGAACGGGAACTACGCGGGTAAAACCGCGCGGGGGCAGCTAGTTTATAATAAACTAGTTGACCCGCGCAACTTCGTTAGCGTCACTTGCCCGTTTTTGCAACAGTTTTGATTGATGCTCCGCTCCTATTCATCATAGCGTATGAATGATTTATACATAAAAACCTTCCTTAAGAATCACTCTATCTATAAAAAAAACCGCATCAAAATCTGTTGCGTAGTTTTTAAGATCTAAGCATACATAGGGACAGACAGACGGCAGATAGCGACTTTGTTTTATAGTATGTAGTGCATTTTAATATTAAAAAAATTGCCAATAAATTAATTACCCATTGTTATGATGTTTTTATAAAATCAACATTTTCACTTGTGTACCCGGGAGATCTTACCTTTTCCCGGCATAAAAAGTAGCCTATATCCTTTCTCAGGCTATAGACTAGAAGAGAGGAGATAGTCTAGGTCCTGAGAAAGGGCATAGGCTACTTTTTATTGCAAGAAAATGGTAGAAACCGCTAACTAAGCAGAGCATTTTCTAACTCTTCAGAAGTTATCCTCTATAAGGGCTAATCAAAAAGTTGCTTTCAATATTTGATCTTTAGGTGCACGGAATAAAAGCTAGCTTCCTCTGCGACACTTGCGGCAAAGTCCTGTCCAGTGCTGAACAGTTGAAACATCATAAAAGTGTTCATTTGGGAGTCAAGCCGTACAGTTGCAGGTATAAGCTTGGTATAACATAGCATATAGGCTCCATGAGGAGACGCTGTAGCGGCAGTGAGGGGACCAGGGATGGAGTAGCGTGGTGGGGGTGTGCAGGAGTGATACCTGTTTAGTCTTTCGACGAAAAGTACATTGCGCTTTGTCCCTTTCACTGCCTATACAGTTGCTCCTTTATTTACAGGGTCGGCAACGCGTGAGTGACGCCCCTGGTGTTGCAAGCGTCCATTGACTACGGTAACCGCTTCCCATCAGGTGGAACCGTATGCCTGTTTGTTTGCCACCCTTGTGGTATAAAAAAAAATATAGGCATAAAATTACACATATACTTTTTATCCCGGAAAAAATTAAAATCCCCCGAAAAGGCGATATAAAAATTCCGTATGATGTCATTGTAGTTTTCTTTTGTATTTTAGGTATTTATTTATTTATTGGAAGACCAACAGCTATATACCTAATGCTAAGCCAATGACAATTTATAAGTGTTTTTATTGACTATTAGTTAATATAAGATATTTTAAGATGGAGATTTGTTGTTAGCATAATTTTTATACATTTAGTTACTTATATTATAGCTATTAGCTGTAAATCTTCCTCATCATCATCATCACCAGCTCATATACGTCTCCACGCTCGGAGCTCGAGCCTCCCCTAACATCGAGGGGGCTTAGGCCATAGTCCACCACGCGGGCCTAGTGCGGATTGGCGGACTTCACATGCCTTTAATTGTGACATCTCAGGCATGCAGGTTTCCTCACGATGTTTTCCTTCACCGAAAGCCAGTGGTGTGAATTCGTACGTAAGTTTTTATAAACTCAGAGGTACGGGCCAGGGATTTGAACCGGCACCCTCATGATCGTGAGTCGGTGCGTTCCCAACTGAGCCACCACGGCTGAGCCTTCACTGATATATCTTCCTAATAACCAATATTTTTGTATATTATTTCAGTATATGTACAAAATCATTTACGAAGAAGTTTAACTTGAAGATCCACGCGCGCACGCACTCGGGCGAGCGGGACCACGCGTGCGCCCAGTGCCAGCGCCGGTACACGCAAAGGAGCACCTTATTGCGACATTATAGAAGGTTGCTTTTCCATTGACAAACTGTTTCCATCATCAACAGCTCATATGCTTTTCCCTTATCTGACAAACCGTTTAAAAACCGTGTCGATAATTGCACCTTACTAACGCCCGATGTCAATAATCAATCCTGATCCATTTTTTGCTATCTAAGATTGATATATCAATCCATTTTCTGGGTGAAGCTTTAAAGTCAATCTATCTTCGATCTACGATCGATCGAATCTGTTCGAAAATGATATTTTTTGCTTGCCAATAAGCTATCCGTCCATTTTGACAACTCGTTGGTTTTAAGATGTTAGTTGGAGATAGATTATTAACATCGGGCGTAAGACATTATAGAAGGTTGCTTTTCGATTAACAAATAAACCGTTTAAACCCAACTAATATTTTAAACTAGTAGCTCCCAGAAGTTTCACCCCCGGGAGATCTTCCATTTTCCCGGGATAAAAAAGGAGTCTATGTTCTAAGGCTATCTGTGTAACAAATTTAATTTCAATCGGTTCAGTAGTTTTAGCGTGTTTCCATCATCAACAGCTCATATTATTTTCCGACAGACAAACCGTGTCGATAATTGCTAGCTCAGTTGGCTTTGTGGTTACCCTGGCTTTCAAGACGCCGGTCGTGGGTTCGAATCCCACCCAGAAGTGCCCGGCAAATATCTATATGCATGAATATGTCTGTTTGTTCTGTGTCTGTATGTAAATATCTATATGAGTATGTATTTAAAAGTAGTATATGTAGTGTATCAGCTATCTGGTCACCATAACACAAGCTCTGCTTAGTTTGGAATCAGATTGGCCGTGTGTGAAAATGTTCCAGGATATTTATTATTTAATTATTTGTTTCAGAAGCCACGCCGGGTCGCAGAAATGCTCTAACTGCGACAAGACATTCCCCACGAGTAAACAAATGGTCACCCATCAGAAAACATGCTTATGATTGTCATTTACTTATTTTTTTATGAAATTAAATGATTTATTTGAATACCGAATTTTTTTTAAAACGTTTTTGTTAAAACCTTGTCTATTTTTGTTCAATAGGCTTTAGTAACTAGCATTTTCCCGCAACTTCCCATGCGAGGACTTAACAATATAACCTAGTATATATTGTATTTATCTATATATATTAAACAAAGTCCCCGCCGCCTGTAGCCAAAACTACTGAACTGATTTTCATGCGGTTTTCACCAAATTACGGAGTATTTCATGGGGAAGATTTTTATGTATAACTAGTGGAGCAGGCAGACTTCGTTCTGCCCACCAGCGCCACCTACCGGGTCCAAGTATATGTAAGCTATCCTATCTCTCAAGTTGGATCGAACTGCACATGGTGTGCGAATTTTATTATAATCGGTTAAGTGGTTCAGGAGTCCATTGAGGACAAACATTGTGACACGAGATTTATAATATATTAAGATATATCATATATATATTTGGAGCCGGTAGGTGCCACTGGTGGGCAGAACGAAGTCTGCCGGATCCGTTACAGTAATAATTCTTAGGTCGGTAAGAACAGCGCCATCTACCGGAAAATGACAATACTGTTATCAGTACCGAACCACGTAGTACGAGTAGCAAATGCTACGGGCTCCGCGCAAAAGAGGGCCCCTTCGAGTCCAAATCTGCCTACCTAAGATTAACTTAGCGACACCCCGGTTGGCTTTGTGGTTAGTGACCCTGACTCAAGCCGCGGGTCGTGGGTTCGAATCCCACCCAGGACAAACATTTGTATGCATGAGTATGACTGTTTGTCGTGTGTCTGGATGTTAATATCTATATAAGTAGGTATGTATTTAAAAGTAGTATATCAGCTGTCTGGTTACCATATCACAAGCTCTGCTTAGTGTGGAATCAGATTGGCCGTGTGTGAAAATGTCCCTGGATAATTATTAGTATTATAATTAACTTTTTTTGTATTTCTAGGGTTCCGTAGTCAAATGGCAAAAAACGGAACCCTTATAGATTCGTCATGTCTGTCTGACTGATCGTCCGTATGTCACAGCGACTATTTTCCGAAACTATAAGAGCTATACTGTTGAAACTTGGTAAGTAGATGTATTCTGTAATCTAGGGCCCCTCGATAGTATTTGCTAAGGTCGCTTACTTAATCCGGCACTGTTAGATATCAACACTAATATTGCACAGAGGAAACATTTTTGTGTGCATGTATGTTTGTAATGAATAAGCTTAAAACTATTGGACCGAGTTACCGTGTCACCACCGCCATAAGATGCCGATGCCGCACTCTTGCAAATCAATACTTTGTGCATTCTTGCATTATTTAATGTAATAGTTTTAAGCACCATTTAAATCAGTCTATTGTTAGTTTTTGAATCAATAAGTAATCTGTTACTATTAAATTTATAATTAATAAATATTATTTTTTTATGATAAATCCCGATCGCCCAACGTAACTGGCGCAGTCGGTAGGATCGCGGCACTTTTCTAAAACAAATCAGTATCTTTGTTTTAAAAGTGTACGGTTATTAAATCGTCTCACCGTGATCCATCTCAAAGAACCTTCGGGCGATCAGCTACACCTGCGGGAACTCCGGCGCATTGGAGATCCTGGACTACAGTAGACCCGGCTGGGAGATGCAGAGGCTGTTTTGGTGAGTACTCTCGTTTGACCAAGACTCCTATGCTCTATTTCCCGTCGTATTAACTATTATATTTTGCTTCTAATATAAAGGAACGTGATTGTGTCTGCCTATAAGCTAAAATCGCGATAGGTATCCATAAACGCACGTAGAGAGTCAAATTTCATTCATTGTTTTCGATAATTCGGTTTATTAAAATGTCATTTGAAGGCTGTGACTCATCCTTTAAAATGATCAAGGAAATGATACCGAAGTACGACGGTAATCCGAAACTCCTAAATTTTTATATCAGAGAGGTAGAAAATTTGATGGCGCATTTGGATGCGGCATCTAGAGCACACCCATTTTTGTTGTGCATAATTAAGAGTAAGCTTAGCGGCACCGCAATCGATGCCGTGGCTTATCAAGAGAACCTCTCTTCATGGGAGGCTATCAAAGGTGCACTAGTTAGGCGTCTAGGTGAACCCAGAAATGAAATACAAGTTATGCAGGAGCTTACTCGAACCCGTAAACTCAGGAACGAGGACGCGGAAACGTATGGTAAGCGACTGAGAGAGACGCTCGACGTATTGTACACGGTAGGGAAGCATAGCGACAAGAGATACTATGAAAATATGGTCATTGAACAATTTGTAAATCACCTCGAATTCCAGCTTTCCATTATAGTAAAAATTGCGAAACCAGAAACGCTGGAATCGGCAATCACTTTGGCTAGACAGGAGGAAACTAGGCTTGCCTATAATAGAATTTTGAATTTTAATAACCCTAGCACATCGCAAGCGAAGGCGAAGGGCGAACCGAAGTATAATATAAGTAATCAATCTATTCCATTCCGCAATTTTATGCCGCAAAACCCCCAAGCTAGTTATAACCCTCAACGAAATTTTGTTCCCCAACAAAATAATATCCCAGAGCAGCGACAGCAGTGGCCCCAACCGACACTGCCTTGGAGAAATAAGCCAATCAACCCAAGACCCAACTCCGGGAATTTCAGGGCGAATTCCGGAAACTTCAGAAATTCAGGTAATTTTAGGGGTCAACAGAATATCCCACAGCAGGTGAACCCTCCACAAAAGGTTTCCGACGTCACTATGAGGTCAGTAAACAAGCCTGGAAAGCAGTTCGAAGTTGAGGAGCTCTTTTATTCACCACACGGTAGTAATTTCGATCCAGCACAACATAATCAAGGCGAGTACGAATACGGCCCGCAGTCACCGGAGCAGAATGATGCTGAGCCAGATAACTGCGATCCCGAGGATTGTTTCTACCAGGATTTTCACGAGAACGAGCAGGACAACGATCAAAGTTAGTAAAACTGTATATGCATAGTATAGATCATCTCCCCTATATAGAGTTGCCAGAGTTTAAAGGTAAGTTTTTAATAGATACAGGAGCTACATGTTCGGCTATATCACCCGATGTAATACGCGGTACAGTTTTCGAAAATTGCATTGTTAACGAACCATTCCAAATAACAACCGCCCACGCGGTATCCAGTCACGAACACGTAGTTTACCTCCCGTTGCCCCCCGCGTTTAATAGCGAGATGACCCACAAATTCTTATTATTTGATTTCGATAAAAAATATAGAGGTCTAATCGGAGTAGATCTTCTGAAGAAACTGAATAGTAATATAGATATAAAAAATAAAGTTTTACGCACTATTTCAGCTGATATCCCTATTTGTTTCGATTATCCCGTCAAAATAAGTGTAGATCCACTTTGCGAAAAATTGATAACTATTAAAACTCATTATACTGACGGACATTACAGTCACGACAACTTTACGTGGTCAAACGGTTTAAAATCCCCAGCGGCTATAGTTAACGTAGAAAATGGTCAATTTAGAACATCCGTTATTAATTATAGTAAAGAAAAAAAAATTATATTAAATAAATCACCTATTAAATTAGAGCCATATTTAGAAGTAGTAGATACCAACAGAAATTACCACTTAAACACGACACAGGTACAGACAGACATAGACACTGAACTTCGTAATAATTTAAAGAAAATAAAAACAGACCATCTTAATGAAGAAGAAAAACGTGAAATTACTAGATTATGCTATCTATATAGAGAATTATTCTATTCTGAAAATATCCCGTTGACTTTTACACATACCGTAAAACACGAACTTAGATTAAAAGATGATACGCCAATTTTTGTTAGAAGTTATAGACAAGCCCCACACCAGCGTAAAGAAATTAGAGATCAAGTAGATAAGCTATTAAAACAAGGAATTATTAGAGAGAGCATATCTCCTTGGTCATGCCCCGTACATATCGTACCGAAAAAACCTGACGCGTCAGGAAAGGTCAAATGGCGATTAGTTATTGATTATCGACGGCTAAACGATCGAATAGTCGAAGATAAATACCCCTTGCCAAACATCCATGACATATTAGATAGACTAGGGCGCGCGCAGTATTTTACCACAATCGATCTCGCTAGTGGCTACCATCAGCTAGAGATGCATCCCAACGATATCGAGAAAACGGCATTCTCTACGGAGAGAGGCCATTACGAATTTTTACGCATGCCATTTGGACTTAAAAACGCACCTAGCACTTTTCAACGACTTATGGATCATATTCTCAGAGGCTTAGATAACGTATATAAGTATTTAGATGACGTCATCATAATATCGACGTCACTACAAGAGCACTTAGAAAAGTTAAAACAAGTATTTGAGCGTTTTAAAATCCACAATCTTAAAATACAGTTAGATAAATCTCAATTTTTACAAAAACACGTAACTTTCTTAGGACATGAACTGACTGACCAAGGACTTAAGCCTAATAAGGACAAAATAAAAGCCGTACTTAATTTCCCACTTCCCCAAAATCAAAAAGAAATCAAATCATTTTTAGGACTTGTTGGTTATTATCGCAAGTTTATTAAAGACTTTGCCAAATTAACTAAACCAATGACGTTATGTCTAAAGAAACATGGTAAAGTAATTCATTCGACAGAATTTTTAGACGCGTTTGATAAATGTAAGCAAATTTTAACTAATGCCCCTATCTTACAATACCCGAATTTTGATGAGCCATTTATCTTAACCACAGATGCATCTGATGTTGCCCTTGGTGCGGTTTTATCCCAAGGCAATGTTGGCTCTGACAAACCAGTAGCGTACGCTTCTCGGACGCTATCTGACACTGAATCTAAATATTCAACAATAGAAAAGGAATTGTTAGCTATTATATGGTCAATTAAATATTTCCGTCCCTATCTATACGGTCGTAAGTTCACTATCTATACTGACCATAGGCCCTTAACGTGGTTAATGTCACTCAAAGATCCCAATTCAAAACTCACACGTTGGCGATTAAAATTAGCAGAGTATGATTATACAGTAGTTTATAAAAAAGGCCGTCAAAATACTAACGCAGATGCCCTATCCAGAGCAAAAATATTTCACCATAGCTTAGATTCATTGGCAGTAAATCTTGACGATAATGAGGATGACGAAATAATAAATAGAATATTCGAAAATGCTCGTAGAGAAGTTGAAACCGCACGCGAAGTTGAGATGGAAGTCGATGTAGAAGCTAATAGACCAGAGGCTCGTAGTATTGATAATAACGACTTATTAGTTGATGAGAATATCCCCGAATCTCAAATAGCTGCAGAATCCGATAGTATAAGTACAGTGACAGTAGATCCAGATCAATTAATATCCACTAATCATACTCAACCCGATAACGAAAATAACGGAATTCCTATCTTAACGGACGCAATCGACAGACAACTCAAACAATTGCATATAAGATCAACACCCGGTTCAGTATACAGAGTAGATGATCGATCAACGAATGCTAAGACAGTAATTAAAGATGTTTTTATCCCAGTAAATAACACAGAACAGGAAATTATAAGATTTTTAAAAGAGCATACTATAGCAGATCGCGTTTTTCATTGTTTCTTTCATTCAGAAGAACTTTACATAGCTTTCTCTAGAGTATATACAACCATATTTAATGATAGAGGCCCTAAACTAGTTAGATGTACTTCACGCGTAACGTTAGTAGAAAATAAATCAGAACAACAAGAATTAATTAAAAAGTACCATGAAGGTAAAACGGTCCACCGTGGCATCCAAGAAACCCATAAGCAACTTCATAGGAATTACTATTGGCCCAACATGCTCTTAACTGTCCAAAGATTTATTAACCAATGTGACACATGTCTCAAGGCAAAGTACGAACGTAACCCTTTGAAACCACCACTTGCTCTAACCGATACACCTACTAAACCAATGCAACACTTGTTCATGGATTTATATTCAACAGGTGGAGCAACATTCTTGACCATCATAGACAATTTTTCGAAATACGCTCAAGCAGTCCCACTTAATGCATCTAGTAGTGTTCATGTTACCGAAGCTCTATTACAAGTGTTTTCAGTCCTAGGACTCCCACTAAAAATTACAACTGACTCGGATAGCAAATTCGATAACGAGGTTATACAGGAAATATGCGCTTTACATAACATTAATATTCATTTTACCACACCTTATAATCCAAATTCCAATTCCCCAGTTGAACGTCTACATTCTACCCTGGCAGAAATAGTTAGAATACAGAGAATGACTAACAAAGACGATCCAATTCAATCTATCATGAAATATTCCATCATTGCATATAACAACGCTATCCATTCCACAACAGGGTATACCCCGCATGAGCTGTTGTTTGGTCATACAGCATCTAGAAACCCATTGGAATTATACTATCCCAGGGAATTTTACCAGGACTACGTTATTAAACATCGCTTGAACGCCGAGGCAGTGCAGGAGTGTGTAGCAGCGTACATGTCTAAAAATAAAGAACAAATAATTGCAAAACGTAATCGAGATGCTGACGAGATGACATTCAAGGTAGGTGAAACCGTATTCAAACAGGTTGCAAAAACGGCGCGCAACGATAAAACGAAACCCGTTTTCAAAGGTCCGTATAAGATCATTCACCTACACCCGAACAACGTTGCTGAAATCATAGGTAACCACCCGAACGCCAAGTCGATAAGGGTTCACTATAAACTGTTACGAAGACCACACCTTGTTCCAGGACCCTCATCGCAGGAGCCGTCGTGCTCTACGCCACAGCAACCATTACCATAGATCCAGTAAACAACGAGAACGGAATCCTACTGCTGAAGCAAGGTGAAGTCCTTAAACAAGTCGATTCCCATCGCCTAGCTTGCGTTTACAATATTACCTATATCAATTTATGTTGTGTTAAATTAACAGCATTATATGCAAGCACTAGGAACGCTGAAACAAATACTGCATCAGACGAGCTACATAGGTCTTATAAAGAACAGATAGAACATAACATTAATTTGATAAACAAGAAAATAACGTTTATAACACCACGAATTAGAGTTAGACGCGGCCTTATCAACGGATTAGGTACGGTAGTTAAGGCTATAACTGGAAATCTAGACCATAACGACGCAGTTAGGTTCGAACAGGAAATTGCTAATACATATAATAATATTAATAAAATTCAAAATTCACAAAGAAAAACACTATCGTTAGCGGAAACAACTATTAGTGAATTTAGCAATCAATTTAATAAGATAAACGAAAACCAAAAGCATTTAGCTAGGACACTTCAAAATCTAACACGTAGTTCTAATTTAGTAGTTAATCATTTACATTTCTTAGATATATATATTCAAATAGATTTTAGTCTTCAAATAATTTTAGATAGACTCACCTTATTGGAGGATGCAATGACTTTTTCTCAGTTAGGAGTCATGCACCCTAGTATAATTAGTCCCCAGAATTTAGTATTAGAAATCATAAATTTAAGAAAATTAAATTCATTTACCCCCGTAGCAGAGGTCAGCTTAGGTAACATACATACAATTGAGAGATCTATCGAGGTTAAGGCTTATAGTACAGAACACACTCTTACCTTTATTTTAGATATTCCATCCATAGATCCCAGAATATATGATTTAATCCACCTTTACTCCATTCCCGATAATAATAACATTACCATTATTCCTAAATCCAAATACCTTGTTCTTGGCAACGATGAGTACACATACCTAGAAGAGGACTGCCGGTATATAACTGACGACCTCCAGCTGTGCAAGATGCTGGATACTAGGAAGATTGAAGACTCCAACGACTGTATCATCTCGCTGATCAAGCACGAGACGGCCAACTGTACTCACGCAAGGATGAACTTAAAGAACAGCAAAATCCAGAAGATTCATGAAAATAACTGGCTTCTTATATTACGTGAAGAAGAGATCATAAGGAAACAATGTGGAACGAAAACGGAATATCAAAAATTATCTGGAATTTATCTGACTACCATGACTAACGATAGTCAGATTAGCATACTGAACAGAACGCTACAAACACACTTGAATACGTTCTATATTAACGAAGTTATTCCACTTCCTAAATACCACGAAATATCAGAAGAATCAATCAAATACGAAATACACCTCGAAGATGTATCACTAGACAGCATCCATCAACTCATCAATAAAGCAGAAGACATACAGAGCAGAGATAATATCACCTGGACTTGGACCAATGTCATGGCAACCCCAAGCTGGACCACACTGGCGTTGTATGTTATGCTGTTAACCGCAATTGGCTGGAAAATAATCAAACTAAGAAGACAGAGCAGACAAGGGAAAACAAAGGATACCCAAAGTAGCGAGGACGCTACTGGAAGCTGCAAATTGCGCTTCCATCTTAAGGAGGGAGGAGTTACCGTGTCACCACCGCCATAAGATGCCGATGCCGCACTCTTGCAAATCAATACTTTGTGCATTCTTGCATTATTTAATGTAATAGTTTTAAGCACCATTTAAATCAGTCTATTGTTAGTTTTTGAATCAATAAGTAATCTGTTACTATTAAATTTATAATTAATAAATATTATTTTTTTATGATAAATCCCGATCGCCCAACGTAACTACCGATCTGAATAATTATTTCACCAATAGAAAGCTACATTATCAAAGGGTAATAAAGGCAATATTTTATCCCTGTATTCCCACGGGAACGGGAACTACGCGCGTGAAACTAAGTAGATATGCGCTTGTGCGTACTCTTTTGAATAAAAAATTGGTTGCCTGTAAAGTCGGTATACGGGCGAAAGTTTTACGTGACAACGACTTTGAGTGGTAAAATAATTTTAATGTGAATATTCATTCGTATAGTAGGAAGAAGGATGAAATAATAGTAACAATTTAAAACATAACGTCACGTTACGTGAGCGGAGCGTAACGCAGTTTCTTGAAGTGTCACCCGGCAAACCAATTTATAAGACATTGTCACGTCAAAAACTTGAGATACCTACAAAATACAGCATTAGAGTCGACGTTTCATAAGTGCCTGTGAAGGCCTATTTGAATTAATAAATTTATTTCATTTTAATATATTGCTAACCGGATATTTTTATTCTGAGAAAAATTAAGTACGCCCGGAAACGAGTGGCGGAAGCTAGTTATTTATATAGGACTAGTTGCTCCCCGAGGTTTTACCTGCGTATCCGGGAAAACTTGCTATTTCCCGGGATTAAAAGTAGTCTTTGTCCTTCTCAGGCTCTAGAGTCTAGACTATCGGTGTACAAAATTTAATTTTAATCGGTTCTGTAGTTTTAGCGTGAAAGCGAGACAGACAGACAGAGTCACTTTCCCATTCAACAATTCAATTCTACAAATTAAGTTTTATGGATAAAAATGTAAAATTCATGGGGGATCTACTACCCCCCGAATAAACGGGTAAAACTGTAGAACGGAAGCTAGTCTATAAATAAACATTCATGGCTACTTATCATTGTGGAGCTAAGCTCAAATCTTGAAAACGGCTAAATCGATTGGTCTTAAAATGCTTCTAATAATCAAATATAGGTTTTTATCAAAATAAGTATCCCTTATATCGCGGATGAAACCGCTGCCAATAATGATATTATAAGGTCCAATATAATTTCAAAAGGATTTCCGGCTAAATCTCAAAGTCCCTCGGGAACTCAATAAGCCCAAACCAAACGCCCTTGTAGCCCAAAGTTCACAGGGCCGGACTCGTATTTTATGCCCTAATTTCAGTGTACGAAGCGCGCGCAGTTCCTCACTTCCTACTGATGTCAGTAATTGTTTGACGGGAGGTGTCAGCCATGTTGTATCTGCCAACTAACCGGTGTACGATGGAGAATATCCGGGGATAAGTCTGATGACTAGATATAATATCTTTTTGAGGGAAAATCCCGAAAGATATGAAGTGATTTTACGTGTGTAATTTTGTAGAATTAGGTAAGAGAATTATGTTTCAACCGATTTCAGAAAAGGAGAAGGTTTATTTCAGAGCTTCGTCTTTTACTAAGCTGTTCCGATTTTTGTTTCTGAATTTCAGGAGGAGAATTTGTAAAGAGACAGTAGATACATAGGTATAACTACTTGTATATATGTATATAGGTAATGGATTTCGAGCTAAGCAAAGTTTTTTATACTAGGTACCATGGTAACCAAGATAAACTACTTTTACATCTTATTAATATTATAAATTCGAAAATTTGTGAGAATGTAAAGATGTTTGTTACTACTTATTTCACACCAAAACGGGTGAAAGGATCGTGCTGCTATTTGGCACAGAGTTGGAATATGTTCTGAAACACCACCTACTACTTTTTATTATTATCAGGCACTAGTTACAAAATAAATTCGTATCAATATCGCAAAATACTTTGCTTTATTTTACTAAAGTATTTAAAAGAAATTAACATAAAATAACATTCGTCGACAGAAAGCTCTCTTATTTAACTAAAGCTTTTATAACTGAATCTCATATCTCATTTATAGACTAGATTTTTCCGGATATTCCGGTCTCGATATCATCGGACGCGTCCGGACGCGCGTCCGCGTGTGCTCAGGCCGGACGTCGTCACATCCGCGCGTCCCCCCGGGCCCGGACGCTGCAAGTCCCGTGGGAGACCGCGCCCCCTGCCGACGTCTTTGGAGTTGAGTTTCCACCAAACTACGGCCTAAAGTTGTATGTGGACCCAATTCTCGGTAAATGTAGGTAAATTATGTAAGTAAATCAATTTGATAGTAGGTATTTCTAGCGGTCTAGGATTCGCACGCAGTTAGCAGATCGTTGGTTTAAAAGATCTAAGCGTAGAGACGGCGGGAATGGTTTGTTTTATGCTATCTATACTAATAATCTAAAAAGAATGATTACTTAGATATTTTGTTTGTTTTTATGTCATGAATAAGCTCCGCAATTAGACATACCTATCTTTATTTGACATCACTAAACAGAAATTAATTTCATTACAAAAACAAATAACGGACTAATTTGAATAATTCTCTTACTAATGGAAAGCTACATTATAAGAGAGTCACATAGGCTTTTATCCCCTACGCGAAACCGCGGGCGGAAACTAGCGACTCTACAAGTACCTCAGTTATTTCTAGTTCAGATTGGCGATGGATAAAAAATATCCCAGGATATTTTAACTATAATCAAAAACGATTGGTTATATTATATCCTTTGCCCAAAAAGTTACCCTTTAACCCATGACCTAGATTTAACTGGGTCATGGGATCGATAGAGGCCGATCTTGAGACTTTGGGGTCCCTGAGACCCCGTGCCTTTCGGTGCCATGTCTAACATAGACCGTCTTTTGTATTTGACATGAAGAATAAAATGCGACAAACCGTAAATGAAACAGTGAAATCTTGCTGTATAATTAAGTAAACATCCTAACTCTGTCTGTCTCGCTTTCACGCTAAAACTACTGAACCGAAAATGGAAGATCTAACGGGAATGCGGGTAAAACCACGGGGAGCCACTAGTTTCAATATAATCCCTATTTCCCTTGTTTACGCCCTTACTTCAGTACGTTTAAACCAACTTTATTATTTTAGGTCTTCAAATGTTCATAATAGAACAAACCCTCTACAGATTTCCCGGGAACGCGAGTCAAACCGCGGGGCAATACTTAGTAGTTGTTAAAAAAAAATAACCCAGGGCAGAATGAACAGACATGTTGATATATATGTCTTGTCTATACTAATATATAAAGCTAAAGAGTTTATTTGTTTGAACGCACAAATCTCAGAAACAAGCGGACACATAGTCCATTTATCCAGGAAGCTATAGGCTATATAACATCACGCCACGACCAATAGAAGCTGAGCATCATCGGCAAATGTTGCAACAACGGGGAAAATTTCTACATCCACTCAGACAAAGTTGCGCCGGTCAGCTAGTTAAATTAAAAACGCAGAGACAAAGATAAGAGATTAGAACAGAATTGCAGTTTTGGAAATTTATACTAAAATTTTGCGAATGTAAACTCTTTTGTCTACACGAAAGGATACAAAATTAAATAACTAATATTTATATCTACATCCCGCCATCATGAGACCAAGTGACATTAAACTTTAAAATAACTAATGGCAAACTAATCTGAGTTTTAAAACGTTTCAATAGAGTCTAATATTTCTTAATAGGTTTATGACAAAGGACTTTCATTACTGAATTCGGTGGTTTCAGGAAAAATTACTACGCGTTCTCGAAATGATCTCGTTCGGGAAATTTTAGAGATGTAACAGGTCGTGGTTTACGATTCCTACATTCTTCAACATACCTAACTAAGTAAGTATAAAAAATATGATTTAGTGGCTCCCGCGGTTTCACCCGCATTCCCTGATGATGTTACATTACCTGGGAAAAAATGTAGCCTATGTGTTAATCCAGGTTATAATCTATATGTGTTCCATCTTAATTCGGTCAGTTGTTTTTGCGTGAAAGAGTAACAAACATCCAACCATACATCCAGACTCAAGCTTTCGCATTAATAATATCTATTATATTAGTAGAAATTATTTTTATATAGTTTTACACTTCGAGTAGTTTCATGCTCATAAAATACGTGTCCATATCCCTACAATTTCTAGCCACTGAGCGTTTAAAAATAAAAAAACGCCATTTTTTTTAATGAACCTTGGTTGTGGTAATGCCAAAGGATTTGTTGAGGCTGCACTGCGCATGCGTACACCCCAGGATGCTGTTTGTTGCCCCAAAATGATCCTTTGTCCACAAACGTTGGCATATTCCGTGGGTTCGCACGTTGGCAACACTGCCGAAACTGGGCGGGAGCGGGGAAACCTTTGTAAGTGCGTAGTTTCCTGTATTTATTATTTATTTTAACATTTTCTAGAGAAACTTACAGTTAATAAAATAGTAAAAAGATACATAGTTATAAGTAGGCCATTTAAAAGTTTCTTCAAATAGTATAAATAATTTAGATCTTGCTAGATCAGTACAAAAGTTCATGTATCTATTAATTTGTTTTTAACATAATTTTAATATTTTGCTTGTCTGTTTGTATGGGATTTTAAGGTTATGAAGGATATTTTGGTCGGGTTTTAAAGGTTTTGTATGTTATTTTTATACTTGTGAAAGTAAGGTGTGTTTTTATGTAATGATTTATCGCGTGAACGGCTGGACCGATTTCGCTAATTATTTTTTTGTTGTTTTTGTTATTTTCAACCGAAGGTTTTTTTACGAAAAAATATTTTTTCAGAAAGGAGATTTCATGAAATAAAATCATAATGCTAATTAATAAAATAATAATGCTAATTAAGAAAACTTAACGACCAAATTACCCCTTTCATGTAACTTAATGTCGAGTGACATAAATGACAGTCACTTTAATCTTTATTCAAATTATAAGTCATCTAATTTACCTACATATTTAACAAAAACCGCCAAACTGTACAAATAGTTTGTTAGCGATAATAGCGCTCTTAAACACTTGTACTTTTACTTTTATCTAAAAATTTAATAAAAGCCTAAGTTAAATCTAAGTACCTACATATATCATTATACCTAAAAAG
This sequence comes from Thyatira batis, assembly GCA_905147785.2. Classification (NCBI taxonomy): domain Eukaryota; kingdom Metazoa; phylum Arthropoda; class Insecta; order Lepidoptera; family Drepanidae; genus Thyatira; species Thyatira batis. The sequence goes on along the minus strand of LR990510.1, from coordinate 1,383,779 downwards.
TAATTTTTAAATGAAGGTGAAAAATACATACACAAAATCGTTGTTAAGAATCGAATCCACTAGTAATCGGGGTATCTAACGAACACGCCAACAGGCCCGTTTTTAATCCTTCATCCAAATAGTCAAGTAGGTTTGAGCTTGTGAATTTGAAGATAATACTCCTTTTATCTTTCTAAGTGACAGCAGTTGAAATTTCTTTGATGAATAGAATTCTAAAATGTTTTGCCGTTGTCAAATAAGGATAATAGTTTTTTTTTTAACTTCAATATTAGTATACGTAAGAAAGTTGTTAGATCCTTTGCGAACCACTTTTTAACCCCCGACGCAAAAACGACGGTGTATTATAAGTTGGACATGTCTGTGTCAATATGTACGTGTCTGTCCGTCTGTGGCATCGTAGCTCCCTAACGGATGATCCGATTTTATTGCGGTTTTTTTGTTTGAAAGGTATATCAGTTGAGAGTGTTCTTGATTGGTGGAAATCGGTTCAGTCTATCTCTTCTGTAAGTTCGCTGACAATGCAATGGTACGATCGGGCTGATCTGATGATGTTGTAAGGTCATAAGAACTTCTAAACTACACTATAAGTTTGTGTTTTGACTTGTCTTTACATGAATTTCCGTTAGACTAGTACCTATAGATACTGAAATAGGTAAACGTTTCCATAGGACATTAGGACAGTCCATGTAAGGGTGTCAAAACCATCTGAGGCTAACACTTTCTAGCTAGAGTATAAAAATAAATAGGACATTAGGCTATTTTAATATAGACTAGTTAAATAAAAGCATATTTTTAAAGTCATATTTGTCAGTTTATTCAACACTAGACAATAAACGTAACAAATCCGTCCGTCCGTCTGTCTAACAGCAATAAATGGTCCCCGTTTAACATCGAGACGCGCATCGCAATCACGACCGACTCCCGCGCACCGATCCCCCATAATACCATCCGGAGGGTGCCAAACGATCTGTCAACGAGCAACCAACGCTCATAAATTCTTTCTAATGCTGACAGTTGTGGAGTTCACATGTACCATCGTGTACATGGTGCTATGCTCCTCAACAGGACCACATTCGAGTCAAAGCATGTGGCGCGACAGCACGCACCTGTCAACACCGTCGCCATCTTTCCAATTTTGACGTTGACGTTTGCGTGTCACGCAGAAAAGGCGCATTCGAAAAATTCGGATACACGCACGAAATATTTGTTTTAGTGTTTGGTGTTTGACAATGTTTGGTGTGTGTAGTTTTGTAGTGGATTGAGATGCTTTGGGGTTTATGATGTAAGTTATTTTTTTTTATTTATGCTACGGTTTTTGTGTCAGAATAGTTAGAATATTAGGTATTTTTTTAAATAAATAAGCCTAAAAGAATAAAAGGCATGTGAAGTCCGCCAATACGCACTAGGCCCGCGTGGTGGTCTATGGCCTAAAATCCCCTCGATGTTAGGGGAGGCTCGAGCTCCTCTGTGGTGTATATGAGCTGATGATGATGATAAATAAAAAAGACGAATAATATAACTTTTATTAAGCTCCATGTCAAATTTAATATGCTTCAAAACATATAAATTACACTCACTAACTAAAATGACCACTCCTATATTTTTACCCGACTACGACTATGTCAAAAGGAATGGTTATGTTTTAGCAGCCTATTATGTAGCGACTAAAATACTCAGCTGATTTTGATGAAAGTTATCTCAAACGTTTTCAAGCTCCGGATTACATTGGCTACATTTTTAACCCGACTACGACGAAGCTTAAAGGGTTGTATTTTGCTATTGGGTTCGTCTGTAGATATCAAGTTTAATTTTAAAATATAATATCTTTAATCATCCTTTGAAGTCGTTAGGTTTGATTGAAAACGATTCTGTTAGCTACCTATTATTCTATTAGCGAAATTGGTTTGTAGTTTCGTACAGTTGACCGCGATTTGGCCTATTGTTCAGAGGTAGGTACAAGCGTAGTATCAAGACTTAGTGTAGATAGAGGCTAGTTTAGACGGTTCTTATAAGATTGAAATTTTTGATAGACGATAAAATAAAAAATGATAACAATTACAATATAATAAATAAATAGCCTGGGACATTTTTCACACACGGCCAATCTGATTCCAAACTAAGCAGAGCTTGTGATATGGTAACTAAACTAGATAGCTGATATACTGCATATATTAAAGAGTAACAAACATCCGTCCATCTATACTCTCAAACTATCGCATTTATAATATGATAGTAGTAAATAGTAAGTTATTTACGTACCTTCCCATAGTACAAAATAGGTACCTATATATATGTAGGTATATAGCATCTCCTCAGCATAAAATAAGCAAAACGTATTTACGTAAATAAGAAAATAAACCTTAGATATATATATCTACCTAGTCACATCGTAAATATGGTAAGGCGAGGTAACCCCCTAGCTTCGAATGAAGCCTGCATATAAACAAACAGAAATATTTACACAATGGAAGCTTAAAAGCTTTATTTGAAGTCGTAGTCTGACTCAAACAATATATATAATACTAGCTTCTGCCCGCGACTCCGTCCGCGTGGAATAGTTACTTTGGGCTAACGCTAACTTTCGACCCCCTTCGTATACGTAGAAGGATGGTCTCGCAGAGCTAAGCGCGCGCAGTAGGTACAGTACTTGAACATTATTTTGGTGCAATGTTATTTTAAATTTGCGATATCTCCTTATTGAAATCGAATGCTGTAAATGGCAGTTTTGTTTTAAATTAAATACTTGTGATGAATAACGTATTTATTTGGATAAGGATTAATATCATCTTCATAAAAACACCTTCACAAATAATGCTTAATTTTCGAACAAATTTGGTTACTATAAAAATGGTCACAGTGAGCCAACCTTAACAGATAGACATATGCTATCGCGGACTTTTTTTTAGAACTTTTAAAGGGGAACAATTCTGTCATACATAATTTTAGCGTAACTTTAACCGTTTACGCAGCGTACGCAGCAGAAGCTCTCAACAGGAAAATAAATCTCCCGATTTTGAAACATTCTTCATTGGTGCTCCGCTCCTATTGGTCATAGCGTGATGATATATAGCCTATAGCCTTCCTCGATAAATGGACTATCTAATGGCGAAAGAATTTTTCAAATCGGACCAGTAGTTTCTGAGATTAGCGCGTTCAACCAAACAAACAAACAAACTCTACTCCTTTATAATATTAGTATAGAGTATAGATACTAGTGGCCCCCCGTGGTTTCACCCGCGTACCCAGTGGATCTTCCATTTTCCCGGCATAAAAAGTAGCCTATGTCCTTTCTCAGAGTCTAGAATATCTGCGTACCAAATTTCATTTAAATCGGTTCTTTAGTTTTAGCGGAAAAGTGAGACTGACAGAGTTACTTTCGCATTTATAACATTAAGTTTTGATTAGTACTGCGTACTAGTTAAGCTAATAATACGCGTATAATTGTATTCTAATATTCATTATAGGTACAATATCTGAAACATGCCGATAAAATCATCATCCATCCATCTGAATAGTCTTAATTTTGTTGACCTTTAGGATGATACTAAGTAGCTGCCTCCGCGCGGTTCCACCAGCGTAGTTCTTAAAATCAATCAGTGTAATTTTGAAAGTCGGTTCAGTAGATTACCCCTTACAACGTCACAAACTCACAAACGTTACGTATCGAATTAGTACTTATAGAAGAACCGGCCAGAACTGCGACTCAAGTACCCATTTTCCGCATATAAGGACTTTAAATAACACTTGGTATACAGATAGATAGATAGACGAATGCAAATTGAACAAGTGTTTCTGAGAAATATATTTTACGATGCATCTCAGAGTGAGCATTTAATATTTATGTCATTTGTTGACTAGTCATCAACCTATTATATGATTGTTCATACAAGACTTAGACTAATTTAAAACGGAGTTAAAGCTGTATATTTCTACCCCTCCTATGTAATGTAAATGGGTCAAAAAGATGTTAAAGTTTTTTAAACAGGATGTGTCTAGTATAATATTTTTATATTTAATTATAAATTGGTAAAGTTACTCATTCCACCTAGAATTATGATATTATCCACCAGATATTCCAATATATATAATATTTTTTTATAAATTAGAAAGAAAGAATAAAAGCGAAAAAGTTTTTTGACTGAAACATATTTTCCGATAGTGGTGTGATTTAGTATGGGCAAGGGATTTGAACTTACACCTTTATGATAGTGGATCAGTCACTATGGTTATTTCTCATTATGTTAGGTTATGTAACAATTAATTAATTACACATATCTTACTTTATTGTCAAAATATTATTGTCTATTTTATCTTGGTTTTCTTGTTTCAGACACAAAACAAGCGACGATCCCGATCTAGTACACGTACTTGCATAAAAATGTTATTACAGCTCCCTTAAATTTAAATCAAATAGATTGTCTAGAAAAGGAAAGGGACAAACATACGGTGGAGTGATTGATTTGGAAAGAGATAGATATAAAATTGAAAAGATGGACACAAAAAACGAATCACGTATCGATGATATCGAGCTTAGCGCACAGGGGACGAGTAGCAAGCCCAGGTAAGTTTATTCGTCACCCCACAGTCGTGTCGTGATGATGACTTTCAAATTAATTTCCAATAATGTTAGGATAGTTGAGGACACTAAAATCTACATAGATATATTTAAAAGAATATAATATTTATAATATGCAATAAATAAGTAGTTATTTCGCATCTAAAGCAAACGTATATATTAAGACAAAATAATCTTTGGCATGTAAAAAATCGAATTAATGTTCAAAGCTTTATAAAAAAGCTCGGTTGAAAATATAACTTCACTTTAAATTACTCCCATTAACATTCTGTATTTAGAAAGCTTAGCTAAGTTACTGATAATAAATCTTACATAAATTTATTTCTCTAAATACTTTAATTCAGCAATTACATTCATAAAGACACAAGATGATTTCATCAGGCAATGATGCATTAACTCCCTTATCCCATCAGCAACAAGATCGACATTCAATTGTTTCATTGCAGCGAAGTGGCAATGAAATCCGACTTGCCCGAGAGAGGATCCTGGGCCAGCAAGCTGGACTTCATCCTGTCTGTCATCGGCCTGGCTATTGGCCTTGGCAACGTCTGGAGGTTCCCGTACCTCTGCTACAAGAATGGTGGTGGGGCGTTCCTCATTCCGTACTTCCTCACGCTCATCCTCGCCGGAATCCCCATGTTCTTCATGGAGCTGGCCATGGGACAGATGCTCACCATCGGTGGTTTGGGGGTGTTCAAGATTGCCCCAATTTTTAAGGGTACGTTGGAATGTTCCTGTTAAGTTTTTTGGGTTGTGGTGGAACGTTATTGATTTGTGTCTTAGGAGTGTTACTCTCTTTTTGTGTTACAAATGTCACAAAGTTACCAGTTTGTTACTCGGAAATTAACTGTCAAAAATGCTCACAAAGATCGTCGCTTACAAATAATTGCAACATTGTCAAACATTTTGGGGAAATTACCGTTTGTTGAAACTAGAATCTAAGCTATGTCACAATTACAGGAGTTGAAATTAAAAGAGGGTCCGCCAGACCTTTTCGGACATTATCTGTGTTTACGGACACTTAACTCGGGAGAAGGGTTCAAAAAAGTTTATTTTACAAAATGTTTCGTTTAATGAAGACATTTTTGGTTCACCGTAGCTTCAGTTACCTTCAGTTTACCTAATGTTGTGTTTAAATTTGTAAAAGCTTCAGAATTCGTGACTTGGTTTGGTGCCTACGTGAAATTGGTTCACTTAAGCAAAATATTATATTCAAAGCACCAACACTGAATCTTTTGTGAATCGCTTAATTAAAATTACCAGGGATAGAATGCCTTTTGTAATATTCAGCACCGTACATGTTTTTAAATCATTTAAGAAGGTAAATATTCAAATTCCCAGAAAAAGTGTCGCAATTTAGTAGTTTCAATTTATTCTAGTGTTGTATTTTAGTTTACAGGTTAGTTATTTTGTATTATATGTTCAGGTATCGGCTACGCGGCGGCTGTAATGTCCTGTTGGATGAACGTGTACTACATCGTGATCCTCGCCTGGGCTATCTTCTACTTCTTCATGTCCATGAGATCAGGTCAGTCCTTAATCTATAACATCATTTTTTTGAACAAATATCTTTCGGTCCATAGCTGCTCTTAAATACCATAGATTTATCTGGTTCATAAATAGTCTACGCAGTTGGCGTATTTAGTTATATATCTGACTGAAGCTCCACAGCTCCACATGTCCATAGGCGACGGTGACCACTTAACATCAGGTGGAACGTCAGCCTGCTTGTTAACTTTTTGAATTAAAAAAAAGTTTGCATGTTCCATTTGCAATCGTGACAAAAAAAATTCTATGTTAGTACCTACTTACATGGTCTGTCCTATATCTGAGTGTCCAAGCTCAGCTGACTTTGGGACTATTAATTGTTATTTAATCCTTATTATTATCTTTACTTATTAGAATAAGCATCAAATCATTATTTATTTTAACTTCTTCAATTCTCATTCTGAAATTCTTTAACTCAGACGTACCGTGGCGTAACTGCGACAACTACTGGAACACGGCCACATGCGTGAACCCCTACGACCGCAAGAACCTCACCTGCTGGTCCTCCATGGACATGACCACCTACTGCACCCTCAACGGGAAGAATATCAGCAAAGCCATCCTGTCTGACCCTGTCAAGGAGTTTTGGGAGTAAGATTTCATTTATCGGCCATTTTTGATTTGATAGTCATGTTGCTGGGTTCTGCTTTCTCACAACTGAAATCTGTCATCACGACAAAAACATATCATCTCAATCTGCTCTTGAGTTGTTTCCTCTACCTGTTTGAAATTTAACTTTTGAACAACAGGATTAATAAATTATCTGAAATTATGTTTGAACATAAGCGCAATGAAATTTTGTATATTTAATCGCTCAACGAGAGTAAATAAATCGAAAGGCTGTCATAAATTTTTGATTGATAGACAGCAGTCTGTTCAAGACAAAGCTTCGTCTCCGTAAACAAGGCGTCGTAAACAAAGATGTGTCCAATCGATAATAAATTAATGGCTCTTTTATTCATGAATGGAAATGAGGCGGCTTGTTGTTACAGACTATAAAGAGGAGCAAACTCTGGTATAACTAATTGTTAGAAGTAAAATTAGTTAGACAAAATAACCAGTTGCCTTACTCACTTAATTGAAGAGTAAGAAGTACATGATTAATCATTTTATTCGTCTATTTACGTTTGTGCATCTCAGTTGCACGTTGTCTCTTATTCTCTGAACCAAGAATATATCAATTGATAATGTTTTTGCACCAGAAATATGTTTGAAGATAATAATAACTGCTAATACCCAAATTTGGGAATTTACAAAAATATCGTTTTGCTCTATTCTATATACCTGGTATATACCTCAAATAAATTGATTATCTGGTTTCCAGACGCCGTGCGCTTCAGATTTCAAGTGGAATCGAACACATAGGTAACATCCGTTGGGAGCTAGCTGGGACCTTACTTCTCGTATGGATCCTCTGCTACTTCTGCATCTGGAAGGGTGTGCGATGGACCGGGAAGGTGGTCTACTTCACCGCCCTGTTCCCTTACTTCTTGCTCACTGTGCTCTTGATCAGAGGTGGGTAATAAACTCTTGGGCTTATTAAAGGAGGATAAAACAATAAATACTTAATCAAATTTTATTCCAACTTCACCATCAAATGTTGGAACACTATTAATTGCAATCAAGTCCTGGACTTCACAAACAATAATTTAAAGAGATTTGTACATTTGACTAAATTACCTATTTATTATCTTGTTATACAGTTACAATCGCCGAAAAAAGATCTTATTACTTCTAATTCTATCAATTTTTAAACAGGTATAACTCTCCCCGGTGCAATGGAAGGCATCAAGTTCTACGTGATGCCCAACATGTCCAAACTCCTGGAGTCTGAAGTGTGGATCGATGCTGTTACCCAGATCTTCTTCTCATACGGGCTGGGGTTAGGAACCCTGGTCGCCCTTGGCAGCTACAATAAATTCACTAACAACGTTTACAAGTTGGTATACTTTGATGATTTGTTTGTTAACATCTTGCTCTATGTGTTTAAAAAATATGTGTAAATAGAAGTTATGTTTTGATAAAATTTACTGTAGATAATGATACATAAACTAGCCGTTAATATTGCTATAGTATTAACTAGTTTGTTTATCAGCGTCATTCTACCCTTATATTATGGGAAAGAATCCTCTTTCTCAATATTACTATATTAAAAGACTATTTGGCCATCTGCCTCTACTACAGTCGTTTTTCTATTTTAAATTTTGAAATTACATATTTTACTATCCGTGCCATTCTTCCTCAGGGATGCTTTGATAGTATGCACGGTCAACTCGAGTACGTCAATGTTTGCTGGCTTCGTGATATTCTCTGTGGTCGGATTCATGGCGCACGAACAACAACGACCTGTCGCCGAGGTGGCTGCTTCAGGTAATCACATTTACTCATTTAACTTTATTCGATATTCATCTACACTTAATATTATAAAGCTGATGAGTTAGTTTTGTGGAACGTGTTTTGGAACTACTGGGTCGAATTAAAAACATATTAGTGTTGGATAGACCATTTATCAATGAAAGCTTTATAGTATCACGCTGTTACCAATAGAAGCGGAGTATCAATAAAAATGTTGCAAAAACGGGGAACACATCGCATCACAACGGTAAACAAGAGATTAGGTACTTTCCCAGGTTATGGCTTGCTCATTTAGTTAAAAGTTTTATAAAATTTTGCATTTTATTACAGGTCCTGGTTTAGCGTTCTTGGCTTATCCATCGGCCGTGCTGCAACTCCCTGGCGCTCCACTCTGGTCGTGCCTCTTCTTCTTTATGTTACTCCTGATCGGTCTCGACAGTCAGTTCTGTACCATGGAGGGCTTCATCACGGCCGTCATCGACGAGTGGCCTAAGCTTCTGAGGAGGAGAAAGGAGATCTTCATCGCCATCACTTGTGTTATATCCTACTTGGTTGGACTTTCTTGTATCTCTGAGGTTTGTTTATTGGATAAATTTTTTATGACTACTTAATTAAAACTCTGCTTTTATGAACACAGCTTATTTGAATTCTATTATTTCTATCTGATACTGAAAAAATAGTCGGAAGTAAGTATTTAATTTTACATAAAGGAATTTGTGAACTTTCATCCTTGGATGAATATTACAAGACTCACAACTAAATGAAATATGTTTTACCTTCATATATTGACATCATATTTTGTTTCTAGGGTGGAATGTACGTGTTCCAAATCCTCGATTCGTACGCCGTCTCCGGTTTTTGTTTGCTGTTCCTGATCTTCTTCGAGTGCGTCTCCATATCCTGGGCGTTTGGCGTGAACCGCTTCTACGATGGCATCAAGGAAATGATTGGCTACTACCCCACCATCTGGTGGAAGTTCTGCTGGGTTGGATTCACGCCTGCTATTTGCATTGTAAGTTCCTTTTCAATATCAATAACCGTAAATACTAATCTGACAAATCTTCGACTCTTTTGTTGATGATATAATGATGTTGCTACAGGAGTTTTAGTGAGCTGTGTTACCATATTTTGACTTCCGGAAACATAATCTTCTAGTTTACAAAAAAATTACAATCTGATCCTTGGTTATTTGTCTCCAGAGCGTATTCATCTTCAACTTAGTCCAATGGAAGCCGATCAAATACATGAACTACGAGTACCCCTGGTGGTCGCACGCCTTCGGCTGGTTCACGGCGCTGTCGTCCATGCTGTGCATCCCTGGATACATGGTGTACTTGTGGCGAGTCACACCTGGCACCTGGCAAGAGGTACTTATACCCTGGGAATGTAATTTTTCTCCAAACAGAGTTTAGCAGATTACTGGTCTATCAATAGAGTCTATTTTCTGTCCACTAACTGTGGAATGAAGGTAGCTAAGGACCAAATGTTTCAGCCCGTTACGCCTAGTTACACCTTCTATTGGAATGGAATTTCTTTTGCTTTGTCCTACAGAATTTGTGCTTAAGCTATAAGAGGGCCCCCTGTGGTGGTATTTTATATTAGTTATTCATAACACTCACAAATTACTGATCATCTTTGTTATTCTATTCACTATAATCTGGTTTAGATGTAAATGGTATCAGCGTAACTTTATTTGCAGTTTGCTATATTCTAATATGCTTAACGATCGTTTCATCAACAGAAATTCCACAAGATCGTCCGTATACCTGAAGATGTGCCGTCCCTCCGGACGAAGATGCAGGCCGAGGAGCAGGCAAAGCATTGCAGCAAGGCCTAGGTCATTTACTTAAGACCGGAGATCTCAGCTAAATGCTCGATTGAAACGAAATGACTCGTAATTTGACTAAAATATACATACCTACAACTTATTGACTCGACCTTGCGGATATTATAAGATTCTATAAAAGACAATATATTTAGTATTTAATTCCGCTGGATTGTTCTCTATCGAGTCTTTCACATATTTTATCTTTTATAGAATCCTTTATATTCTTGTCTATTGGCGACCAGACCAGACCAGCTACTTTCAAATTTTATCCGTTATATATTTTAGTCAAATACGAGCTACACATGAGTTGTATAAAAGTCTAAAGTATTACGCACAAATATATAATCATATTTATGTATTATTATTAATAGTATTATGTGCCATAATAACCTTTAAATTAATAATTATTACAAAATATATCTTATAGATTTATATATTGTGTAGTCGAATATTTTATTTTTTAATTATTTTTAAGATTAATGGTAACGATTTGATGACTTTCCGATTTGTTGTGGGTGCGTTGCGACGCGTTCATGTATATTTATAATTTACGCTATATTTAAAAGTAAGTTTAATTTAAGTGTTTATTAAAAAAAAAATGTTATCATATACTTTATAATTGTCTTCCATGCTATTTATTATATATACCTACTATTATACCTCGTAGTTATAAAAAAGTTATATTTATATTTAAAAAATTATGTACAAGTCTATTTCATATAATTATTTAGCTATATTTAAGATGTCGATATCAGATTGTTTGTCGTGTGCTTGTTATTAAATAGGCCTAAAAAGTATCTAAACCGCAACTATGACGCGAAAATTTAATATACATGTCTTGAAAAGCCTATCCTAAGGATTTTATTAGGACATTTTTGATCCTATAGCAGTTTCCAATCATAAAATAGGCCTAATATTTAGTTATTGATTATTCATAGTAGTTTAATTGTTCGACGGTTGTTTTTATCATATCTCTAGTATTTATGTAAATTAGTGAATATTTTACATGTTTATTCGTTTGGTTAATCAGCTTTAATTACATTATTTACTTATATTTAGTACTTTAAGTGATAATCATTTGTTTTATGATATTCAAATATGTGACATTTTGAAAATACTCAAAAAATCCTTCTGTGTTCCAACTGAGACCAAAATTAGTAAAAAAAAGATAATATTTAAATCAATTAATCAAATCCTATCTTATACTGTAGATTTTTTAATAAAACAAGACCTAAAATTAATGCATAAAAAATTAATATGCTGTCTGTCTTAATTTTTATCGTAACCAGTGAGTATTATATATTTTTAGTCAATATTTAAGTCATTTAGATGAAAAACGTGTAACTTAATTATAAGAAAATATTTTATTTCGTTTTTCCTAAGTAACCTTCGCGTGTTCAAAATAAAATCTATATACGTGTCTATTTATAACGTCAATTTTTCTGAAATATTATTATTATGAATAATAAATAAAAAAAATGGTGAACATTCGTAGTCGTTTTTAAACGTTTAGATAAATTTATAAATATATTAGACAATATTATAAAACGTATTTGGAAAACTATAATGAATGTTTAATCGTAATAATTTTATAGAAAAAATAACTATTTACCGTAGATGTTTTATGAAATATTTGTGTATCTTATAGATTTTTAATATAGAAGCCTTTTACTGAACGCTATACAGAGTGATTGTGAAATGTAATATCTAGTTTCCACTACAATAATATAAATATTTTATCAAATCAATATAATATACCTGCTGTATAACAAAAAAAATGTATTAATGAAATAAAATCGAGCTGTGTCATCGACACTGGCAACATCAAAGTGTGTCCGAAAAATATACGAGTTGTTTATGATATTTGTGCTTCCATGTATTTAAAATAGATATTAAAATTAAATTAAATATGAATAAAATTGTACTTTTATTTTACCCGGAATAATTTAATGCACTATGTTAGTATCCTAGCATAAAGTCCTTGACATACGTTTGAGAAGTATAAGAACTGGGACAATATACTAAAATACCCTAGCAGACCACCTTTTCTAATATCCAACCCCAATATTTTTTTATATTTAAACCTGATCTAATCTTGTAATTACTAGATATACTATGACTAAGATAGACCAGTTAGCTTTAGACTTGACCTGACTTTCAAGTCGTTAGTCGTGGGATGGAATCCCACCTAGGACAAACATTTGTAGGACTAGACCGAATTGGGTTTTTATGGTCTCAAAATGTTCGAAAAATACCAAATATCTTATCCTACTAATATTATAAACGCGAAAATTTGTATGTATGGATGTTTGTTAATCTTTCACGCAAACAACTGAATGGTCTTGGCTGCTTACATATATGAAATGTACAAATTTTTGTAAACATTCCCTTTAAATGATTTTTTGTCATTCCCCAACACCCAAATATTGTCAGTGAGACTAATTCCTTGAAATGTAAATCAATCTAAGTTTGTTTTGAAAAGAGTAATTGTCGAGTTTATTGCCGGCTCTTAGCAAAACTAACCTTTCGACCGAGCGTTAGACTATTCTTAAGTGTCTGCGAAGGCCTAATTGAATTAAAAACATTTTTCATTTTCAATTCATTGTGTTTACCTAATAATTATCTTTATTTGACTTCCTACCATAAGTCTTAATATTTATATTCCACCCCAACCAAAGGTTAAAAGAATTCAAAGGTTCAAAAGGTTAAAAAAATTCAAGAAAATTGTTGTAACTAAGTTTATTCTTTAACAACATTATTACTAGTAAAATCACATCACGTTTTAACCCATACCTACTTAATAATATTAAAAAACAAACAAACATGGCCGTAGCAATAAAAAAAATCCTACATATAAATAAGAATTCAAACTATGTCTCTCTTACACCTTCATCCATATTCGTAACTTAAATCTAGTAACCAATATTTTTCGCTGATTCAAAATTGTTGAAAAATTTTTCTCTTGTTGGTAGAAAATTTTCAACAATTTTGAAACAACGAAAAATATTTTTTTTATACCACAAAGGTGGCAAACAGGCATACAGTCCGCCTAATGGGAAGCGGTTACCGTAGCCTACGGACGCTTGCAACACTAAGTGGCCTTGGAAAAAATAGAGAATTCTTCTCTTGTTTCGTGATTTTACTTACGAATATGGATGAAGGCTTCATGTCTCACGTGTGACTGCAAAGGCCTATTTGAATAAAAATATTGTAATTTTCTTCATTTATTCTTCGGTCGTCCATCTCTAGTTAACTTTAGGTGAATCAGCTTAACATGGGTTCCAAGTATGCTGGACTGGCTGAACTGAGCTGGACACTTGCTGCACTGGAAAGGCCTCTCACCTGTGTGGGTCCTTAGGTGACCTTTAAGTATTTGCTTGCGCTGTAAAATATATATTTAAACGAACTTAAATAATTGTTATTAATAATAACTTATTAAAATTAATTAATATAGGTATAAAGTTATTATATAAATTAAAATGTGGATAACATAATAAAATAAATAAATAATATTTAGCTTTCTGTGAGTGAAAATCAATCCGGCCATTTTAGAAATTAACGGTTAATTTAAAAAAATATATGTTTCTTGTAAGCCCCGTACTTCTATATGGATTTATTAAAATCCATTTCTCATTTCTTTTTTTGAAGTAACATTGCGGAAGGAAAACGATTCTGTTACTAGTACACCTGCGCGAAATTTGACGAAATTTGACAATGACCCGTATATGTGACACACGATTTATTTTACGATATAAATCAATCATTATGCACTTTTTTAAGATGACTTGAAACACTTGTAGAATGTTAAATACCTGATGCACTATAAAAATATATCAAAACGTTTGTATTTTAGTTTGTGGGTTGACACATTATTATGACAGCCCGGTTGGCTTTGTGGTTAGTGACCCTGACTCTCAAGCCGCGGGTCGTGGGTTCGAATACCTCGAATCCCACCCAGGACAAACATTTGTATGCATGAATATGTCTGTTTGTCCTGTGTCTGGATGTAAATATCTATATAAGTATGTATTTAAAAGTAGTATATGTAGTATATCAGCTATCTGGTTACCATATCACAAGCTCTGCTTAGTTTGGAATCAGATTGGCCGTGTGTGAAAAATGTCCCAGGATATTTATTTATTATTGCTTATTAGCATCCAAATACGTCATGTATCTATTATAAAGTATATCAAACGACTTTTTGTGGGTTGACACATTATTACTTATCAGCATCGAGTTACCTTCGCATTTATCAAATTAAGATTATATGATACTCACGTCAAAAACCTTATCGCACATAGGGCAGGGGTACTTTAGGGGCCTCTTGTACCCGTCGTGGACATATCTCTTGTGTTCCGTTAACGACCAACCGTTCACATAAGCCTGGAATATGAAATGAAATGAAATAAATTTATTAATTCAACTAGGCCTTCACAGGCACTTATGAAACGTCGACTCTAATGCTCGGTTCGGATGGTTGCTTTTGCTGAGAAGGGCCGGCAATAAACTCAGCAATTACTCTTTTCAAAACAAGTTTTAACAATTTCTTTAACAATAATAACATTAGTCCTGATAGAACGAGCGCTATACCCATGCCTCGTCATCATTAATATAATCATTTTATACTATAATAAGTAACATTATTCTTTATGACTAACGGACCCGGAGACTTCGTTCTGCCCACCAGCGCCACCTACCGGGTCCAAATTGATGTATTATACATAATAACCTTCCTAATGAAATACTCCGTGATTTGGTGAAAGCCGCATGAAAATCTGTTTAGTAGTGTTTGCGTTCATCGCGTTCAGACAGACAGACAGAGGCGGATGGGATTTTGTTTTATATATATAGAAGATTGTGAACATTTTTTAATGCATCTAACTGTGGGAGATTTTTGATATACGGACTCTCAAATACAAAAAGATTTTTTAATTCCAAAGCATTAAATACACAGAAACAAAAAAAAATAAGCAAATTAATTGTATACTTAATATACTAGTTGATCTGCTTTTTCGACATTTTTGATTGATGCTCCACTCCTATTCGTTGTAGCGTGACGATATATCGACAAAAGGACTATCTAACAGTGAAATTATTTATCAAAACGGACCAGTAGTTCCTGAGATTAGCGCATTCAAACAAACTAACTCTATATATTAGTATTGATATATGTTACCTTGTCACACATATCACAGGAGAACGGTTTGATGTTGAGATGCACCCTGTTTGTATGTCTGTCTAGGTCCCGCCGTATCGCGAACCTCTTGTCACAGTGGGAGCAAGCTAAGCTGAAACAATTATCTGGCGTCGTCATGGTGTAGTGGTTGGAATACTAACCCATAGATAGTGGGTTCAAACAAAATACAAACTATTGACAGCCCGGTTGGCTTTGTGGTTAGTGGCTTTGACTTTCAAGCCGGTCGTGGGTTCGAATCTCACCAAGGACAAACATTTGTATGCATGAATATCTCTGTTTGTTCTGTGTCTGGATGTAAATATCTATATAAGTATGTATTCAAAGTAGTACATGTAGTATATCAGCTATCTGATTGCAGCACAAGCTCTGCTTAGTTTGGAATCAGATTGACCGTGTGTAAAAAATGTCCCAGGATATTATCTATTGCTCAGTATGTATCTATCTGTCCGCTGGATGAAGGTAACCTACAACCGGTCTGCATGGAAGTGGATGGGGGAGGCCTATGTTCAGCAGTGGATGTCCTATGGCTGATATAATGATGGTGTATCTATAAGAAGTAATCTGACTTACGGTAATTCTATATAATTGACGTGCGGCGATGCAGTTTTTAAATGATGCTTTAGTATTGAATCAGTTTTGAAGCTTCTGAAAAAAATAATAATTTAAATCGCTTCGCCCAGTCGAAAGTTATGAGGTAACACAGATAAAAAAAAAACAGTCGAATTGAGAACCTCCTCCTTTTTTTGAAGTCGTTTAAAAATAAAAATCAATAAGTCACTTCTAAAATAATATTTAAACACAACAAACTTTTATAAACCGTATCGTATACTGCTTTAGATTTAGCGCATTTTTATCTACTACAAGGCTACTTTTTATCCCGGAAAAGTGGAAAATATCCCGGGTATGCGAAACCGAGAGGAGCCACACACACATAGAAGATACATTTCTACGTAACGATGTAAATATCTATATAAGTATGTATTTAAAAGTATTATATGTAGTATATCAGCTATCTGGTTATAACACAAGCTCACTTTGAAGCTTACTTTGGAATCAGATTGGCCGTGGGTGAAAAATGTCCCAGGATATTTATTATTTATTTCTTGTCAACGTTTATCTTGAAAACAAAAACTCACTTGTCACATTCGACGCAGTAATAATCCTTAGTGTGTGTATGTTTGGTGCTGTGGATCTTCAGTTGTGAGGGCGCCTTGAACGCCATGCCGCAGTCCTGGCAGACGAACTTCTTCATCACCTCACCGGCTGACACTTCTTTTGGATGACGGCTGTAGATAAAAGAAAACTTTAGCATATATGGATGCTATTAAGTAATAATGTGTCAACCCCCAAGTCAAAAACAAAAGTTTTAATTTATTTTTATAGTGCTTCGCGTATTTAACATTCTACAAGAACGGTTGAACCGATTTGGTTGAAAATTGGCGAGGAGGTAGCTTAGAACCAGGAGATGGACATAGGATACATAGGTAGATATTTTGTTCCGGAAAAATTGAAGATCCCCGGGAATGCGGATGAAACCGCGCGGAAACAGCTTGTTATAAATATTTATTATTTATTTATTTAAAGCCTGGGTTGTCCCACTGCAGGGCAAATCAAATCAAAATCTTTTTTATTCAAATAGGCCTCAATCAAGCACTTATGCATAGTCACTATTAACACTCGTTTCTGAAAGTTGATTTTTACTGAGAAGATCCGGCTACTCAGTAATTCCTTTTTTTTAAAAGAGTCCAATCCCGCTCTCCACTCTTCCCTCTTCTTCTCTTCCCTCTTCTTCTCTTATTTATAATAAAAAAAATATATATAATATAATATATATAATTAATATAATATATAATTAATACATATTAATTAATTATTATATATAATATGAAATGACCCCAGATATTATTATTGTGGCAGGATATTATTATTGTGCTAGGATATTATTATTGTGGCAGGATATTATTATATGGTACTCACACGATGATGTGCGTTTTGAGCACGTCCTTGTTCGCGTAGGTCTTGTTGCAGTACGCGCACGTCACGCGCGCCTTGTGTGCGTGTGTGGCCGCGTGCTTGCGCAGGTACACCGCGCGACTAGCCATACATATTATCATTTATTTTTTATTTATTTAATTAAACATAAAATAGGTTACAATCTAGAATCCTTAAAATATAAAAAATAAAGTCTATAGCCCAAAACATGTGTTCCAGATAGTTAGACTTAACATTACATACTGTAAAATAAGGCTCACATTCAGCTTGGACTAGAATCAAAATATAAAGTTTTGACTATTGATATTATTTTTTTTTTAATCCAAATTTTTCTGAACACAAATGGTTGACAAAATGATGAAAATACAGAAAAATTTTAGGAGTTCCCTCAATTTGTCACGGATTAAGCGTAACGATTCGTAATGTTTTGAGGTGGAACTTTTTTTGGAAGTCGGTCAAAAAGGTAGACATTTTACGAAAGTTTTTGAGTATGGAATCCATACTCAAAGTATGGATGGATGTTTGTAACTTTTTCACGCAGAAACTACTGAACGGATTTGGAAACAGACAGTTAATAACCTTTTTTTTTTTTTTAAAACCCTGCTCCGCCGCTACGGTGGGGCTACGGGGCTCGCGAGGCTATCAACCGCGGCCCCACCACTGCGGCGGTTGCCCACACTTAGGGGCTCGTCCCTGCGGGGGAGGAACTCCCCCGCTCTCTACTCCACTCGGGAAACCCGTAGGAACCCGTGACCCCCCCTATCCGAGGGAATTCACGGATGAGCGAATTCCCTCGTATAAGGGCGGCTCATTCCTCCTTGTCGCCTTTAGGGCGGCACCTGGGCCTCGTCGGCCCGGCGCCGACGACCGTGGCGGCGACGGCGCATTAGGGGCGCGTCTACAGCGGCTTCGCGCTCGCGCTCGGCCGCCTCCTTCCGCGACATGACAACGTCGCAGAAGGTTGCGGCCGCCTCCCAAGCCTCCTCGCTGTCAACCATGGCCCTGAGAAGGGCCGGCAGGGGGAGGTCTCCCCCTACCGTCACGGACAGGGCGGCGCGAGGAATCACCCAAGCGGGGCACTCCTCACGCGTGTGTTGCGCCGTGTCCGTGACAATCAAACCACAGTGGTGGCACATCTCCGTGGGAGACAGTTAATAACCTGGATTAACACACATAGGCTGCCTTTTATCCGGGGAAAATTGAAGATCCCCTGGAACGCGGGTGAAACCGCGTAGAGCCACTAGTAGTTTGTTATGAACTCCTGCGAAGGTATAGGGAGTATAGATGAGGATACTCACTTGAAGACCTTGGAACAGTGCGGGCAGGGGTACTGGTAGTACCCCTGGCAGTGGAGCGCCATGTAGTGGTACTTTATTGTGGACTTGGTGATGCGGACCAGCTCGCACTCGGGACATTTGTACCGGCTGAAATTAATAATAATAAAATGGTGGTCTTCCAAGAAATAAATAAATCTTTATTAATTTTTCTCTCACAAATGTCCGTAGTAAATGGATACCGATAAGCAATAATGTGCAAATTTTATATGCAGTAGAAATGAGAATCAGCTACTATCTATTTTTGATAGTCCTGTGATCACGGGAACAGGAACTACGCGGGTGAAACCCCGGGGCGGCAGCTAGTATATACATAAAATGCTTACACAAAATGGTATTTCTTATGACTAAGTAATTTCTCATCTGAATCCATACGCTGCTTGCAGATATCACATTCAAATTCACCCATGTTCTGTAAAGAAAATTATATATAATATATTATTTTACCATAAATTCATCAAGTATATATAATAATATACATATATACAACCAAAACCAAGATAAAATAAATAACATGATAATGTATTTTAAAAAAATATATATCTACACTAATATATTATATTGTAAAAAGGAAAATCATATTTTTATTATAAAACAAAGTCGCTTTCCACTGTCTGTCCCTGTCTGCTTAAATCTTTAAAATTACCCAACGGATTTCGATGCTGTTTTTTTAATAGATAGAGTGATTCAAGGGGAAGGTTTTTATATACTATAGATGTATAATATGTTAGCGAAACCCTGACAATTTTGGAGGTTTCTAATGTGATGTATAAGCATTGCACCCGTGAGAAGATGGGGCGGGTCGCTAGTTAGGTGTATAAAAACTTGAGGTTTCAAGTTGATTCTTACCTCACTGTGCCTCTCAAGATGCTTCTCAAAGCTCGCTTTAAAATTGAATCCTTTGAGACAATCTTTACATTTGAAAGTGCAGTTTAAATATTTCTTGTCGAGCGCCATCTTGTTTCTCTCGTCCATACATTGTTTCCGTGTCAAATATAAAGTTTCTATTTTAGGTATTCTATCTGGAAATTAAATATTTACTTTTATTTTTATGTACTTACATATAAATACAAGGTTTATCTATACCTATTACCCAGGACAAACATTTGTATGCATGAATATGTGTGTTTGTCCTGTGTCTGGATGTAAATATCTATATATGTACTAGCGGACCCGGCAGACTTCGTTCTGCCCACCAGCACCACCTACCGGGTCCAAATTGATGGATTATACATAAAAACCTTCCCCATGAAATAACTTGGTGAAAACCGGATGAAAATCTGTTTAGTAGTTTTTGTGTTCATCGCGTTGAGACAGACAAAACGGACTATGTTTTACATATGCAGACGTTGTTTTGCCATGTATATTATTTGTAGGAAAAATTTTTTTAGTTCAATAAAAATAATTATCTACTATAAGTATTCGGGGATTTACTTATAATCGAAAGCATTATTAACAATAAATGAATGCTTTATGTGGGGTAATAAATTAATGTAGAGAATATATTTTAAATTACAATTCTTGCTAGTTATCTAAATATAAAAAATATTATTCATATTGTAACTATCAGTTTATTAAATACGATTTATTTAATGTTATAATAAATATTTATTGAACGTAAAAAAATATTTATTATAGTTGTCTTCAAAGAAATAAAATATGAATAGTTAATAAATCCTTCCTGATGGAAGATGAAGATGGAAATTTTTACCAATACACTGATGTGTATTGGTAAAAAACAGTGAATTAATATATGTATTGATAAGATATGTATCTATTTTCAAAATATCTGTATTTTTTTATTTTTATTGAACTAAATAATATTTAATTATTCTTATTATAACTGATCGATTGATCGTTGATCGGTTATAGACCGGTGAAGGCGGAAGATAAAATAAAAATCGCGATGGTAAAATAGGGGTTGATTGTAAAGGGTTGAAAATTCTGGGTTATACATATTTACTAATGCTGTATCATAAAAAAATCGAAAAATTGATACAAAAATTTTTGGGGTGGATTACCCTTAACATTTAAGGGGATGAAAAATAGATGTTGTCCGATTCTCAGACCTACTGAATATGGATACAAAATTTCATGAAAATCGGTCAAGCCGTTTCGGAGGAGTTTTACCACAAACATCGCGACGCTAGAATTTTATATATTAGATGTATTTAAAAGTAGTCAAACAGCTATCTGGTTACCATATCACAAGCTCTGCTTAGTTTGGAACCAGATTGGCCGTGTGTGAAAAATGTCCCAGGATATTTATTATTATTATTTCCTTTCTTTACCTTTTCTAAGTTTCTTCAAAACATCAACCTTCGGTTTGCCTTTCTTTTTCACTTTACCCTTTTTCAGGGTTTTTCTCAAGCTCATTAAATCAATGCTGTCTAATTCTAGTTCTTCTTTTTGTAATAACTTTAGGGGAATACCGTCTTCATCTTTGATGTATGAGTTTTGGAATTCTAGAAAAGAAAATAACACATTTTGGTTTCACAGGAAAATATTTTTTGTGGATATATGGTTGAAACCTTCAGCTTATTTTTATAGTTTATTAAAATAAGCTTTCCTTAGACATAGCAATCAATAACTACATAAAAATGATAACATAAAATAAAATTAAGATAAATTAGATTTCAAATTATCATTATATATATATCATCAAAAAAAAAAAAAAAAAAAAAAAAAAAAAAAAAAAAAAAAAAAAAAAAAGTTCGAACCGTTAACACGCTTTTTGTTGCTAATTTTCTTAAAATTGCCAAATTTGAGTTTTTTCTAATAAACATGAGTGCTTGCAACGCCTGTCGATCACCTATCAATGCAGATGAAGGAATATCTTGCTCTGCGGCAGCTTGTCCACAACAATACCACCTGCTGTGCGTTGGGCTAGCGAGGACCACATCAAAGGACTTCTCTACTTGGGTTTGCCCCCAATGTAAGGTTCAAGAAAGAAGGGACAATAACAATGATACACCAGTTAGACAGTCGTCAAGGGTGCCTACTGAAGACGAGGATCAAAGCTTTGTTACCTTTCGTCCATCAAACATCACGAGACGAAAGCAGGACCTAGACAAAGACTTCATGGCTAGCTTCCGACTCGAAATTCTTGCTGCTGTTCAGGGAGAGATCCCTAAATTCGTTACTGGGATCGTCAATAAAGCAACCGAGGCACTTTGT
Source organism: Thyatira batis (assembly GCA_905147785.2). Taxonomy (NCBI): domain Eukaryota; kingdom Metazoa; phylum Arthropoda; class Insecta; order Lepidoptera; family Drepanidae; genus Thyatira; species Thyatira batis. Next base: position 1,361,772 of record LR990510.1, on the reverse strand, counting down.
AAAAAGATTCAGGATATGGAAGAGTCCGTACAGCTCATGAGTGATCGCTACGACATCATTTTTAAATCGGTTAGTACCCAGAACAGTGCAATAAAAAAGTTGGAATCGGAAAACCGTTTATTAAGGAATGATGTCCAAGCGCTCGAAAACAGGCTATCTACAGTAGAGGATTTGTCGACTAAACAGGAACAATGGACACGACAACAGAACGTTGAAGTTGTAGGAGTTCCCGAGAGTAGTTCTGAATCACTTTCTGGTATAGTCATGAGTATAGCCGAACACGCTGGACTGAAGATGCACGAAACGGACATGGAATTTGCTCACCGGGTTCGTGCAAAACGACCCACAATAGATGTTCCTCGGGCAATCATCGTCCGTTTTCGGCAACGATCTACAAAGGATGCTTTCCTGTCTGCTGCGAGAAGGATGCGTGGGACTACTACGAAGGATATCAAAGTGAATGGTGATGCGAAACCCGTATACGTGAATGAACATCTTACAGCAAGAAATAAACAACTACTGAAAAAATGCAAAGATAAGGCTAAACTTTCCAACTATAAATTTGTCTGGACAAAAAACTGCCGTGTCTACACCCGAAAAAACGAAAAGTCACCTTTCATTCTGATATCCAAAGAAAAAGACTTGGAAAAAATGGTATAATATGTAATTTTATAATTTTAATACATTTTTACAATTTTTCTCTTTATCGTACACCGTCGCGTGAACAACAACACACTTCACACATATACACAAATCGCAACAAGCGGTTTCTACACAAAATTTACACAAACACTTATTTCATACATCATGTCCGCCGTTACATCTATCACAAACTTCAAAAACACTATTCTGTAATGTTAGTCGCTGTACCACTGCAAACTACTGCGTCACTTTGTATAATGTTCAATAACCGTCCAATATTATTACGTGTTCAGATATGTATTCATCTCAATGGCTGCTGATGGATTACGGTTCTTATACCAAAATGTACGCGGTTTAAGATCCAAGACACTAGAATTTAGCAACAACTTGTTAAATTTAGACCACGATTTAATTTTTATTACCGAGACTTGGCTTAATGACGGTGTTCTGGATTCTGAACTAACCAACGATAGCTATAACTTGATTAGACGCGATCGTGGTTCTCATGGAGGGGGAGTTATGATGCTATTTTCAAATCGTTTAAACCTAAGTCCGAGGCCCGAGTGGCAGCGTGACTATCTCGATGTTGAATGTTTGTGGGCTACTGTGGACGGACGTTCGCTCGGCTCGCAAAAAAATTTACATATAGCGTTGGTTTACATGCCGCCCGGAAATCTTTTAGCTCAACGGATACTTCAACTTACGCAATGGTTATCTGATGTTGCTGCACTGGTACCTGACGACCACTTTCTATTTATTGGCGATTTTAACATGCCTCAAATAAACTGGGGGTCACATGGTCCCACACATCTAAAACAGGGCAGTGTTGAGCTTCAACACGCCGGAATTAACTTAATAAACCAAATGAATTTTTTAGGACTTCAACAGTATAACATATTTGTCAACGACTCGGGAAACACCCTGGACCTTTTATTTAGTAATTTTCATTTGGACTTAAATAAAGGTGATACTCCCTTAGTTCAGGAAGATAAACATCACACTACTTTAGATGTATCCGCGCCAGACATTTCCATACCTCTGTTGCCAAAAAATGTATACTATAAATACCTATACCACAAAGCAAACTATGCCGACATTAATGCTCACTTTTCTAGTGTAGACTGGTCTTTTCTTTACCAGGGATCCGTCGAGGGAGCCGTAGAAAGGTTATACGAAATATTGTACAGGGTCATAGACAAATATGTTACGCGAATAAGAACCGATGGTACTCGGCGATATCCGGTCTGGTTCAGCAGAGCTCTTATTAATATAATTAAAGAGAAGAAAAAAGTTCACTCATACTGGAAATTATATAAAAATCCACTTGACTATGACGCTTTTTCCATTCTTAGAGCAAGACAAAAAGTAGTTCAGGATGAATGTTATCGTACATACATGGCACTATCACAAAAAGCTATCAAAACGAGTCCGAAGATGCTTTGGAGCTACGTTAAATCTAAGCGTAAGTCAGTAACAGGGTATCCCAGTTCGATGAAATATGGAAACGTAAAATTAACATCCACTCTTGATATTGTTGAATCCTTTAGTAAATTCTTTGAAAATATGTTTGTGCCTCCAGCTAATCAATATGGTACTTCGGGTCTTACTTTTGATAGCTGTGATAGTATAAATAGTGTCACTTTTACTCAGGAAGCCGTCCTGAAGCTTCTTCGTGGTCTTGATGTTCGAAAAGGTGCTGGAAGCGATAGAATCCCTCCAGTGTTTGTAGTTAAATGTGCGAACTCTTTGGCCTTACCTTTAACTATAATATTCAATCGATCCATCAGAGAGGGCGTATTTCCATCGGTTTGGAAACAAGCACATGTGGTACCGTTGCATAAAAAAGGATCTAAGTCAATTGTGGAGAACTATAGACCCATTTCAATTTTAAATGTATTCAGCAAATGCTACGAGAAACTAATATATGTCAGTATATATCCTATAATTCAAAAAGGTGTTCCAGTGCAGCAGCATGGTTTTATCAAGGGTCGTTCCACAGTATCCAATCTTTCTGTATTCGTAGATGATATTCTTCATGGCATGGAGAATCGGGCCCAGGTTGATGTGATTTACACGGATTTTGAGAAAGCCTTCGACCGTGTAGACCACATCATCCTTTTGCGTAAGCTTCGCGAGCTCGGTATACAGGGCGATCTCCTGAGATGGGTGCATTCTTATATAAGTAATAGACGACAGGCGGTAGTTGTTGGTGGAGCTCGATCAGACTATATTAGTATACCATCCGGAGTGCCACAAGGTTCCTTGCTAGGACCTTTGCTATATGTGGCTTACCTTTATGATATAGATAAGTGCTTTCACCATGCTAAATTCCTATTATACGCAGATGATGCAAAAATTTACTTTAATATTAAAACGCATGATGACTGTCATAAAATGCAAAACGACTTGGATCGACTGTCACAATATTGTCACGTAAATAGAATCGGCGTGAATACTGCTAAATGTGCGCATCTTTGTTTCACACGTAGTCATGTCGCAATTAAACACCAATTCTTTCTCAACAATTCTCCGATAGAAACCACCAATCGCGTGAGGGATCTGGGCGTGATACTGGATACCAAAATGACGTTCGCTTCTCATGTGGAATACCTGGCCGATAAAGCGTATAAGAATCTTGGATTTATTTATCGAGTAACTAAGCCTTTTACAAGTCTTGATTGCTTAAAAGTACTTTACTATGCGTATGTTCGTAGTGCATTAGAGTACTGTAGCCAAATTTGGAATCCACAATACGTGATCTATGAGCATGCCATTGAGTCCATACAAAGAAAATTTATAAGGCAACTGAACTTCCGATGTGGAGTACCGTGTGATGACTATGAGTCCTCTTGCCGCAAACATTGTCTTCAGACGTTACGCAATCGACGGATACTTCAGGACATGTCAATGTTGCATGATGTCTGTTCTGGTGCGCTCGATTGTACAGTACTAGTCGACAGAATGCTACAGTTGCGTGCGCCAAGTACTCGTACTCGGCATACTCAACTCTTTCACGTGCCCACTCACCGTACGAATTATGCCGCTAACACGGTATCGTCTAGGTTGCCACGCACGTATAACAGACTGTTTGGCGACATAGATATTTTTAATATATCCAAATCGGTTTTCAAGAAACGAATTTTCAATATTTTGAAAACAAATTAATTTATCAAAAAAAAAAAAAAAAAAAAAAAGTACATAAGTAAATAAGATAATTCAAAAATAAATCAATACATTCTATTTTAATAAAACAATTTGAAAATGGATCAATAATATTAATTTGCTCAAAATTTATATTTTTAATCAAATAATTAAACCCCGATATGTAAGCCCACCCTAACATTTATCTTTTCTTCTCGTGCGGGTAGTTTGCAGTTTTGTTCTTCGTTAAGATACGCGATAGATGCTCGGCTCCACACACACACACACGCATACACTCATTACTCGCTCACTTAGGTACACTACTACATCTACACAACTCACGCGACGACCCACAATCTGTTTCATTTTATAATTATTTATTTCTTAACTTTGTATTGTTTGTAATTTTGCTGTGTTGACGGTTTCCTTCTTTTTATTCAATAACTACTTTATGATATGTCTGTATAATGTGATTCTTTTTGGCTGTAAGCTGTGAATCTTGTAAATTAAATAAATAAATAAATAAATAAATAAATCATTTTTTTTGCTTAAATTTGTAAATAAAATGTCTTGATTATTGGGCTTGCTCATCATAATCACAATCATATTGCCAAATTTGTTCTTGCCACATTGTAAAAGGTACTTTCTCAACCTGGTTGGTATTTTCAATGGAGAACATGGGGTTCTTCAAAAAGGTAGTGAAGAGTTTTTACAGTGATGCCCCTGGTGTTGCAAGTGTCCATAGGCTATGGTAACTTGTAATCAGGTGGGACCGTGTATGCCTGTTTGCCATCTTAAAAGATGCCCATTTAAAGTTTCTCTATTCTGTAGATTTCAATAAGTATTACATACCACTATCATCATCAAGAAACTCTCCCTCCAAATGGTCCAACACTTCATTCTCTTCTTTCATCTCAATTTTAATTTTGACCTCTCTACTGCAGTTGTATAAGACGGAGAACGACTCCTCGACCGTACCATTGTCTGACAGCTCTATAACATTTAACGGCACCAGAGTTAGATTTACTAGAGGTTGGATTTGTGCTTGTATTGTTTGTAGTGTTGTGTCCATTACCTGTAAATAAAATAGTAATTTTGAGACATTTTTCACACCAGGCCACTAACATAATTATAGCTGATACACTACTTTTAAATACATACTTATTAAGATATTGGCTGGTAGACATTGCTTTTGAAATAAGGATACCTATTATATATCCTGGGACATTTTTCACACACAGCCAATCAGGTTCCAAAGTGAGCTTGTGTTATGGTAACCAGATAACTGATATACTACATATACTATGTTTTAAATACATATTTATTTAGATATTTACATTCAAACACAGAACAAAAAGACATATTCATGTATACAAATGTTTGTCCTGGGTGGGATTCAAACCCACAAAGTGGCTTGAAAGTCAGGATCACCAAATCCAAAGCCTAATGGCCTGTCAATTATATGTGCTTAATTTTAATAGAGACTAAAAAAAATACTTACACTATGAAAGTTTTCTAATAATATTTGATTGCTTTGTACATTTTGTATGAACAACTCAGCGTGCTGTGCCATCCTCCGACATAAGTAGCATAGGAGTATTGAGTCAACCTAAAAAAAATAAACTTTAATATATACTTCATGTTATCTATACTAATATATAAAGCTGAAGAGTTTTTTTCACTTGAACATGCTAATCTCAGGAACTACCAGGTCAGGTCCAATTTGAAATTTTTTTTCAGTGTTAGCCCATTTATCGCAGAAGGCAATAGGCTATATATCATTACGCTGCAAGCACAATAGGAGCGGAGTATCAATGAAAATGTTGCAGAAAACAGTAGTAATTGTGTATATAAGTACCCAATAAGGCCCGAAGCTAAAAAAAATACACTTTTCTTTTCTTAATAGGAAATACGAGGGCATAACAATAGTTTTGATATATAGTTTTAATTATCCATTAAAATAAATTTATATATAACATTCAATTCAAAAAGAGTAGCTAGACTTACTAGTTCACCGATAGATCTAGAATAAATTGTATTTACCTGAAAAAACGTCTTGAAAGGTCCCCTTTGCAGATTGTATTCAAGTAAATTTATATCGTCTTTGCTACACAAACAAGCGACACAACAATTGTTAGGCTGCTGCGATTTCTCATCCATGGTCTCAGCTTCAATTAGTATTATTTTAGATACCTATACAAAAATATTATTTTCTGTGTAAAACACGATCGTAGACATTCAATTCAAACAAAACAATTACTTTTTATTTTATCAATACATTTTATTGCGGTCAGTCCATCAGTTTTTTGAATGACAGACACATACAGAGCTGCCAGCTCTTAAAAATATTAATACTCGTTTTAATTGTCCCAAATTGAAACAGTTATTTCTTTATTGTGTTCCTACTATGATATGTTTAATAAGGTATTAAAAATGTTTAGATATAGGTATATATTTTTTAATATGAAGGGCACTCCGAAGAAGCAAACTGACTCTGACAATAATGAGATAATTTAATAATATGTAAACCAAAATTTTCCCTACATGTGGGAACAAAATCCGTAAATGGCAGTATCACAAATTCGCACTGTCAAACAAAACGTTTTATTTCATCTAGCACTTTTCTAGGTTTCACATGCCTTACTACCTACTAATAATTTATTTTATGATAGCCAAATTGGGACGGTATAACAAGACTTGCATACACATGAATGGAATTTTTAACAGAGATTTCTACATAACTAAGTATCTACAACTTTATTTGCTGCTTTGTCTGTTCCCAATAACTATTACTTAGTGGGCGTAATGTTTGCTTGTTGACCATTTTGGTACATTCATAAATCCTACGTAATATTTATGAATGACAAGTTTATTTGGCAATATTTTTATAGCCGCCCCCTTCATTGTAAATGCCTAAGTACAAGGCTTTATATTTTATTTCTATGTATAGATTAAAATCGGTAGAGGCACACCATAGTAGGTATGTAATATAACTTAGTACCTACATTCTTAAGTTATTGTTTTTAATGTGGCTAATGGTAGTAAGCCGAATCTTAAATAGGAACTGGCAATGGAGCACATTTATTTGAACGAATAAAAAAAAATAAAAAATAAATATCCTCTCTCTATCGTATGAGGTTAGAAAATGTGAAAAGTTTTACATAATTTGATTGAAACTGATGCCTTAACTCTCATAAGAAACACTTTTATGGTCATTCAATGACGGTTTGCAGACTAAGACTAAGGCCTCATGTCTGACACTGGAAGATGGAGCTGAACAATATAATTGAATTATTTAATACATAGAATTCATCCATTAAATTATATAACAGTAAATTATTATATGAAGAAAAGGATTAAGAAGTTGAGAAGAGAAAAAAATTAAATCTGAAATATATGTCATCAAACAGCATAAATGTTTGCAACCCCTGTCTTTATTTAGTCAGAAATAATCACTTATTAAGCCGTGAACGTTACGGTGAAGGAAAACATCGTGAGAAAACCTGCATGCCCGAGATGTCACAATTAAAGGCATGTGAGTGAAGTCCGCCAATCCGCACTAGGCCCGCGTGGTGGAATATGGCCTACACCCCCTTGTTGTTAGGGAGCTCCTCGTTGGAGACGTATAAGAGCTGATTATGATGAAACACTTAAGCTTTCAGATGAAATTAGCCTTCTACTTTTTCCTTCATTTTTATAAAGTGTTTAAAATCTTTTTTATTCAAATAGGCCTCAATAAAGGACTTATGAATAGTCACTATTAATGCTCGGTTCTGATACTTAGTTATTTTGTTACCAACTAGGTACCTATCTACAAAGTTTTCTGCAATATTTGTGTCACTGTGCCAACATATTATTTGGATAAATGATTACCTACTCTAGACACGTAATCGATGTTTTAACCGGCGCGAGCGCATGTTAATTGTGAAGCACACAATGCCTCCAATGACGTAATATCCATACTCTGGCTCGCCTTGATGTAAGTATTTACAAAATTAATAATTATTTTATTACCTACTAGCTGCCTCCCCGCGGTTTTACCCGCGTAGTTCCCGTTCCCGTGGGAACACAGGGATAAAATATAGCCTATGTTACTCGGGGATAATGTAGCTTTCCAAAGGTGAAAGAATTTTTGAAATCGGTCCAGTAGTTTCGGAGCCTATTCATTACAAACAAACAAACAAACAAACAAATCTTTCCACTTTATAATATTAGTATAGACTATGTGGTCAATGGTTCTCTATTTTTATGTATTGTTCGGTTCGTGGTTAATTATAAATAGGTAATAATATTTATTATACTATAATTAGTAAGGCTTGTGACGTCGTACTACATAACCTACTTAATATAATAAAATGATAATGAAAAATAAATGCGGCTAAATGTGTCAAGCGCAAAACTCAAAACCTACTGGATCGATTTGAGTTTTGGTCTGAAAATATTTGTAGTCCAAGCGGTTTTACATATTTGGGATACCTTTAAATTCCGGACTGTTAAGTATAAAATAAATATACCTACAGGGAAATTTTTGACACATGACCATTCTGATTAAATGTACCTAATGTATGTAATCTTATGATAGTATGTGTTAATCCAGAAAGCAATCTATCGGTTTGCCAAGTTTCGTCGCCGGTGTCCTCACAAACTTTCGCATTTATAATGTTACTAGCTGCCTCCCCGCGGTTTTACCCGCGTAGTTCCCGTTCCCGTGGGAATACAGGGATAAAATATAGCCTATGTTACTCGGGGATAATGTAGCTTTCCAAAGGTGAAAGAATTTTTGAAATCGGTCCAGTAGTTTCGGAGCCTATTCATTACAAACAAACAAACAAACAAACAAACAAAAAACAAACAAATCTTTCCTCTTTATAATATTAGTATAGATTATTATTATAGTATAGACTAGCTTCCGCCCGCGGTTTTATCTGCGTTCCCGAGGGTCCTTTAAATTTCTCAGCCTAAAATCCTATCTATTACCTAGTATCTTGTAGTAGATGTAATATCGTTAAAGTCTCTTCAAGTTCTTCAACATTAATTAAGGGCAATTTTAATGCTGTACCGGTCTTCTGCGGCTCGATTACTGTTTTATTGATATTCTTATACGTAAATGTATACTTGTATGCCTCGTTCTGCGGTCATTAATTCTTGTCACATATTAAATGACCTTCGGTAAAGCTATTAAGTTTTATTGGATGCCGTTCTCATTGATGTCTTAAGCATTTATGGAGGCGCCAAAAGTAGGTGCTAAGTTTTGCTTATGTCGATTTTTCCGGAAGAGAATTTACGGGAGATCTTTAATCATTCTGAAATTAAAAGTAGCTTAAAACCTATATCATAATATACTTATTCTAACTTTGTGGCAAATTTTATTCTGATCCTTCCATTCGTTGAGTAACGATATCCATAGATTCATCTTCGAATTTGGCATATGATTTTAATATTTTCAACTAGTGGTTCCCCGCGGTTTGACGCCCGTTTCCAAGGTATCGTCAATTTTACCGAGATAAAAAGAAGTCTATGCATTTACCCAGATAATAAACTATCTCTATTCTAAATTTCATTTAAATTAGTATAGTAGTTTTTGTGTGAGAGAGTAACAATCATCCAAACTTCCACACTCACAAACATTCGCATATTTTTATAATATTTTTTTCCTCAATTAATTTGAAACGATAACGATATTATCGTTTTCATTGAATATTATTATATGAACTTGAATTCTGAACAAGCCCACAGGAACTTCCGATTCGCCTTCGACCCCTTATCTTTGAACATAAATAAACTCCTGCGCAAGGTCTGTGCTACTAATTGCAATGATAAGACAGTTCATGGCCGTAACTATTTATAATATATACTAAACTAGCTTCTGCCCACGGCTTCCTTCGCATGTAATAGTTAATTTTCGGGATACAAGTGACATGTTTTTTTAAACTTTATTAAATTAACGTTCCATAAACTTAACAATAATTTGTCTATCTGTCTCGCTCTCACGCAAAAACTACTCAAATGATTTGAATGAAATTTGGTACACAGATAGTCTAAAGCCTGAGAAAGGATATAAGCTACTTTTTATCCCGGGACAATGGAAGATCTCCCGGGTGCGCGGGTGAAACCGCGGGGAGCCTCTAGTAACTAATAAATGATTTCATTCACAAATAAAACGTATAAAAAGTATTCTCATCCGCAAATAATATTTCAATTTATAATAAAAAACAAAAAGAAAGTAAATGAAATATCTTGGAGTTTGTATCAGATAGGATATTTGAGAATATCCTGGGGCATTCCACTTGTACTCGTGCGTCCAGGCGGCGGGAGGCGGCGCCACGATTAAATAAATACAGACGTGTTATTTTATTCTGTGTTAGTCGAATTGTTTTCGGTGTTAATATCTACACTATTACTATAAAGAGGAAAGATTTGTATATTTGTATGTAACGAATAAACTCAAAAAGTACTGGACCGATTTTAATAATTCTTTTTTCATTAGAAAGCTACATTATCACTGAGTAACATAGGCTATATTATATCTTTGTATTCCCACGGGAACGGGGTAAAACCGCGCGGAGGCAGTTAGTCTATTATAAAGGTATTAAGCACCAATTTAATGTACTCAGTTTAGTATATGTGTTTTAAAACGTTATAGGTATACCTATACTTAGTAATTAATATCATAAAGAGGAAAGATTTGTTTATTTCTTTGTTTGTTACTGGCTTCGAAACTACGAGACCGATCTGAATAATTCTTTCACCAATAGACAGCTACGTTATTTATGAGTGTCATAGGCTATATTTTATCCCAATATACCTACGGGAACGGGAACTACGCGGGTGAAACCGGAGGCAGCTAGATGAACATACAAGTATAAATGTATAAATGTACCGAGTACCTACAGAGTGGGATGCAAATATTAGTTTTAGTATGATTATTATTTTACCGTGTGGCGGCATTTTGTTTCATGTCAACTTGACTGATGATCTTTTAAAACAAATTAGGTCAGTGTAACTTTTTAATAAATTTAGATGGATAATGCTTACATATGTGGATTTTGCACGATCAATGCAGCTTGGTCTAAACGTCGAGCTTATTCAAAATAATATACATATTTTGATAATAGTCCACGCGTGAATCGTCCCGTTATATATGTATTTCAATATTAAAATAAGGGGTAATATGATATAATAAATTATTTTAATAATGGTTAATTTGCTTAGTGTTTGCCTATGGTTAATAAACCCGAAGGTAAATAAAATTGATTATCTAATCTAATGTCAAATTCTAATTTTTACTTTATAAATTTTTCTAATACTAAAAAAATATCCCCTTATGAAGTTGCAACCAGTAAACTCTCTGTACGCTTTTTAATCTCTGCCAAGACAGAGACGAATGCAGTCCGAAGGCAACCGAAATAGACCGAGTCGCGCACGCGCACGTCTCACACTCCTGCGCAGCGCGCGCTTCAAATCAAGGATCTATGGATCAATAATCTAATTTAAAAATACGAAAACAAAACCGGTGTATCCACAAACTTTCAGCGGAATGTCTGTGTGTATAAAAAGTGTTTAATAAAAGTGTAATTTTTTCGTAATAAACATTAAATAATCCAGTGATAATGTGGAAAAGAGTTGCATTCTGCATTTTGTCATCCCTGTGGTGTGCGTGCGGTAAGACAATTATGTTGTAATCAGAGCTTTAGTTGTTTAGATTAAATGCTCTTGCGAGAAGTTGACTGATAGAGATCATATGCCGATGAGTGATGTTTTATTTATTTATTATCAATACCATGTAGTATTTGAACGGAGTTTTGTAATATAAATATTTGTTTAAAAATGCATTTGGAGAAATTCGTGTTGAGAAATAGGTAGATATGTGTTAGTTTTACGAAATACAAAAACCTCAAGGAAAATAAGTTTTATAAACTTGAAGTTGATAGGTAGTTAACGTACTTTAGAATATTTTTAGTACAATCTAAGCACTTAATAAGTTATTTTTTGAAAATATGTGATTTTCTGTAAAATTCAAATTATCAGTTGGATTTATTTTAGTATATTTATTCGGGTTGTTAAATTATACCAGCAACCTTTCGAACCGAGCATTAGAGTCGACGTTCCATAAGTGCCTGTGAAGGCCTATTTGAATTAATTAATATAGTTATTTCATTTCATTATAAATATATATAAAAAAACTGTAATACACCTACAAATATGTAGAGCACAATTTATGTTAATTTCTTTCATTTCTTATACACAAATTTCGAGCAGTTTCAAACTACACATTCTATCACATGTTAAGTTTCCATATAATCCTTTCAGCCGTTGTTGCGTGAAAGAATAATAAAGTCATACATACATCCTTACAAACTTTTGCGTTTATTATGTTGGATTACGCCTTATAAGATAAGAATGTTATGTTTCACGATTAGATTCGAAGTCGAAACTTCTGGATTTTCCTCGTCAGCGACTCGACCGACTTTTCTTGAAAGTTCTAAGTATCTAGGTAGCTTGTTGACTTTAGGGTAAAAGTGGGATAGATGCCCTTGGAGGATAGACGCCGCACCTTAAAAAAAGAGAATTTAGAACCAAGTTCACGCTCTAGTACCATGTTCCTCAGACAGATCTGGCCCCGCACAGCTCAGTCCACGCACGCACTTCGACAGGACTGCACGCATCGCCGCTTGAGTTAAAAAAATGTTGCAAAATTTTATCGCGCTTGCTTGATTCTTGTGACAGTGACATTTTGACGTGTTCAGAACTTTCGTTTTCGAAGGTAAGTTATAAGTGTATATTGTTATTTAAATAGTATGTATCATTTATATTTATGGTGTGTTTATAAAATTACGAAATTATTTAAGTATTTTTATTTATTTGCTGGGGCGTCTATCCCTACTAAAAAGGATAGAGGCCCCACTATTGACTGAGTATAGACGCCCTTAGAGGCATATATCCTCTATGACTTATTCACAGGTACTTAGGCTATAGGTAAGATTTTTTTAAATAACGTATCTATCTAGTTAATATGCAACTTAGTAGGAAAATTGACTTTCAAGTTTATTTATGAGCTGTTTATACCTTTACATGTCGTACTTCACTGTACTTGTACAAAACTGTGAAAAACTAACTTTGGGTTAGTAATAGAGGAATTAATTGCCCTTATCAAATTCAATTTAGGCACTGTCTTCTTAGTTTGTTTTTTCATACTTTTCCTTTTTGAATCCTCGGTTTTTTTCTGTACCTGTTAATTTCTTCTTTTTTAGGAAAACATCCCACACTGGACGACAACGAGAAACGTCTTGTAGCGCACATACAAAAATTAGAAAAGGCAGGATTTCCCACAACACGACAGGATGTAAGAAGACACAAGAAGGATAAGAAAACCTTATAATATATTATTGCAACTAAGAAAGCAAATAAACATTTTATTTAATTTTCTACGATTTTTTTTATTATTACGGAGGCATCTATCCCATTGTAGGGCATCTATACTCATGTCAAAATTTTGCCAGGGGCAACTACCCCATACAGTAGGCGTCTATCCTCAAACAATAAGTCTTTTTTAGAGCCGAATATCTACAAATCTACGGTATGCATTGAATAATGATATGAGTAGATAGTAAGTATAAGGACTATAGTTGTTACAAATAGTTAACTCACTCGAATAGTGCTTTAAAAAAAAAAGTTATAGTCAGCTTACAAAAAGTGGGGCATCTATCCCATGTTTACCCTACTTACGAGTAAGTTCTTAAGATTATCGTATTACATATAATATGTACATGTTTTTGTGATTGTAATTTATATATTACTAGTGGCTCCCCGCGGCTTCGGTTCCCGGGGGATCTTTAATTTTCCCGGGATAAAAAGTAGCCTAAGTCCTTTCTCGGGCTCTGGATTAACTGTGTACCAAATTTCATTTAAATCGGTTCTGTAGTTTTAGCGTGAAAGCGAGACAGACACAGTTACTTTCGCATTTATAATATAAGTATAGCTTCTATATTAAGTAAATGCTGTACTTTATTAATAACTTCTTTATAGTATAACGACTATGTTGGTCATGTTATGGTTGCCTGGAATTAACACATATTTTTGTACATCTGTATAATAAATTAAATAGATACCTATATATCAGAGTGATAATATTGTACGACGATTAGTATTCTTACGAACTTACACGTCCGTATCTTTTTGATAGTTATGTTCCAAAATGGTACAAAAAAAACGTTATTCTTATTTCAGCATCCATCTATACGTCTCATTTCAATCCCTTTTCAAAATATACAGGCAATTTCTTCCACAGTTGATATTATTAATTCTTATAAAACTAGGTTGCAATGATGTTATCCAAACTTAAAACAGGTTGCAACAGTTTCAGTTACAGTTAAGGCACTAATATACAACCGGTATAAGGTGGTGTCGATTACTTTGTACAACCATTATCGAAACTAAAGAGGAATTGCGAACGTACCTACATTTTACGTACGCTATTTAAAATAGGTACCCATAATGTTAATTTATCTATTACTAGCTGCCTCCGCGCGGTTTTACCCGCGTAGTTCCCGTTCCCGTGGGAATACAGGGAAAAATATAGCCTATGTTACTCAGTGATAATGTAGCTTTCTAATGAAAAAATAATTATTAATATCGGTCCAGTACTTTTTGAGTTTATTCGTTACATACAAAAATACAAATCTTTCCTCTTTATAATATTAGTGTTGAAGTGTAGATAGTGTAGATATACTAATATTATAAAGAGGAAATACTTGATTATTAGTTTGTTCGCAACGAATAGGCAGAGTTTATAAAAAATACGTATGGATTTACTGGCTTTCGGTGAAGGAAAAACATTGTGAGGTAACCTGCATACCCGAGATGTCATAATTAAAGACATGTACCTAAAGTCCGCCGATACGCACTAGGCCAGCATGGTGGACTATGGCCTTAAAACCCTATCGATATTTATTTACATCCAAACAGAACAAACAGACATATTTATACATTACCTACACTAGCGGACCCGGCAGACTTCGTTCTGCCCACCAGCGCCACCTAGCGGGTCCAAATTGATGTGTTATACATAAAAAGCTTCCCCATGAAATACTCCGTAATTTGGTGGAAACCGCCAAAAAAAAATCTATTCAGTCGGAACTGTTTTATATATATATCTAGATATGTTTGTCCTGGTGGGATTCGAACCCACGACCGGTAGCTTGAGAGATATTATCATTAATCATAAAGCCGGTCTGTCATGCTTTAAATCTATAAAACGAAACTATGATGTAGGTTTTCTTGTCTCTATAGAGGCGTGAGAGACCAAACGCTCACCCAATTTGGCGAAATTGGCCAACCTTTGCAAATATTTACTGTACGTAGTGCCAAGGTCGACAAGCTGAATTAGCTAATCATATAAGACAATAGTCTGATAAGGTAGGCAGCCATATAATTTACACATTTCTAAAATTATAAACGCGGAGTTTGGAAGAATGTATGTATCATTTTTGTTATTCTTTTAAGCCAGAGTTAGGGATACATTCTGAAATAATTCATATGCTACTTTTTATCCTGGGGAAATTGTAGATTTCCGGGAACGAGGGTGAAACAGTAGTGAGCCACTAGTGTTTTTGAGAATGTAGTATGGATGTTTGATACTCTTTCACGCCAGAACGGCTGAAAGGATTGTGATGCAATTTGGCACAGATTTAGTATATATTCTGGAATAATTCATAGGGCACGTTTTATCCCGGGAAATTTGTAGATTCCCGGGAACGCTCGTAAAACCGTGGGGAGCTACTAGCATTATAAATGCGAATTATTTGTGAGAATGTTTAGTTTTTGTTACTCTTTCACGCCAGAACGGCTCGCGACGTTTTACATAGAGTTAGCAAAGATACATAGGAATAATTCGAAGGGCTACTTTTTTCCTCGGGAACTTTGTAGGTTCCCGGGAACGCAGGTGAAACAGCAGGAACCATTAGTATGGTATAATGCAAGTATGCTTACGTGATTTCAAACAATATTACCTACAAAATGAAATGTGCCGTATTTTCCTCCCAGCATCTGTTTTTAATTGGCCCAGTGACCCAGATACAGTGCACTCAAGTTTATTTAGGACAAATGTGTCTTATTATGACTTATATTCTTGTGGAAAGATTTATTGTTTTAACACATGTGGTGACCATAAGTTGGTAATCTACACTAATATTATAAATGCGAAAGTAACTCTGTCTGTCTCGTTTTTGCGCTAAGACTACCATACCGATTTAAATGAAATTTGGTACACATGTAGTCTAGAGTCTGAGAAAGGACATAGGCTACTTTTTATCACGGGAAAATTGAAGAACTTCCGAGTACGCAGGTGAAACTGCGGGGAGCCACTAGTATAGTATATGGACAGAAATTGTCATTTCGTTATGTTAAACGTCCAAATAGAATTCGATAATGAAAATTCAAAGTATTAAATTAACGTGTACGTACATGTTATGTCTGTAATATGAGGGAAAGAGAGATAAAATCGACCACCTACTGTTTGTGTCTCATTCGCAAAACCATATCGATTTAGTAGTTTTTAGACGTGAGAACGTTACAAACAAACTTACATTCGTGTTTATAATGTTAGGATTATTTATTAACTATATCCCGGTCTGCGGTTTCACTCGCGGAATTCCCGTTTCCGTAGGGATACGAGAAAAAAGTATATGCATATGCTACTTCCTGGTAATATAGCTCTCCAACGGTGAAATATTTTTTGAAATTGGCACAGTAGTTTTTGAGTACATACACAGACACACACAAACTCAAAATTAAATATTTTCCTCCTTATAATATTAGTGTAGATAGTGTAGATGTATCAAAATATTTATTTTCCAGGATCGATGGAAAACGACATGACAAAAGCTATACAAATGTGCTGCAACGCCGGCACAGAGTACGCAGGGCGACATAAGTTGAGCGAGTGCGCTCTACCTGCCCAGGTCCCCGCTGGCGTACCAGCTTCGTTCGGGACTGTATGTTCGTTAGCCAGGACTCAGTGTTGCGAGGCCTATTTTATGTAAGTACACAATTCCCAGGGGAGTTTAAATAAATATCCTGGGACATTTTTCACACACGGCCAATCTGATTGCAAAGTAAGCAGAGCTTGTGTTTGGTAACCAGATACATACCTACATATTATAGATATTTACATCCAGACACAGAACAAACAGACGTATTCATGCATACGACTGTTTGTCCTGGGTGGGATTCGAACCCACGACCGGTGGCTTGAGAGTCAGGGTCACTTACCACAAAAACGAGCTGTCACTATTCACAAACAGTAACTTTCAACAGAATATAATAAGTGGGAATTACATTACAGTTTATTTTTAATTTCCTTCCCAAAAATAGTAGGTACGAGATGAATATAGTAAATCGATAAGAAATAATTGCCATATCAAAACAATAGGTAGAAATATTGAGCAAACATGTTTGTTAACAATTTTCTTAGAAACCTGATATTATTATCAAAGTAGTGCGAATACCAAAGTGTTTCAGAACTCCAAAATAAGGAAACACCAACTGAGTTTATTTAATATTATGACGTTAATAGCTGTTACTACGTATTCAACAATGTAATAAGTAAGACCGTGTTACCCTCGGCAGTTATTTTATATCACGTTTTGGTCGAATTTATATCAAAACCAGCTGCCGCCCCGCAGTTTCACCCGCGTAGTTCCCGTTCCCGGGATCACAGGGGTATCAAAAATAGATAGTAGATAGTAGCCGATTCTCAGACCTACTCGATGATATGCATATGAAATTTCATAAAATTCGGTTAAGCCGTTTCGGAGGAGTATGGTAATTGGTAACTAGCATCGCGATACGAGAATTTTATATACAAGATAAATGACTTAAAAAAAATTGTTCTATAAGTAATATACTTAGAGCCGTTTCGGAGTTTCACGAAATATATTTATAATTTCAAAATTACTTCCTTAAAGTATACGATTAACTATTTTGTTTTTATTCATATTAAGCTGAAAAGAAAAGTAATGAATAATATAATATCTAATTTATTTAAATGTTTATTTTTTTTATATAATAAAATTAATAAAACAACGTTTCTTAATAGGTTAATTATATGAAAATATACTAATTAATTACCTAATATTTTATTTCCAGGAAAGAATCCTGTAACAACGGCATAGACCTGGCCACGAGTACGGAGCCATGTGAATCAGTCCAGGGTACGGGCAAGGTATGTACAGCGATTTCCGGGGGACTTAATAATTCCCGGGATACAAACATCATCTATATTAATTGGGAATAATATTAAGTAGGCATCGCCAGAGATAGAATTTTTTAAATTGACTTACTTACTTACACCTAAAATTTATTAATACTTTTAAAATCACAATTTTGGCCATAACTGGGTAAACAAATTTACTGATGAACGATGAATCTCAAGGTGCAACTTGGGTAAGGAAAGCTAAAGAATAAATAAATAAATATCCTTGGACATTTTTCACACACGGCCAATCTTGGAATTTGGTACACCGATAGTCTAGAGCCTGAGAAAGGACAAACAAACTAAGCAGAGCTTATGATATGGTAACCAGATGGGTGATATAGGTACTTACTACATATACTACTTTTAAATACATACTTAAATAATTACATCCAGACACAGAACAAACAGACATATTCATTCATAGGCTGGAAAGTCAGGGCCACTAACCACAAAGCCAACCAGCTGTCAAATGCTGTAGAATGTTAGGTAAAACCGCGGGGCACAACTAGTCTATCAAAAGTAGGTAACGAGGAGTATTGTTATCATTAGCTAACATACGTTTAATGATAAAATTACTAAGATATCATTGTTTACATAACTATGTACATAGAGACAAGACAAATCACTTTAATTCGCCTTCCGTCTTTCTTGTATCTTTTACTTTTGGCCTGTGGCTTTTCCCGTTTTCAATGTATCTTAAATTGTTCCCGGAATTAATTAGTTTGTTTATTAGTTCTACGAACAGAAGTTACACAAAAATACATCCAAATATCTTGTGAGGCGTTATCGCGTAGGATTTTTTTTGGTATTTGTTCTTATCGAGGGTTTTCACTCATATTTCACCAATATGACATTTCCTATTTATCTACACTAAAATATAAAGAGGAAATATGTTTTAATTTGTAGTGTATAAGCTCTGAAACTACCGACTGGACCGATGTGAATATCTCTTTCACCAATGGAAAGCTACAGTATCAGGAAGTGACAATAGGTCTTTTATCCCCGTATTCCTATGGGAACGAGAAGTACGGGTGCGCGGGTGAAACCGCGCGGAAAAAACTAGAATTACATAAAACGTCATTCTCATGATTTCTAGATGTGCTGTGATGACTGCAAAAGAGGACAAACAGCAGGACATAACGGGGACATTTCAGCGTGTAACCACAAAAGTGGGGGGAACAGTCCCGAGGAACAGCTAGCTGATGAAGCTTATAAGAAATGCTGTGAGGTAAACCACCATCATCGCTTTTTTCAATTTAGGGTCGGGCTTATATGTCCCTCCATTTCATTCGGTCACCAGACCAGACATTTCTCATATCTTCTTAAAGTAAACAATATAGCTCAACACATGAAGAGTTACATGCTACATGTAATGTAGAGTTCGGCAACTAAGCAGTTATGTAGTCGATTAGTTTTAAGTTATGCCTAGTTCTATGAAATGCAATAATTGAAGATGTTCCTTTCAGAAAGCTGCAAATGAAAGTCATAATGACCGATCATCAGTTTGGGGCCATCATCCCAAACAACCTAATACTGGTAAGGAATTTCTTTAAAATCTACAACCCTTTTAATATGCGGTGTATATAAATGAATTAAGCTTTTCGATAGCTGTGGGGAAGTTGAGCTTGTCAGTGAAGAAAATCATTATAGAAAGTAAAAATTATAAAAATTGACAATGCCCTATTTAGTTTAGGCACCGAAGATCAAAGCTGATAAAGCTACGACTGAATAAAAAAACAAGCTTTACCATGATAAAGGGAGTTTTGAACATTGATAGAATACCTGAAGCTTTCTTTAGTGAGATGATGTTTACAGTGCTTGCATCTGTGTGCGAGGACTTCGCACCAACAGAGCTGTGTGCCCACCACTGCATACCGATACCCGGCTCCTACAGGTGCGAGTGTAACCCTGGCTTCATGCTCATGGCCGATGGGAAGAATTGTCGAGAGGTGAGACCAACAAATGCTGGAATTATTCCCCCTTTTGTCTGGATGTAGTGAGTTGAAGTTCTAGCATCAATATATATTGAATCTGTGGTTTATTATTGCTTTTGTTTTATCTGCATCTTTACTAAATATAAAAAAAGAATAATTTGTATTTTTGTGTGTATATTGTAATGAACAAACTCAGAAACTACAGTGCATTTTCACAATTGGAAAGCTACATTCATCATCATCAGCTCTCATACGTCTCCACCGAGGCCCGCGTGGTGGACTATGGCCTATAGTCCCTCGTTAGGGAAGGCTCGAGCTCCTCGGGGGAGATTTATTTGAGCTGATGATGGATGTCACGAAATGCTTCCAGGTATACAAGAACAGGTGTAAGCCACGAAACCCCTGCCAGCACAAATGCAACGACAATGGTGTGGTGGTGAAGTGCTCGTGCAGGAGAGGTTACGAGCTGATGCCTGATGGAAAGTCTTGTACAGGTACGATTTATATATATATTTTTTATATCACTAAGGTGGCAAACTGGCATACGGTCCCACCTGATGACAAGCAGTTACCGTAGCCTATGGACGCTTGCATCACCAGGGGCGACATTCACATGTTGGTGATTCTTTTTGTGTTGAAGTCTAAAGCCGTGTTCAATTCTGGTATTGTCTTAGTTATGTACTTATAATATATTTTGAACTCCATTTTTGTTTTCCAGTGTTTAGTCCAAAGCAGACCGTAACGCCGTATATAAGGATCGCAAGGATGTTTCAAAAAAGTCAGCATGTTACTTTAAAAATGCTTTTAGAACTTTCAAAAGTTATAACCGATCCTTCCTTTCCAGATATAGACGAGTGCGCCCTGGACATGCAGATCTGTCTCCCCGGGACACAATGCGTCAATGTCCGGGGCTCCTACCAGTGTATTCCGATAAAGAACAACAATTCAATGAAGGGCCAATGCCCTGCTGGGTTTGCTAGGAATCTCGACAATAGCGCATGTGATGGTAAGAAGCAACTCACTTACCTAAAGCCATTCTTTCACATTTATAATAGTATAGGTAGATTAATACATACTTGAGAAGTGCTCCAAGAATCGAACAGTTACCTTGTAAAACTCCATTTACAGATATTAATGAATGTGAGCTGCCACACCCACCATGCCCTACGTATCTATGCGAGAATACTATCGGTGCTTACAAATGTGGTGGAGTGTCTGGGGACCCCAAAAACCTGGCCCCCTCAAACGCCGCTCATAACAATATACCTGCTGAAGAGAGATGCCCACCTGGCTTCAAACTTGGAGCTAGTGATAATTGTGAAGGTAACTATAGAGGAAGAAATAGCTATAAGTAATACAGGATTTCATTTTCATGGATTCCGCAAGTGGTTCTCCAACTCTTATATGAATGAATGATATGAAAAGAAAATTGGCCAGTGATATAGGATAATTTTCCTCTATTCCATTCGTTCTAACAATTACAACATCACATACGTCTATATTTTTCGTTCTATCTTCTTTAAGTTACATCATTTAATTTGATATTATTCAATCAAATAGGTTGAGACAATATCAGCTACATCGAGACCTTAAATATCATCGATAAATTACACGGATGTACAAAAAAACTGTAGTTCTAGAAGTCAGTGCAATTTATGTTTGCCCAGGTTACAAATATATTTATGAGAGTACTGAATGCGGTAATGTTTTTTATAATTTTTGCATAATTGGTTGAAAGTTAATCCGTAAACAAATCTTACATTTATCAATGATTGTTTCATGAACTGTCAGCATTAATATATCTAAAATTAATCCTATATCAAAGGCAACAAAATTACTGTTGACCAGTTTTATATGTTTCTTAAACAATACTAAAAACCATGGTCATTCCAGATGTGGACGAATGTGCTGATTCCAAGGACGACTGCAACCATCTTTCTCAGTTCTGCGTCAACACGCACGGCTCGTTCCACTGCCAGGATAAAGTCTCCAAGCACTGCCCTCCTGGCTTCAAGATTAACCCTGGAACTGCTAGATGTGAAGGTCTGTTGGCATGGTGATCTAATTGACTATCCTGGTTGTGAGTTTAGTTCTGTTCTGAACTGAACGTCTCTGTATTATTGATGATCCTTAACTAAGAGAATAATATAAAATACCTAATTATATATTTTACAGATATTAATGAGTGTGAAGACAATGATGGTATCTGTAGAGCTGATCAAGTGTGCGTTAATCAGCTCGGACAGTACGCTTGTGAACAGAAGGTAAAACAAGTGTGTCCAGATGGCATGAGAATCAAACACGGGAAGTTTTATTGTGAAGGTATGATGACATTTTTGCCTTATGATTTGGTTATTTTAGAAGGTCACTTTGGTTAGAAGAGCCGGGAATTACTCTGTCTTTGTCTAACTCATAAGACCACCAATAAATCTTACTCTCTCTAACAGATATAGATGAATGCGTGGAGGGCACTCACCTCTGCGATCAGTACCAGAACTGCTTAAACACGAACGGCAGCTACGAATGTCATTGTAAACTTGGCTACGAGCTAGATACTACTACTGGAGCTTGTGTTGGTAAGTTGTTACTAGAATTGACTTTAGAAATAGGGTCTTAGGTATGTTAATATAAACTGGATGCTGATAAGCAATAATGTGTTAACCCTCATAAACTTGATTTTGAGAAAATGACGTTTAAAGATTAAAATGTCTATGTGATAAATGACGTCTTAAGACAATATTGTATATGTGATTTACGTCTTTTTGTATGATATAAATCCATTTTTTATGTACTTTTATGTTTTAGATGACTTGAAACACTTTTGTAGAATGTTAAATATGCTATGCATTATAAAAATATATCAAAACCTTTGTTTTTGACTTTTTGTGGGTTGACACATTATTGCTTATCGCCATCCAACTGTGGTGTATGATGACAGATAAGTTTACCTTATAAAAGTCAATAATTGTATGTCCAATCCGAGTGGCACTGAAAATACTAAATTTGTCCCATCGAACAAATAAAACAGTCCAAAATCATCTACTTATACTGTCCATACTTTTCACGTCATACTATCGTAAGTGTACCAGTGGTGGCCATGGTACCAGTAATGGCCAAAAATAGAAAAAAAACATCTAGAATTCGGACATGAGCGAATGTTTTTACATTTGGATCACTGTGACATAGACTTTAGACATCGAACTATCTAAGTTTAACGTTTTATTGAATTCAGTCAGTTACATGTACAAATTTGCGCGAATACAAAGTGTAAGGTTATTTGAAATTGACAACGACGGCTTTTCTTAAGGAAATCGTTAAGGCGGTGAGCAGAAAGTTTCACTTGTAAAATAGTATTGCTTAATTAAAATCAAAATTAGTTTTGTTTCATGTGTGAGCCATAAAATAAAGATAAACTAAGACTAAGACTGGGGTATCCATTAATGGATTTTCCGTGGCCAAGACTGGGTCACAAAACTACAACTTTTATTTGTTAAATTAATTGAATCCAGCTTTGCCGTATCTCACGCGTAACACATTATAAATATTAAATAAGGACTGGACTTTACAGTTTCACTATATTCAGTGCTGAAACTTTCACAATTTTGGTAATATTTCACAAAAACCTGTTTTTTTTTTCTTAAACTGGCCACCATTGGGTCATTTACCATACCAAAGTCCTAAAAAATTCAAATACACAATTAATCATCATTCTAGATGTGAATGAATGTGCAAATGGCCACCACGACTGCAGTTTGGAGTCGCAACGCTGCGACAACACCGTTGGCTCCTACCTCTGCATCAGGATAACCTCATGCGGCACTGGATATATACTCCATCATTCCACTGGGAAGTGCGAAGGTAAGGGCTTTTGTTATATTATTTAGGGTTACATAGTAGACTTATTTTTTTCTATCCCAACTAAATTTCCGACAAAAACCAAGAAATATGATAAGTTAACTCTATACTATAATATTATAAATGCGATAGTAACTCTGTCTGTCTGTCTCGCTTTTTAGCTAAAACTATTGAACTAAATAAAATTTGGTACACAGATAGTCTAGAGTCTGAAAAAGGACATAGCCTAATTATCCCGGAAAAATCGAAGATCTCCCTGGTACAGTACAAGATAAAACTGCAGGAACCACTAGTCAGTTTATAAATAAATTTTGTGTACTAATATAGACAGTGACGAATGTGCCCTGGGCACGCACAACTGCGCGCGCGCCGGCCCCGACTACCAGTGCGTCAACATCCCCGGCTCCTTCCGCTGCGTGCGCAAGCGCGTCCCCACCTCCTCCACCACCCCCGCGCCCGAGTATGAGTACGAGTATTATGACTCCGAGTAAGTATTCATATTTGTTTCTTCATCATCATCATCATATCAGCTATATCGTCCACTGCTGAACACAGGCCTCCTTCGACTTCCAGGCAGACCGGTTCTTTTGTTTTGTGATTTGTTTCCTAAATAAATAAAATTAAACAAAATGCCTAATAACAAAGATGAACAATAAATAATAACCTTACAAAATGAATTCTGTGTATTATGTATTAATACATAGTCAGTCATCTACATATACTGATTATCGGTGCAATTATCTATCATCTAAATATACCTTTTTTTGTGTTTTAGAGAAGAGATACCAGACAACAAAACAGAAGCAGATGCGCAAAAATCAAATGAGACGACACCGATCTCGACAACCATTGCATCAGAGCCCGAACCTCCTAGTGAAGCCCCCCCGACTATATCTAGTACCTCAGAGGAACCTCCCAGGAGACCAGATGAAAAAAACAATATAGTACCTCCCAACGAAATAGAACGAACACCCGAGGAACGTCCTGAACCTCCAACCCCAGAGGTCACAAAGCCAACACCATACGAACCGGAACCTCAACCGGAACGACCAGATATCGAACAGCCTGAAATACCTCAACCAGAAGAACCGAGATACATTTCAACAACTGAAGAAACCAAGCCAACATACCCTAATCCACCAAAATCAAATGAATCTATACCACCTCTTGAACCCCAACCTGAAACGACCATCAGTCCCATTCCAGAAACTACGGAGACAAGTCAAGTTACTCCCCATGTTGTTTTTGTACAAGTTGGGAAGGAAACCGCCAAAATCGACGGTGAAAGAGGAAGTGATGGGTCTGTAATAGTTGATACTCAAGATGTGCCTAAGAATAAATGGACGAAGATTAATACAAGACCAACTAATATCAGCTGTCCATTTGGCTTTGAAACCGACGAACATGGTGGATGCTTTGGTAAATATATCATATTTTTTAAGATTACATAATATCTTTTCTATTGTTATATTTTAGTGAAAGACAAGAGTAGAATTAGCTACAAGAAAGATTGCTTATAAAATTTTTTTAAAGCTATGTTAAATGGCGACTTGGAGGTTAGCGAGTCCGACCCTTATGTGCATGAACATGTCTTTGCCTTATGCCGGGTGTAAATACATTATATACATTATGATCTTGAGTATAAAGTATATAGGGTAGTGCTGACGCACAGACTCTGTTTTGTATGGTATCAAATCATCCTAGGATGCATATATATTTCATTTAAATAATCAAGAATTATGAAGTCAATCTTTCGTTTCAGACATAGACGAGTGCGCTACAAATAGTCACAGATGCTCAGGTCTCACAGAGGTATGTCGCAACACTATCGGCGGGTACCTCTGCGACTGTGCGACTGGTTTCCGCAGGGACCCCTTCACTTGGGTCTGTGACCTGATCACCACGTCTTCTAGCACACCTCCTACTACGCCTTCCACCACATCTTCTACCACACCATTACCTACCTCTTCGAGTAGCACAGCTGTTCCTGTAACTTCATCATCAGAGAAAAGTAAGCTGTTTATATATTTGGTCCTGATTCTGTGTAAGATAGAATTTAATATTTGTATATCCCTTTCCATTTTAATAAGAGTAAACGAGATCGATAGACTTTTATATCTTTACTTTTTGATAGACTATATGATAAAGCCTCTTTTGTTTTTAGTAATGCTTGTAGAGCTCCTAACTGATCGCGCGATCGTTCAGACAATTTAGGAAACGGTGGATCCACAGAAACCTTTGATATTATTAATTGACACTGAAAAACATGTTCTATCTTAAATATATCCTATTTATATTTCTGATAGCTATATTCGACGGATATCCAGTCTACCGCATCACAACACGGCCTTTCCCAAGGAGGAATCATTGCGATTTTGGCTTCCATCTCAACATCGATACTGGAGAGTGTGAAGGTAACTCTTTGGGCTTTATTACTTTAGATGTGAGGAAATAAAGGGGGGGGGGGGGACATTTTTAGCCATATCTCAAGAATTACGTCCCATAAAATTGTGGTGTAAATTATATTTAAAAAGTGCAAAAAGCCCTTTTTGAGTTAGCATTTACCATTTTAGTAAATAGTTCATTTGCACATAATAGACGCCGGCGTTCTTTAAGTGCTCTTTTCATCTTAATAGCGCAGTGGCCCGTGTTGCCATAAAATAAAAATATCCAAATCTTTACAGACATAAACGAGTGCACGAACGGCCAAGCCAAGTGTGCCTTAGTGGAGGTCTGTGTGAACACCCAGGGTGGGTACAGGTGTGACTGTCCACCTAAATGGAGACTAGACGAGGAGTTCCAGAGGTGTCTACCTATTAGGAACGATGATCAGTTCCCACCGGGATATGGGAATGCACCATGTAAGTTACCTGTAATATTTTTATATTTTCGGCCAGTTGCAAAAAGAACATAGAAAAATATAGGCTATAAAAATACTTTTGACTGTCACAGCAGGTGTGAACGTATTTTGTCAGTGGTTTCTTTGATTTTTTTATGTTGAAGTGGAATTACAATATTTTCAGATACACCACCTCAAGAGAACCAGATAGATATTGCCAGAGATACGAAGAATTTCAACACTCCAGAGCAGCGAAACTATGACCACGGCACAGTCTTCAAATGTGATGATGGATACTTTCTTAATGAAGACAACGTTTGTGAAGGTAATGTTTGGACAATCCGATTATATTTAAGTAAATTGACAATCAGTAAATTTTATTTGTACTGCTGTATTTAACAGAGTATCTGTTTACATTATACGTATTATTATCTATAGGTACATTATTATTGTTTCTCGTAGTACATTTTCGAAGTTCGGTATCTTTATATTCTTCAAAATATTCTCTGCGACTCATACTTAAACAAAAGGTTGAATATTTCATACAATTATTGCAAGACCCAAAAATCCCGTCATATGGTCTTCACGCAACTTCTTTTTCAAACATATTCTCCAGACATAGACGAGTGCGTGACTGGTCTGGCGGGGTGCGGGCGGCTGCAGGTGTGCACCAACCTGCGCGGGGGGTACGTGTGCGGCTGCCCCGCTGGCTTCCGCCTGGTGGCTGATCACCAGTGCGAGGACATCGACGAGTGTGCGCTCGCTGGTGACCGGGTAAGACATCTCTTATTTATCTTCAGACTAGACCGTCTAAAGTTTAGAGCTTGCGGTTAGGTGGCGCTACGTAATATGCACCCAAAAAACGAAATTTTCTGCGAAGTTAGGCAATATTTTACTTTGGTTAGAAGCCCTTTGAGCTCATTGGTCATAGGTCAACTAGCGTCGACAGAACCATATTATTATTATTTTTTTTATTTTTTTTTTCATTTTCTAATTTTCTTTATTATTTTTTATATATTTTTTATATTTTTTTTTATTTCTACATTTCACATTTACAATTGTTTGGTGTGTGTTTTGATAATATTTACTGTCATATCTGTGTACCTAATGTTTTTAATATTTTTCTTTTGTTTAAATTTTAATGCTGTTCCTTTATTTTCATTCTAATTATCTAATTGTGACGTCATGAACCGGTCCCAACGGAAGACCAGCGCTGACTAACAATCAGCATCATGCTGAGTTGGGACCTTTTTGTGGTTAATTGTTATGTTGTGTTCCATGTATCTTTTTTTGTTTTTTGCCACAAATAAATGTTTTTTCTTTTCTTTCTTTCTTTTCATTGATCAATCCACATACAACCCTAAAAAAAATTCTAACTAAAGAATAATTGGCGTGATTCCTAGAAGACTGGCTTATTTAGGAGTAAATATATGCATCGC
The DNA here is from genome assembly GCA_905147785.2 of Thyatira batis. Lineage (NCBI taxonomy): Eukaryota > Metazoa > Arthropoda > Insecta > Lepidoptera > Drepanidae > Thyatira > Thyatira batis. The sequence goes on along the minus strand of LR990510.1, from coordinate 1,333,668 downwards.
GTTACCTTTACGGTATTCAAGAACAGGTAAAAGGTTCTTTATGAATGGCTCGATAATTCAATATAGTATAATTATATGTTATTTCAGCCAATCTGCTCAAAGAACGCAGACTGCGTGAACACTATCGGGTCTTACCAGTGTCGGTGCCACGCCGGCTTCAGACCAGCTCCCGTCAACAACAAGGTATGTGGTGATTATGTCTAAGTGAAATATCTAGTGATTATCAAAAGGTCTCTATTTGATTTGGTTTCTTGTGAACCATTTATTTCAAACCTAACATATATGCTATGTTTTAAGTATTTAATCCAAAATTATAATCCCACCGTGTATGGAAACTTCATAGAGTTTTTAAACTGTCTTTTTCCGTGTACAGGTTGCTTAATTCAACCCATTGCATCAAAATATAAACTGTGTCTCATAGTTTCTGGACCCTACTTTATAAAATTAGGGGAGGCCTACGTCCAGCAGTTGACCATTTTGGTTGAAACGACTTTTTAAAAATCAGAGCCCTTTCAATTGTCAAGATAGAGATCAGTGACGGATTAAGACTTCTTGATACCCTAAGCAATCCACGCCCATGGGCCCCCTTATCCTTATGTCAACTAGAATCGGTCTTTAAACCATTTTTTTGGTGCCGTGAGAGTGAGACGTGATGCCCTAAGGATGGGTTTTTTTGTGCTTTTTCTGATGCCCCCCAAACGTGATGCCTTAGGCAATTGGTTATTTTGTTTAAAGGTTTATTCCTGGTGATGACAAGCGTTTTTTATTGACCAGGTGTGTCTAGACGTGGACGAATGTACGGAAACCCGGCCGGGCTCGCTCTGCCAGCAGCGCTGCAACAACGTGTGGGGCGGGTACCGCTGCTCCTGCCACAGGGGATACAGGCTCAACCTTGACAACAGGTTTTACAACACTTCCACTCTATATTTGTATAGCTTTAACTATTTATTACCGTATACCACCGTCTTTCATAGTGACCTATAATCCTTTTCATCCATCGGTTGTCTGGAAAAAATCGCTTTTAGCGATAAGACCGCTACTTGTGCATTTATTAAAGTTTTACTGTTATTTTTTACCTGTTTTGGCATTTGCTGTACAAAAAAGAGTGACCTATCTATCTATATTGTCCATATATTCATGTGTTAGGCCTCATTCGCACGACAGCTTTTTAAGCGGACGTTTAAAAAGCGTTCAAATACAACAAATGCATTTCCAAGTATATGTTCACACGACAGCATTTTTAAAACGCGGCGCTTTTTTATCGAGCGGTGTTGGATTTTCAACTTTGGGGGTTGGAAATGGAGCATATTATGGTACTTGGGAATGCGTTTGTTGTGTATGAACGCATTTTTAACGTCCGTTAAAAAATCTCGTGCGAATGAGGCCTAAGTCAAAAGCAGCGTTGAAACTCCATCACAAAAACGATAGACAATGTCGAAACGCATTACCTCTTAGTACAATTAAAGAGTCTTTTCATCAGAGTTCTGTTTTCTCCAGTACATGCTCAGATATAGACGAGTGCGAGGAGTTCAAGTCTCGGGTGCCTTGCGTGGGGATCTGCCGCAACCAGCCCGGCTCCTACCGCTGCGAGTGCCCCGCCGGCTACCGGCTCTCCGAAGACAAGAGGAGCTGCATTGGTAACTTATTAATACTACATATATTTCTCCCCATTATAATGTTCTATATTTAGAACAGTTTTATTGGAAAGCGTTAGGAGAACAAATAGACCATCTTGTCTCGTTGCTTCCGCATGTCATCAATGTTTAAAGCACTTACTTTATAATGGTTCTAAATCTGTCCGTCACATAATATAATTCAATATATTGATGATGATGCTTGTTCCGACCGATTTCGGCCATGGCGACCACTTCGACTCCCTAGTCATCTAGGCCGTCAAGGTGAGGGCCATCATGCCACATTGCTATGCTAGTGTGGAATGATGGCCACCACTAATGGACTCCACTGACTGCTTTCCATCAGGCAGCGTGGAGTCAAATTGTGCGGCAGATATATAAAAAACAAAAAAAAAAAGTCTGGCACTGGTGCACCCGAAGATGGCTTATGTAGTCTATCTTCTTGGGAAAACTTCGTGCACACTGAGGGCACGCGAGTACGCCGTTATTATACACATCAAATAAACCTTGGTTTTTCAACTGGGAGAAGTGTTACGCTACAAATGATGCGAGTGGGTCTATTATTACATTCATGCCACTGATGCTTAAGGCTGGTCGACTTAGGACTTTATGTATTCTCCCTCCACGGCGTCGGGTGTACTGGTGGAGCATGGAGCTCCGCCAAATGCGGGTAGCGTGCGGGAGAGCGCGCCGCCGGTACACCCGATGCAGACGGCGAAGAGTCCGTGACACCCAGGAGGAGGAAACCCTCTACGCCGCCTACAGGGCCGCGCGTGCCGCCTTCAAGGTGGCGATAGCGCAGGCCAAGGAGGCGGCGTGGCAGGAGTGGCTGCGGCTTCTCGACGGCGACCCGTGGGGGAGGCCCTACAGGGCCGTACGTAACAAACTACGGCCCTGGGCTCCCCCGCTGACGGTCAGTCTAGACGGGGCACTGGTGGACGAAGTGGTCGGCACCCTATTCCCCGCTCGGGGTACATGGGTGCCGCCGGCGATGACCTCCGCCTCCTCCTCCAGCCAGTCGCGAACGGACACTTCCCCGGCACCGGTGTCGGAGGGCGAAATCGGGGCGGCGATTCTCAGACTCAAGTCTAAGAGAACCGCCCCGGGCCCCGACGGTGTGCCAGGAGTCGTCCTAGCGATTGCGCTGGAGGAGCTCGGCGAAAGGGTGAGGTCCCTGTTCTCCGCGTGCATGGGGCAGGGTCGATTCCCCCGGCGGTGGAAAACGGGCAGACTCGTCCTTCTGCAGAAGGACGGTCGCCCGGCCGGACAGGCGTCGTCGTATCGCCCGGTGGTGGTAATCGACGAGGTGCCCAAGTTGTTCGAGCGTGTGCTCGCTGGGCGCCTCGTCGAGTCCATGGATCCGGGACTGGACGACGCGCAGTTTGGCTTCCGCCGGGGTCGGTCGACCGTGGATGCCGTGGCGCGGGTCAGGGACCTCGCCGAGGGGGCCGTCTCCCAGGGGGGCGTGTTGTTTGCGGTGTCATTAGACATCCGCAACGCATTTAACACGCTACCCTGGGAGACGATCAAAGAGGGACTGCGGTACCACGGCGTACCGCAGTACCTCCAGGAGGTCATCGCCGACTACTTCGTCGGTCGGGACGTAGTGTTCCCGAGGGGGGAGGGCAGCAGCGGCCCTGGGAGGAGGGAGATGACGTGCGGTGTTCCGCAGGGGTCGGTCCTCGGACCGCACCTGTGGAACATCGGCTACGATTGGGTGCTGCGCGGTGCAATGTTGCGAGGGGTCAGTCTGGTGTGTTATGCAGACGACACCCTCGTGACGGCCCGCGGCAGCACCTATCGTGAAGCCTCCCTCCTCGCCACGGCTGCTGTGGCGCAGGTGGTGGGGAGGATCCGAGCCCTGGGGCTCGAGGTGGCCCTCAATAAGTCGGAGGCCCTGGTGTTCCATGGGCCCCGACGCGGGCCACCGCCGGGAGCCGCCATAGTGGTGGGCGGAACCTCCATCGCCGTCGGGTCCTCGATGAAATATCTTGGACTCGTTCTCGACGGCCGATGGAGGTTCGAGGAGCACTTCCGGCGGTTGGCACCGCGACTGATGGCCACCGCCGGGGCTCTGGGACGGATCCTCCCCAACGTGGGGGGCCCAGGGAGGGCCTGCCGGCGCCTATACACCGGTGTGATACGCTCCATGGCGCTCTACGGAGCGCCGATATGGGCCGGGGCCCTGAGCGCCCGAAACCAGGCTGCGCTGCGACGTCCGCAGCGCGCCATGGCGCTCAGGGTGGTCCGAGCGTATCGTACCGTGTCGTGCGCCGGCGCGTGTGTGCTCGCCGGTACGCCGCCGTGGGACCTCGAAGCCGAGGTACTCGCCGCGGTGTACTGGCGAGCGAAGGAGGCCGGGGGCCGTCCACATCCGCGGGAGATCGCGAGCTGGAGGGAGGACGCTCGCAGCGTTCTCCTCCGGAAGTGGACGGCCCGACTCGAGAACCCGGCTACGAGCCGGGATGTGGTGGACGCCGTTCGACCACTCCTGAAGGAGTGGCTCGAACGGGAGCACGGGGCTCTCACCTTCCACCTGACACAGGTGATCACCGGGCACGGTTGCTTCGGGCGATACCTGTGCCGGGTGGCGGGCAGAGAGCCCACGGAGACGTGCCACCACTGCGGGGCCGGCGTCTCGGACACGGCGGTACATACGCGCGAGGAGTGCCCCGCTTGGGCGACTCCTCGCACCGCCTTGTCCGCGACGGTCGGCGCAGACCTCTCGCTGCCGGCCCTCATCAGGGCCATGGTGGGCAGCGAGGAGGCCTGGGAGGCGGCCGCAACCTTCTGCGGCCAAGTCATGTCGCAGAAGGAGGCGGCGGAGCGGGTGAGAGAGGACGACGTCAACTCTCTCCCGCTTCGCCGCCGCAGGCGCGGTAGGCGGCGACAGGCCTTCGCGGGCCGGTTGCCGCCGTAACGCCGGGGACCGGGGCGGCGGATCGGGGGATCCGCCGCCCACGCCAACGGTCCCATGCCGGAGATGCCCATTTGTTCCATGGGCATCTCCGGTGAAGTTGAGAGGGGGGCGGGACTCGCATGCGTTTTCGCATCGTGAGTCCCGCCCCCCCGAGACGGGCTCGGCCTCCAGCAGTATTTTTGGGAGGCCGAGCAGCGCCGGCGGGGCATGCGGTTGTAAGGCTTACGCGTGTCCCGCAGCCCCGCCACACGGCGCCGAGGCGTCAATGGAACCCCAGGGGTTTAGTGGGTAGGCACCGGCACCTTCTGTGCCGGTGAGTCTCCACATAACCCGGCGGCTCCCCCCGGAGCTGCCGGGTATCCTATGAGGATTCCCCTGGGAAATCAAAAAAAAAAAAAAAAAAAAAAAGGACTTTATGTATTGAATGTAGAATACGAGATTTAGAAGTTCAAAGCTAGTGCTAACTCAGATTAGGCCCGAAAATAGCACTAATAAAGGTTGAAGTTGAAGCTATTACTAATTCTAAAACCATCTTCATATTATCGTGTCCTTTCAATGATTTATCTGACATTAATTCTCTTTTACAGATATCGACGAATGTGAGACGGGCGTGGCGACGTGTGCGGGGGCGGGGGCGGGGGCGTGGGGCTCCAGCACCAGGGACATGTGCTTCAACACGCGGGGAGGGTACCGCTGCAACCGCATCTCGTGTCCGCCGGGCTACAGGCTTGAGGGGAAGCAGTGAGTAGCTTACCTTACTAATAGATTCCTGTTAAATGTTGCTAGAAAGTAGCCAGTCATATGGAAATGAAAAAATATAAACCATTTGATTGGTCACCGGGGACAATTTTCAAACACGGCCAATCTGATTCCAAAGTAAGTTGAGCTTGTGATATGGTGACCAGATAGCTGATATACTGACATTCGACTTTTAACACGTTAAGTGCGAAGCGAGGCCTAAATCACCCCTGATGCAACTTCCCTGTGGTGCGGCAAGCAAAAAAGTGAATTTCTCTGTGGTGCGAATGGCATAGCTTTGGTTTGGTCCAGTGTAGGAAAGAGATAAATATATATTTGAGATCACTAATGGTTTCCGGACTCGGTGGTGTACCTACCTTGGTACCGGATGTCTTAGGCCTCGTGCCGCACTGAATTAATATAATTTTAATGCAGTGCGGAACGAGGCTAAAACGTCCCATATCCCCCCTGACCTCGTACCGCACTCAACGCGAGCTTCCCGCGACCAGTGTTGTGCATCACGTCGATTGGAGAGCACGTCCTTTTACAGCGCCGAACATGCCTAAACGATGTCGGAAGAAGTTAATTTTAAAAAACCCAGAAACATTTTTACCATCTCGTGAAGCTGATAAAAAATCCAAAAAGATTTTGACTCAGTGCACTCAGTGCAAAAAATCTTATTGTCTACCCTGTTTCAATGAAAAACACTCATAAATAAGTACAACATATATATTGAGATTTTTATAAAAAAAGTATATTGATACTGATTTTTTAATGTTAATTCAAGTTCTAATAATTGTATTTTTAAAGCCCGAGGCAGAATAAATAGGACAGTTTCTTTTCTACTTCTGGTTGCCTTTTTTTTCTATTCTGTGAACCGCATTAAGATTTTCATATACAAATAGAAAGATAAACCTTATGCATAAACCGTAATCCATTATTTTCCAATAATAAGTCTGTAATAGGTGCCTCTTAATGGTATAGAATGGAACGCTTCGTGCGCGAGTCCGACTCGCACTTGGCCGGTTTTTTTTTCTTTATGGCGCCTTCAAGCACAATTTAGATTATTTAAAAAAAAATGTATCCTTTGATAGTTTTGTGTTGTTTTGCCAGGTTTTGCCCTTAAAACGATCTAATGAGATATAATTGATCAAAATCGGTCAAGTCGTTGCGTAGTTAAGACAGTTTAAAAACGTCGATATTATTTTTCCCATCACTAATCGCAGCGAAAATTTGCCCTATTTCAGTGCGTTACGAGGTGTATAAGATCCCATATTTTGTTTTGCTAATAATTCCTAAACTAGCCATCAGATCCCGGGGCGACGGTGGATTAGGGTTCATCAATTCACTGTCTATATCAATAAGGACCAAAATTCTCATTTATCTTTGATTTCGCGCCAGAAAATGGATTTTAGTCTGTAAAAGGAGGTGGGGTCTAATAGACCGCGTGTCGCCCTAACGTCTGGTCACGGTACGGGCCGATTATACCTCGTGCCGCAGGAACGGAAAGTATGCAAAAATTGGTGCCGCAGCTAACGTGTTAAATGCATTCTTATATAGATATTTACATCCAGACACAGAACAAAGAGACATATTCATGCATACAAATGTTTGTCCTGAGTGGGATTCGAATCCACGACCGGCATCTTGTAAGTCAGGGTCACTAACCACACCGGCTTGTCTTAGCAAGACAATAGCTTCAAAAAACACCAACTATCTGTAAACTTATAAAAATCACGACTTTCTTTAGTGAATATGTACTTACAAGAACATCTAAGTCTCCGTTTTTAGAAGTCACTGACGTTTAAAACTGTTTCAGCCGCTGCTTGAGAAACGAAAGGAATTGTTCGTTCACCGATATAGAGTGCACTCATCAGGCGCACACGATATCCTACAACTACATCACCTTCGTGTCTAATCTCTACATACCAGACCCTAAGGTAAACTACACTTATATAAATTTCGTAGCAAAACGTTGTCGGCCTTATAGACGGCCCTTTTACGTGATTGTATGGCTAATGAGGGAGACAGAGCATAGCACAAGGTAAGGTCGTCACAATTCTACCTATAAACTTCTTTGAATAGGAATAAATATATATCCATTGGTGAAAACTTGTCAAAAGGTACTGCAGCATCTCATAGATTAAGAAACAAAATAATGTAAATAGCTGTTAGTTTTCCGAAAAATAAATAAATAAAATTTGAATACCAAGCAAACTTCCTATGTATATAAAGCAGAGGTGTATATTTTTAGCAATTAATTCTCAAATGTTATGTACGATCAACTCATTTCATATACATTTCAATAATGTACCATGAAACATGAAAGTATTAGGCTCTATAGATAACATGTTGTTTCAGGTAAAATTATTCACAATGAGAGGTCCAACGTGGCAGAATACTAGGATGAAGTTTGAATTGAAACTTTTGGATGTTAACGCTCCACCCACTGTCAAGAATAAGGCTAATGTGGACCATTTTGAGTAAGTATTCAATTGTTACTAAAAATCACACACTAATATTATAAAGGCGAAAGATTGTGAGTGTGTATATTTTTTATTGCTTCACGTCTAAACGGCTGGAGCGATTTTAGCAAAATTTGTTATGGAATTAGCCGACACTCTGTCATAGGGTTGACCTTTTATCCCGGGCAAATAGAAGATCCCCGGGAAAGTGGGTGAAACCGCGGGGCAGAAGCTAGTTATTTATAATGTAAGCTGACAAACAACTGAAGAATGTCCATCTAATGATAAATTATCATGGCCGCCATGGGCATTTGTAAATACCAAGGAAATTGATAACGCATTGTCGTCAGAAACACTCTGATTGCTTGAAATCGAATTAAAAGACAGTCAAGGGCGGACTGTACTAAACTGTGCTAAACCAGGGAGCCTCCTACTTGGGAGCTGACAAATTAATCAAGTGATTGATAAGGACAATATTTTTTTTATGTATTGTTCTGTTTGACTACAATGGGGAATGGGGGCCCTTAGTATCTACGGGGCCCTAGGCTGCAGCCCAAAAAACCCTCATATAGATCCGGCTATGAACACAGTAATCAAAATAAACTACTAAATAACGAAAAGTTAGTAATAAACTCTACGCATTACTTTGATGTTAAGACTCAGTTGAAGAATTTCTGAGCCGAAAATCATGAAATATCTTCTACATAATGTGATCTCTCAATTTAGTATTTTTATTTGATTTCAGTTTCACACAAGTAAACAATGAGGCGGTCGTGTCACTAGTGCGACCACTAGAAGGTCCTCAGACTATAGAGCTCCAGCTCACAATGGAGTTGTACAGCGACCAGCAATTTGGAGGCATCGCTATTGCTAAGATCATCATATTCGTCTCAGAGTACGAGTTTTAGAACAGTTAAGTTATTATTGCTGTTGAGTATCGCTGAACTATATAACCGAAAGAAAGTCTTTCTATTCAAGAAATAGTAGGTCTTAAATCTAGTCCTGTAAAACTTACTTCTGGCGATACGAATTAAACTCATTCGTTAATTTCACAAATCGTTAGTCCTGAAAAGTTAAAACTAGGATAACATATTCTTGCTACAAAAATAAAAAAAATGCAATGCAATATTGTCTAAGTGTATCAAACATGTTTGACCGCAGCTTTATTTTTCTATATACTATATTATGACGATATACTACGACGACTTACGATATACTATATTTTGTGAACCACTTTATAATGTATAATTTCAGTATTTGAAAAGCTTTCCGCCTGTACCGTATACTTTTTGCATAGTGCCTTCGGGTTAGGAATAGTCTTTTATGCTTATGCAAATTTTTATTCACACTTTTCGTAATATACCGGGTTTATTTGCAGATAAATCAATTTAACACATTATTATTTTGCCTGGCCTCTAGAATGTGGTTAACTTGAAATCGTTAAGTTGTCAACCCCGGTAAATTACGAAATTTCCAAATAGTTCTAAGTGATTTAAGGTGCTTCAGGTTTGTGAGAACTTAAGATTATGTATACGTAGGGATATTAGCTATGATTTGGCGTCAGGATGCATGTTAAAGTATATAGTCTAGTTATAAAAAATAATTAGGCTTTTATTCTTAGCATCACAAAGCATTCGTTATAATATTACATCTTGATGCTACATTGTCGCCTCCTGCCTGCTTTTACTTACTATCATGAGCAGCAAAAGTATAACTGACAATGTATTTTCCTCTTTACAAGAAAAAAATATCGTGACTTCTATAAACGACATGTCATTCAGACTTCTAATAACGGCATCATAAGTGGCCATATAAGCTTCAGTTCACCTCATTTTCACATTGTATGGTCAAAGCTAAGAACCGCCGTTTTTGTATTGAAACAGATATATGCAAGTTAAGTGCGAGCGAGACAAAGTATACTGAAGCTCAGTTTGTAAAGTGCTGTTTGCATCAAAATCCAGAGATGGAAACTTCAGTACATTATTTGTAAATGTGCTATTATAATAAGAAATAAAATGTTTTCATTAGTATTTATTTAATAAATATTAAATTGATCGATACAATTCCTTTTATTTTGTACTAACGGTATACAATAACATGAAAAAACATTAATAAGCATTAAAGCCATTTTTGAATATGAATATTATTTTGGTAACAAGTATCATCTACATTTTCTAGATTTCTAAGTTTTGGAGTTGAAATATAAGTATTTGGAGACTAATAATAATAATCTAATAACAATGCTGTTTTAAATTTAAATTAGAAATATATAAAGGGATACCTAATGAATTTTGCATTGCCTTTTAGATTTTTTTTTATTGATGAACGTATTTTTAAACATTAGAACTGTATTTAATGAAACTTTAATAAACGATTTGTACTTTATTTTTCTAACGAAACAACTGGAAACTGTTATGTGATCTACATAATCTATAACACAGCTACAGAGTGCGAATTAAATATAAACAATTTCCGTTTTCTAAAACACTATCTGAGATCCAAAACCAGTCACCGTTTTGTACTTTCACATGTCGCATCCAAATTCCACTATCACAGAGAAAAATTCACTTACATCCTAATATTTCGGAGGCGATTCTTGTCCATATAAAAAAAAAATAATGTAGCGTCATCTATAAACAAGTATCATAATTACACGGATAGATGGCGCCACCGGGAAGTAAAAATAAATCCGTATGAACCTGCATCGCGCTTATAAAGTATTCTCGCAACTTCAGTCAACTACAAATTTTTGATAAATAAAAAATAATATAACACCCATTCTTTTTTGTTTGCATTGTAAATTGTAAACGATAAATAATCTTATAAAAAGGATATTTAAAGGCACCCACTTAGTATATGGACATCTATATCTTGTACTTTCTTATCTCCATCCTTCCCCATCATACTGGTTCCAGTTACTCATGAGGGTCCACAATGTTGAGGACTGTGAGGCAGCCATCTTGCGAACCGAGGACTACTGCCTTCCCTCCGTGGGCACTGGCCACCCCTGTAACTTCTGCTGGAGCTCGATACTCAGCTACTGCCTTACCGTCTAATGTTCTGTAGGAGTATTATAGGTGGTCTATTATTGTTACATGAATGAAAGTGTCAGGGATCAATAATTTAGGGATGCATTTACCAAACAGTTACTCCGAATCAATGCTGGTCAATACTATGTTAATCAGATAGTAAATTAACTAACATTAAAATATAGTGTTCGGATGTATGGATGTTTATTATCGTGACATTGTTATAAGTGTGCATATCCTTATCCTAAAGACCCTTGGCTTTTTCCTGCCACTATGGAAATCGTAGATGTCATGATAAAGACACCCATGACATTGTGTTGTATGTGAGTATATCCTGACCTCGAAATCTTCCTATCGTTTTGGTAGTAGAAATCGCAGCTATCACCAGAGGCGCTCCTATCACAATGATATATTGTAGAAGGTGTATCCTTACCTAAAGACTCTGAGCGTCTTCCTGCCGCTGTGGTAGTAGAAGACGTAGCTGTCGTCGGAGCTGAACATGGTGATGATGGAGAAGACGCCCTCGGCAGCGCGCGCGATGAGGCGGTGCAGCGCGGCGCCGCGGCGCAGCTCCACCAGCTCCAGGCCCCCGCGCGGCGGCGCGCACAGCCCCGCCTTGCCGTCCGCCGTCACGCACCCGTTCCACCGCGGGACAAAACTGTACAGTACAGTGTACATCGAAACTAACAACTCCACTCAACGATGGACCACTGCCTTCTCAAACCGCGGGGGTAACTGCCTATACTCTTATTGCTAAGTTTGTTTGTACGTAGGAGATGCAGCCTTCTAAACTGAGAATTAGAGTCGATGTTTATTTATTTACGATACTCAGCTACTGCTTTACCGTCTAATATCCTGTAGGAGTATTATCGATGTTTCATAAATGCCTTTAACTTCTTTTCATGCCCAACTTACTTGGTAACAGTATTGTATGCTATACAATCCTATCCCGTACCCCTTAGGCTAGACGAGAGTGGAGAGGGCGAGTTTCCTCCTACATCAACCGATTGGGTTACTTATTGGCACTTCATTCTTTTTAATCAATGCCAGTCTGACTCCTAACTAACCAGCAAAATATTAAAATATAACTTAAATTTTACAAATATAATAAAATATATACAAATAGACCAAAAAAAGGGGTGTGGCTGTGTTATGGACTCGGCCGTTTGTTATACGTGAATACGTCTCGTAATGGGTCATCTGCGTAATTTCAACCGTCCCAGCTGCAGATGTACTGGCACCGTCGTTGATCCGCTCGGCCGCATTCATTACTTTACGTTGCCGGCACTGCTTGACTCGATCACATGGTGTTTTATTGGTACAATTCGATTGCCGTTGTTGCTGTGAGATGCCCTTTCCAACCGTATACGATCTTTGTATTTCGATTTGGCTTTTCGACGCGTATAGGCCGACATTATATAAGTATTTTTTGATATTATTTTTTTTATATGACACCTTATTATATTCACAGTTACAATTTATCACTAATGTTATATTTATAATCGATAGATTTTGACGAGAGCTGACGATTGAAACTTGAATGAACGTCGTAGCTTCACCGAGTCGAAAGTTATACTAAATGGAAATCTCGATACGCAGCAAAATGACCTTCAAAATGGCGGGGCTGCCCCCTCCCCCGCGCGCGATGTGTTACAGTCCTTACTTAGCGTAATAAATTCTTTGATTCTTTAGCTATCCAGTGGTGTAACTGAAATTTGGATGGAGATGATATATATGTAGCTACAACACTAAACTGCCCCCGATTTTGTTATCATTCGTTTTTTTGGATTGCGTTCCTAAGGAAGTAATTTTAAAGACGTATTCACGTCAAAAAACTGTACCATGCACAGCTATGTTATATCAAAACTGCACTTCGTCACTTACCGGACTTGTCTCTTAGTCTTGATGTCCAGAATGCCAGCTTTGTCGTTCCCAATCACGGCCACCCAGTTGGGCTTGTGGGGCAACGCCACTATAGACTGCATGTCTTTTATACCGCTGTTTTTTATTGGAATCCTAAAAATATACTGTAAGTAACTAAAAACATGAAATCACAGCATAAAAAAGTATTACTATAAATCAATAGATGGCGCCATGTGAAGCAAACTGTACTTGTATAAAACCTGGATCGCGCTAGTGAATTACTCTCGGTACTTGGCAAAGGGTTGCCACATAGTCTGTTGGAAGATCTTCTCTTGAAGAAATTTACTTTTTCATTAAAATATTTATATGTAAAAATTACTAATGTCAATAAACAAATTTAGAGTTTTACATTCATTCTTCTTCTAGCCAGCTAAATAAAATGTATACCTATATGTGTTTTTTGACTATCTTGTTCCAAAATTCCTAGTAAATCATCTTATAAAATATCAGATTGAACAACATATATTTCAGAAAGAGACAATTATAGTGCTTTAACAAACTGCCTCTCGTTTCCACCACATACCTGTGCAGTCTGGCACCAGTCCTGGCGTGGAAGACATGCAAGCAGTCCCTTGAGGACTTATCTACCCCGGGAGCCACTATATGGTGCTCGTCCGCGGAGACCACAGCTGCTCGGTAGAGGGTGCCTCGGACCTCGTACTCCGCTGAGAAGATCCTTTCGCCATCTGGTGGAAATTTGAACTTAAGAATGCCTCTAAGTATGTATCATGTAATTAATTTTCATAATAAGGTACCTATTGACATTTATTCCTATTTATATTATAAATATTATTGTATTTAAAGCCTTCTCGATATGTTTCCACTATAATTGACCATTGCAAAATATTTAAAATAGATAATTCATTATGATTTACAAAAACTGTAACGTCCAATCAAAAACAAAATATAAAATAAATGTTCTTACCTGGTATAGTCCTGGTAATAATATAAGCCATGGCCACGTTGTCCACAGTATCGGCCGTCGCTTGCATAGATATAGTGATGAACTTAGCGCCGTCTTCTAGAAGTAGAACTTGCTTTACGCCCTTCTGTTCTTCTTTGAATATCACCTGGATGTCAGGTTTTAAATTAGTTCTGAGTGATTTTCTATTGAAATTATTACCATCAATACCTTTAGTCATAGTTATGTCTTGAATATCAGTGGTATTGCTAAGTAATTGTCAGTTTCTTAATGGTTTCCTGCGGTTTTACCCGCGTTCACGACGAACCTAAAATTTCCTGGCTTACGTTAATATAGGTTATAAACTTTGAGTTTCAAATTTCAACCCGTTCAGTAGTAACAAAAATCCATACCTCAAAACATACTCGCATACTTTCGCAATTAAAATATTAGCAGGATATTCTTTTTTATTACATTTGTTTAAAGCTTTTCAAAATACTCATATGCTTAAAAAGACATACATCGGCAAAAATCACCAGAAAAACAGTTTCACAAATGCCAACAAGCCAAACGCAGTTACCAAGACAGAGATTCACAGTTATCAAATACCTGTTTATCATTAATGTCCCATATGACCACGTTGCCAGACTCGGCGGTGACGACGTTGTCCCCGCTGGGGGTGATGACGGCGTGGGTGACGATGGCCCCGAGGGGAGCATCCGCCAGTTGGGCCATCAGCTTCCCATTGCTCGTGTCCCAGAGGCCCCAACAGCTGCGAGTGGCTGTTACTGCTAGCTGCTTATCTCTGGCAAGACTGGAAATGAACCATCGATTTTGGATCAGCTGTGTCCTTGTGTTGAAAATTTTAGAGGGAATTTACTGAATAGCATAAAAACAATAATCATTATGGACGTTAGTGAAACCAAAAAGAGCTACGAACATGGACATATAACGTGGTAACATAGGCAGAAATAATAAAAACACTACGTAAGGACATAAAGCAACAACAAAAATATACATTTTGGATACTACACCATAAAAAAAATTCACAATTATAAAAAACCGACGGTTCTCACCTAATAGAATCTATAGGTAGTTCCTGTCTATCAATTTTATGGACTTGCTCGAAGATATTATCAATGTTCCATATCTTCACGGTCCTGTCTATGCTGGAGGTGATCACGTTGTTCCAGGAGCCAACAGTTAGGGGTTCTAGCTGGACGATTCTGCCGAAGTGGGCGTCCAGAACCTTGATGAGCTTCGTGGTCTCCATACTCCAGACGTAGAGGTTCTTTCTGGAACCATCATCATATTTTTGGACTCGAAATGAACTTGAGGCTTTGAGTAAAAAACAATAAACTCAGTGCACGATATATTTAATACTATGTGTCTAAGAGAAGTATATAATTGTGATTAGTTCGAAGTTAGGCCTTATATAGAAAGTGTCCCAGGTTTACATAATATTTAAATAAAGTTATAATCGCATAAAACATGGTTGGTTTGAGATATTTAAACCTACAACTATAAAATCATCAACATATACTAAGGATGTAGAGAAATATAATTCACCTGACACCAGCTACAGCATAAGTATTATTGTTGCTGATCATAAAGGAATTTGACAGAGTCATTTTTGTGGAGATGTTCCTAATAGTATGAGGCAGTTTCAAAACTATCCCGTGAAGGTGCATATCCTTCTCTTGTTGATCATCTATCTTCTCTTCCTGGAAAAGAGAAAGCTTAGCGATTAACATATTATTTTCTTGGTTAACAATATTATCATCTACGAATATTTAAAGATCCCCAAAAGAAAACATGAGTCCATATCCAGTGATGGTAGCAAATCTTACTTCTTCCTCTTCCTTTTTATCTTCGTCTCCCTTTTTCTTCTTAGTTTCAATGATGTGATTGCCTCTCGGTATGACGTTGTTAAAGTCCCATACAACGAAGCTGTATGTCGTAGTTGCTGGAATAAATAAATTTAGATTTGTTAGCTTATTTGAAGTATTAAATACCTGCCTTTCTATGAAGATAATGCTAATAAATGTCTTAAATTTACACACGGCCAATATGATTCCAAACTAAGCAGAGCTTGTACTTTGGTGACCACATGGCTGATATTAACTCATTTACTAGTAGATTTGATTTTATTTGCACATAATATATGTTTTAAATAATATATAAGCATTAACTTAAATACACTGAGGTACAAAAACATTGTACTTTCATCTTCCAAAACAACGATCACAATTGACACTTAATGCATATTTTTATCATTTTCTAATAACAAATTACCTAACAACATCCGATCTTTCTTGCCACGTTTGAGCTGCAACATTGCTTCAGCTGTATCAGTCTCCTTATGATGAAGCTCCTCGACCTTGTTCCAGCAGCACTGCTCTTCGTCCAGCTCGAAGATCGAGATCTACATAATCACCACTATTAAGTTTTTATGATCAGTCAGACTTCAAATAAACTGTGATAGAGTTTGTGTATGTGTAAATATCCCTTCTAATATTGTAAATGGGAAAATAACTCTGTTTGTTACGTTTTCGCGCCTTAAATATGCTATGATCACAATGCAGTGTGGTAATGAAGAAATGCTGTTCCATATTCTATTATAGTCTTCCGTGACTGATGTCTAACTTCTGAGATAGATGAGTATATAATTAGTATAAATTTTTTATTTTGTCTATTTTCCATAACCATTAAGCAATGGACGAAATTATATATTTAAAATTTGTTCTTAAAGATGCTAAATCATCTTACCTGATATCCTCTCTCAGGGTCACTAGAATAGATTCTAGTCCAAGTTTTATTAAGGGCCATGGCTCCCCTGCAGCGCAGCGGCTGCATCCACTCGCCACCCTTGCAGAACTGTACCAGGAGACGGTCCTCGTCCAGGTCACCGCTCCACATGACCACGCAGAAGTTCTCCAAGTCACGGAACTCCATGGCTGTTTGTTTGAAACATTAAATAGTTTGAGTTCATCATGTAATATACGTTTGAGTGGACATCCCATAGAATTGATATAACAATAATATGAAACTTGGCATACTTAAAAAAAATTGCTATGGAACGAGTCAAAGATTGGCTTTACGGTTATTTAATAAAAAAAATATTTATTTAATAAAAATCTTAATTACTATCTTTACAGTATGCGGTCTGAGAACAGAGTGAATCGTTAATAATATGTATTTAAAATGTTGGTTAGTTTCCGGTGTCAAATGGCTTTACAGAGTTAGGTAAATGTGTCAGCTTTAATTGTTCCAGAATGTTCTATTGTTCGAATGCTGACACATTTATATTGAGTTCTCATACTTTGCCTTTGCTGACAAAGCATATGTTAGTAGGATGAGAATCCTTAACTCCTCCCCCCCTAAGAGAGAAATCAGCTGGAGATGAATCTTTTGGGTCCAGATGATTTCGTTGTAATACAAAGATTTTCTTGAATACTTTAAATTTAACAACTATAAATGTTATACTAAATACAAACATAATTATTATAATACTTATTGTCCATACACTAATATCTTGGGTTACAAATATTTCACTATTATCAACACTTTCACTGTTGTATTTTGCACTGTTTAAAATGTCTTTAATATCGTTGAGGTCCACACCACGAAGGTCTACTTGATTATTTTCTACTTCGATTTCTTGTTGTAGTGCAGGCATTGTTACAGGTCTCATCAGCAAACTTGAATCAGGTATCCTTGTTTCAGCTGCCTTACTGATGATTTTATCTCCAATTTGTGTCTCGCAGTTTCGATTGGGTGTTACCAGGAATGTTCCTTTCAGGTTATACTTCATGACAACATCATTGCAGTTCTCGGTAAGTACTAAGTTTTTCTTCGTGAAAACTAGCCATATTCCATTGGCTACGGTGTGACTTCTTACATCTTCTATTTGAATATAATTCTTATGACATGCAGAGTAGTTTTTCAGCATCATTATTTGTTCTATACACGTCGTGTCGGCGTATTGCACGATGTTATGTTCCTTACAGAGGACTTTATCATCTTCAATCTGCTCGCACGGAGTCGATACGGGTCTATATTTCAATCCATTCACTATAAGGTGGGGAT
This sequence comes from Thyatira batis, assembly GCA_905147785.2. Classification (NCBI taxonomy): domain Eukaryota; kingdom Metazoa; phylum Arthropoda; class Insecta; order Lepidoptera; family Drepanidae; genus Thyatira; species Thyatira batis. The sequence goes on along the minus strand of LR990510.1, from coordinate 1,315,969 downwards.
ATTTAGGAATTATGATATAGGTTTTCAAGGAACTAGGATTGTATATAGGTATAGGAATTATTTTGTAATAATTATATGTGACCGTGTCTATCAATGGAATTTCTAACACAAATACTAACTTATCATTATCAGAATAAGATCTAAGAACTATAGTACTTTCTAACTTCGTAAGGTTGTCTTTACCTACCGTATAAACTAATCTATGATGTTTTTCTATTTCTAATAAAATATTAAAAAGTTCTGTAGAATTAATTATAGATTGGTGGAGTATATGTACTCTGCTAAAGGCTATTGCCGTTTCTATCTCTTGAATCACATTATAAATAGTACGAAAGTTATTTAAGATTTGATATAAAGTATTCATTTGACTTACAATATTATGTATTTTAGACTGATTAAACTGTAGTGTTTGTAACTGCAAGGTTTTAGTATTTAGTTGCATTAAGTTATAGTTTAAGTCATCGGAAATATTAACTAATTTGTCAAAAGCTTTTTGCATAAGTGTTAGTTTTCTTTCTACTGAATGTTCTCTATTTTTAAGATGACTAATCTCTGAATTATATCTTATAGCGTCATCATTATCTAAGTTGCCTGAAATTATTTTAATGATAGAACCTAGCGGATTTATTAGGCCCCTTCTTACTCTTTTACTAGGCAATATTTGCTTTAATCTATCTTTAGTAAGTTCCATAAACGATTCTATTTGCATAAGTAATCCTATTAATTCTCTACGCGATTCATTTTGTGTATAAATCATATCCTTTAATCTAAAATATTGGTCAATATTATTATCTAAATACCTAGCTACCGTTACTAAATCTAATGTCTTAAAAATAGTCCAGTGACTATTCTGAATCACTGCTGAACTTATCCGTATCGGCACTATTCCAGGATTCTGAGTCATCTCTTGGAGGTTTACGCTGCTTGCTGATTCCGCTAGGACCAGGAGCGTCAAGACCGTCTGCCACCACCTGCGGAGGGCGTTTTACGTTTTTTATTGCTACTTTCGTATTTCTTTTTCTCAATTTTACTGGTACAATGTTTTTATCTACTTTCCCTATTGCTTTCGCTTTTTCGTATCGTGGTACGTCTTTAGCTTTCCTATTTCTAGTAGTTTTCATGAAAACTACATCACCTTCTTTTATCTCCGGTGGCTTTTCGCCGCCTTTCTTTTCTATAACTTTAATTTTATTTTCCTTAATCTTATCACTAACATATTCGTATAATACTTTGAGTCTTTTTCTATGATCCTGAACTAATTTTTGTAAGAGATTTTTATCTCTATCTATATCGAATGCATTTCCTGATTCTGTATGCCCGAATACCATTTCAAAAGGAGTGAAATTTGTTGTACTATGTATAGTGTTATTATATGCCATAATGGCGTAAGTCATCACAGATGCTGCATCTTGATCACTTTTTTCATATTTTGCTAACCTATAAATTTCAATTATCGTTGAATGGAAACGTTCAACTATACCCATTGAATTAGGGTTATTTGGTGTCCCTACATGTATTTCAATTTTGTATAAACTTAATAGTTCCTTAACAAGGTTATTATTAAATTCGGTTCCGGGATCACTATTTATTTTTCTAGGTATTCCATACATACTAAAATACTTAATAAGTGCCTTAACTATTTCCGGCGTACTTCTATTAGATACTCTAAAAGCTTGCGCTAACTTGCTAAACGCATCTACTATAGTTAGATAATAGTTATTTTCTATGTACAAAAGGTCCATGAAAACTTCTTCAAATGGTAAACTCTGTGTTTGAGTATGTTGTATTGGAGGTTTTATTGGTTTCCTATCATATTTCATTTTTCTACATTGTTCGCATGCATTAATTATTGCGGAAATAGTGTCATTCATATTAGGCCACCAATAGTGTCTTTTAAGTTTTGTGAGTGTTTCCCGAATGCCCCGATGAACGGTTTTTCCATTATGATACTTTAAAATAATTTCCCTTTGCTCTTCTTCGTTTGTTACATTAACTACTCTCTCTGTACATTCTATTAAATTTTGAGAGCCTTTCTTATATAACGCTGTGACTACTTTGCTAAATACTTTTCTAAATTCTTCTGATTCGAAGTAAATGAAATATTTCTGCTTAAAGTCTGTATATTCCTTCAAAAATTGTTTAATTAAATCTTCATTATTATCGGTTGGCATATGTACCTCAATTATTTTCTGACTATTGTTAGATATATTTTTTACTAGAATATCATTTTTATACCAAATATAAACAAGTATTTGTCGAGGTTTGGTATCAATAGCCTCATTTAAAATTGGTATACCCTCATGTTCCCTATTTGATATTGAATGAGCAGTAACTCCGTCGTCTGATTCAGATATATCTATGACAGGAGCCTCTTTCCTATCTATACTTAATCTATCAGAATCAGAATCTGATAGGCAAATTATTTCTTCACTTTCATTATTCACATCTAGGTTTCTAACAGTTTCCTCATTATCTACGTTTACTTGCATAGACTCATTATCGTTAACTAACATATTTACCTTAATTTCCCTAACTTTACTACCGTTTAGACTAACTACAATATTATTACTGTCTCCGCTTAAACTATTTATTTTTACTCGCGACAATGCGTCTGCGTTTGAATTCTGTGACCCTTTCTTATAATTAATTTCAAAATCGTATTCCTCAAGTCTAAGGCGCCATCTAGTAAGCTTACTATTCGGTTCGTTAAGTGAATAGAGCCAAGCCAAAGGTCTATGGTCTGTATAAATGTAAAACTTTTTGCCCCATAAATACGGCCTGAAATGTTTTACCGCCCATATGACTGCTAAAAGCTCTTTTTCTATGGTGCTATATCTAGACTCGGTATCACTTAATGTTCTACTAGCATAAGCCACTGGTTTGTCAGAACCTATGGTGCCCTGTGAAAGTACTGCCCCGATTGCAAAATTTGATGCATCTGTGGTCAAAATAAATGGCTTGTTAAAATCTGGGAACTGTAATAATGGAGAATTTGTAAGAAGTTTTTTACATGTTTCAAAACTTTCTATATATTCGTCATTTAAATCTATAATCTTGCCTTTTTTTAAACAAACTGTAAGTGGTCTAGTTATTTTCGCAAAATCTTTAATAAATTTTCTATAATACCCTATGAGGCCTAAGAAACTTTTAATTTCGGTAGTGGTTTTAGGTATGGGATATTTTAAAACTGCTTCTATCTTATCATTATTGGGTTTTAAACCTTCATTGGTTATAGTATGTCCTAAATAAAGTACTTCCTTTCGTAGGAAATGAGATTTATCTAACTGCACCTTTAAGTTAGTTTCACGAAATCTCTCAAATACTGCCCTAAGTTTCTCATTATGTTCCTGAATGCTTTTAGCGAATATTATGACGTCATCAAGATAAACTAGGCAATGGATACCTTGTAGGCCTCTTAAAACGTTATCCATTGCGCGCTGGAATGTAGCCGGCGCTGTTTTTAAGCCAAATGGCATCCTATTGAATTCATAGTGCCCAAAAGGCGTGCTAAAACCTGTTTTCGCTCTATCCTCTCTTTGTACCTCAAGTTGATGATACCCGCTTGCTAAATCTAAAGTAGTAAAGTACATACTTTTCCCTAACATATCAAAAAGGTCATTGATATTAGGTAAAGGGTATTTATCATCAATTGTGATATCATTGAGGCGTCTGTAATCAATGACCATCCTCCATTTCTTTATACCTGAATTATCTACTTTTTTTGGTACTAAGTGAACTGGTGCACTCCAAGGTGAAAACGATTTTTGTATAACATTATCTTTAAGCATTTTTTCTACCTGACTTTTAATTTCTGCCGTTTGTGTAGGTGGTAACCTATGAGCTTTAATGTATATTGGGTCTTCGTTTTTAGTTCTGATTTTGTGTTTGACCTCATTTGTAAATGAAAGAGGTATGTTTTCACAGTAAAATATATCTCTATATTCATTACAAATATTAATTATGGATTGTTTTTCCTCCTCATTCATATGATCGACTTTTAACTTGGAGAGATTATCTGTTAATAGTCGATCTATGTCAAGACTATCTTTATCCGTAAAATTCAAATTAACCCTATCATGTATTAAATTGTTTTCTACATATGGTTCGACTTTAAACGGACTTGTAATTGTTAATTCCATCGGTTCAGATTTAGTATTTTGAATAACCGTTGTCGCATAACCATTTACGCAGTTTACTAAAGCCGTCGGCATTCTTACGCCATCAGTGAATTCTGTGAAACTTAGTATGGCCTCACCATGTAACAAACTAACTGGGATTTTGACCTTTAATTCGCTACGCGGGGGTAACATATAAAATTCGCGCATTGGCGGACTATAAATTATCGATATGCAAGTATCTTTAGTTAATAGTTTTCTGTTTTTCATGTCAATATTTGCATGAAGTTGTGTCAATAAATCGCTGCCAATTAACCCATCGTACCTATCATCTACACAGTAAATATAAAATTTGTGCCACTCATAACTATTAAATGTTCTAGGTAGCGGTATGTATACTATTTCGTTATGTTTGCTGCTAGCGTGGGTACTAACTACTTCGAAAGTTTCGTTTCTCTTAAAGTCGCGAAAAAATTTATTCGCTAACGTTGGGCTAATAAACGAACGTTGACTTCCCGTGTCAATCATAAAAATCGCATTGAGTTCAGTTATACGTATATGAGGGAGATTTAATATGTTGCAATTTAATTTTATTCGCTCTGGTTTGTAGAGGCCCTTATGTAAAAATTTCCTACTTGTTCGTTCTCAGTAGAAGGTAACATATTATTTATATTATCAGTGTAATTGACTCGTCTTGAACTGGCCGTTCGCATGGTCACGTCGGTACCGCAACCTGATCCGGACGGCGTCGGCTGCGCTTGTTGCGAGCCACGCTGTGCGTTGTCAGCAAATTGTCTACCTGGGAACTGCGGTCTCGCTTGTTCCCATGTGTTATAATTATTATGAAACGGATTGTTTTGATAATGTGGAATATTTGGATTCCTATTATTGTTTCTAAATTGGAACGAATTATTATTGCGACCGTTGTTCCTACTTTGCATATGAGCTACGTTATACGGATAATTATGATTCGAAGTAAAATTATTCGTTGACTGTTGCATGTTTAATGCACTAGTACGTGCACTCGGCGATGCCTGGGAATTAAAATTATTATTATAATTGTTTCGTCCCTGGAAGTTTTGAACAAATTTATTTGGATTCCCCGATTGTTTTTGATCGTATACTTCTTGGAAGTATTGCTCTTCCAAGACCGCTTTTAGTGCATCTTCCAGCGTCGAAACATTTTTTAAGCGTACTAGCCTAACTAAATATTTAGGCAAATTAAATAAGAAAACATTCATTGAAATGTTTGTATAAATGTGTTGCTTAGATAACCTTGCAGCTTCATTTTCTACTGTCTCATTAATTTTTGCAATTAAGATGCTTCTTATTTGTTGAATCCGGTGACAAAAATCTAAATAACTTTCGCCTCTATTTATTTTTAAGCTCTCTAATTCCAGGACTAGGCAATCTTCTGTCCTTGGATCTCCAAAATGATCTTGTAAGACTTGTCGTAATTCTGCCCATGAGTGAATTGAATCTCGTTCCCCAATTAAATTTGCTGCTTCCCCGCTTAATCTACTTGTTATAGCATTAAAAAGATATTCATTTTGCATTTCATTTCCCCGATATAAATTAATAATGTATTCCGTTTTTCTGATAAATAATGACAAGAGCCTTGGCTCTCCACTGAATACAGGGATTATTTTAAGCACACCCGGAGGTACGATTACTATTCCTTCCATCTTTATAAAACACTAAAATACAAACTGCCTAAATATGTAACTATAAAATATGTAAGTACTAATGTGAGATTTAATCACTACTATACCTACTTTTAATAATGTGCTATGTGCCAGTTGGCTTTTTCTAATCCTACTAACTACACGAGACACATATAAAGATCACCAGGAAATTAAAAGGAAATCGACAGGATAGTGAAAAGATCTACTCACATGACCCGTAGTTTTTCCGCTCCCCTTCTGTGATCGGTGAGACTGTTCCCAGCTTGCTCTGCACCGTGGCTTCTCTTGACGTATTTGTTTGGTTCGCGGACCCGTTAAATCGTTGAAACGAACGTTGAGTCTTGGTGCCCGAAAATTTGATTCGTGACGACACGGAGGACCCAAACGACAAGGTCACTTACCGGCTGCGCCAGTCAAAGATTGGCTTTACGGTTATTTAATAAAAAAAATATTTATTTAATAAAAATCTTAATTACTATCTTTACAGTATGCGGTCTGAGAACAGAGTGAATCGTTAATAATATGTATTTAAAATGTTGGTTAGTTTCCGGTGTCAAATGGCTTTACAGAGTTAGGTAAATGTGTCAGCTTTAATTGTTCCAGAATGTTCTATTGTTCGAATGCTGAACACATTTATATTGAGTTCTCATACTTTGCCTTTGCTGACAAAGCATATGTTAGTAGGATGAGAATCCTTAACTAACGCAACGAAATACCCGTGACGCAGTCATTAACTGTTATTGTATAGTGTACTAGGCGCTCCCCGTGTTTACCCACGTTCCCAGAAGATCTTCCATAAAAGTAGACTTTGTGTTATTCCAGAATATATTCTCAATCTGTGCTAAAATTAATCACGATCCCTTCAGCTGTTCTGGCGTGAAAGACGAACAAACATTTTAACAAACTTTTGCATCACTGCGAAGCAATATACATTACAATATACTAGCAACCCGCCCTAGTTTCACACAGGTGCAATGCATATACATCACATTAGAAACCTCCAAAATTGTCGTATTTTCTCTAACATAGTATGCATGTATTGTATATAGAAACCTTCGTCTTGATTCATTCTGTATATTAAAAAAACCGCATCAAAATCCGTTGCGAAGTTTTAAAGATTTAAGAAGACATAAGGACAGTCAGCGGAAAGCGACTTTATTTTATAATAAGTAGTGAAGGAGGATACTAACAGAGTATCTCCCAGTGCAGGTCGTGGTAGGGCTCCGCTGGCGGCGCGGGCGCGGCGCCCTGCGGCTCCCCGCGCGTGGAGTAGCGCACCCAGCCGCGCGGCCCGTAGATCACCAGGTGATGGTTCAGCACGCTCACCCCGCGGACTGTCTCCCCTACAACCCATACGGTCACCCACTTAATAAATATCCTGGGTCATTTTTCACACACGGCCAATCTGATTCCAAATTAAGCATCAAAGTGAGCTTGTGTTATGGTAACCAGATAGCTGATATACTACATTATACTACTGCTATTATACTACTTTTTAAATACATACTTATATAGATATTTACATCCAGACACAGGACAAACAGACATATTCATGCATACAAATGTTTGTCCTGGGTGGGATTCGAACCCACGACCCGTGGCTTGAGAGTCAGGGTCACTATCCACAAAGCCAACCGGGCTGTCTAGCAGCTACTTGACTAGCAGTATCAAGTAGAAGTTCAAGAACACAAAGGCCTCTCCTTCTACCGCCCTTTCCACTACAGCAGAGTTGTCATAACTAGACCTTTGGCAGTATTTCCTATCCTATCACCTCATGTTTGATGGATTGGCAGAGCTGCTTGTCGACGCCATGTTCAGCGACACTATGTCGACACGCATCGGCACAGTGTCGAGCGCCATTTTCACCGAGCACTGGAGGTGGACGCGCCGCGCTGCCAGCCGCCGCCGACACAGTGTCGATGAAGATGGCGTAGACAAGCAACTCTACCAATCCATCGATCATGAGGGGATAGGAGAGGAAAGACTGCCAAAACTCTAGGATAAGTGCAAGTAGAAGGAGAGGCCTTTGCATTCTTAAACCAAGAAAGTACCTATGCCAAGAAAATCACATATCGATACCGGCAGAATCTAGATGAGATCTAGAACCATCCGGTATCAAAATGAAAAAAAAAAAGTTGAGTTATTAGATTTGCAAATTAAGGTATCGATATATAATATATAGCCACATGTATAATATAACTAAATAGCCCTTATAGCCAAACTTACATAGAAGAAGATGATGTTGATAAAAAACAATTATAATAATAGTCTTCGAGAAATAACATACCTTCTTCCAAAGGATTATCGATGGTAATGTATTCACTGGTTAGCATATTAAGCAGCATTGACTGAAAATTTATTCAATAAATTTTTTTTTATAAAACAGACATACGTACTATTAAAATGCCCAAAATATTGCCGTCTTCTTGTTCCTTACCACAGAGTTATTAGTCGCAGCGGCTGCCCATTTATTATCCGGGGACAGTTCCAAGTTCTGCATGATCCCCTCGAGCTGAGGACATAGATCCCGGGCCAGGTCTGACGTGGACAAATCCCAGGATATCACTCTGCTGGAGATGGATACAACATAGCGTTTGTCTGAAGAGAGTCTAAAGGCGAAGACTGCGAATTGATGACCTTCGAGGGAGTACTGGAAATGTAAATGGAAATCCCATTTAGATCTATTATATAATATTATATCAACTATATGCCTTTAATGATCATGTAAAGTTAGAGCTAGTTGGCATAATTGGTAATATGCCCTCATTCTAGCTTGTCCTAATTTATAGAAACAGAAAAGTAGGAGAAACAGTCATTTTTGTCATGTAATTCTGAGTGTAATATCTTCTTAACTGCTGAACCCAATTTTATGTCCACATGATAACAAAGGCCCTTACCTTCAACGGCCCACCAGGAGTGTGCAAGCAATGATGAGAAGGCAGCAGTGCACAGTGATTCTTGCCCCTGTCATGGCATTGCTTCAGAAGTGCAGATACCGCTGGGTTTTGATGAGCTTCTGGTAAAAGTCTGCCGACTAACTGTGGAGCCAGCATGTCGGAGTAGGTACCGAGGATGGCGCTTCCGAGACGAAGGGCGTCTGCTACTAGCATTAGTTCTCTGGATGTGATAAAAGAAATTGTTTTAAAATGTTTGACCGTAATAATATGAAGCTGATGCTATGAAGTTCAGATGAAAAATGGCTAAAAGACATTTGGGTTTTAATATAATACTATGATAAGATTGTCTTAAAAAACCTTTGAAAAAGTCAAAGAACATTTCAAAGTATTTACCTCACAGCATCCTTATTAACGTGCAGTTTAGCATCCTCGAAGTCAGCAAGAACAGCTTGCAGAGGACAGCAGTTCAGCTTGGCATGAAGCCATTCGTAGTTGAACAGAACTTCAGCGTACAAGTCCGTGAAGCGCTTGGAGCGGACCAGGTGGAAGGGTAGTTCTCCGAACTGGAAAGCACAGAATTATTTTCGGTGCTTGTTAATTTTTAAGACTATATGATATTTGGATGCTGATAAGCAACAATGTGTCAACCCAAAAAAAGTCGAAAACTAAGATTTTGATATATTTTTATAATGACGTGATTCATTCTACAAAAGTGTTTCAAGTCATCTAAAACATTAAAGTACATAAAAAATGGATTTATATCATACAAAAAATCGCAAATCACATACATCACATTATCTTAAGACGCCATTTTCTCAAAACCAAGTTTGTGAGGGTTAACACATTATTGCTTATGAGCATCCATTTTGACTAATGTGTCATAATCATTTTTATGTTAAGGATTACTCAGGAAATAAGAAGCATATAATGAATATTATATTTTTAAATTGTAGTAACTATGTCGCCCTATGCACTTCCTAGTTCTGAGTTCTTTCTTCTGTAATTTGTTTGAAAGCTTCAATATACCATTACTTTTGAACATCCTAACTCTCATAGTTTTATATAGTTATGTTTCTAGACCCACCTTCCTCAAATTGTATCTCTTAGTGGAGCCATCAGCAGAAGTAAAGACGAGGGGCTGTAGGGGAACCTTCCTGTCGGCGACGCCCTCTCTATCAGCTAAGTTGAACCGATGCCGCTGGATCTCGGTATACTTGAAAGGCTTTGGAGTACCACCTCCCCAGATACCTGGAAAGTTTGTTATATGAATGGTACCATTTAATGGGGAAATAAATAATCACCCCTTAACTTCGAATATGTTATTTATGTGAATAATATTTCAGCTTCCTTTTCCTGTAATGTATTGTTTTAGATTTGATTTTTATAAAAAACTATTCTAAAATATTATAAAGCTGGAGAGTTTGTTTGTTCGTCTGAGTTAGGTATTCAAAATTAAAAAATATTGTATAGTTGGATAGCTCATTCATCGAGATGTAAAATGTTGCTTATACGGGGAAACTCACGCTGACGAAGTAGCCCTGGTCAGCCAGTTTCGAATATAAGAAACGAAACCCCTTTCAGACCTATCCAAAATTTAACTCCCGATATTATAAGCATAATAAATACTGATCAAACCAAAGATGGAAAAGATTCATTCAACTATAAAATTCTGGAAATTTACATAATTATGAGCGCAAAACTTACCAAGATAGTAATCAGCGATCATGGAGTGGAAGTACATGGCCATGTTCATGTTCTTGAAGTACCTCTCCCGGGCAGTGTCGCGGAACTGCCGGTGGTACCAGTTCATCACGGAGACACCGTCGGCTTCGCGCTCCGAGAGGTAGTTCGGGAGGTCGTTGCGAATCCTATTGTAGAAGTGAACGTCTATTACTAGCTGAATAATACCCTTAATAGAAAGGATTATTCTATTGAACTTTATAATTTCTCGAGCTTTTTTCTTTTTTAGCCTATGGACGCTTGCAACATCAGTGAAATGAAATGTTTATCCAATAATTTAGCTGGAGTTTGCAACACCAAGCTTGTAGCACCAATGTCGTCACACACGCGTTGCCGACCCTGTATCTCTTCGCTCCCTTTTTAAAGAACCCCAGGCTTCTGTTGCGTGGTTTTATCCGCGTAATTTCCGTTTTCGTGAATATAGGGATAAATATGTTGCTCCGAGATAGTGTAGCTTTACATTGTTTAAAGAATTATCCAAATCGATCCAGTAGTTTTGGAGTTTATTTGTTGCAAAGTAACAAATTAAATGTTTTTTTTTTCTACTTTATTATAATTAGTATAGATTTACAAAGAGAGCTGTATTAAATGCTTCTTAGACTTAGATTCTATAATATTTTCAGATTAATTGTGTTTTAGCATTATTAGTTGCAATCCTACCTACAATGGAATAGTTACCAAATATTTTTATTTGCAATATAAATGAATATTACTTATTAATGTATCCCTGCTACCCTATTCTTCTCACCTAGTCCACAACAAGGGCGGTATCCTCCTGACTGGAGGCAGATGGTACTGGTAGACGTCATCCAGGACTTTATCATCCAGGGATATTAGGTCCTCAAGTTCCGTTTCTGAGAGGCCACTCCGAGCCGCCGTGATGTAGGCGAGGGCGTGGAACACGAGGAGACGACCGTGCTGGAAGGTTAGGATCGTGGGATGATTAATAAATCTATATACAGAAATAAATAATAAGATAAGACAATTAAGAAATACTATTAAACCATTTTATAGATTCCATCTTGATTAATTTCTTTTATTTTTACTGAATAGGTAAGTTATTTTTTTTATTATAGTGTAACTACCTATTATCACGCATTTTTTTTTAATAGGTGCATATTTAACACTTGGGTTCGTGAGACAACTATTTTGATAGGTCAGGTAGATACCTCAACTGTCCAAATTCATCCAGCCGTTTAAGATATAAGAGGAAGAGATAAAGAAATTCAAAAACAAACGTACAAATATGATAGATATATTTATATTTACCTACCTGCTTTTCAATTCTCTCGAACAGCATCATGATCGAGTCCATCACAGTGGACGCCAAGTGGGTGTCCTGAGGTTTGGTATAGCTTCTCCATCTGCACACCTACACGTTAAGAAAAAACTAATTTACTGATAGAAACGTACCCTACTCCCTCATCATCATCAGCTCATATACGTCTCTACTGCAGGAGTCCTCCCCTAACAACGAGAGGATCTGGGCCATAGTCCACCATGCGAGCCTATTGCTGTGCGGCAGAACGAACATGACTTTAATTGTGAAATCTCGGGCATGCAGGTTTCTTCACGATGTTTCCGTTCACGTAACTTCCTACAAACTGTCTTTTCCAGCAGCTACTTCAGAATCAAACGCAGACGAATCCGCGGGATGGACATTAGTTTTAGATAATGTAGCTCACCTCAGCAAACACCAATTTTACAAAGATGGGAAGAGAGCATTGTCCTATAGCGTTCGAGACCAAACGCCACTGGTAGTTGGAGAGGTCCCGAGCTGCTGAGGCCATCCATAATCTGGAATCAATAAAAATATTACTGAACAAATATTGTGATGATATACTATATAATACACTACTTTAAACTACTACTTATACTACTTTTACTAAAATGTAAGCAAAAAAACTAAGTAATGCTATATAAAAATACTAAAAATAGCTATTAATAAATAGGGGGTTGGCTAGGAGGGTGATAAATACTGTAAGAGTCTCTAAAATTCACATCAATAGCCTATTTACCCTCAGCGACACTCACTTGTGGTATAATTTGACAGGAGATTGTTTATGGTATGGACATAGTATTCCTTTCATTCCAAAAAAATGTTGGATTCTTCAGCATCTTTTTGTACATGGCCATTTGATCCAAAGAAAATTATTGATCCTTAGGAGATAGAATATTCTAGAATTAAACTTACTTTAAGACCTGCATGGCCAAGTCTTCGCCCAAAGCTTTCACTTCGAGGAAATTGTCTTCACTGTCGATCATGCGTCGAAGGACATCGTATTCTTTAGACACTTCTGGGTTCGCTTCCTCACAAGCGCATGTTACTATTATCTGTAAAACGTTTACCAAATTTTAGACTTCAATTTAGATTAGAAAACGGCAAAATAAGTAGTTAACAAAAAAAGAGCTTCTATAGCCTTTTTTATTTATTTTTTTCCATACTTATTATATTATATAAAAGTATCTTTATATAAAATAAAGATACTTTTATATAAAGGATACGAAGTGCCTATAATATGTGCACTAGAAGATGTTCTGCACATAGTAAAAATTTTGGGTCCATGGATTACCCCCTGATTCTCATTCATATTGGAAAACCAATCACAAGAAATAAGCATATTCAGTATTCATTGCTGATATGCCAATAGTCTTACATACATACAAAATCGTGACACAAAAAGTAATATTAAATTAATATTGCTCTCCGAGTTGGACCTTGAACAGCCAGTACAAATAAGGTACAAGTAGCAAATTCTCCACATAGCTAAATTACCTTTATTCGGATTAAGTAGCTATTTAAAGCCTTTTCAGAGCTTGTATGATTGACCATACTAGGTCTATTGTGATCGCCACATTAACTAGATTTCACTGCCAAGACCCGCAGCGGCGAAAAACCGCATTATGTTCTTGACAGGAATTGTTTTGAACTCATCTGGGTGTAACATATGTTTCCCCAGGTGGGTATTACGTTTGGGCTGGTGTTTTATCTTCGTCGAAGCAGAATCTACACTCCTTTGAGTCACGGGCACTAATTGTGAAAGAATGTTTGTTCAGTCCACAGTGCCCTGTTAAATTACCTTACAATGCGGTGGTAGCCTGGTAGGCAGCCATGACACCTTATTGTTCTCGGTGCCTATCCCGGTGAGCTGGTCCACCGAGTCCAGGAACAGCAGCAGCGGCTGGTGCTGCGTGGCCATCGTGAGGAGCTGCTTGAAGTGCGCCGTGAGGGGGACTAGGTCGTCGGGGATGCCCTCGAAGGGTAACGCGAAGTTGTACGACACCTGAGGGTTTTTGGGATTCGATGAGCTTTTTTGTTTATGGAACTTAACTTTGTATTTGAAATTAGGTTATTAGTAATATTAATATTAGGTAAGTGTATTCAAAACGGGATAAATGATATCATAAAATAGATATTAATAACCCCTTATCAGGTAAAAAACATTGAAATAAACATAGAATAATATCTTAAATATAAAGATTGGATTCACCCAATTATTTATAATTACCAATTTAAATGACAATTTTGACACTGCGAACTACAGAATCAGCTATTGCTAAATTATATATACACTTTGTACTTTTTATGACTAAAATATAATGAGCTATAGACCATCATTGCATAATAGGGTTATGAGACATTCTTTAATGTAAGAATTAAAACTGCAAGCAAACTTGTCTTTATGTATAAATTTAGTTTTGACAAATTGAATCCCAAATCATTTTAGGAATTTCTTTACCAGCACAAAATCCATTGTAAAATAGACCTTACCTGCTGACAAATAGAGATGAGGGTCGGAGTCAGAGCGCTGGAGTCAGGAGTAGTTCCGAGGAACCTGACGATGTTCGTCGGACGAGCGTCTGCGAACCAAGTGTCTAGTGACATGGCGGCGCTTTTAGACAGAAGACTGGTCTTTCCAGAGCCACCTGTAATGTAATAATAACATTTAATCTGTATCTGATTATAAGAGTACTAGCTTCCACCACGCAGTAGTTCCTGTTCCCATAGGAAGATGGGGATACAATAAAGTTTATGTAACTGCCTGATAATACTAATGATGAAAGAACTATCTAGATGGGTCAAGAAGTTTCGAGGCCCAATCGTTACATACAAAAAAAAACGAATCTTCCTTCTTTCTAGAGGCATCCCGCTGTTTCACCCGCGTTCTCGGGGATCATCAATTTTCCCAGTTTAAATAGTGTGTTAAGTGTCCTAGTTCTAACCTACCTCCCCACCATTTTACAACCAAATCAATTCAGCCGTTCTTGAGTTATTAATAGTGTAACTAACTTTCTTTTATATATAATATATAGATTAGGCATCAAAGCCTATATGAATTAAGGTTCTATTACCTTAAAAGGACAAGTAAATTAGGGAGTACAAGTTCCAGGCTTATTAACTAAGTATTAAGTACTTTGTCTCATTCTTCTTTTTATATCATTTGTAGTGACAGCACTTACTAGACTTTGCGGTGTTGAGGTGATTCTTTAAGCTTTAGGATTTGATTGTAATAATCCATCTATACATTCAAATCAACGTGTAGTTCTAGTTAGTTCTGCTTTTTCCAAGATCAGATCATCATCAGTAAATATAAGCTAATAAAATACTCACCTTCTCCGTACAGCACCAGAGGCTTATCCGAGGAGTTCTTCATGTAGTCCTCGATGAAGTTCAGGTCGGGTTCTCGTCCGTGGAACACCTTGACCGAGTTGTTGCAAGCGTGGAGGTGCTGGAGTATTTCTGTCACAATCTGGCCTTGGGCACTGCTGTCTTCTTTGCGCATTGCTCTGGAGACCAAGGGTAATGGTTTGGGTTATCTTTATGTTTTAAAAAAATCTTTAATACTAGTCTTATATGTATCTATTATTTTTTTTTTGCTAAAACTAATAAATTGTTATAATCAATTTAATGCGCTCATATAATTATTCTGTTTTCTTCGTATTTGAAGAAGAAAGAAGTGTTTTCAGACTATGACATTGGTAAAACGATGGAGTCATAAATAACAATTAAGTTCTTTAACGATTTAGAAATATTGAAATGTTTACTAGTTTTTAGGTATACTTTACTTTTTCCATCTTTTAAACTTTATTTACATTTTGTAACATATGCTTATTTGTTTATAATCTTCGTATCCTATGTTTCTTCCTAATATTTCAGACGCACAAGTTGGTGATGATGGACTGATGTGAATAATCTTGACTTCCTCTTACTCTTTCTCATTATTTGAGATTGCACAAGATCTTGTCGAGACGACTAGACTTAGGGTCAGAAGAATAGATACCTGTCGACAAGTTTGATGATGTTCTTGTAGAAATGCGAGATGAAGTGGTTAAGGTACTCCCCGTGAGTTTCGTTGTCAAGGCCGTCTCTGCCGATCCACTCCACCGTGTACCTGAAACGTAAATTCAATAATTAGTAGGTACTAATATTAATTTAGATTTAAAATTTTGGTTTTAAATGGTTTAAATTCCTTGGCCAATGACCATTTCCTAACAGATTCGGATTTAAAATTTTCGACGTACAGGTTGACAACGTTTTAAATATTTAGTACTAGTGGCTCCCCGCGGTTTCACCCGCGTTCCCGGGATAAAAAGTAGCCTATGTGTTTTTCCAGAACATATTCTAGCTCTGTGCCAAATTTCAAGCAGATCCCTTCAGCCGTTGGAGCGTGAAAGAGTAACAAACATCCATACATACAAACTTTCGCATTTATAATATTAGTAGGATTATAATTTACATTCTTAGTCCATCCTATTAATATTAAAATGCCAAAGTATGGACGGATGGATGGTTGGTAATCTTTCACGCAAAAACTACTTTACGGATTAGGATGAGATTTGGAACACAGATAGTTTATAATCTGGGTTACTTTTACTGGCTACTTTTTTTCCTGAAAAATCTTAAAATCCTCCAGCAACGCGGATGATGATGACCGCTGGGAGCCACTCGTTTAAAATATAAAACCTTTTTAGGCCTTAGCACTACTTTTACCAATATCTACGGAACAGCACTTACTTTTGAATATTAGTGGTCTCAATTTTTTCAGGGAGTCGCACATCTCTCAGATCAGCGAGGAGTTTGGAAGCTTCATTGTCCAAGCTCCTGTTGAGGATGTCGACGAAGTTGCTGGCCTTCTTCAGGTTCTGTAGGTTGATATTGTTGATGTACCTCACGTACGCGAGGCAGTGGTTCTTTGTATTCTTCACGTTTAGTACACCATTTATTACCTCACGCTCCGTTACTGGAAGGAGGAGGTTTTGTTGTCATAAGTATGCCTTATGAAATGGACAGTTCACAAATAAATGAAAAAAATGAATGTAGTTTTAGGCTTCTTGTCAGAAATACAATCAAAATCCAGTCAAAAGCTAATCAAATACAGTAATCTATACTAATATATACAGCTGAAGAGTCTGTTTGATTGGACGCACTAATCTCAGGAAGTACTTGGCCGATTTAAAAAAATATTTCAGTGTTCCATAGCCCATTTATCGAATAAGGACGTAGGTAAATATAATATCACTCTACGACGAATAAGAGCAGAGCATCAATGAAAAATGTTCCAAAACTAGGGGAAGAGACGCTAACGAAGTTGCGTGGGTCAGCTAATAGGTATTATAAAGAGGAAATATTTCATTTTCTGTTTGTTTTAAATAGGCTCCAAAACTGATCTGATTAACTCTTTCACTAACAGAAAGCTTCATTATCAGGAAGTAATATAGGCTATATTTTAGCCCCATATTTCTACTTAACTACTTACCAGACATAAAATAGTTATGCATAGTGTCCTTGTCGATTCTGCCCGAATTGAAAAGCTGTAATGAAGCTTTCCGGAATAGCTTTTGCATCTTTCCCAGTGTATCCCACCAGATTGCTTGATCCTCAGCTTGAAGCTTTGGTACTCTCTGCAAGAAATTTATAAGTTTGTTAACATATTTAAGTTTTACTTTTTTAAATACAATTAGATTACTATGATGGTATTGCGTGGATCCCACCGTCTCACGATCATGAGGGTGCTAGTTTAAACCCCTGGCCCGTACCTCTGAGTTTAAAAACTTATGTACGGATTTACACCACTGGCTTTCGGTGAAGGAAAACATCGTGAGGAAACCTGAATGCCCGAGGTAATATATTTCTTAATGACTACACGCCAAATTTTGACCCAAACTTTATTGTTATCAAATATTCCATGGGGAGAATGTTACAGCTATTTTAGATGAATCTAATCCAATCATTTTAGTATAATTTACAGTTTAATCATGAATACAACCTTACCTTGTTATTGAAGTTAATCAATATAGATGATATAGGCTGCAGTACGGAGACTGGTGGAACAGCATTGGAGTCCTTCTTGTACCAGGTGTCGAGCATGATGACGTCAACTCCACCTGCAGCCAGCTCATCCCTCAACATCTGCAGCTCGGACGAGAGCACGTAAGTTGGGATCGGCCTGGAAGAAGAATTAGCTTTAATAATATGGGCCTGAAGCCTATCCTGCTAATATCATAAATGCGAAAGGTTGTGAGAACGCCAGAAGGGCAGCTTTTGCCCTGTGGTATCACCCGTGTTCACGGGGAACCTTCAACTTTCCCGGGATAAAATGTCCTTTGCCAAGCTCTAATCTATCTAAGTACAAAATTTCATAAAATTTGGGGTTTAAGCATAAATATCGGTTTGGTGGTTTAGGCGTGAAAGCGTAACAGTCAGACAGAGTTACTTTCGCAGTTATAATATTAGTAAAGATCTTCTGAAGCTTTCTGGCTTTTTCTGATTCTGAAAAATGTATTAATTTATTTTTTAATACTTATACACATAGATAGTATATGCTGATACAAACCTGTAACCATACTTCTGTCCTAGGAACACGACAAAGTTGGGACCCATGGAGAGACGTTGGCAGTTCTTGATCTCCCTCATGCAGAGCTCCGTGGTCATGTGGTCGTCTGTCGCCTCGTCACGGACACCCCACCGCATGTCCACCACCTTGCAACACAGACATGAAGAATTACCCACCGCCCCGCGGTTTTACCCACATTCCTAAGCGACGTTTAAATTTCTCATGGATAAATGGTATCCTTAGTCTTTCCAAAGCTCTAGTCTATTTGTGTATCAAATTAAATAAAAATTGGTTCAGTGGTCTAATGTGAAAGCGTTACAGACAGACCGAGTTACTTTCGAATTTTAAACATTTGTAGGGTTTCTATTGGCTATCATGGCTATTATATTTACTAATTCATTTAAATCTTGCTTTTTACTATTAATTTCTATTTATCGTCTAAAACACGCTTGTAAAATTTCATCACAAACGTTAAAGATAACTTTTTAAGAATGTTGCAAATTTTGACCTGACCATCCAAATATAGGAAGTTATGAAGCCGGATATATTACATAGCTATAGTCACACACACAAACCAGCGCCCCCCACGAAACATCATTTCATATTGCTCAAACAAAAACAAAAATAACTAACTGTGCCTTAAACAGAATGTACCTACATTGCTACTCGCTCCCTAAATAGCTGAAATAGTCAAACAAGACGTGTACTTGTAAACATTTACAAAAAACACCCCTCTATGCTCAGCTATTTCTAGAGCCGACGGAAGCGTATGACCACGTGTTCGTGACTCGTGTAACTACCTCATGAAGTTACTATGGAAAGTAATATGTAGTGGATTGCTTGTCCGATTACGCTCCATGAAACGCTCCACGATGAAATACGATAACGCTCCATGTAAAAATCTATGTCACACCAAGAAAACTTGATTGGTAAAATGTGAAGTACTATGTATAGTAGATTGGTACTAGGTTGCTAGTATTTGGTGGTAATGCTCCATGTCAAAAAATCCATGTGCCACCATTAATTATGTAATTGCTTGTAATTTTATGTGACTTTTTGAAATACGTTTAATATATTTTGCTATGACTTTGTACAAGGAAAGATTTGTTCTAATTAGAGCGCACTTCGAACGGTAGGTGATAGATTGTATTTGTAAAATAAATTAATTTACAGACATTTATTTATCACTCTTAATAACATTACTAATGGTTCTCTGCAGTTTCACCGGAGGATCTTCAATTATCCCGGAATAAAAAGCAGCCAAGTAATCCAGAGTGTCAGCTAACTACATACCAAAATGTTATTAAAATCTCTCCAGCAAGTTAGACGTGAACAAGTTACAAACATCTCACTCTCAAACTTTCGCCTTTATAATATTTGTGTGATTTAAGGGATGGAAATATCTATATAGGAATTTATTTAAAACGTAGTACTTAAAGTAGTATATCAGCTATCTGGTTACCATAACACAAGTTAACTTTGAAGCTTACTTCGGAATCCGATTGGCCGTGTGTGAAAAATGTCCCAGGATATTTATTTACTGAAAGTCAATCCTATATATGCCCTCCATGGCAGCCAGTAATTATAAATGCTTTATAGTTACTTGCGTTATTCTAAGAGCGGTTTGTAATGCTGTTGAGATGCCGTTTCGGTTCGCCACGGCTAACCAAATCATGAGGTACTTGACTCTATTTTACTTCAGGTCATACGGAGTCTTGACCGTAAAATTCAGTAGTTAATTGTCACGTTGTATCAATTAGTCTTTATCAAATGTCATTATTATTGGACAAGTTATAAATCTATATTATAGTATAGATTGGAGAGTAAAGTCTCCCATCCCTCCCACTTTTTTTACCCAAATGTGGAATTTTAAATGTTTATTAATTTACTTAACGATATCTGATCGATTTTGACATTGGCGACATTGACTTAATATTTTCTATATTTCACTATTATTTCGCGCAGAAAAGTTAAAATACCTACCTATTTTTAAAGACGTTGAAAAAAAACCCGTCTCAAAAGCAATCCCGAGGTGTCAATAGGTTTTGAAACCGTGGCTTATTATTTAAATTCATTTTGCATTTTCAAGGAAAAACGTCGAGAGGATATTGGGGGATTATTATGAGACGGCCGAATCAAAGGACGGGAATAAGGGGAAGACATATGGCTTAAACTTTATTAGATTTTAGTTATCAAAGGAGTATGTCTTTAATTCGGCTGAATTTTGTGAAGCATGTCGCTCTGATTGAAAAAAGTATATATTTTCAGATTAGTTTATATATCTATAGTAATGAAGAGTTTATTTATTTCCTTGAATGCGCTTATCTTAGTAACCAGAGGTTACATTTTGCTTCCAATTAGCATCACGCTATGTCCTATAAGAGCGAAGCAACAATGAATAAATTTGCAATGACCAGGAAAATGTTAGGTATTTATTTCATTTAGAAAAATCTTTTAATGTTTTATTGCAATTAAATACCTTATTTGTTATCACTATGTTACTTTCGTATCCCTTGGACTTAGTGGTATATAGGTACTGTATTAAAAACGATAGTGTATTTATCATATTATACTAGCTTCTGAGGATCGTCAATTTTCCCAGGATACAAGTAATCTATGTGTTAATCTCGGGTGTCGGCTAACTCTATACCAAATTTTATTGAAATCGCTCCAGCCGCTTAGACGTGAAGAAGTGAAAAAAATTACCTTTATAATATTTGTGTGGTTTAAATCTTTACGGGCGCGTAGCACAAACCATAACAAATTAGTATGTAGAGCATACCCTTAAGTGAAATTAAGATTTGAATCCGGATCAGGCGGAAGACATAAATTTTTATAGTAACTCCAGAAAAATAAGCGTTACGAATGATTTTCATGGAACACCGTCATAGGTACTTCCGTTATAAAACGTAATAAATTCTTCATAGACTATTTGAGGTTGTGAAGGAAAACGTAAATCCAATGTGAAATTAATGGTTTTCGATGCCTAATAAAATAATTTTTGTGTGTAACGTAAAATCTGTGAAGAAAATGTCTTCATTGAAAAGTGGCTTAAATGGTTCGAAGTTTCTGCTGATATCTACACTAAAATCATGAGGTAAAATTAACATTTGTGTTTTTGTGAGTGTGTAATGTGTATGTTTGTAATGAATAGGCTCCGAAACTACTGGACTGCTTCTTCACCAATTAAAAGCTAGATTATCAGGGAGTAACATATGCCATTTTTTATCTCAATATTCTTACGGGAACTATAACTACGAAGGTGAAACCACATATATACGGTAAATAACCTTTATACAAAGTAATATATCTTTCACTCTTACGAACATTACCAAAAGAAACAAACATAGTTCTGTTTCTTTACTTAACTAACTTAACTTTGTTCAACAGAATCAGCGATTACGACTTACCCGACTACTCCAAAAAGGTGGTTAACAATATTAAAAAAAGAAATTTAAAGTTTACCTGAAACTCCAGGCCATGCTTCTCCCTGCAGTAATCCTTTATACGCGGGTAGCACTTAGCCATAAGTGTATTCCGTTCCATGGTGGTATCTGAAATCGGAAAGCGATAGCAATCATATAATAATTTAGATACACGCGTGATGTCACCGGATTTCTTGGAATAAATATCCCGGGACATTTTTTACATACGGCCAATCTGATTTCAAAGCTGACTTGTGCTATGGTAACTAGATAGCTGATATACTACTTTAAAATGCATACATATATAGATACTAGTGGCTCCCCGCGGTTTCACCCGCTTTCCCGGGAGATCTTCCATTTTCCCGTCATAAAAAGTAGCCTCTGTCCTTTCTCAGGTCTAGACTATCTCTTTACCAAATTTAATTTGATTCGGTTTTAGCGTGAAAGCGAAAGAGACAGACAGAGTTACTTTCGCATTTATAATATTAGTATGGATTTACAACAAGGCAGAAAAACGGACATATTCAAGCATACCAAGGATTCGAATTCACAAAGCCAATCAGGATTGACAGGCACACAGATAGTCTAGAGCCTGAGAAAGGACATAGGCTACTTTTTATCCCGGAAAAATGGAAACCGCGGGGAGCCTACATTTATTTACATCTCGGGTAATAAAATATAGCCTATGTCCTTTCCCATGCTCTAGTCTAGTCTATCTCTGTACAGAACTTCAATATCAGTTCGCTGGTTTTGGCGTGAAAGACAGTTTCACATTTATATCGCGCGTGAGTGATTCCCCTGGTGTTGCAAGCGTCCATAGGCTACGGTAATCGCTTCCCATCAGGTGGGACCCTATGCCTGTTTGCCACCCTTGTCGTATAGAAAAAATATTAATATAGAAGTAGGGATTAAAATTCAGACAGAGTTTTATATTCCTGTACATTGATGTCTGTCCCGGGTGGAAATTGAACCGACCCTGAACCCTTGACATTTCAACATAGAGGTATTATCCTCTATGCATTTCAATGTCAGGGTTGCTAACCACAAACAACTATAGCATTTCTCGTCATATACACCTTTAAAAAGCCAATTCTAAAGTATCATACAACTAAAATAGATGATTTATTGACTCAAAAGTAAATAACATACATACATGAGTAAAATATGATAGCTTTTTATTAAAGCCTTTTATTGTGAGCTATCAATAGAGACGTAAGTTATAAAGGCGTATGTCGACTACACATGTCATGTTCGCCACAACCACACATACACGCCACATATGGTTATAGCTACTTTTGGACATTTGCTATTGAAATTGCAATGAAAGACCGTAAGATATATAATTATGAATATATTAATTTCTCTTCACAAATTTCAAGATACAAATAAAATATTGAAGTTATAAGAGCTGGTGTCTGAGAAAGGATTAACTTATGTTATAGAATACCAAAACTCTACATAGAATAAACCTCGTTATATAGTAGGTAAAAATTATGTCATAACGTTTAAATGCAGCAAGCAAACCACATAATTTCGAATAAAATGGGGCATGTTTGATATTATTTCCTTTTACGTTACAAAGCCTGTGTTAATTCAGGCTATAAACTGTGTTCGAAATTTCATCCTAATCTGTTCTGTAGTTTTAGCATGAAAGAGTAACAAGCATCCATTCATTCACACATCCATACCCACAAACTTACGCATTTATAATATTAATAGGATTTATTTAGTTAACAAAACAGTCTCAAGTCCAAATATGTTTTAAAAAAATCATTTAATTATAAATATATATATGACAATAATATCTACATTACCACAAAAAATCGATTGTGGTAGTGTAGATATTTATATTTATAGATTTTATTTAGTTAGCGATTATAATAGTGCATGAGGGCTCTTACAAGCTTAGATCCGCATTACAGTATGAATGCAGTTGGGTTGACGCAGAGACGGTTTGTATGGAATTAGGTCGCCTCCAGACATCTATGAGTTGTGCTGCGTCATAATAAATATTTTTATTTGATTTGCTTTGACCGTTTAAAGGCATTATATTTATCTTTAAATTATTTGTTTCTAGTTCGCGCGGTTCCACCCTGGGAGATCTTAAATTTTCACCGGTTGAAAGGAAGCTACTTAAGTGTTATTCCAGAACATATTGTTATTATGTGTCAAATTTCATCTAGAACCCTACAGCCGTTCAGCGTGATAAAGTAAGAAACATAAGCAAAGAATATCCTATGCTACAGCAAAAATCATTAGTTAAGGAAGCTAAGCCGAAAAACTTCGTTAGCATCACTCCACCGATTTTGCAAAAAAAATCATTGATCCTCATATATCCTCTCCTATTGATGGAAGCGTGATGATATATAGCCTATAGCCTTCCTTCCTAGGTCTAACCCAAGCAATAAAGAAATCAATATCCTGGGACATTTTCCACACACGACCAATCTGATTCCAAAGTAAGCTTTAAAGCGAGCTTGTGTTATGGTAACCAGATAGCTGATGTACTACATACAATCAGTTTTGCTGACCACCTGATGCAAAAAACTCTTTCAATGTTTACAAGTCTCATACCAGCTTAAAAACGGCAGAGGTTTTACAGTGCAACCCTGTTCCTAACGCCAGGGTTAGAGCTCTGCAGGTGGCTAGCGTGACATCAAGTCGTGACTCAAGTCACGCGACTGTCACGGCATTGCGGCACCGCGTGCAGCGTGACAGAGGTGTGAAGCTTGTTTATTTTTGATTTGCCTACTTGTGCTTTTAACATGCTTTTTTTCTTTGATTGTAAATTCGAGTTAAGGTCGGGTTTAATGGCGCTACAGGTTCGGAAGCCAGTCTTTAAAGAAGAATGAAGGAAACATACTGAGCAAATGACTTTGTGGTGATCGGCTTGACTTACAAGCTGTAAGACGTAGGTACGAATTTAATCTATAGTCCATTTTTGTAGTTCAGAGTACAAGCTCTGCTAGTTTGAAATCAGGTTGACCGTGTGTCATCCATCCTTATAAATATTAAGAAGTAGGTAATTTGTTATTACTTTATTTATTTTTATTATTCCATATTCTGGTAGCATCATCTTCAGCTCATATACGTCTCGACTACAGGAGCGCAAGCTTCCCAAAACAACGAGGGGGTTTAGGCCACAGTCCACCACGCGGGCGCAGTGCGGTGGAATTCACATGCCTTTCAATGTGACATCTCGGGTATGCTGGTTTCCTTACAATGTTTTCCTTCAACGAATGTTGAGTGAATTTTAAGGTATTTTATTTAAATACTAGTGGACCCGGCTGACTTCGTTCTGCCCACCAGCACCACCTACCGGGTCCAAATTGATGTATTATACATAAAAACCTTTCCCATGAAATACTCCGTAACTTGGTGAAAACCGCATGAAAATCTGTTCAGAAGTTTTTTTATTCATCGCGTTCAGACAGACAGATAGAGGCGGCGGGGACTTTCCTTTATATATAGATCTCTGCTTCGGAAAAATACTGTCGAAACTCAAAAATTAGTAATTTTTTCAGTAGCACTTTACAAAAAATCTATTTTGTAGTATTTGGTAATAATCCTCTATTCTTCCAAAGCAGTGATACATCTAACGATAACTTACAAGATATTACGTAAAACCTTCAAAAAAATGAACGAGTAGGTACCTAATCTTCTTTTCTTTCCATTTTAAAAACTGAAAAGTGGTACCAATGATAATAGAACTTTAACAAAACGTTATGATTCTACTTTATGGTTACCGTGCCACAATTTAGCGTTATCATTGAATCTAATTACATAGTACGAGTATAGATAGGCAACTTCTCGATAGAATATTGCCAAAAATAGATATCGTGTCGAAATGCAATTTGAACCAAAGTAGTTACATGGAAGGGGGTAGACAAGAGGTGGAAGTGGGGTCAAATGTACAACTTTTAATTAACACTATCAGATAGTTATCGGTCGAATTCTTAAACTTATGGATATGACTTAGGTCACATTCGTTTGTGTTTTCATTTAACCTTAACTAATATTATAAATATACATTTTCATGTAGGTATAATAATCAAACCTGGGACATTTTTTAGACATGACCAATCTGATACCAAACTAAGAAGAGCTTGTGAAATGGTAACCGGATAGCTTTCCCCATCCCAAAAAAAAATGGAAACCAGATACTACTTTAAAATCTATACTAATACTAGCGGACCCGGCAGACTTCGTTCTGCCCACCAGCGCCACCTACCGGGTCCAAACTGATGTATTACACATAAAAACCTTCCCCATGAAATACCTACTCCTTAACTTGGTGAAAACCGGATGGAAATCTGTTTAGTAGTTTTTGTGTTCATCGCGTTCAGACAGACAAAACGGACTATGTTTTGTTTATTAAATACGATTTATTTAATGTTACATTAACTATAAATAAATTTACTTTATTCCCAATTTATTGAATGTAAAAAAATATTTATTATACCTAGTTGTCTTCAAAGAAATTAAAATATGAATAGTTAATAAATCCTTCCATCAGTGTATTGGTAAAAAACAGTGACTGACAATATATGTATTGATAAGATATGTATCTATTTTCAAAATATCTGTATTTTTTTATTTTTATTGAACTAAATAATATTTAATTATTTTTATTTTAACTGATCGATTGATCGTTGATCGGTTATCGACCGGTGAAGGCGGAAGATAAAATAAAAATCGCGATGGTAAAGGGTTGAAAATTCAGGGTTATATGTATTTACTAATGCTGTATCATAAAAAAATTAAATAAATTTTTTTTTTCAAAAATTGAAAAAAAAAATTTTTTGGGTGGATTACCCTTAACATTTAAGGGGATGAAAAATAGATGTTGTCCGATTCTCAGGCCTACCGAATATGGATACAAAATTTCATGAGAATCGGTCAAGCCGTTTCGGAGGAGTTTTACCACAAACACCGCGACGCTAGAATTTTATATATTAGATTATAAATGCGAAAGTAACTCTGTCTGTCTGTCTGTCACGCTTTTACGTTAAAACTACTGAACCGATTTAAATGAAATTTGGTACACAGATAATCCAGAGCCTGAGAAAGGACAAATGCTACTTTTTATCCCGGGAAAATTGAAGATCTCCCGGGAACGCGGGCGAAGCCGCGGGGAGCCACTATTTTAAATATATATTTACATCCTGAAACAGAACAGCTTGTCCAAACTAATACTACTTAAATAATACTAAAAACCCTATATCTGATATACTTTCCCGACAAACACACTGTTAGCTCCTAAAATACTGTTCCGTATTTACCTTTACACTGGATATAGTTCGGTTCAACAATTTACATTGCTTACTGTACGAGCTTTACCTAAAGTCTATTCACAGTTCAGCCACTCCATTCCCTATCGAACTTTATCGACGAGCGCTTTTAGAACGGACTTCTCACGTGCTACTGTAGTTAATGAGAGAGACAAAACATAAAGGCCGCGTTAAGACATCATGAATAGAATAGAACTTCAGTTTGAGCAGGAACGCCCGTTTTAGGTTCATTTAGGTGCACTAAAACGCAACGTTTGAACACTAAAACCACGCCAGTCGAGTCCAATAACTCAGGTTCTGGGTAGAATTAGTCACACCTGTCTGTTACTGGTTTTGCTGGTAGTGCAGGAGTAGGTAAAGCAGGAAGTGAATTCTTAGTTATCATAACTTAATCTCTAAACGTTGATGTGAAAAAAATCTTCCTAGTAATATTATTAATGCGTTTGTGAGTATGGATGTATGTTAGATACTTTTCACGACAGAACGGCTGGAGGGATTGCGATTAAATTTGATACAGAGTTAGAATATGCTCTGGAATAACACATAGGCAACTTTTTATCCCGGGAACATTTAAGAAACCCCGGGAACGCGTGTGAAACCGCGAGCAGCCAACTAGTTTTTTATAAACCTAACAAGGAATCACAGTATCAATAGTACAAATATTTTGTTTATCCATAAATCCTATTAATGTAAAATATACGAAACAACGGAATAACATAGATATTGAGCTGATAATGCTGAGCTTCATGGGTGATGGGCAAACCGTGAAAATCTAACCTAGTGTTTTGCAACAATACGTACCTCCATATGTGGAAAATGATGCAAATTTCTGCGAACCACAACGTATTAATCGAAGAATCTAGAAAATTCTAGAAGTATCACATACCCGTAAAAGTAGAGCTGGTGAATATCCTCACGATCTTGGAGCTGACAGGTGGCAGGGACTTCAGGGAGCCCCCGAAGATCAGATCGACCGTGCGGTCGTCCATAGCTGAGGGGTTGGTGACTCTGCTTGAAGAAGTTCCTGATAGAAGAGTTTTAAGAATATAAACATTTATTGAGAGCATAATCAGGTATATCAAAGATCAATAATAACTGGTGATTCATTAAATCACGAAAATTCATCATCCTACTAATATTATAAACTAGCTGCCTCCGCGCGGCTTTACCCGCGTAGTTTCCGTTCCCGTGGGAATACAGGGATAAAATATAGCCTATGTTACTCAGTGATAATGTAGCTTTCTAATGAAAAAGGAATTATTGAAATCCGTCCAGTACTTTTTGAGTTTATCCGTTACATACAAAAATACAAATCTTTCCTCTTTATAATATTTTTATTATAAATGCTTAAGTTTTTAAGGATGTTTGTATGTATGGATGGACATTTGTTACTCGTTCATGCCAGAACGGCTGAAAGGATCGGGAAGAAATTTGACACAAATTCTAGGAAAATTTTAGCATTTCCGGGAACACTGGTGAAACCGCGGGGAGCCACAAATAATATATAAGTAATCCATGTCTAGCTGTCAAATTAAATTATACAATAGATCGCTTTTTTTTAATGAAACAGAGAACATTAAATGGATATTTCGAAGCTATTTCTTATAATCATCTTTAAACGAAGGTACAGGCAAACCTTACCTTGTACCTACCTACCTATTTTAATCCCTAAAAATCAAAAACTACTGGCCGTTACCCAGTTTTTTCGATAAAAAGTAAGCAGCCAAGCTTTTCCCAATAACCGGTTATCTATTCGTGACATTCTGCAATATAACCGAGATAAGCCTGCACAACTGCCGTGATATCTGCCCACTCCCTGCCCAAACAGGCATCGAACCTCGGTCCAACGGTCCTGATAACAAAGCTTTTACCTAAACCATCTGATAATGGGTATTGATGAGGGAAATTGACATTTAGACCATGAAAGTAACAATGAGTTTTTGGACTACACTGCGGAACCAACTGGTTTTGTATTTTGTGCAAAAATAAAAATCTTTACTGATACTATAAAATGAAATAGTTTTGGCTGAATGCGCTATATTTAGGAGCTAGGTAGTTTAAATTGAAAAAAAAAAAATATTTGGATATTCTGCCTGTAATGTCTATTTTTCTGATCCCTAAATGCTAGATTTTCATAAAAGCATAGACAGAATGAATAAACGGTTATCATTTCAAAAAACGTTACCAACACTATCTAAATAAATAAATATCGCCGCTGTTCCAATATAGAATCAAGCTGTAAAACATTAGGTGTAGTTTGAAAGACAGTTAATACATGAGTAACGAGTAAACCACAGCAAATTTTACATAAACACATCAAATATCAATAAACACATTAATATTGAAGACCGCAGTACAAGTGCGTAGTTCCCCGGCCGAGGGGCGCGGCGTGTGCGCACATGTTCAGAAAGACACATTTAGATTTACGAGTTACAAATACAAAATTATTGCCAACCTATTGCGCGGTTTGCATTTCCTGTGTTGCCATGTTATGTGGGTACTAAACGGCTGTGAATTTTTTTTTACGTATGGCAATCCATAAATTTGTGATCAAAGGGATTGTGGGTAGTAAAATTATGTTTAAATCTTTATATAATTCAAAATCTTTTTTACTCAAATAGGCCTTCACTTATGAATAGTCACTATTAATGCTCGGTTCTGAAAGTTGTTTTTCATTATTGTTTAATTAATTAAGTAAATCTTACAACAAAGTTAGATGCAAAAATATTTAAATTAATTTTGGAAAAATTTGGAGACTAATTTCTTGAGACGATTAGGAAACGAATGTAATGTAGTTTAAAAATTTAAATTCAAAGCTACAAAGTTGCGTTCAAAACAGTAAAATATACTAAATAATAAACATCAGTGAGAATGTCTACAAAAATACAAAGTAAAAAACCAACAAAAGAAAACACAGGTAGCAATTAAAAGCCACGTAAAGAAAACTCAAGTATACACACAAGGTACATAGACAAAGGCTCACCTGCCCTAGTTTCAACGCCTCAAAACTTTAATCAATACGTTGCACCAATCTAAATGCTAAGGTCGCGGCCATTATTGATCCATTTTCACTTTCAAACGTTAAAAATATCGGTACAAAAACCGTAACATACGACCTTCTCCTTTAAAAGTAATAATAAAAAAAATTGTCCACAGACTTCGATTTAAAGAATGAATTTTTGAATTTTGAACGCGTGAACTACTATTGTCTGATTCGATGGGACTGAAAATAATGCGAGGGATTCTCGATTCTCGCAAATCTGTTATTCGGTTGCTAGGTTACAGATTTGATTTTGCATTTTGATTGGTGGTTATAAAAAAATATCGTGACGTCACCGCCGGGTACTGACGTTGTGAGGTTTGGAAAAAAAATTTTAGTAATTTTTTTCCGCGCGCGAAATTGCACGCGTCAGTGTCACAATGAAAATGTCAAATGCACAAGAGATTTTTTAAACAATAAACATAAAGGAAATTACAAAGAATCAAATACGTATTATTATAATTATTATGTTAATTAAAAACTCACATTTCGAGGCGTCCACAAAGTGCATTGTGATTTTAACCCTTAATTTGGCGTAGTCCGCTACAACGGACTATCAAATAAAAAAAAATCTGGCGGGCTTATGAAAACTTCTTTACGGCTTAAATATGTAACAAAATCTTTAAAATATATTTATATTTCGGTAAAAAAGATAAAATTCTTATTTGACAATACTGTATCCGTCAATTTGAGACCAAATGTCGACGAAAGAGAAGCCATACCCTATACTCAAGGTATTTATAATTTTTTTATAAAGGTTTTACTAATAAATGTTCACTTTGATTACTGAAATGGCTTGGTAATATTGTCATTTATTGAATCACGAATAGATCTTGTAATTTTGTATGGTTTTGGTGAGTTTTTTTTACAAAAGCTATGTTTGTCCGCCACAACGAACATTGCCAAAGTTATTGCGGGCTAAAAATGGATTGAGATATTTTTTATTTATTAAATTTACATATTTATTTGTACTAATTTAACCCTATTTAACTTTTGGTTATGGGTTTTGCTTGTCCCTTTTTTTTTGCGCTTGTTAACAGCATTCTCGTGGTAAAAGAATATCATTGGTACCAAAATTGCATGCTCCTTCTGATGCAAGAGACCAGTCTGATCCGGAATGGAACTGGACGATAACATTAAAAAATAAGCAAACCTTACCCAGCAAGACCTTCAAGCTCTGTAAAATATGATGATGTAGGAAATTTCCCTTCAAATATGGATGAAGAACGTTGCAGATATTGCCAGAAAAAAACATTTTATTTTTTGTATAAAATGCATGTGTTTTGTGTTTTTGTAAATGCCAGAAACTGTTTCCTTGATTTTCGAACTAAATAAATTTATTAAAGTCATAACTAAATTCGTTTTTAATATATCTACCCACAAAATGCTTCTACTTATTATTTACCGCATATTTAGCAATGGCCGCTACACCGGACATAACTACTATATAACTTATTTGGCAGTGTTCGCCACAGCGGACATTGATTTTCTCAAAAATGGAAAATGATATATTTTTTTTGTTAATTTTACAGAGATCCTAATGGCTATAGAGACACGGGAAAATAACAGAAATAAAAAAATATTTCAAAAAAACATCTTGCCAAATTAAGGGTTAAACTAAAATTTATTGTAAGCCATGTTTTATTTTATTTTTCTTTTTTCTTTTGTGACAGCTAACGACGACGGCCAGTACGTTTATTGTTTTCTGTAAAAGGAGGTCCTGTTTCAATAACATATTTAGAATTTCTCAGTATATTTCTACAGAATAGTTACACTTTACAAGACTTTCTGTACATGTAATTGTGTGTGTACCTATGGTGTTGCCACCTTTGACTACATATTTTTTGTGTGTTGCCACCTTTGCCGCAATATGTTTTATTATAATTAATATAATAAGTGCCGGCTTCTCACCTCGTATAAGTACTAAATATTGTTTTTTTTGTAAATCGAAAATAATTTAGATAAATCGTAAGTGTACCAGTGGTGGCCACGCTACCAGTAATGGCCAAAAATTTAAAGAAACATCTAGAATTCGGACATGAGCTAATGTTTTTACATTGGGATCACTGTGACATAGACTTTAGACATCGAACTATCTAAGTTTAACGTTTTATTGAATTCAGTCAGTTACATGTACAAATTTGCGCGAATGCAAAGTGTAAAGTAATTTGAAATTGACAACGACGGCTTTTCTTAAGGAAATCGTTATGGCGGTGAGCAGAAAGTTTCACTTGTAAAATAGTATTGCTTAGTTAAAATCAAAATTTGTTTTGTTTGATGTGTTAGCCATGAAATAAAGATAAACTAAGACTAAGACTGGGGCGGCCATTAATGGATTTTCCCTGGCCAAGACTGGGTCACAAAACTACAACTTTTATTTGTTAAATTAATTGAATCCAGCTTTGCCGTATCTCACGCGCAACACATTACAAATATTAAATAAGGACTGGACTTCACAATTTCACTATATTCAGTGCTGAAACTTTCACAATTTTGGTAATATTTCACAAAAACCTGTTTTTTTTTTCTTAAACTGGCCACCATTACGTCATTTACCATAGTATATCAGCTATCTGGTCACCACAGCACAAGCTTTGCTAAGTTTGGAATCAGATTAGTCGTAAGTGTCACAGGACACTATGAACTTTTTTTAAATGTAAATTTAAGGTTCTAAGTTAATAAAACTAATAAATCTTCAAAATTGTAAATAAAGAAATTGCTTTAAGCCAGATCTATATTTATCTAGATTTTCTTCATTGTACAAATTTTGCTGGAAGTTTTGCAATTTTCCCGATCATATAAACTTATTTAAAGATACTAGATATTTATTATTATAGAAGCAGAATAGGTAAATTTCACAAAAGCTATCGGTGAGCAGTTGGAGTGGAGTGGTTAACAATAAATATGTATAATAGGTATGAAAAGCAATCCATTAGAGGGAGCGTTGTATGCAGGCCGCACCTTGCGTTGCGTCTGCTGGGCGTGGGTTGGGCGTGGGGTAAGGCATAGGAGGGAGCGGGGGAGGGAGCGACTTGGGTTTAAGGCTTGTGTATATTTAGGTTTTAAATTATAGGTAAATGGGGAAGGTCAAATCAGGGTATGATTGAGGTGATGATATGAGATAATGTGGATTTGAAATACCAAAAAAAATCTCCGTATTGTGCTTAAGGTAGTCATAACAAAACTTGAAACTAACAGCCTAATAGAATAGGTATAACATATTTCTTATCAATTGTTATCTATGAAAAAGAATTGGCATAACAATTTCTCAATTTGAAAATGTGAAGAATTTGATAGGCTTTAATGACAACTTCAAGTAGTGATTTTTTATTTATTTTTACCTTGATACTGGCAAAGTAATCGGTTACACAATAGAGCCATAATCAAATGCATTGGATTTGATACTCCCACATACCTATAATCTAACTGGATAACGTAAGTAAGTACCTTAATTTGTAGGAAGACCAACTGTGTCACTTTTTCATTGACGTCCGAAGGCAATAACGGTCCCGGACTAAATGACAGCATTGAAAGCAGACATCTTTGCTTTTGACACGACGCACACTGGGGCAAGATACCCTAATATGTGGCAGAAAATGCGAAAAATACGTCGCGACGTCTAGTTAGATTTATAGATCTTGTAGATGCTCCAAAATGTATTCTACCAAAACCGCTACCAGTCCCGCTCTCCGCTCTACCCTTGTGCCACAACAGCAGCGGAAACGCGTCTATTTTTGTGGCGATTCGTACCTGCGACCCGGCGCTCTATTCACGAACCCGAACTCACTGGGTGATCGCTCCGGTGAACATGAAACGGACCTTTCATCCGATTGTGGTGGTTTAGAAAGAGTTAGCAATAGTAGCTTAAAAATACTTGTGTAAAAACTGAAGCGTTTCTTCAGACTACATTTTTTTTGGTCTTTTTAACGACTCATGATTTGCGCTATAGCACCACACATAGATAGGTATATAACCAAAATATCTATGAAAAAACTTTTCTTTTGACAAATTTGTTTAGTCTCTAAAGAGCCAAGATTTGTACCATAGTTACCATCAAATATATATGCAACTAAATAAATACTTACTAGCCTCCGGCCGTGGCTTTCCTCGTATGAAATAGGTAGTCCGTTTCCGCTCTCACATCTACCAACTATCTCATTAAAAAAAAATCGAATTTGAATATCCTATTTAATTATATGACTAGCTACAATTACATACATACAATGAAAAAGAAAGCTAGTTTATTTTATGTTAATATCCATTATATTTTTAGGTCAGACATTTATGCGTCCTCCACGGCTTAAAAATGCATAAAGTTTTCACAAATTAGTTAATATTTTTATAAGTAGAAAAAACTACTAGTACACGCAAGCATTATTAAATTAAATTAAAATTACACATAATTGGCAGATTCATAAGAAAACTCACTGCGAATTCAATATCGATTTTAGCGTACCAGAATAAGCTCATAGGTGTGCTTTTAGAAAAGCTCTGCAACAGTAGCATGCAATAAACGAGTTCCGGTCCAACCCTCGCCCGTTACAGCTTTCAGTTAATAGGTTTACTGTAATGTGGTAAATAGTGGTTACTTTGTTGGCCTTTTGAAGGTGTTAATTTTTAAAAGTGGAAAGAAATGGCCATCTAGTTAGCTCGCTCTAGCAGGACTAAAATTATCCTAGAAATATTTTAAATGCGAAAGTTTATGAGTTTGGATGGATGTTTGTTACTCTTTCACGCCAAAACGGCTGAAGGGATCTACTTGAAAGCTACTTCTTATCCCGGGAAAATTGAAGGTTCTCTGGGAACGCAGGTGAAACTGCGAGGAGCCACTAGTTGTAAAATAAACACGACCGGCGATTTGAAAGAAAATATTTAGTTTTGATCCTTCATATTGATATAAAGGTGGAAAAATATATAAAGAGGTGGATTATGGTGGACTATGGCCTAAAATCCGTCGTTAGGGGAGAGCTCCTCGGTGGAGACGTATATGAGCTGATGATGATATTAGGTGCTTCAATCATTTCTCAATGTAAAAGTACCATCACTACATATTATAAAACAAAGTCGCTTTCCGCTGTCTGTCCCTGTGTCTTCTCAAATCTTTAAAACTACGCAACGGATTTTGATGCGGTTTTTTTTATTATATAGAGTGATTAAAGAGGTAGGTTTATATATACAATACATGCATAATATGTTAGAGAAACACTGTCAATTTTGGAGGTTTCTAATGTGATGTTTAAGCATTGCACCCGTGCGAAGCTGGGGTCGCTAGTCTATACTAATATTATCTATACTAATATTATAAAGAGGAAAGATTTGTTTGTTTGTTTGTTTGTTTGTTTGTTTGTTTGTTTGTTTGTTTGTTTGTTTGTTTGTAATGAATAGGCTCCGAAACTACTGGACCGATTTCAAAAATTCTTTCACCTTTGGAAAGCTACATTATCCCCGAGTAACATAGGCTATATTTTATCCCTGTGTTCCCACGGGAACAGGAACTACGCGGGTAAAACCGCGGGGAGGCAGCTAGTAACCAATAAGTAAATAACGACAGACGGAAAAGTTTATAGTTCATTAGTCGAAGTAACATTTTAACAATGTGCTATAATGGAAGAGGCTTTTGTGACTTTTTTGTTTATGGGCCTAATTTTCATAGAGTTCTGAACCCGACGCGACATTATTACTGAGCATCTGTTATACATGTGTAATCTTGCAAATTACTTAAAAAAATCTGTGTTTGATAGATCATCATCATCATCAACAGCTCATATACGTCTCCACCGAGGAGCTCGAGCCTCCCCTAACATCGAGGGGGTTTTAGGCCATAGTCCACCACGCGGGCCTAGTGCGGATTGGCGGACTTCACATGCCTTTAATTGTGACATCTCGGGCATGCAGGTTTCATCACGATGTTTTCCTTCACCGAAAGCCAGTGGTGTGAATCCGTACGTAAGTTTTTATAAACTCAGAGGTACGGGCCATGGATTTGAACCGGCACCCTCATGATCGTGAGTTGATGCGTTCCCAACTGAGCCACCACGGCTCTGTTTGATAGATACCTTCATTCAATTAAATCATGCATTTTAAATTAAAACAGGAATCACCAAACACACCAAAAACAATAAGTGTGTTTGTTTAGGTACACTTACAAATAATCTAAGTACCTAAGGCTAAGTAATTATTTCTAATCTACATTCGATTAAGCTAAAATTTTGCATATAAGTAGATATGTAAACAAATAAAAACATTTGTAATTGCCATTATATGGATATCAATCAAGTTAAAGAGCTTTAAAATTATTTTAATAATACTTTTACTTTAAATAACAACTTATTTCATTCGTAAGTGTAAATTTTTTACAGTTTTTGCAATATTTTCATTAATAAATAAACCTCGAAAAATGGGTTATCTAATCCGAACTTTTCATTCGAACCAGTAGGTTCAATAAAAATAACTTTATTATATACACTATAATAAAGTTATGTTTATTGAACGTAGAAGTAGAATAAAATAAATATTATAAAGACTAATAATATTATAATAATTATTATAATAATTATTATAATTACGCATTTAGACATGAAATCTAGAATGACTTTAATATTAACAAGTTGCTAAAAACTGGTCTTCAAACGCGGCTTTACTCTTAAGTATTTTTTATTAACATCTATCTAGATCTACCTATATTTATTATTTATACTAATATTATAAATGCGAAAGTAACTCTGTCTATCTGTCTGTCTCGCTTTCACGCTAAAACTTCTGAACCGATTTAAATGAAATTTGGTACAAATTTTGTCTAGAGACTGAGTTACGACATAGGCTACATTTTATCCCGGGAAAACGGAAGATCTCCCGGGTACGCGGGTGAAACCGCGGGGAGCTACTATTATATTATAATTATAACATAGTTAAATTTTACAGACAGCTTATGAATTAATGGTACGAATAATATTAACTAGTGATTGTTTTAAGACAAAATAAATATTATTTTAATTCATTCACATCCTGTATAATGACAGTTTACGGATCTATTTTGTACAGTCGACTGCTTTAGTAAGTTTTTATGTTAGATATCATAATATTTAATAAGTTTTAGTCATAATTTAAAATTAAATGAAACTATTGGCTCCTCGCGGTTTCAGAAGCGTACCTGGGAGATCTTCAATTTTGGATCGGGATAAAAAGTAGCCTATGTCATTTCTCAGGTTCTATAGGCATAGACTATTTCAACTAAACCAAATTACCAAATTTCATTTCAATTGGTTCTGTAGTGTAAGCATGAAAGCGAGACAGACAGACAGACAAAGTCACATACGCATTTATTTATAATGTTAGTATAGATATTTATAAATCTCGTGACAGAGCGTTTTAACGGCAGTACCGATTTTTATGTTTTTCTTTCTGTATATTTTGTAGATCTGTAAATAGGTTATAAAGTAATTATCCTCCATTTATTAACCGTGATTTTACTCATTCTTAAAGCCTTAAAATACCCAACATACCTATTATATTCAATGACAAAAACCAACCAAAAGTTTCTCCACCCGACTTCACCATTTGCGTCAAGGTAAATAAATATACGCAACGTTCACCGGCCGCCGGGTATGGCGTTCGATTCCGTAACACAATCCGACACGACTTTCCACAACAGTTGGTGCTGTCTCTTTTATTCCTACGCTGTAACATGAGAAGGCTGCATTGTGACTGCTCGAATAGAATAAATATTATTTATATTGTAATGCTATGTCATAAATTATAGTCGCCAATTTATGATCAGACAATCAATCCGCGCCGTGTCGAGGTATAGCAGAAATATCTATATAAGTAAGTATTTAAAAAGAGTATATGTAATATATCAGCTATCTGGTTTCAGTACAAAGCTGTGCTTAGTTTGGAATGAATGAAGATTGGCCGTGTGTGAAATATTTATTATTATAGTGGATTCATCTTTATTAACATAACTATTATGCCTATAGAATATTATCTTATATATAAAATTCTCGTGGCACAATGTTAGTTACCAATGGTAAGTTACCATACTCCTCCGAAACGGCTTGGCTGATTTTTATGAAATTTAATATGCATATTCAGTAGGTCTGAGAATCGGCTACTATCTATTTTTCATATCCCTAAGTGATCACGGGAACGGGAACTACGCGGGTGAAACCGCGGGGCGGCAGCTAGCTTAATAGAAATATGTGTGGGTGCTAAAATAATATCTATTTATCAGACATAACATTAGCTGAATCTTTTTATCCTCGGAAAATTGTAGATACCCGGGATCGCAGGTAAAACCGCTGGGCAGAAGCTAGTTTGTAGATAGTTAGTAGTTAATAAATGAACTGACCTCAAAATATTTGACAATTAAAAAAGTAGTTGTTAAACCGAATCTCTATTAATAAATGCAGAAGCGACGCTCTTGTTCATGTTTAAGCATATTATTAACTAGTGTCTGCCCGGCGGTTTCACCCGCATTCCCTGGATATCTTTAAGTTTCATGTGTTATTCCAAAACATATTCTAAGTCTGCTTATTGTGTACAAAGTGCACATGTTAAAAAAAAATTAAGTACAAGCTCTAAAAAGCAAAAGTATAGTATTATTATTTTTAACTCCACAGACAGACCGGTTGGCTTCGTGGTTAGTGATCCTGACTCTCAACCGCTGGTCGTGTCAAATCCCACCCAGGACAAACATTTGTATGCATGAATATTTCTGTTTGTTCTGTGTCTGGATGTAAATATCTATATAAGTATGTATTGAAAACGCAGTTTATCTAGTATTGCAGCGATCTGGTTATCATAACACAAGCTCACTTTGAAGCTTACTTTGAATGCGATTGGCCGTGTATGAAAAATGTCCCAGGATATTTATTTACTTAAATAGATAGACGGATGGATAGAACAATACGAAGAGACTGCTCCAGTTACAAAGCTGACGGATGTGGTGTTGTACTGAACCAATGAGCCAAGGTGACTGCCGCGATGCGTGACTTGAACTAACTGTTCCCATAATAAGACACGACACGATATCAGAACTATGATGAAAGAACAGACAGTCTGTCCTAATTCTTCCACATACAATTTTAAGGAAAGACGAAGATAATTTTAATCACAATATGATACACTAGCTGCCTCCGCGCCGTTTTACCCGCGTAGTTCCCGTTCCCGTAGGAATACAGAGATAAAATATAGCCTATGTTACTCAGTGATAATGTAGCTTTCTAATGAAAAAAGAATAAATATAAATAAATAAATATCCTGGGACAATTTTCACACACGGCCAATCTGATTCCAAACTAAGCAGAGCTTGTGATATGGTAACCAGATAGCTGATATACTACATATACTACTTTTAAATACATACTTATATAGATATTTTACATCCAGACACAGAACAAACAGACATATTCATGCATACAAATGTTTGTACTGGGTGGGAATCGAACCCACGACCCGCGGCTTGAGAGTCAGAGTCACTAACCACAAAGCCAACCGGGCTGTCAAGAATTATTAAAATCGGTCCAGTACTTTTTCAGTGTTATTAATAAAAATGGCCTACTCTTGGTTTCATCCACACTCACATTCCGAGTAGTTAATCGTAGATTCGATCGCGACTAGCTTCCGATTTATTACGTTATTAATAAACACCGCGTAAGTTCCGAATTACTAAGCATTCCTAAAACGCTGAGTAGTGCTAGTGCTATGGCAACCCCAGCCGCAAAAAAAATAAAAAGAATGGTTTATTGAATGAATTTGAATGAACCGAACGTAATTTGACAGTTTTCATTTTGATTATGGACTGATATCATGCTTATATGACGATTTGAGTTGTTGTTTTTTATTATTAAAATGTCTGAACGTGCTCGTTTGACCAATTGGGATGTAAAAGAAAAGGTAAATTATACATTTATTTTATACTTATCAAATAAAGTAGCATACTAGATTTTAATGAGTTTAACATATTTACGTAAACATCGTTTGTTGTTTCAGCAATTATTTTATAATTGTATTATTATTCGTTATATTTAGACATTTGATTTCAGTTCAGACAATGTGTATTAAATAATAGGTAAATTATTGTTTTTTATTGTTTTCAGGATCATGATTAACAAAAATAACTGCTCAGTACTGTGAGTTAAAAGCTAAAGAACATAAAAGAAAAATGGAAATGGCTGAAGAATGCTCTTGAAATTGACATATTATAAGGATAATTAAACTGACAAATTTTAGAAGCTAAATTGAAATGAAATAGTTATCAGAATAAAATCTTTTAATAAATATATTTTTATGTTTCCTATTGCCCTTCTGTTTCTAGCTACTCAAGCTCACCAGGTTTATTTTAATAATAACCACTCAACCCCATATTTGTGTTACTAATTAAATTGTTTCTCTAGTATATGTATTGGCTCAATGTTTAAGGAACCAGACTGCTCCAGATATTGTGGATTCAATTCCCATCCAGGACAAATAATTGTATGGTAAACACAGTTATATGTTGTGTCTGAGTGTTAATAATCTATACTAATATTATAAACGCGAAAGTAACTTTGTCTGTCTGTCCCACTTTCAAGCTAAAACCACTGAACCGATATAAATGAAATTTGGTACACAGTCTAGAACCTGAGAAAGGACAAAGGCTACTTTTTATCCCGGTAAAATTAAAGATCCCCGGGAACGCGAGTGACGTCGCGGGGAGTCCCTAGTAGAGATATAATTATGCTTATCAGTTGTCTGGATACTATCTATAGTACAAGCTCTGCTTGATCCACTGAATAAGAAATATTTCCTATGGTACCCGGGGTACCAGGGCATACAGGGTACCCAGCTTATATGACTAGATAAAAATGAAACTAATTGATATTGAAAAATTTGTCTTTATTACTTGTACCTACTTAAAAGTTTTCATTTATAAATGCTGCTCGAGCTGCTTTCCCCCTCAAAGAGTTACATGTAGACGTTTACATAGGATCTCAATGGATCGCGAAAATCTTTACTTATTTTTAAATTCCTCTTCTTCAAGTTCACCCAGTGGATTGTATTTTATAAAATTTCTACATCTTTTTGTTAGAGAGTTGTGTTCAATTTCATCTAGTTGTCTAGTATGTAGTATATCAACTATCTGATTACCATATCACTAGCTCTGCTTAGTTTGGAATCAGATTGGCCGTGTGTGAAAAATGTCCCAGGATATTTATTTATTTATCTATCAATATCATGTCGTCCAAATCTTTCTTCTTTCCATTTTACATAATTTTAGAAATAACTTCGTTAGTAAGTCGGTACTTGT
The DNA here is from genome assembly GCA_905147785.2 of Thyatira batis. Classification (NCBI taxonomy): domain Eukaryota; kingdom Metazoa; phylum Arthropoda; class Insecta; order Lepidoptera; family Drepanidae; genus Thyatira; species Thyatira batis. The sequence goes on along the minus strand of LR990510.1, from coordinate 1,274,654 downwards.
ACGTAAACAACACGAGAAATCAAGAAATAATGAAAAATATTCGCCACAGTGACTAGTGATCTGACAAGTTCCGCCATTACACCTTACTGTTTGGTTAAACTAGGGTGCCCCCTAGTTTAAATGTTACGCATAGAGCAGAGTGGAAATAGCGTACTCATTCATTACTCTTTGTTTATTAATAATGAAATTGGTTACTTTAGTCTTAATACTTGAAATAAAGATGCTCCTGCTTTAGTCTACGTTTATTAATAACAGTGTTTGAGTTTATCCGTTACATACAAAAATACTAATCTTTCCTCTTTATAATATTAGTATAGACTAGTCCCGGATATCGTTTGGGCAGAACGCTATCTACTAGGTCCAATTGATATTCTATACCATACTAAAATCCACTTTAACAAAAAATCGTCAGAAACGGTCCAGTATAGGAGGAGCTTAGTTACAAACACACGCACAGTAAATATATATGTATAGATAGATCTAAAGATATAATAAATAAAACATTTTGATGAATTTTATATTGATTAACAATTTAATTCATCTTTTGAATAAATCGTTAAATGTTTTTTAAGAGCATACAAATGTTTTTCCTGGGTGAAATTCGAACCCACGACCGACTCACCGACTCACTAATCACAAAGCCAACCGGCTGTCATCTAGTTAGATTGTATGTATAAGACAGCCCGGTTGGCTTTGTGGTTAGTGACCCTGACTCTCAAGCCGCGGGTCGTGGGTTCGAATCCCACCCAGGAGAAACATTTGTATGCATGAATATGTCTGTTTGTCCTGTGTCTGGATGTAAATATCTATATAAGTATGTATTTAAAAGTATTATATGTGATATATCAGCTATCTGATTACCATATCACAAGCTTTGCTTAGTTTGGAATCAGATTGGCCGTGTGTGAAAAATGTCCCAGGATATTTATGTGGTTTAAAAAGTAACTTTTTAACTTTTCTTACCGTATCGTCTGACAACGCGAACAGGTACTTTTAAACGGCCGATCAGATGACTCAAGTCGGCAAAAGTTCAATAGCCGACAGAACAGCTGATTTTTTTTGTCTACTCTTTGCCACAAAATATATAACTTCTCGGTATTATTCATTAGCTAGTTACTGCCTGTGGATTTGACTGCGATTCTGGATAAAAATGTATAAAAAAATTATGTGTACCAAGTGTTCTGTAAGTCCTTTCATCAGTTGTTGCGTGAAAGAGTAACATATCACTAACTTTCGAAATAAAATAATATAAGTAGGACCATGTATTCATAATTGTAGGTATGAATATAATTATGTGTATTTGTCTCACCCGAGTATCCAGGATCTAAAAACACGAATATATTAGTCCCGGGAAATTATTCAGAATTTTCTTTAAAAATATGCCGTTTAAATCTCATAATACATCTCAAAACGTAGCATAAAACAAAGTCACATCCCACCATCTGTACCTACGCTAAGATCTTTTGAACTACGCAACGGATTTAAATGCAGTTTTCAACAATACATAGAGTGAATCAGAAAGCTTATAATACGTATAGTTTAGAAACCTTTTGACATAAAGCCTCCCAAAAATGTAAGGTATTTGATTCCAATCCTAGGATTAAGCTAATTTGATTTGAACGCAGAACAAATGAAGATCCCAAACCCCGTCAGGATGGGACGACTGGTCCCCAGAGAGAGACTCTTATATAAAAAACAGTTAAATCAGGATGTATTAAGCCTAGTTAAAATCTAAAACAACTAGTTTCAAACAGAATAATGGAAGTCGGCCATCTTTACGTAATGTCGCGGAGAAATGGCGAAGCTAGGATTTTTGTACCATTTCTAAGCCCTCAATCGCACGAGAGTTTTTTTACCGTACGTTAAAAAAACCTACTTGTTCACACGACACGACGGTGTTTTTAAAACGCGACGCTTTTTTATCGAGCGGTGTTGCTTTTCAACTTTGGGCGTTGGAAATAGAACGCTTTTTTAACGTCCGGTAAAATAACTCTCGTACGAATGAGGGCTAAAGGATGTGACGTAAATATACTTTGAAATTAAAAATTACTACGTCTCCTTTTCTACTGATATTATTAACGCGCAAGTTTGTAAGGATGGATGTTTGTTACCCTTTCCCGCAAAAACTACTTAACGGATTTGGATGAAATTTGGAAGACAGATAGTTTATAACCTGGATTAAAATATAGACAATTTTTTATCCCGGAAAAATTTATGGTCCCTCGGGAACGCGGGTGAAACCGCGGGGAGCCACTAGTAAACAATAATGCAAATACTTAAGTAGTAGTTAACAAAAACTATTAACCTCGTGTTTCATTTATAATGTTATGTACAACTATTGTTTTAAAATATATGTACTGTCCCAGTCACTTGTAACTATTTTACCCGACTACGGCAAAATAAGGTTAGGTTTTTTGCAAATCGGTAATTGATCAGTTTCTTGCCATTTTTTCTCATTAAAAGGCTGATCTTCGGACAAGTAGTATGAGCTTTGATATCCATAAGTGCTAGATTGGTTGTATGTAAAGATTATAAGTCTTACTAATGTTCTTAATGCGAAAGATAGTGACAATATACCTACAGATCTGTTTGTTACTCTTTCACGCAACTTCGGTTCATAGGATCACGATGAAATTTGGCACAGAGTTAGAATACGTTCTGGAATAACACATAGACTATTCTATATCACGGGAAAATTGAAGTCCCCTGGAAAAGCGGCTGAAAACCAGGTAGCTGACGAAACTGCGTTCCATCTGCGTACAGGCACTTCAAAATAATATTATTTTTGTGGTGTAAAACACAAGCCCCAAATGAACTAAACAAGCCAACGGCTACCAGAAATATATCGTAAATTTTCCTAGACACTTTCCAATCTGCCTAGTTCCACAACATAACTGCCACACAGTAAGTACGTCTATAACAATGCATGGGATGACATCATCCTGCTCCGCCGGCAATCGTGATCGGAATCGGACAGACGGACAGACGGACGGACGGACAGACTGGTAAGTACCAACTCTATTGCAATTATGTAAGATTATTTTGCATAATGTACGTGTGTATGTCATTGTTTAATGTACAAAAGATCTCGTATGCAATTTGTCACGGTTTTAACTGCGTTCCCAGCGGATCTATGATTGTACCTGAGTATAAAGTATATGTTAACTTCCGCCCCGCGGTTTCACCCGCGCAATTCCCGTTGCCGTCGATATACAGGGATAAAATATACCCTATGACACTTATAAGTAATGAAACTTTCAGTTGGTGAAAGAATTATGCAGATCGGTTCAGAAGGTCCTATTCATAACAAAAAATCTAATAGTTCCTCTTTATATTTTTAATATACAGAAATATATAGAGAGCTGAAGAGTTTGTCTGCTTAAACACGGTAATCTCGGGAACTGTTAGTTCGAATTAAAAAAAAATTAATGTTGGATAGTCCATTTATCGAGAAAGGCTCTATGCTATATAACATTTATAAGCTACGACCAATGGGAGCGGAGCATCTACTATAATTGTAGTTTAACAGTCTTATTCATAATGACTTATCGGAGGTTTAAAAGCTCGCTAAAAGTAGGTTGTCAAAAAGTGTTATTCATAATCGTTCGATAGCGCTAAAACGTTCCTTAACTCTCCGATAAAGTGTCTTGGATTTAAACAAGCTAGGACCCTACTTTATACCTTCGATAAACGTATATTAGCAAAAAACATGGCCGATTTATGTCAGCTGATTATTGACGTTTGCATGCAATGACATTGATTCAAACACCCTGACACTGGCGGAATTGTGTTAAATAAACACATTTGGTGCCATTATACAAAAGAAGTGAAGTGAAGTGATTTCTAATACATCCGATATCGTAGTAACATCTCGTTTTTGTTGTAAAAGGAAGTTTACGTAATTTTTCTTAAAAATGCAAGCTTTACAAACGTTGGACACTATTGCGGTGATTGAAAATCATGTTATCAATCGGCGCAGAAAAGTGTATCGGCGAAGAGGTAATCCATTTTCTTTGGAGGATGAGGAATTCCGAAAGAGGTACCGCTTTACTAAACCGACGGCAATGTATATAATAAATTTAGTCCGCGAAGACTTGCAGCTGAACGCTAAAGGTTGTGGTACCTCACCAGAGTTGCAAGTATTGACGGCAATAAGATGTTGGGGACGTCGTGAGGTATGCGAACTTTTACATAATGCTCATCAGTTCCGTCATTAATGTTTGTTTACTCGTTTTAAGAAATGCTTTTTTTAGGTTCAAGAAGATGCCGGAGACCTTCATGGGTTGTCTCAAGCCACTACTAGCCGCATATGCAATAGAGTGGCGCGTGCGCTAGCACGACATTCATCGGCTTTTATAAAAATGCCTACCACTCTTGGAGAGGAGCAGAAGTTGATGATGGACTTCCGTCAAATTAGGGACTTCCCATCTGTAATTGGCTGCATTGATTGCACCCATATTAAAATTAAAAAGCATGGTGGTGATTTAGCACAATATTATATAAATAGAAAGGGATTTTACTCTCTCAATGTTCAGGTACAAGTTATGAAAATATGTCTATTAATTATTGTATTAAGGCAGTGTATCTTTATGTTATAAAATCTAAAGTCAGGATTGTTTTAGGTGACATGTGATGCTAGTCTGTGCATCAGGGACATTGTTGCAAGGTGGAGAGGAAGCACTCATGATGCACGGATTTTTAATGAATCCATCCTCAAAGAGCACTTTGAAGCAGGGGAATTTAGAGGAAGACTACTAGGTGACTCTGGATACAGACTAGAGCCATATTTATTTACACCACTCTTACATCCACATACACGGGCAGAAGAACGATATAATGAGGCCCATATTGCAACAAGAAATGTTGTTGAACGTTGTTTTGGTGTATGGAAACAGCGCTTTCAATGCCTGCTCCATGGAATGCCAATGAAATTTGGCAATGTCAAAACTACAGTCATTGCACTTGCAGTTTTGCACAATATTGCAATTGCGCATAGTGAGACACACTTAATGGAGGACAATGAGAGCACTACACAACAGCCTCTGGAACATACCAACATGGACTTAAATTATGGAAGAAGTAGAAATACTGCAATCTTGGAAGCTTTTATTGCAAGGCACTTTAGTGAATAAACTTCTCCCTACTTGCAGGTAACTGATTGAATAAAAGGAAATAAGATACATAATAAATTTAATCTAATAATTTATTTTTATAATATTGAATTTTATATTTTAATAACTCCTTCTCTAAATTCAAATTTTCTGTTTTTAAATTTTCATTTTTTAACTGCACCATATGCAGTTCTCTCCTGCATTCCATTTCACAAGCCGCAACTTGTTCTGCAGGTGAAATTGACATGTGGATCTGAAACAATACAATATAATTTAAACATTCTAATATTACAACATGTTTTTCTGGTTATTGGAATATTTATACACACCTTTTTCTTTATTTTTCTAGGTTTGGGACCCAGCAATTGCAAACCTGAAGACATAGGAGCAGGTGGTCCCGTAGATTTTGGAGGTGGTGGTGCCTCTACAGTGTCCACATTAATACTTAACTGAAAAAATATATAAATGTTTATTATATAAATAAATTATTCCTGTGTATAAAACAAGTTCTCTCACAATAACATACCTCTTCAATATTTTGATTAAAGTTTTCTTTTCCAAGATCATCCTAAAAACAAAGATGATTAAATCATTTGATTCCCATATTACACTACATCCATAATTAAAATATTTGGATTACACTTACTATATCATTAAATTTACCGCAAGTGGAGGGTTGTAACTTGTCCTGTAAAGAAACATAGTGTTTCTTAAATAATGAATTGCTGATAACTGTGACTATGTACAATGGACGTTGAAAATATGCAATATAAATTACCTGATTTATATTATCCGAGTCAAATTCATTTGAGTCGATAATGAACTCATTAGGGAGCCAGCTACTTATTTCTTCACCTGACGTCAGTTCTATTACTGGTGGTGGACCACCACCAGTTTTCAATATTGCATTTCTCTGCTCAGCTAGTTTTTTTTTTTCTTTTATTTTCATGAGCCCCCACTGAGCTTTAAGCTGGGTTACAGTGCGTGGGGACCCTCTACACATACAATTAAAACTGAAATAAAAATGGTTTATAGTTGTAAATGTTGTTTGAAGTACAATAATAACAATTTAAATAAAAATGGTTAATAGTTGTAAATGTTGTTTGAAATACAATAATAACAAAAATTATTCAAAAAGCACCTTTCTTTTAACTCATTCCATGCCGCCACCTTCATTGCATTGGAGTTCGTGTCGGTGTTTTTGTTTTCTACGACACGAACTCGCTCCTTCACCAAATCTTTTAAGATAATCTTAGAAAGCAAAAACAGTAAGTTTTAGTAGGTAATGCATGCAAACTTCAGTGCGAAGTTCTAGACTTGCAAATATATAACGAAATTGTAACACCAACCTTATCTTCATCTAGCCAATTTTCACTTCTTTGTCTTTTTTTTGCATTCATATTTATTTTCAATGCGGTACTTAATATACAGTTTGTTGACACTATCAATCACAATGTTTGACGCGAAACTCAACTAAGACGTTTTTTTTTTTTATTTTATCGATCCATGGACAAAAATTCATGAAACCATTTTTCTACCATTCATATTTCATCACTTTTCTACGAACAGGCAACATTATGTTCATTAAAGACATTTTAGTTATCGGAGGATTACCAAACGATTATGAATAAAGATTCTTATCGAACCTTTGATAAGCTTAAAAGACGTTTTAACTAATATAGGTTTATACCTTCGATAAGCGTTTTATTATGAATAAGACCGTAAAAATATATAAATATCCGGGAAATATTTTCACACACGGCCAATTTGATTCCAAACTAAGCAGAGCTTGTGCTATAGTATTGTAGTGGATAGGATTCGAACTCACCACTACGCATTGAAAGTCAGGGTCACCAAAGGCATCTTCTAGTCAAATATTCACGAAATCGCGACCTATAACATAAATCCGGCCAACGCCTTCAATAACGAGGCGACAATACCCCATAATAATAAGGGTAACTGCCCATTACCCACATAGCTAGGTATTTTATATCCCCATGGGGAAAAAAGCCCCACCCTCACATAAAATGTGCCCACAGATCATAAACACTTCAGATGTCACTCTCGATTATTACGAAAATTGGATACCTACGTTTTGCGTGTCATTGATTTTTTTATGGATTCATTTTGACTCGTGAGGTGTGAAAGGGTGTCCCTCATTATGTGAGAATGCATTTCTATGTAAATATTTTGCTTTATGTCACTCACCAATTTGTTTTGTGTCATGTGCTTTGTGGCCTTGTTAGGCAAGCATGGGTGTTATGGTGTGGAAATTTGAGGAGAAAATTGTGCATTGTTTTTATTTTGACACCATATTATCGCTACTCCGTCCCATTAGAAAAATTATTTCAGTGTTAGATAGCCCATTTATCCAGGAAGGCTATAGGTATATATTATTACGCTACGGACAATAGGAACGGAGCATCAATACATATACAATATATGTTGCATAAAAGAGGAAAGTGACGCTAACGAAGTTGCCCGGGTCATCTAGTATTCTATATGTGTAGTGATTTTAAAATCTACATTTAAAAGATTAAAAGCTTCCTCTACATTTTCAGTTATCAAGCTTTTAACACAGTTTAACAAATTTTTTATCAGTTCAAAACGAATCTACATCATTTTTTAAATCCAGCTTTATGTATTAAAAATTAATCCACTTACGTCCTGAACACTGAACATTAATTATCATAAAACAAACTAGTTATGAATCATAATAGCACTCTTAAATTATCTAATCTTTGCCGGTTTAAGTGTGGTCGTAAAACATGTATGGTGTCATAACGTTTACTAGTGCTGTATAAGGCACCACATCCGCCGCATTATGAATGAAAATATAAAAATATGTGCCACAGTCGAGGTAATGTTGCCTTTATCACTTGCGACCCGATTTTTTGAGATTAGCTGTGTTTGTGAGGTCTCTTTGTTACATTAAGAATCACCTTTTATCCGAACTTCCTGTATTTAATTGTAGTAGGGTTAATAGAAGGATTAACAAACAGTTCCAGTTTCTCTAAAGAATATTTTTATCAAAGATTGAAGAAACATGTTTAGTTTAGAGTAAAATCCATATTGAAGACTGATATGCTTTAGACCTATTTTTAAATAATAAACTACTTAATTATGGATTTTAAGTTTTTGGATTCTTATTCTTAACTCTTTAAGCACTTACCACTGTTAGCTCCATTTCATTTACATCTATAAAAATTAATAATTCTAAATAGCCTAATAATGTAGATAATAGATTTGAACAAGGCAGTTTTAACTTGCACAGGTCATATATTATAAAATATCAATCCTATGTACCAAGGCGACATTAGCCTGTACTAATGTACAAAATAAAATCACATATACTATCTTTTCTTATTTCTTCCCAATCTTCTTTATTCTTCTGTCTTGTTTCTGTAGAAAAGCCGGCACTAACACACCTGAAAGTTTGCTCACCTAGTCTAAATACAGGTTCGAGCAACTATTCAGGCCCATCAGTGTACCGTACTCTCTTCTGTTCTGTTCTTTCTTCTGTTCTTCTTAGTTTCTTTTGAAGCACTGCTATGTTCAGAAGAATATAATACTCATTTATTGATATAAGTCTGACCCCATTTGAGAATGTTAAAGTTTCTGTCTATATTAGGTATATGAAATTTACCTTACTGAATTAACATATCCTAGGACTTCTTTACACGTAATTTTTACCTAAACAAATTAACTAAAAACACTTGTAGATAACATAATAAGTATACGTCTTTCACAATTTTTTTACATGTAACATTAATTTTCTTCAAAGATACAACTATTGTTAGTAAGTATAGTAAAAACAAAAAAAAATACAATCTGTCAATGTCACTGTGACAGTTGGCCAATCGAAACTAAATATATTCCACTTCATATTCTTGTCAATAGTGCAGAAACAAATCAGTCCCCATCAATAACAGTACAATCACATATATGTAGGTAACCTTCGTTTTTTAAGTCGGCACATGTGTGAAATTCTAATTTGATCAGGTGGCAGAGTTGGGCCTTCAAAACGATCGAGGCACATATTAAAAATCGTGACTAGATTAAAATTTGAGCGTTACGAAATGTCGGTAGTAAAATAATATACACGTATTTTGTCTGACGTCTGTGTCAATGACATGATACCGTTTTTGAACTCCTATTTTTAATGATCTGTGAAATATTGGACCATTCTTTATGTAGACTTTGAACAACTTGAGTTACCGATTTCTGTTAGAAAAATAAAGTTACATGCCGTACAAAGGACATATTTAACTGTGAATTTACCAAAACATGTTCTACCAAAGCAATACCAGACATGTTTAAAATCAATTAGCAATAAACATTAGATAACAAACGAGTCACCAAAACGAATGGAAAATAACGAAAACGGAAAACGGCCACGTGTCGTCGCGTTGTCCAATCAACATAACAAAAACACTATCTGAAATAAAAATCTACGCCATTATGGCGGCACACATAAAATGGCGCGAAAACGCTTGCGATTTGACAGCTGTCAATTAGAGCAACATGGCGGACGGTTGATAAACGACAAGTGTAACTTACTTTTTTTTATTATTGTGTTCAAATAAAGATAGTATTTGTTCTGCCTTCTTGTTAACTGTCCTTCGATTGGTGTCGTTACGGTCTATTTTTGCTATTTAAATATGGAGTGAAGGTTTATTTGATTTGTGACAAATAGGTTGTCTGTGTAGTATTTACTTACTATATAGGTTTTTCATCACAGTAACTTGTCAACATTTCATTATTATACGTATAGTAATCATGTACTTTGTTTAGGTAGATTTTTTTCGCAGGTTTGCGATACCCTTTCTTATTTATTTTTCGAATACACGCAACACACAAAAAGCGGCCATTTTCTATTTTTGTGTTAAAATCTTAATGCGGTTCACAGAATACATCTACTTACAAAGATTCAATAGTATAGCTCTTATAGTTTCGGAAAAAAATGGCTGTGACATACGGACGTACATACAGATAGACATGACGAATCCATAAGGGTTCCGTTTTCTGCCATTTGGCTACGGAACCCTAAAAATAAAAGTATCCTAGAACATTTTCTACACACTGCCCATATGAATATTAACGAGAGAGTAGATATTAACCATATAAGAGCTGATTTACTATTAAAAATATACTTTTTTAATCGTTACATTCAAATCCATACTAAAATCCAAACAAAACTACATACAATCAAATTGAAATCCACAGTAATTACTTAATCAAAATACAGTAACACGAATAATCATAAATCCCCGATACTGCCCGCTAGAATGAATCCTAATCTGGAACACACATAAAACACCCACCGCTCCCGTTCCGACCACACCCTTATTTACATCGCTTCGCCCTGACGGCCTACCCTAAAAATTACCATAAATAAGAATTGTTTTTAAAATATTTAATGGGTTGCATTTAGTACTCATACTTACTAAACGTTTTTTAAAGGCTGGCAACAGTTACTTATTACAACTATTAAACAACAAACAACCAAAGCCTTAGATTCTCAATTAATAAATGTTCATACTTATGGTTAATCTGTTTCTAACCAAAGCTTTTGTTAAAATAAATAAATAAATAATAAATATATCCTGAGACATTTTTATTCCAAACTAAGCAGAGCGTGTGATATGGTAACCAGATAGCTGATATACTACATATACTACATACCTACTTATATAGATATTTACATCCAGAGTAATCCAGACACAGGACAAACAGACATTCATGCATACAAATGTTTGTCCTGGGAAGGACAAAATACAGACGGACAAATACAAACGGGCATTAGAAGGCTTTTACCAAGTCCAGAAATGGAGTCACAATATTTTCTGTAGCACATACATCCCTTGAAAACGGGTGAAACCGCGGAACGGTAGCTAGTTACACAAGTCTAAAAGTAAATCGATACTTCATGAGAGTCCCTGTACACATTACACCAGTCCCGCAGTTAATGGCATTTTTATTTACCTACACAACATAACATTCGAGCACACAACGTGCTATTGTTTTTGAATCCGAATGTATTTTGTATAAATAGATAGAATATATTTAGGAATTTATGATATGGAAGCCTCGGTACTGTGGTAAGGTAGGATGTTAGGGTTTTAGGATTCAAAACTGTGAAGGTCCTTCAACTGAGAAAAACTGATGAAATTCAGAAGTTACAGGTTTTTTGTGTGCCTAATGTGCATGAAGTTAACAGTAACTTAGTCATCATCATCATCAGCCTATCCTGGTCCACTGCTGAACATAGGCCTCCTCCAGCGCACGCCATTGGGCTCGATCCTTGGCCTTTCCCATCCAATTTTTCCCCGCCACCTTGGAGATATCGTCCTACCACCTGGCCTTAGGGCGTCCTACATCACGTTTGCCGATTCGCGGTCTCCACTCAAGAACCCGCTTACCCCAACGGTCATCGGTTCTACGGCTAATATGGCCGGCCCATTGCCACTTCAGCTTGCTTATCTTAGTAACTTAGTATTGCATTCCATTCTACGTGAGGTTCTGGGTTCGATATTTAGAGAAACACAGTGGGTTTTATAAATTAATACTAGTGCCTCTCTGCAATTTCACCCGTGCTCCCGCAGTCTTCAATTTTCCCAACCCATTATTACATAACATTTTCAAAACCAAAGATTAATAGATTAAACTGTTACCAATATTAGAAAACTTAATATATATCAATCTTGAACTAATAAAAAACAACATTTTCTAACTGAAATTTGTCAAATTTTATCCATATCCTTCAAAAACAAACAACCATACAAACTTTCGCATTTTTAATATTAGTAGTACGTTATTGAAATGACTTACGCCCGATGTTAATAATCAATCTCCTATCCGAGAGTAAAAATGGACGGATTGCTTATTGGCAAGCAAAAACTATCATTTTCGAACAGATTCGATCGATCGTAGATCGAAGATAGATTTAAATGCCTTTAAAGCTTGATGATTTTTAGAGCTTGATGAGCTTAGATGATTTTAAAGCTTCACCCAGAAAATGGATTGATATATCAATCTTAGATAGCAAAAAATAGATCAGGATTGATTATTGACATCGGGTGTTAGTTGGTAACTACTTTATATTTATTATGCATACCAATCATATGAAGGGTTCATATTTCTATGTATTCCTTCGTGGTGGTCCTTATCGATACTTATCGCATTATAGAATTTTATCACGAACGGTACACTCAAATGCAGACTTGCGCTTACGGAGTATGCGCTTACACGATTTATTAAGTACCTACCTATTAATAAATAAATATCCTCGTAGATTATTTTACTATTAACTCATATACGTCTCCATCGAGGAGCTCGAGCCTCCCCTAACAATGAGGGGGTTTAGACCATAGTCCACCTCGCGGCCTAGTGCGGAGCGGACTTCACATGCCTTTAATTGTGGCATCTCGGGCATGCAGGTTTCCTCGCGAAAGCTAGTGGTGTGAAGATTATTTACACGCTGCCAATTTTATTCCTAAACAAAGCTGAGCTTTAACTGTATCCAGATACATTATCATTTAACAGCCCGGTTGGCTTTGTGGTTAGTGACCCTGACTCTCAAGCCGCGGGTCGTGGGTTCGATTCCCACCCAGGACAAACATTTGTATGCATGAATATGTCTGTTTGTTCTGTATCTGGATGTAAATATCTATATAAGTATGTATTTAGAAGTAGTATATGTAGTATATCAGCTATCTGGTTACCATATCACAAGCTCACGTTGATGCTTAATTTGGAATCAGATTGGCCGTGTGTGAAAAATGTCCCAGGATATTTAATATAATAAGTTTAATAAGTAGATAGGAAAATTAGTGATCCCCGCAACTTGAATGCGACTCATTTCCACTGTTTTTGGAATATTTGTCAGTGGTACTCCGCTCATATTGGTCATAGCGTGATAGATATATAGGTATATAGATACTAGCTTCCGTATCGCGGTTTCACCCGCGATCCCGAGGCCCCTTTAACTTCCGAACCGAGCATTAGAGTCAACGTTTCATAAGTGCCTGTGATGGCCTTATTTGAATGAATAATATATTTCATTTCTACATACCAACCAGATAAAGTTAAGGGTATACCTACAAAATAATATAAGCACAATATCATAAAACGATATCCATTACCGTAATACAATATTGTTAGTTGTTTCCATCCATCTTAATTTACTTGTTTTATTATGTCTAGTCTAGGAGCTCGAGTAACTTATGAATCATGCTTTTTATCTATACTAATATTATAAAGAGGAAAGATTTGTTTGTTTGTTTGTTTTCCCACGGGAACGGGAACTACGCGGGTAAAACCGCGCGGAGGCAGCTAGTATTTTATATTTCATGAGGGTATTCTTTTTTTCTTTTTTTAGAATAATATTTTTGCAGTGTAACGCAAGACTATAGGTACATTGTATAGAAGTACATTTTACATTACTATAACTAACATTGTTATTTTATGTACTAACTCTCACTAACCACATAGTCTTACTGTACTCTATATTTTGCTATGCTGTGTACACATGCTTAAGAATGCGGTCCCGAGCAACTACTTTTCTGTTTTTGACTGTATTCTGTTTTGTGTGCCTAATAAATGAAAATTAAATTAAATTAAGTAAATTAACTGTGAAATAATTGAGTTGTAAAGTAAATTAAGGCTTAAATGACTCTTAAAGATGAAAAAGTACATAAAAAAGTACTAAGTAATAATAAACGTTTGTATTTCAAAGTGAATTGAGTTCAACAGAGTAACTTTTGATTACTCCCGTTGGAAATACGATTAACGAAGCGAGATTTGTGCCAAAACTAACAGTTGGTCGTCTACTCGGCTCCAGATAGTTTGGGAATTGGATGAAAGATTAACAAATATTTAGTATTCCATTATGCAAAGATTTTCTGTTTGGTAGGTATATTCTTGTTTTTTCTGTTAACTAAAAATATCAACTACTCATTATCACTACATAGTATAAAACAAAGTCGCTATCCGCCGTCTGTCTGTCCCTATGTATGCTTAAATCCTTAAAACCACGTAACTGATTTTAATGCGTTTTCTTTTAATAGATAGAATGATTCAAGAGGAAGGTTTTTATGTATAAATCATTACGCTATGACGAATAGGAGCGGAGCATCAATCAAAACTGTTGCAAAAACGAGCAAGTGACGCTAACGAAGTTGCACGGATCAACTAGCCTATAATAAAAACTTTGTGACTACTTTGTGACTACACAAAAATACTTTTTTTAATGTGGAAAAGTCAATTTTATCTATTCAGTTTTACATTTGATCGCTTATGATCCAAACTAACCTTACTAGTTACTATTTAACGTTCTTAAATACGTTTAAAATTGCTAAAACTTACTATAATATTTTATTTTAACTACAATTTTTTTGTCAAAACAAAATGATCGATGACTTAAGTAAGAACTCAACAAAGTTAAAACAGTGTCGAGTTCCCAAAGCGATAACTCAACCGCTATGTCAACGCATTATAGTCGTGAATATCAATCAATATGAAGTAAACATGCTCAAACTTTGACGGTTTTTACTCTGTGGATTATATTTGACCATAGTCTTACTGTGGTAAAGGATGAAAAGTGGTATAGAACTATAGACAATCTAGAAAAGATAGGAAAAGTAGTGTAATTCTGCTGGATACATAAATATTTTTTTCTTTTTTAAAAGCATATGGTGGACTTCCAAATAACCCTTGGCCCTTGAGTCGATTAGTTACATCCAAGAAGAAAACAATTCTTTGTAGTGTCCAAACCGTGAAAGAAAAACCAAAGTGTGAAAGGTTTTAAGCATGAAGGTGAAGTACGTTAGGTATTTTTTTACCTTGTATATGTAAGTGTTTGTCTATAAATCACTATGGTAACAAATGTTAGTTTGATATATTAAGTTTTTAATTATTAGGTATTAGACTAATTGACCCGACAGACGTTGTCCTGTCTTGACTATGAATATTATTGAATTAAAGCGACAGACACTTTTTTCAAACGCCATTAAGTAAATAAAGTTATATTTATGTGTTAAGCTATAATCTGGCAAAGATGGTTAGGAAAGAACCTAGAAGACAACTGCACCTTCTAGAACATACTTGGCAAGTGTTTTATGCCTTGGTACTAGCCTGCCAGATCCTACTAAGTACTCTGCAAGGTATTTCTAAATACTTTAAGCCATTCTGTAAATTCACACGTTTAAATCACGATAAAGACCCATTTAGCAATAATTACCATGCAACTGTGGTATAATGATAAATGCAGAGTTAACTCGTTAAATCACTTTATAAATAGCCTCAGACAGACTACACAATTGCTAAGTCCCGTGATTTATGCCTTGTCTAATCTGTGGTATTTGACTGTTTGTACCGGCTTGGTACTGACTTTTAGTCTGTGGGAAATGTAGTTTTATAAAATCTGCAGAAATAAAATAGACCTGTCTTAATAAAAGAAGTTGTTTCTTATTTCATAATTTAGTATTTATTTCATTAACCTTTGATATTAACGAAAAAATAACCCTCCTCTGGCACATTTGGTTTAAATTTGTAGTGATATGCAAAAGTTAGTTCAGAATGTGCACATAACTGTCTTTAAACAAATTCAAAACTAATAAGTTTGTGCCTTAATATAACCTCTATCCTGCAGTTCTTTACTAAGTAAAACAAGAAAACTATTTATAACAAGCTAGTTCTTTCCTCTTATCCAAATCGCAAAATGACTTAACACAAAAAAATACCTATCTCTCGGCCTACAACCGCGCCCTTCGCGTGACCACAGTCTAAGTGCTACTAGACATACATATAACTATATATAGCTATATATATGTAATTGAATTAGCCAATATCCATTCCAATTTCATTCACTTAATGCTATCTCTTCATCGGTTTTCTATAAAAATGCACCCATTTTTATACCATCTTGACCGCTTTCCATCAATTACTTTTGTTCCAGTTTTTCCGGTAGTAAATTAGATTAATTGTCGTTTAAATAAATTGGTTAAGGGTTGGAACTCCCTTGGGGTAGTTTGATGTTATAGGTTCCGTATAACTTACCTACTTACTTTATATAATAGCTTCCGCCCGTAGGAATATAGGGATAAAATATAGCCTATAACCTTCCTCGATAAATAGGTTATTTAACACTGAAATAATTTTTCAAATGGGACCAGTAGTTCCTGAGCTTTATAATATTAGTACCTATAATCTTAATATATATAAATCTCGTGTCACAATGTTTGTCCTCAATGGACTCCTAAACCACTTAACCGATTATAATAAAATTCGCACACCATGTGCAGTTCGATCCAACTTGAGAGATAGGTGGCGCTGGTGGGCAGAACGAAGTCTGCCTGGTCCACTAGTACCTATATAATATATATTATTATTTTGGATGGATAGATGGATGTGTGTTACTTAATCACACCATGGTTGAAGATATTTGGATAAAATGGACAATTAAAATATATTCTGGAATACCATATAGGCTACTTTTATCCTGGGAAAATTGAAGATCCCCACTCAACTAAATCGGTTCAGTAGTTTTAGCGTGAAAACGAGATAAAGAGACAGAGTTACTTTCGCATTTATAATATTTGTATAGATACAGACACATAATTAAGTATATGAGATACTTGAATTATACTTAGAATACGTAAAAGATATAAAAGCAAAGCTATGTAGGCTACAGATATTTATGAACGCTGACCTTTTCCTATCAGATGGGACTGTAATAAATAATATTCGGCCAAGTACGTGTCGCTTGTTGATTTAGGGTGTCCGCCATTTTGTATTCAAAGTCAGATTCAGATTAGGGCCTTTAAAGGACACTAGTGAAGGTTTAAAGTAGGTATTTTACAAACGACGGTAAAAAAGTCAGTTTTGAAAATTATTTTACTAACTCTGGGTAAAAAATCAGTTATAGTTAGAAGATTTAACTATGCATCTATAGAATACCAATTTGAATAAAGTAGTAAACATATGCCAAGGTATTATTTTTACATATGCCATAACCAGAAAGATATTTATGTATATATAAGTTGGTCCTGGGTGGGTATCAAACCTACAATCAGTGGCAGCAAAACGGCCCAGTCAACTTAGTCTTAACATAGTCTATTTATATAACTTCATAGACTGTAATATAGTGTAAGGATACTAATAAACTTTAAATCCATCTCTTTAAAAACACTAAAAGAATAAAGGTCCTAACAAAAGCGGAACACTAAAAATATCCTATTCCCCAAATGGGCCTATTAGATATATAGCTCGCTGCTCCACTTTAGGCCTATTACGCTGTACAACTAATGATAAAAATTAGGTTAATAGACACTTTACCAACTCCTGCCTATGAGTCATGGCCTCGTTTCAGAATTTTGCGAACCAAACTAAGTGTTACGAACGTTTTTTAGCAAACTTTTGATGGTACATACAGTAATTTGTTTGATCTTCATTTTATATATTTCTGTACTTTTGGAGTTAACTTTCTGTTTGAAATGTTTGTTTGGTCGATGAAACAGTTATTTTGACGTGAACTAAGTAAAATGTATATGTCAACTGTATTTTAAATTCATTTATACTGAAAACATAACAATACTTTACTTTCGTGTTAAAAAAGGATCCAAATTCACAGAACACGTGATACAGTATCGTAGGGTGAAAATCGTTTTTATATCAAACTAGTGGCTCTCCGCGGTTTCACCCCTTTCCCGGGGATCTTCAATTTTCCCGGGATCAAAAGTATCCTATATCGGTCTCATGGTTTTAAGCTACATCCCCATCAATTTTCAGCCAAATCAGTTTAGCCGTTTTTAAGTTATAAATATTGTAACTAACACGACTTTCTTTTATAATATAGATTTGTGAAAGATCAGGTGTATGAATAAAGAATATTGTCTCTTCTATTATTAAACCAACGCTAAAACTTCACTATCATCATCAACTAAATACCCAACCACCAATTTCCCTAAAACAAAACCCACTCACCTTGTACCAAAAAAAATCCCAAACTTCTGAGGAACTTTCCCGACGGAATTTATAACGATTTTATTTCGTACACCATAATAAACAGCAAGGTTAAATGATTAATCACCGGCGGTAAGGGAGAATGGCTCTTATTGACTTAGTAATAGGGGCTTGTAATAAATCTGCGCCGGCGCACAGAGCTTTTGAGTGACACGTGCCAGACGCGAGCGTAATGCCGGTTCGGATCGTGCTTTATGTGTCCAAGTCATGATCTATTAGAGAGTATAAGCTCTTGTTAGGATATAGTATAATTTTAACAGGTCACAGATTCTTAAACGTGGCAAATATTTGTTGGCAAAATCTTGATTACTTGGGTATTTAAAGTACCTTTTAATTACATGTATAATCAAATATCTCTCCTTGATTTGAGACCTGATCTTAGCTTTTATAAAGTACTATTAAAATAATTGGTTTGGTAGGTACTTATGCTATATTTTTTATTTAGATATTAAACACTTGTAAAAATATTATGGTCACAGCTCAAATGAAGTTCCCACCAGACCAGGATCCTCTCAAGTTGAATGGGGATTTATATATAGAAAAAATACTTCTGTAATAATATAAAACATATTCATTTACCTATAACTTGGACCACACAACTGCCGATGTAAACGGATCGGATCGATCTCGCATTAAAATGTATTTCGGGAACGCAAGATTAATATTTTTTGGCAGAATCACAAAGTTTGCCAGCGTCGAGTGAAAAGCCACAGACGCCGCAAGTACGCAGAATATTATATTTACCACTAGCCGCCGTCACGCGGTTTTACCCGCGTAGTTCCCGTTCCCGTAGGAATACGGGGATGATATATAGCCTATGTTATTTATGAATAACGTAGCTTTCTATTAGTGAAAGAATTGTGCAGATCGGTTCGGTAGTTTCGGAGCCTATTCGTTACAAAGAAACAAATCTTTCTTTATAATTTTAGTATAGATTGCTTTTATAGGAACACTAGCCACCCGCCCCGGCTTTGGACGAGAACATAAATAAAGCTTTAAAACCTAAAACCTTTCTTTATAATCTATCTTTCTATTAGTGAAAGATATAAAGAAAAGTCCGTATATTTCTGAGACTAGACCGAACACAGACTAAGCACTTAAATTTATAATGATGCTATAGTGGTTTCTTACTTGAAAATAGAAACATCTAAAATGTTAGCTCTTAAAGTAAAAGAACAAAAACTCATGTATATCTATAGTTTTAGTAAGAAACGAAGTGATTTTCGTATATTTTCTCCGAGTATAAATACTTATTAATATTATAAATCCAAAAGTTACTTTCTCTGTCTATTTGTTACGCTAACACACCAAAACTACTAGACCGACGTTTTAAAATTGGAGATAGACTAGAGTTTGAAATAGGACATAGGCTACTTTTTATCTTTGGAAAATTGATTGGCGTCAGCTAGTATGTATAAAGAAGTATTTTATCAACTATATGTTACATAAAAGCCCTTAAACAGGTTTTAACTCCTAATTTAAACAATAATATAATGTAGATACTCTTAAACGTGTACATGTGCTGTGCGTGGTATCTACATCTACACTAATATTATAAAGAGGAAAGATTTGTATTTTTGTATGTAACGAATATACTCAAAAAGTACTGGACCGATTTTAATAATTATTTTTTCATTAGAAAGCTACATTATCACTGAGTAACATAGGCTATATTTTATCCCTGTATTCCCACGGGAACGGGAACTACGCGGGTAAAACCGCGCGGAGGTTAGATATGTGGAATTATCATTCACTAGTCTAATACCGCCCGTCCGGTATTAGCCCATTGAATGGGTATTGCAGTTACCTTGTGAGTTAGTATTGTTGGCAGATTATACTCGAGTCGTTGATGCATTCGCGTTAGTATAGTAGGCACGTCACACCGGCTTCCTGTCAGGCGTTATTCTGGCGTCATCGTTGCAGCAATTTGCATACTACTTAATAACAATACATGAAAATACTACACAGTTGTTAATAACTGTGCGGTTTTGTTATCATCATCATCAGCACATATACGTCTCCACCGAGGAGCTCGAGCCTCCACTAACATAGAGGGGGTGTAGGCCATAGTCCACCACGCGGGCCCAGTGCGGATTGGCGAAATTCACAAGCCTTTAATTGTGACAACTCTGGCATACAGGTTTCCTCACGATGTTTTCCTTCACCGAAGCCAGTGGTGTGAATCCGTACATAAGTTTTTTTATAAACTCAGAGGTACGGGCCAGGGATTTGAACCTGCACCCTCATGATCGTGAGTCGGTGCGTTCCCAACTGAGCCACCACGGCTTTGTTAGTTTTGTTGTACAGTACCTGAACTATTAATTATATAAATGAATATTCTAGGATATTAATAAAAGATTTCGCTAACATATCATCTTCTTCTTCCCTTATCCTAAGCAGGGTCAGCACAACATGTATTTTTCTTCCATCTCTCCCGTTATTTCAGTCATTCCCTTCTAATGCACATCACTTTCACACAATCCATCCATATTTTCTTCGATTACTAGTTATCGTTAAAAGGAATTGACCTTTTGATAGTTGAGACAGTCTGAGCTTACCTTATTACCACAGATATCGATCTCACCAAAACTTTGCAGTTTCTGAAAACAAAGAAAACAAATGGTTAGTGGATGATATTTTTATTTGCACGCTTTTCTTCTAAATTCTACCTTATGTTATTATTGTAATTGCTTGCTAATTTCGGAAATATTGGCTGTCGAATTGAGACCCTTTTCCGATTTTTGTAACTTCTTCTTTGTCTTTTTTATTTAAATGGCGACTGTGGCCAATTCCGCTAGTGTCACGTTAGTTAAAGATAAACGACGGGGATTATAGTTTTAGAAGATGAAACAGTTTTAAAATGAGGCCCAATCTATGACTCAAAGATGACAGAACTACCAAAAAATCTAGTGAATTCTCAAACAGTTTTAAAAGAGAAACAATTTTCGTCTGGTAACGGTCAGTGTCTGATCTATTCCCGTTTCTATAAACATATCTATTTTAAATAACATCTGTTTCGGATCGGCTGCGTTATCAAAGCGTTTTGTGGTTCGAGCTGGAGGTTTGGGGGGGGGGGGGGGGGGGGGCTGTCTGGTTATGCTTGCGTGTCAATCCAATATTAGTTTAGACACGTTCAAATTTAATAAAACTTAGCCCAAGTATATTTAAAACCTTAGACATTAGGTTAGGTATAATAAAATCCTGGGATTTTTTACGCACGGCTTTTTGCAAACTATGTAATGTGGTAGCTAGATACCTCATATGTTACATATACTACTTCTAAGTCCCGGATACAAACCAAAGACTTATTAAAAGTCATGGTCGCTAACCGACTGACCAGTCAATAATTCGGGTACTACAAAAATCCATAGCTTAATTTCCTAATAATGTTACCTACTTAACTAACGTATAGAAACTCTAGAGCCAGATCTATGTATTAAGTTACCTACAAAAATCTGTGTGACCTATATCCACACAAAGGAATAAAAAACAAAAGCTATGCACACATTCAAGGATAAAAAGAAAACAATACGACAGCCAGAAGTGTTCAACTGGCTTTTAAACCCATCCCATACAGCCTCTCGAGACATCCGATCCCTCAAGGATAAAGCCGAGATTCCATTTAGGGAATGAATGAACGAGTGAACTGAATTTAGAAACGTTTTTCTTAGAAGTGAAATTTGCACTGTTATTTACTAGTGGCACCCCGCAGTTTCACCCGCTTACCCGGGAGATGCTATTCCCAGGATAAAAATTTGCCTACGTTCTTAGGCTCTAGACTGTGCTCCAAACTTAATTTAAATCGGTTCAGTAGTTTTAGCGTGAAAGCAGAGACAGAAGACAATGACAGAGTTACTTTCGCATTTATTCATTAGCGGACCCGGCAGACTTCGTTCTGCCCACCAGTGCCACCTACCGGGTCCAAATTTGTGTATTAATTATACATAAAAACCTTTCCCATGAAACACTCCGTAATTTGGTGAAAACCGCATGAAAATCTGTTCAGTACTTTTTGTGTTCATCGCGTTCAGACAGACAGAGGCGGCGAGGACTTTGTTTTATATAGAAGATAGTTATATTAGTTAGGATTTAGTCACTATTCCGGCTTGGGGTTAATTTAAGTCCAATTACATTATTGAAAACGCAAGTAAACATTACTAAAACCACAACTAAAGCAGTTTCCATATTATGACATGATCAGAAATCAATTTCAAAAACGTATCACAACGTTCAGGGACCTATTTCAATAAAATTCACTTTACATACACTAGTTGCATATTGGTACGTCAAAATGGACCACCTGTTTGTGTAATTTGCGGCTGCGGCTTGGCATGCGTTTCAAAGACAATATATTGAGGTTTCCCCTGACTACAGGGACGGACGTTTAGGAGGAAAACTTCAAAAGCAGTTTAATTAGTGTACAGAGTTTTGGAGCATGTTACTATATTTATAGCTTTTGCTATGTTATTTATTTAGTCTACAATGTGTAGGTAATTGAAGCAGTTTTGTTAACTAAAATCTATCAAACCGTTAGACTATAGAGCGTGTCAAATAATATACACATACACTTGAAAAACATAGCCTTCCTTCTAGTGCAGTTGGGTATAAAGGGAGACATTTATTACAGGCACAGAAATTAATTGGCATTAATAAACAGTTTACTCTACACAAAAAGTTATGTACCTATCTACATCTTTGAAAGTTTCTTCAGTAAATAAAAGCTTATAAGTACATACGTATAATATTTGAGTAAAAATTTAGCTTCAACTAAAAGGACTCGAAAGACTACATGCATTTGAAGCATTCCATCACAAACTACATGCACGAACGAATTCAGTCGGTAACCAGAGACAGGCATACGATATTGGGGAATTCCGCAATACCCAGGAGTGAGTGAATGAACGAGTTCCATTCGTTCAGTTAATGTGTACGCCGAATATCCCCCGAGGCGAAAATAATGCGGGCGGTAAAAGGCAATAGGACGCCACTCAGATTGCATTCCAAGACATAGTCCCTAGCGGTATGATGTCATAGGATACACCAAGATTTCTCGATCCTCGATTTGGCTGAAATTACTTTTTTCACTACCTTTTTATAGCTGGTTGAAACCGCCTTTTTCAGTGCTAAATAATATTTTTTTTTGCCAAATAAACACAATCAGATAGGTTACAAGATTGTCTTAGACTAGGTAAAATAATTTAATGCTTAGCACCTGCTGTCGAGCTAGGCAAAAGCCTGTATTACAGCATACAGTGCCAAATTAGACTGACTGAAAACCAGCGCAAGGGCTAGTGTTTTGCTAGCCTAAGCCTTATGCTGAGTCGGGACCTTTTCCTGGCATCACACAACATTACATTTCTGTTTTTTATTTTATTTTCTTTGTGTTGTGTGTTTTGTACACGTCTGCTGTATTTTGTAATGTTGTGTGTTGTCTGGAATAAATGCATTTTCTTTCTTTCTTTCTTTCAAATCCCCATAGTTGGTAAACCAGGCAAGAACTATAGAAGGCAAACAATAACGGGTCGTCGTCAGACATAATCCTTAGAACGAAATCTAAGCTTCAAATACAAATCAGTTAATTTGTAATGTCAGACAATCTAGATTGAATGACGGGACCAATTGCCGAGTGACGTCACTACGGACCTTGACCATCAGAACAGCAAATTGGAAATCACGAGTTTTTTTTTCATGCTCCATTCTGTGATGTGGAGTTTCGATTGTTTAATTTACTATAGAGATCCGTTCCAAAAGTATTTGTCTGTCTTCTATACTAATGTTATAAAGAAAGATTGATTTTTTAACGAATAAGCTCCGAAACTACTAGACCGATCTGAATGATTCTTTCACCAATGGAAAGCTACATTATCAGAGAATAACCTAGTCTGTTTATTCCTGTATTCTTACTGGAACGGGAACTACACGGGTAAAACCGCAAGGTAGTAGCTAGTTCTTGATAGGTAAATATCAAGGTAATGAAAAATATTTTTATAAAAAAATTCAACAGCATAAAATCCCAAAATAAAATATTTGAGTTTTAAACTTTTTCCCAAATATAAGAGGACTTTTATTTGGGAACGGGAGGGTCAAAAATTTATTAGTGAAATTTAAAATATATACCAAACTCTGTGGCATGAGAAAAAGTTGTTGGCCCAAAATCGGGGGGTTTAGGTAAATTTGGGACTACGGAAAGGTCCGTGCCGGAACATTGTAAAGTTGAAGGGCGCAGATTTCTTTTAACTAAGTGTCCCTTAGCAACGGCTGAGTGGACCCACGTAAGGGCCCTTTGAATTGATTTTGGATGACTAATTGGGTGAAAAGATTTCTTTCACGATACTGAAATACCTTCAGACCTTTAGAAGCTTTCTCACTGATTTCCAAATTTTATTTTGAGGAATGATGATTTATTTAGGATTTAAGCTCCTAATTAGGAGTATTGACAATTTGATGTAATTTTTTGCATACATTTTTTGGCCTTGTTGAACCATTAGTTCCCGGAGATCTGAGTTCCCAGGATAAAAAGTAGCAGTGTTAATCCCTGTTATAAACTATCTGTGTTGGCACTAGGCACCAAATTTTACTTATATCCGTTAGTGTAAAAGACAAATATCCATACATACAAACATTCGCGTTTATAATATTAGAAAGTAGGATGATTTTTTTTTAATAACAAAATAATCAAGAAAGAAGAAGAAGATACTGTTAATGTCATTATTTGTTAAAATTCACTCCCTCATTGTTAAACCAACCTACTTTAATCCATTTTAATTACTAACCGCCCATTTGGTATAGTCGGCGAAATTGATCGCGCCCCGTTAAAATGATATTGTCCTTAATTTGGTCGGGTGTTATTATTTAAATTAGGTGTAATATCTGATACAGGGGCGTAGTTGGGTAATCGAGAAGATGGGCTTTTTGAACTTTATTTAGGTCTTTATACGGGAAAGAATGGCTATATAATTTGCAATCATTTTCATGAGCAGTACATTTACATAAATATGTATTTTAGGAAGCTGGCGAAAAGGTTTTATTAGATTCTAGGTTTTCTTAGTTTAATAATATTTACGATTTAATAAAATAGATGTTTGATAATTTTATTTCTAATGTTATAAACTCTAAAATCAAAAAGTTATTTCTCAGTACACACTGATGAACATATAAAAACTAAATAAATATATTGAGTTTAGATTTTTTCTATCTTCAAAGGAAATTTTCAATGCCGAAAAAAAGAACAGAAATCATTTCGATATTAAAAGTTTTCCTTTCACACTGAAACTTTATCGAACGAAGTCGGAGTCTCGAGAAAATTATAGTGATTTTATAATACTGGGACTGGAACGTATACGTTTATATCGTTTCCTCAAGGTGACGGGAAGTTTCAATGTTGTATCGGCCGAGGAATCAGTGGCAGGCATTATTGATCGTATCACTGAAGTATATAAAAGGTTTTGTCCTATTTTCCCTTTAACAATATGCCAGTTCAATCTGATAACTGTCACGGTGAACGGGCCACTGAATGGAAAATAGTGTGGGTAAAAATAAATCTTACAAAGCCACTACGGTATGTGATAGTATATATACTACTTATATTATAAATTAAGTAAATTTTATGAGGATGGATGGATGTTTGTTACTCTTTC
Organism: Thyatira batis; assembly: GCA_905147785.2. Lineage (NCBI taxonomy): Eukaryota > Metazoa > Arthropoda > Insecta > Lepidoptera > Drepanidae > Thyatira > Thyatira batis. Next base: position 1,248,883 of record LR990510.1, on the reverse strand, counting down.
ACGCAAAAACTACCGTACCTACCGATTTGGACGAAATTTGTAACACAGTTAAGGCATACTTTATAACCTAGGAAACCGAAGATCCCCAGGAAAGTGGGTGAAACCACGCGGAGCCACTAGTATGATATAAACTATAAAAAATTGGTCATATTTTTACCACGCATAAATAAATTATTTCTAAAATATAATCTAATCATTAATCAAGTCATAAATTTACCCACGCATGAAAAATGTTTAAAAAATGTAATATTATTATGAATAAATTATTTTCGCAAATTAAACTAATCTATAATAAAGTCATAAATTTACCATAGGAACAGGGGTCGTGAGGGCCCCAGGGAAGGCCCCATAGAAGACAACCTAAATACGTCTCTGGTATAATTACCAACCGCCATCGCAAACCCAAATGACACTGCAAATATTTGTGGCCATTAATGATATTTGCCCGATACCCTTTTATGGCCACTATGGAGGTCCTATTTAAGGCCTCCGAACAATTAGAGGACTTTTCATTAGGCCTCCTTTAATTTTTCTTACGAATTTTGATCTAACTAATAGAAGTACATGAAAGGATAGGATTTTCTCGATAATATAAATCTGCAAAGAGTATTAAATTAAAAAAAAAAATTCTTAGAATTTATTCCATCTTTTATGTATTAAAATAATTTTGAAGTAAAAAAATATTGTTCAACAATTTCTTCGTTGGATTGTCTTTTAAAAGCGTTTCATTACGGTACCACTATTAATATATTACGTAAGTTTAGTTTCACTAAGTTTTTCTATATAAATTAATTTAAGAAGAAATTATATTACTACTAGTGTCCCGCCCCGGTTTAACACGGTTAACAGAGCATTAAACTTTAACAAAATAATACGTAACAATATTTAATTATACGTATAAACGTTCCTCTTGAATCGCTCTATCTATTGCTAATCCGCATTATAATCCGTTGCGTACTATAACAGATCTAAGCGTACCGAAGTGACTCTGTATTATACTATGTAAAGATTATAGTCATCCCAAAGTTGACGTAACTTTGATGTGTCATTTTCATTACAATTATTTAAATACCAGTTAAAGTTGGAGTAAAAAAAATGAATGAATCGCTCATAGTTGAACTTTGCCTATCATTCTGTTCGTGTAAAAAACTACTCACGTCTAGTATCAAAAACGTTATAATATAATATTTATGAATTTTAACAGTATACGTATCTATATAGAAAATTTTAATTGCAAATTGTTTGTCAATATGTCCGTCTTACTAGACATTTTCTTTTTAACAAAATTTTCATATTAGATTTAAATTTTTATGTGAATTTGACAAATAAATCGTATTTAACATAAAAAATATCTAGAGACATTTATGTAAAACTATCTTACGGCCGCGGCTTCACTCGCATTGTTTCCGTTCCCGTAATGATACGGTTCAAAACATAGCCTATGTTACTCCCTAATAATTTATTATGAAATTATTGAAAAATTTTTTTTGACGTAAAAGCGTACCTAATAATCAAAGAAACTCACATTTATAGTATTAGTTAGGATTATATCTAAATTTATGTTAAATGACTTTTAAATGAGAATTTTATTAAAGGTAAAAGACAGTTTATGATGTTTAGAAAAACCCTTCACAAGTAGACAAAATACTTGTTAATAAAATAAATGATTCAGAGGAATTTCCATATGTCAAGACACCTGCACCGATTCTTTGAATAGTCAATAAAACATTAATTTATCTATATATATAAAAATCAATTGCTGTTCGTTAGTCTCATAAAAACTCGAGAGTGGATGGACTGATTTGGCTATTTTTGGTCTTGAATTATTTGTGTAAGTACAGGGAAGGTTTAAAGCATTCAGTTTTTTTATTAATTGATGCTGAGGCAGTACGAAGTTTGCCGGGTCAACTAGTACTTAATATTATAATAAATGCGAAAGTAACTCAGTCGGTCTGTCGGTCTGTCTATCTGTCTCGCTATCACGCTAAAACTACTGAAACGATTTAAATAAAATTTAGTACACAGATAGTCCAGAGCCTGAGAAAGGACATAGGCTACTTTTTATCCCGGTAAAATGAAAAATCTCCCGGGTACACGGGTGAAACCGCGGGGAGTCATTAGTAAAACATGATACCTATTAAATGTCTAAAACCTAAAAAAGGAATTTTAGACTAGAAAGCTAGCTTTTTTGACATGACAATGAATGAATTTGAATGACAAAAACAAGTAGCTTAAATATAGCTTTTATTATGATATATTTGGCTAAAATCTTGAAAGCTCTTGATTACTGCTGTAAAATTAAGAAAGTATTATTATAAAGAACTTATGAATTGGAGTAAAACCGCGAGGCGATCCTATAGATATTTTTATAAAGGGAGTTTGTATGGATGTTTTTTACTCTTTCACGCCAGAACGGCGAAAGAGATACGGATAAAAGTTGGCATAGAGTTAGAATACGTTCTGGAAAAAATTATGTTCTCGGCAACGCAAGTAAAACCGCGGGAAACCCCTAGTATCCATATTATATATGCAAATATTTGATTTACTATGTTTCACTTTTGACTGAAGGGATTTTAAAGAAACTTAGCGTAACAATAGAAAATTTTCTTGATAAAATCATCGAATGTTAAAATGAAAATATTTTTTATTTATTTAGATCTTTATATGCACTGAAAGTTCTGATCTGAAAGTTACTTTTGCTATAATAATATAGAAGATTCAAGTAAAGCCGCGGCGCCAAACTAGTGGTACGATAATTACACTATAAAGTACAATGACTTCACTACGTTTTCAAGAAAAAAAGGTAGCAAAGTCCAAGAAAACGCTAGTCACGATGATCTGGGTAAATTACTATTGGAGAATGATAAGTTATTTTCATAGTTACATTGGTACGGGATCAATCAAAGTCTCATATAGATCGGAAAACCTTAAATTTGAAATCAAAGACAGTTGACCTGATGGTAAGCGGTAACCGCCTGGAGAGACTATAGTCTAGAACGTCTAATGTGGACAGAAGCAGAAGAGAGAGAAGACAGAAGTCTCATATGCCTGTAATCCCTTCAGGATATAAATAGGTTTTGTGGTAAAAATTCCCTAAATGAGGACTTTGTAAATACTACAATATTACCATTTAAGTGATGTGGTAGAACGTGGTCATCAAATAAATGGTTGATGAAAACTAGCTAGATTTAGAAAGAAATAAGTTAACTATTAGATACTTCAGAAGTTCTAAAGGTAATTCTTACGATATATAAAAAAAGGGAACAAAAATCATGCGTTTTGTAACCTAGTTTAAGTTAAAACAAATTCGGATCCCAAGGATTTAGGCTTTTAGTGACAAAACTTTAAACTGTTTCACCAGTTCAGGCTTCTTCTAAGCCTATGTCGTAGTAAATACAATAATCGACATGAATTTTCCAATAAATAGGATATACGTAGGCAGACACTAACAAGATTAAGAGATTAATACTGTTAAAAAGATTACGTTCCAAAATGGTTGACCGAATAAAATTGATCAAAAGTTTTCAAGCTATTGGTATGCAACGAAAGCCGATGTAAAGTGAGGGTATTCCAATTAAAAAACTGTTAAAAATAAAGCAACCGATCCAATGAGAAGCGCAAACAAACTCGGAAAAAGAAACCAACCCGCTAATTTGAACTGTAGGCTAGCGTCTCATTAACAGGCGCAAGCGATCTTGAGTCACCCATTTAAACGTAACACGATAGAATAGAAACAAATTATCACCCATTAACGTAACCGCCGGGAACTTAGACACGAGCCGGTCGGCCCGCGCGCCGCGGCGACACGTGCCACACTGAACAACGCACAAGAAACTCACTTCTTTTAAACCATCGACAAGGGGTTGCGCGCGCATAGACAATAAACGCGAAATGCTAGCGCGCCCCATAAACTGCCCTCATTAGAGAAAGGGCGCGTCGGGGTTTGCAATGTACACACACCTTTATTGCAGGTGTATACACGTCCCTCATTTGGTGGATCATCTGTTTATTTTAGTTTTAAGGTCGTCCGTTGTCTTTATCGTTTGGCTTTTGTGACTTATTTAGCGGGCGGTTTGCGGCGCGGCTAATAGGGCGACGGAGTCGATCGTCTAGATTATGGACGTAATAGAGTTATATGGGGCCTCGCCCCGTTCTAAACAAATGTCGAAGAAAATGGGTGGGTGCCGTGTAGCCATTGTTTATCGTTAGGTCAACTGGGGTGCGGCCAACCCCGCCCGTCTGTGCGACGGGACCGATACGCAACGTTGATTTATCAAAGGTGGAAAGAATATTTGACTCACAAATTGGATGTCCGCGGTGTGGACGGAGCCGGCTGCCATTTATTTCCGTACACGAAAACCCCTTTTTAAATATTAAAGGTCGGTGACGGGCCCTGACGGTCGTGATGGAATTAGATCGGATATTAAGTGTACGTGCACTCAACAAATGAACGCCATGAGGATTGCTGATAAATTTCTACCTACGAGCTGCGGTGGAAGATAGCGAAGTTATCAGACATGTGATGGTAAGTTGATTAAGTTCTTTATTGTTACTTAGTGATGGAACTCTCCGGATTTGTTGTGGAATAGAAATAGAGCTCTATTTTTAGTAAGTAAATTGGTCTACAGTTCAATTTGCGATAATGTCATTAAGCAAATCATAAAATTTAGCAAAAATATTCACCACTAGCTGCCTCCCCGCGGTTTTACCCGCGTAGTTCCCGTTCCCGTGGGAACACAGGGATAAAATATAGCCTATGTTACTCGGGGATAATGTAGCTTTCCAAAGGTGAAAGAATTTTTGAAATCGGTCCAGTAGTTTCGGAGCCTATTCATTACAAACAAACAAACAAACAAACAAACAAACAAACAAACAAATCTTTCCTCTTTATAATATTAAACTATCTGGGTGTGAAGGCAGCGCAGGATAATAAAACACGTCTTATTTCATCGGGATATATTGCAGACCAACGACAATTGACAAACTGACAGACTAGCTGTCTCACTGACATAGTTTGAATACATTACAATCCTCCACCCTATTCTTAACTACGAATTTAATTATGACCATTATAACTACATAAATACTAAAGACATATTACATATATTTCAACATACAGCTATTATCTATTTAAACCAGACGCGGTTAAACTGTATGCCTATTACTAAAAAATCTACACATATATATGTTATGAATAACTTATTATCTAAAACCTTAATTATCCAACTTAACATAAAATTTGTATGTAGGTGGGTTCTCTATTCTACATTTACGTATAAGTCTGGGGGGATGGGGAGTTCCTGAGCTAGCTGGCGAGGCCACTGCGGGTGCGGGGAATGTGCTTTGATTAGTTGTTAAGTCGGTAGTAACACGTTCGTTGCTGTTACTGGCCATACCCTCCTTAACGGTCAGTGAATCGGTGGCTGACACATCTTTACCAACCGGTACTGGACATTCACCTATTGGTTCCAGTTGCGAAGGACTTTCGTCTGGTTGTATCGAAGTGGCAGCTAAGAAACTTCGCGATCGCCGTCTTAACTGATCAATATGTCTATGTGATTCTCTACCAATTACGTCTGAAACCCTATAATCCGTTACACCTAATTTCTCCGTTACTTTCCCCGGAACCCATTTATTTCTCCCCTGATACTGACGTAACCACACTTCTTCCCCAGGATGTAAGACTCGTTCGTGTTCTGTACCTAACGCTATTTGCCGCTTTTGAGCCTCCCTAACTTTTTTGTCGCGGTCCGGTCTCAGAACATCTAATTTAGTACGAAGCCTTCTCCCTAACATAAGTGTAGCCGGACTTTCACCTGTAGTGCAATGTTCCGTATTTCTATAATGTAATAGAAACGTATTCAAAAACGATTGAATATTTTCCTTCTTACGGTCCGCTTTACGAATCGCTCTTTTAACTGTGCGTACCGCATTTTCAGCTGCTCCGTTAGAAGCTGGGTGATACGGTGCTGTAAAAACATGTTCGATTCCATGCTTACTAAAGTAATCTGCGATTTCCTTACTCGTAAAAGGTGGACCATTGTCGCTGACAATCTGTTTCGGTAAACCCCAACGAGCGAAGACTTCTGATAGTATGTCTAAAGTATATCGAGCTGCTGTACTAGGCACCGGGAAAACTTCCAACCATTTGGTACGAGCATCAATTAAAATTAAATAAATTTTATCAAAAATTGGTCCCAAAAAGTCTAAGTGAACTCTTTGCCAGGGTCGTACCGGCCAGGGCCAGGGCGCGAGCGCGTGCCGCGGCGGCGCGTCCGCCTCGCCGGCGCACACCTCGCAGCGCTTGCACAGTGCCTCCAGTGCCTCGTCGAGGCCGCCCCACCACACGTAGCTACGAGCTATCGCTTTTGTTTTAACAATACCCATGTGTGGTTCGTGTAATTCATTTAAGACCCGATCCCTACACTTTTCCGGTATTACAACTCGGTGACCCCACATAATACAGCCCAACTCTTCATACAGTTCATTTTTCCTATTAAAATAAGGTTGTAATTCTCTAACTTCGTTACTTTGTGGCCAACCATCTCTGATAAAAAATAAAATTCTACTTAAAATTGGATCCCGCAATGTCTGGCGCTTAATCATATTATGATCGAGTAACAACTCATTCTCTGCAAAATGCAAGTACGTCTGTTCGGGCGGGTCGAGCGAAGAGTCACTCCCTTCAGCCGGCATCGGTAACCGCGATAAGCCGTCCGCCCCATTGTCGCGTGTATTTACGTACTCAATATCGTATGTATAAGCAGATAATATAATTGCCCAGCGCTGCATACGACTGGCTGCCATTGCTGGAATACCAAGTTTAGGACCAAAAATGCTGACTAACGGTTTATGATCTGTCTTTAAGCTAAACCGACGACCGTATAAATACTGGTGCAGCTTTTTAAAACAGAATACAATCGCAAGCGCTTCACGATCAATTTGCGAATAATGTTTCTCTGCCTGCGTAAGCGCGCGCGATACGTACACAATAGGTCGGTCCCGGCCGGCGCTGTCCGCCTGCGTGAGCACGCCGCCGATGCCTCGCGCGCTCGCGTCGCATGTCAACAACAACCGCTTACTAGGCTCGTAGTGTGCTAATACTTCGGCACCAGTCAAAATATTTTTTATCTTAACAAACGACGCTTCACACTGCCTAGTCCACTTCCAACTTACTCCTTTTTTTAGTAACTCATATAACGGAGAAAGTAAAGTACTAACATTTTTAACAAACTTGGCGTAAAAGTTAACTAACCCAAGGAACGACCTTAATTCCGTCACTTCGGTGGGGCGAGGAATTCGAACTATTGCTGCTACTTTATCTGGATCCACCTTAATACCATCTTTCGAGATCACGTATCCTAAATATTTGACTTCATCTACCAAAAACAAACATTTACTTTTTTTTAATTTCATGCCATGAGTATGTAACCTGTGCAATACCTTTTCGAGTGTGGATATATTATCCGAAATGGCGCCTTTAGTAGCCACGATCACATCATCTAAAAATACTTCTACGCCGGGAATATCATTTAAAAGGTTGTTCATAATACGTTGGAAAATACCTGGGCTTGACGATAAGCCGAATACTAATCTGTTATACTTAAATAGCCCACGGTGAGTGTTAATAACAGTCAAATCTTTCGAATCATCTAGTTCCACCTGATTATAAGCCTGTGAAAGATCCATCTTTGAAAACCATTGTGAACCATTCAAACTCACTAATAAATCCGGAATTTTAGGCAAGGGGTATCTATCGATCAGTAAGACGGGATTTAGCGTTATTTTATAATCAGCACAAATGCGAAGTCCCCCGTCAGCCTTACGCACCGGTACCAGTGGTGTTGCCCAGTCCGAGCTGTCTACCGGCTCAATGATGCCGTCGCGGAGCATAGCGTCCAGCTCCGCGTCCACCTGACCCCGGAGCGCGTAGGGCAGCGGCCGCGCGCGACAGAACACCGGCGAGGCGCCCCCGCGCACCCGCAGCTGAGCCTTGCCGCCAGTGAACCGCCCCAATCCGCCGCTGAACAGTTCCTTATACCTGTTCATTAACATGGATAAATCATTACTCGGTGGTCTAGAGTCCTCACAATAATTAAGTCCATTATGGAAAGATGGAATTTTAATTCCTAGTTCCGACAACCAATGTCGGCCTAGTAATGACGTCGTACCGCCATCTATTACAAATAACTCAAGACTTTTGTTCTGACTGCCGTATCTCACTACAGGTCTAATCATCCCTAACGGTTTAATCGAGCTGCCATCGTAAAATTTGAAAACCATTTTATATTCATCTATTGGTCTAGATTTGAAATACTTTTCATATGTATTTTTGCTAATACACGAAACCGCCGATCCCGTATCAATCTCCATCTTAAGTGGGTAACCATCAATACATAAAGTAAGACTTACTGGTTTATAGCCGTTTAAACACAATTGATGCAATTCTTCCTCCAGCTCATCACTGGAATCTTCACTTGGTTGCTCCTCGCATAAGGGTTCCACGTGATTGACACCACGCTTTCCTATCGACCCCACACTCGGCCCGTACTGCGGACAAACGCGTCGCAAGTGGCCGCTTTGTTTGCACTTACTGCATATAAATCGTTTATAACGACACTTGTCTTTAGAATGATTGCGTCCGCCGCACACCTGGCATTTCTCGTCCCCATCTGCATCCCACGACTTCCGCGCTAGGACTGGCCGCCGGCCCCGTCCCCGTGCTGCCGCTACCGCGTGCACCGCTCCAGAACCCTCTGTCACGGGCTCCATCACCGCTGCATCACGCCCCGCCGCTTCCAACATGCACGCCATTTTAACCGCTCCGCCATATTTTAAATCATTTTCGGCAAACAACCTTTGTCGGATCACTTCACTATTCAACCCGCACACCAGCTGATCCCGCAAATTATCCTCCAGGCAGCTTCCGAAGTCACAGTATTTTGATAGCCTTTTTAGCTCCCCGATGTATTGTGCGATAGACTCGGTTTTGTTTTGTCGCCTTTGCCGAAAACGATACCTTTCCGCCATTATAGATGGTTTAGGTTGTAAATGGTTGCGTAATACTTCAACTGCCGCATCGTAGACCATATCCGCCGGGGCAACTGGACTTGATAGGTTGCTCAACAGTTCATATGCTTCATCTCCTATGACTGTGATAAGAGTTGGCAGCCATAATTCCTTTTTGACTCCGTTCACCTTGAAATACATTTCAAGTCGCTCTACATACAACGACCAGTTGCCGGTTTTCATGTCGAACTCGTTGATTTTTCCCACCAACGGCATGGTGATTTGTTTACATCCCATCCTCGTCGCCAATAAACTATCTGGGTGTGAAGGCAGCGCAGGATAATAAAACACGTCTTATTTCATCGGGATATATTGCAGACCAACGACAATTGACAAACTGACAGACTAGCTGTCTCACTGACATAGTTTGAATACATTACAAATATTAGTATAGATAGATATAGATAAATGTAACTTATAACATTACAAAGAGAGTAAAATGGTCTGAAAGGATATTTTTGTGTGCTTTCCCTTGTCTGTTTCTCCGCTTACTATACCTAACTACGCAAAGGATTTTGATATGGTTTTCACAAGTACATAGAATGATATATAAGGTACGTTTGAGTGTATAATTAGTAAATACTTTGTACAAAATGGCAGAACTATGGCGGTTTTGTTTAATCCATGCGAAGCCGGTTCAAGTCAGAAATAATGCCTACAGAAATTGTCCAAAAAAAAGCTTACACAACAATTTTACGTAAGACTTTCAGCGTAACTTTTACGTAACCTATAGTGAAAATAATACCCATTGAATATTTCATTTCGAATGTTTTATTTATAACCTAACGCTTTGTGTAAATTTAGACATTTCTGTGGGTATATTTATAAAGGGTTTTTTTCATAATAGGGGTTACTGTAAAAGCTTAAAAAAGGTCTTTTCACTCATAATGAATGGAATAAATGGGACGCGGGTGAACAGGTGGGCAAATGACTTTTTTAACCATTAAATATGTAATATTGACATGTTACAATCTTTTGGAATAACTTTAAAATGGTTTTCGATGAAGTCGTCGCCCACCATGTTAACATATTACATTATGCATTACATTTTATATCTTGACAGTATATACACTGTACGATACATTTTATCTATACGAATATTATAAAGAGGAAAGATTTGTTTGTTTGTTTGTAATGAATAGGCTCCGAAACTACTGGACCGATTTCAAAAATTCTTTCACCTTTGGAAAGCTACATTATCCCCGAGTAACATAGGCTATATTTTATCCCTGTATTCCCACGGGAACGGGAACTACGCGGGTAAAACCGCGCGGAGGCAGCTAGTTCCTCAATAAATAAGTTACGTCTGGGTCTAGGACCATAAGCTAGAGTCGCAACACTCGCAACCATAGTCGCTACTATAAATCCTTACTAATATTGTAAATGCAAAAGTGTGTGTATTCGTTTTCCATTGACTTTATCATGAATTCTTATACAGAGATAGATCGATAAATGGATAAACATTTTGCTATGTACTATTTACTTAGTTATGTAAATTATTTAATCCTACTAATATTATAAAGGCGAAAGTTTGTAAGTATGGATGTATGGATGTATGGATGTTTGTTACTCTTTCACGTAAAAACTACTGAATGGATTTGAATGAAATTTGGAATAAAGATAGCTTTTAACCTGGATTAACATATAGGCTACTTTTTATCCCGGGAAAATGAAAGACCTCCCGGGTACGCGGGTGAAACCGCGGGGAGCCACTAGTATTAAATATTTTTTTTACTTCAAGAGCTTTTCATTATTTTTTTTATAAGAAAATGGAGTAGGTACAAATATAATTATCAATAAAGCTAATAGCCTTTCTCGATTTTTTTCCTTAGGATGAATCTGCAATCAGTGTTTACACTATAAGCAGATGTGTTGCTTTTGCCTAGTTGTGCATAGTGTGCTCTCCACTGAAAGCATCTCCTTTAGCGTTTATTACTCTAGAGGATATCTTTCCTTTTGAGTCGTTTTAAGTAAGAACGTATTGTCAATGTTTTGCTAGTTCATTTGGGTGCTTTTCCAGTCTTGTCCGGTATTTAGAAGCCACATTTAGAATTCCCTCTTTTATTTTCTCGATAAATAACATCAAAATATTTTTTAATTCAAGCCACTAGCTCCTGAGACTAACGCGGTCAAACAAAGAAACTCTTCAGCTTTATAATATTAGTATAGACTATACAATAGACATACATGGCAATATATATACTATATACTTAGCATATCATTTATAGTTTAGAAAACACCAAAGCTTACAAACGCCTTTGAAATAGCCTTGAACATAAGCCTTAACGTATAATTGTTCTTTGAACAATTTAAAAATAGTTATTTTACGATGTATTATAACATTAATATAGGTCTCCAAAATGAACAACAATTCCATTCTAGCCGGGAATCGAAATACTTCTCGCCGCTCGTGCTAGCTTAAAACAATCACCTCCTATTAAAATAACTCAAACATAAAAGTTTAAGTTAGGAGAGTATAGCGGGCGATGTAGCGGAAGCGATTTTAACTTGAAAATAATAAACATTTGTTAGCATGAATTTATCTGTTTATTTTATTTTATTTCTTTTATTTTCTTCTTCTTCCTGCCCTTATCCCGACTAAGCAGGGTCGCTTTTTTTTTCCATTCCTCTCTGTCAGCCGTCATTTCAGTCAACACTCCTCTCTTCCACATATCGCCTTTCACACAATCCATCCATACTTTCTTCGGTCTTCCTCTACTTTTATCCACTATTATCAAATAATAAATTAAGTTTTAAGCTCTATCTACACTAATATTATAAACAGGAAAGATTTGTATTTTTGTATGTAACGAATAAACTCAAAAAGTACTGGACCGATTTAAATAATTTTTTTTCATTAGAAAGCTACATTATCACTGAGTAACATAAGCTATATTATATCCCTGTATTCCCACGGGAACGGGAACTACGCGGGTAAAACCGCGCGGAGGCAGCTAGTTACCTATGTATGAATAAATTATTCATACATATTTTATGTTTAATATTGTGGAATGAAAATAAATGAATACATCCAGAGAAATAATAAATTGAAAAATCGCTACCCCCTCTGCCTTGCTCCACATCGCTCGCCCGTAATAATTTGGTTCAATAATATTTGAGTCACGCGTAACACTAGTGGCGTACATTAAACACTCTGAACAAGCCTGTATGTTTCCATTGTTGGATACGACACGACAAGAATGTGGAAACAAGACGTGGTTTTATGGTAAACGGCCTGACTTTCAACCCTGGTAGTGGTTTCGAATGTAGGATAAAATGTGTGTTTGATTTGTGTCTTTTAAAACAAAAAACTACGAAACGGATTCGGAAGAAATAAAAGGTACATGTAGTTTTAACCTGGATTAACACATAGGCTTCTTTTTATCTCGGGAAAATTGAAGATTCCCCGAGGGAACGCATATTTATTATTCATAATATAAAAATAATAATTAAAGATCTATTTACTATAAAGAGTGATGTAATAAGAATTTATCAGCTAGGGTCATATCAGTGACTCAGTTTGCATGAAGCAATCGCGTAGCTACGCGTTGGCGTACTGGGTGGTCTCCTTCTAGCTTCTACCAATCTGAGTTTCATATTAATAAAACTAATTAAAAATATATCTACACTAATATGTATTATAAATAGGAAATTTTTGTATTTTTATATGTGTGTATGTTTGTAATGAATAAACTCAAAAACTACTGTGTCGATTCCAAAAATTCTTTCACCATTGGAAAGTTACATTATCAGGGAGTTATATAGGCTTTAATTTATTCCTGTAGGCCCACGGGAACGGGAACTACGCGAGTGAAACCGCGCGGTGGCAGCTATATAACCCGGGTTTTGGGAGACTTCATTTTTCCGGGACCAAGTAGCCTATGTCTATTGAAGCTCTAATTGTAGTATATATATATGTACCAAATATCATAAAAAATATTCTGTGTTTAAGGCGTGAAAGAGTAAGAGTTACTTACACATTTATAATATTACTAGAGATTTTCAGTTTCCCTATTCGAGGTACAACTTTTGAGGGACCTACATTTTGTAAGTTTTTCTTTATTTATTCTGTAAACAGAACACAAACAGTAAATAAAAGCTACAAAATTATTTTTACCTTTATAAATAGGTATGAAATTTCCATTAATAACCTACCATTAATTAACTTTTTCCTTAATGGTAGGCACCTACCTAAATAGAAATTTAATAGAAACTAGTGGCTCACTGCGGTTTCACCCGCGTTCCCAAGGGACCTTCAATTTTCCCGGTATTAAAAGTATCCTATGTCTGTATCCTGGTTCTAATCTACCTCCCCACCAATTTTCAGCCAAATGGGTTCACCCGATGAGTTATAAATAGTGTAACTAACACGACTTTCTTTTATATATACCTACTAGTTGCCGCCCCGGGGTTTCACCCGCGTAGTTCCCGTTCCCGTGACCGCAGGGGTATCAAAAATAGATGTTAGCCTATTCTCAGACCTACCCAATATGCACACAAAATTTCATGAGAATCGGTAAAACCGTATCGGAGGAGATTCATCACAAACACCGCGACACGAGAATTTTATATCTATACTTATCTATACTAATATTATAAAGAGGAAAGATTTGTTTGTTTGTTTGTTTGTTTGTTTGTTTGTTTGTAATGAATAGGCTCCGAAACTACTGGACCGATTTCAATAATTCTTTCACCTTTGGAAACCTACATTATCCCCGAGTAACATAGGCTATATTTTATCCCTGTATTCCCACGGGAACGGGAACTACGCGGGTAAAACCGCGGGGAGGCAGCTAGTATATTATAAAGAGGAAAGATTTGTTTGTTTGTAATGAATAGGCTCCGAAACTACTGGACCGATTTCAAAAATTCTTTCACCTTTGGAAAGCTACATTATCCCCGAGTAACATAGGCTATATTTTATCCCTGTATTCCCACGGGAACGGGAACTACGCGGGTAAAACCGCGGGGAGGCAGCTAGTCTATACTAATATTATAAAGAGGAAAGATTTGTTTGTTTGTAATGAATAGGCTCCGAAACTACTGGACCGATTTCAAAAATTCTTTCACCTTTGGAAAGCTACATTATCCCCGAGTAACATAGGCTATATTTTATCCCTGTATTCCCACGGGAACGGGAACTACGAGGGTAAAACCGCGGGAAGGCAGCTAGTATTAGATATATATAGATGATGTAATATTATTTTCCCAGGGTACAATTTTGTTTTTCTAACTAACATTTCACGTGGAAAATTCTAATAAAATATTACATTGAATGGGACAAAGGCTTCAGTGATCTAATAACCGGGATTAACCGCCGTCATCCCTGACCCGGGCCAGTCTACCCGGTTGCCCCGGATAATTGAAATAAAAATATAGGAATACTAGCTACAGTATCCCGGTCTCATCTAACTTTATACATAGCAAACTTTATTAAGGACTAGCTGCCGCGCGGTTTTACCCGTGTAGTTCCCGTTCCCGTGGGAATACAGGGATAAAATATGGCGTAGTTACTCAGTGATAATGTAGCTTTCCAATGAAAAAAGAATTATTAAAATCGGTCCAGTACTTTATGAGTTTATTCGTTACATACAAAAATTCAAATCTTTCCTCTTTATAATATTTCTATGATTACATTTCATCTTATATTTAAGCTAGTTTTTTCAAACACAGTGTGTTCTCGCTTCCTGTCTATTCTGAAACTACAATACTCTACAAAATAACACATTATTTTAGTAAAAAAAATATTTTAGTATGAAGTAAAAATATAAAAGGCTAAGCACACACTAATTCGGATTAACTAATGTGTATGTACACACGTATTAAAAAATGGACTAGGACTAGAAATCATAAGGTATTTATTTCTGCCCCGCGGTTTCACCCGCGTTCCCGGGGGATCTTTAAACTACTGGACCGATTTTAATAATTCTTTTTTATTTGAAAGCTACATTATCCCCGAGTAACATAGGCTATATTTTATCCCTGTATTCCCACGGGAACGGGAACTACGCGGGTAAAACCGCGGGGAGGCAGCTAGTCGTTGAATAAACTATTGATACATATTTATAAAAATAACATTTTAATAAAACAATTATTTTATTATTACATGTAAATAGAAGAGGAAATCAGACATTTATATGTGGGGCTTATAAGTAATTGGATACGGGGAAAAATAGAAAAAAGATTTCCGGAACTCTGTAATATCCATCTACTGTAAAATTATATAGTACTTCCACCTCCCACGTGGGAGTTTAAGTTCAAAAAACCCAAGAACACTAAAGTCATTGACTCCCCAAAAGCTTTCCCCATAAAGCTTTAAATTATCATTATAATAAGTAAGTCAACACCATTCAAAAAGCTTCCATTCTCCGTTCTCCTGACTTTAGAACTCGATGTATTCATCTCCTCATTTATCCGCGTAGAAATGCATTCACTACAAACATGCCCTGTGTCTGGATGTAAATCTTAATATATATAAATCTCGTGTCACAATGTTTGTCCTCAATGGACTCCTAAACCACTTAACCGATTATAATAAAATTCGCACACCATGTGCAGTTCGATCCAACTTGAGAGATAGGATAGCTTACATATACTTGGACCCGGTAGGTGGCGCTGGTGGGCAGAACGAAGTCTGCCTGGTCCACTAGGATCTATATAAGTATGTAATTAAAAGTAATGTAGTATATCAGCTATCTGGTTACCATATCACAAGCTGCTTAGTTTGGAATCAGATTGGCCATGTGTGAAAAATGTCCCAGGATATTTATTATTTATTTATTTATACGTTTAACATTTCATTCACTAACATTCTTTGAGAGCCATCTTGTCTAAACCCACCCTGCAAACATATAGCTCTTATTACAATCGTATAAGTCTCAAAATCCAATGGGATCCTTTCGGGAGCGGTAACTTACGTTTTTAAGTATCTCCTGGTGTTTCGTTCATATTACTGTGGGTTAGGGTTGAATAAGTTTTTTTCGGGTTCCGTACCTAAAGGGTAAGAACAGGACTCGGTTACTAACTCCACTGTCCATCTATCTGTCTCGCCGTATCTCATGAACCGTGATAGACAGTTGAAAAATTCATAAATGATGTATTTCTCTTGCCGCTATAACAACGAATATTGAAAACTAATTAAAATAAATATTAAAAGGGGACCATACAACAGTCATGATTTACCGTATTATTGCTTTATATTAACAACGGCGACAGGCAAACATTCACAAAATAAGAAGAAAAAATTAAATTAATATTTAAGGAGGGTGACACAAACAAACGTGACTTCGTCTATAAATACATGGTACGGAACCCTCCGTGAATGAATCCAGCTCGCACTTGGCTGGTTTTTTGGTACACACGTGCGCCCCACTGCCTGGTTCGTTCGGAAACATATGCAAATCCCTTTGTTGTCTGCACCGCGTTCCGTCAGTGTAACGGGACTAGGTTTCGGAACAAATTGATGGCTTCATTTGATGTACGTATTGGGCTATGTTAAGACTTTAAAAGAAAGAAAATATTTACTAACAGCACACTTTAAGGCGCATGTAGGTTATCTTTCGATTTGGAAATAAAATAGCCATGAATTTTTTTTTTATAATTTGGTTAGGTTATGCCTTAAGTCCCTGTAAGGCGGGTTATCTATACTAATATTATAAAGAGGAAAGATTTGTTTGTTTGTTTGTTTGTTTGTTTGTTTGTAATGAATAGGCTCCGAAACTACTGGACCGATTTCAAAAATTCTTTCACCTTTGGAAAGCTACATTATCCCCGAGTAACATAGGCTATATTTTATCCCTGTATTCCCACGGGAACGGGAACTACGCGGGTAAAACCGCGGGGAGGCAGCTAGTATACTATAAAAGTATTTCACTTGTTTCATTATTTAGTCATGATGGTTGATGGTAAATAAATTGAAGCATAAAGTATTCGTGAAGTCATCCGCTAGACGCAAGACCAGGGATGTAGCTAGAGTAGATTTTGAGGTAGGGCAAAACTAATAAATATAATATATAAATATCCTGGGACATTTTTCACACACGCCCAATCTGATTCCAAAGTAAGCTTCAAAGTGAGCTTATGTTATGGTAACCAGATAGCCGATACATACATATAATACTTTTAAATACATACATATTATAGATATTTTACATCCAGACACAGGACAAACAGACATATTCATGCATACAAATGTTTGTCCTGGGTGGGATTCGAAGCCACTACCCGCGGCTTGAAAGTCAGGGTCACTAACCACAAAGCCAACCGGGCTGACTAAATAATGATGGTTGTTTTTTCGAGGGTGTCACAATTTGACGCCTTTTTAAATTGATGTTGTTGTTTTTTTTTTGGGAGAGATTTTTATATATTGGGAGTCTCAATTTGATCGTAGTTTTTCGTTTTTTGAGGTAGGGCATTGGCCCACAATGCCCCTAGCTACGGCCATGTTAAAGACTAGGCTATATACCGGCGCCATCTTTAAAATCTTCGCTCATACGTATTAATAGAATAGTTTCTATTCAAATTGTTGTCTGAGAGGAATTTAATCAAGTGCGCTATTATTTATCATGGTTGTATATGGCTGGGGGAATATTTTAGGTCGTCTGTTCATCTCGTTTAAATTTGATTTACTCAAAATATGTTATAAATCTGTCCTGCAGTTTCACCCGTGTGCCCGGGGTATCTTCAATTTTCACGGGATAAAAAGTAGCCTATGTGTTAAATCAGGGTGTCAGCTAACTCTATACCAATTTTGATTAAAATCGCTCCAGCCGTTTAGACGTGAAGAAGTAACAAACATACACACTTACAAACGCCTTTATAATATTAGTGTGATTAGATTTATTGACGTCCGACTCAAAAATAGAGGTTTTTGATGCAGTTTTATTGTTTGAAAACCTATGTAATTCTGTTCGACTGTTAGACTATCATAAACTTTAACGTAGGGAAAAATATTGAAATCTATTTTATATATTCGACATGATGCACCTAAATTTACCGTGTTATTAATAATACCATTAATAATAAAAATACTATTAAATTAATACGTGTTGGATCTGTATCCCCACGCACGCTTTCCAAAAGGACCGGCCTACGGGCCGTGCAATCCACGGAAAGATACAAAATAATATCATAAAAATTACCTGTCCCGCTAATAATAATTAATCTTTGCATTTTCAGAGCCTAAAGATTTTAACACTACCCTGATTTTAATCCTGCCTAATCTTTACCATATTCCATTTAAATAATGCCCGATAGACCAACCATCTAAACCATTCCTTTCTACTTTGAGAAACCAGCATACGTAAATGAGACAACAAAAATTTAACACGAAACAATGTGACATCACTTAAGGAATATTAAAAGTGGTGACCAGCCTCTACCCACTTGTCATCGAACACGTGTAACATAGACTAATAAGTCACTGAGCACACACGAAATATTCAACATAGAAAATAAAACTAGACATGTCAACATTTGTTCCGTCCTCAGCAAACAAAGAAGGAATAAATCAGCACGGCGCCAGTGTAACATGACCTCCCCCCCCTCCGAGACACCTCAACCATTATTCGAAAGAGAGGAATCACAAAGAGTTTTTGGAGATCTAGTTTAACTGGTCCACGGTTGTACATCTGTTGCTTCGCCAATCTTTTTTGCTGTCGCGACCGCCGCCGTAAATTTTAATTTAGACTTTATGTCGTTTGAAATAGAGATCATAGGGAATTTTAAGAGACTGTAGGAGTTTGCGTGGTACTGCTTAGTAGATTTGACGTATATAAGCCTTTTTGGAATGTCAGCTTCCATATGGAAATGCTGTAATGAGTTTTAATTGAAGACAGAGACAAACGATGGGGAACAATTCGGTTTTCTTTGTCTAACAAATGTTTTGATAATTTGGTATCAATTACTGATTAACTTATGAACAGATGTATATTACATAAATCTTACTGATTTTATGAGCGTGGAAGATTTAATGGACCTTTGTTTTTTGTACTCAATTACGGTAGAACGGCTGAAGGGATTGTGATGAAATTTGCTACAGTGTTAGAATATGTTTTGGAATAGCATATAGGCTACTTTTTATCCCAAAAATCGCGGAAGGAAATATGATATACTAGTGGCTCCCCGCAGTTTGACCCGCATTCCAAGGGATTTTCAATTTTCTCGGGATGAAAAGTAGCCTATATATTATTCCAAAACATATTCTAACTCTGTACCAATTTTTTTCACAATCCCTGCAGCCGTTGTTCCATGAAATACATACATACATACTCACAAACTTTCGCATTTATAATATTACAAGTGGACCAGGCAGACTTCGTTCTGCCCACCAGCGCCACCTACCGGGTCCAAGTATATGTAAGCTATCCTATCTCTCAAGTTGGATCGAACTGCACATGGTGTGCGAATTTTATTATAATCGGTTAAGTGGTTTATGAGTCCATTGAGGACAAACATTGTGACACGAGATTTATATATATTAAGATTAAGATATATTTTTCCCCTCGTGATACAAAGTTTATCCGGGGAAATAAGTAATACAACCATACCTATAATATAACTATGCCCTACGGATTCGAACGATCTTCCACTATTTGGGTTAAAATTATCATTATATTATATCTAAAACTTAAGAGTTTTTTTGGGACATACACTAGAGTTTTAACCTTAAGATATTTAAGTTGTTTGTATAAGATACTACGGGAAATATGTGTTCATCCATTTGACGTTCAGATCTCCTAAATACCTAAGGATTTACAGCCAAGATTATCAGCTTTAGCGATAATATAACGACACGGTTATATATAGTTATATAACGGTTATATGTAACGGTTACGGAGCTTAGAACTTTAATTAAAGCTTTTGTTGTAGGTCCTATTAATTGACACAGATTACTTAGGTATATTATTTTGTATGTGGGAGTGACAGTTATTTTGTTTAGGGGTGTAAATATATCTAAAAATATCAAATAAAAAAAAAATTTCAATTTTCATATTTAGGTAGTCATATTATAAATATTTGACCGCACTAAACTCGGGAACTAATGGTTAGAATTAAAAAATATTTTTGTGTCTGATAGCCCATTTATCGATAAAAGCTATAAGCTATATAACATCACGCTACGACTATAGGAGATACCTGTAATATAATGGTAGTTCACAGGTTGCTTCTTAAATATTAAGATTAAAAAATGGCTTACTTACCTATATTTATTAAATAATACTGCTGGAATGCATCCTCGATATAAATCTGAAACAATACATAAATAATAGTTTAATATTATATTTAAGTAAAATTATTTCAATGTTAGGACTTTTTTACTTAAATAGCAATGAGGGAGTCATATCGACCTATCCGTAGAACAAAGTCTGATGTGACTTTGAACCCAAACCACTTTTATTGTATGTTTATGTCTACAATTAGGTACCTATATTTATTAAACGGATAGTAATGTTTTAATAGGTTGGTAAAAGTATAAATTCTCTAAACCGATTAAGAAAAAAAATGGTATAATATGTAAGTACAAATCAAACTTCAAATCACTCTTCTCTTATGTAGGGATTTGGTAGGTAGAACTTTGTTTTACAAATTGGTCGATAAGTTAGACCAAATTGAATACGATAAACTTTAATACACATTTAAAAACAATTTTCATTAAATATCTAATATCCTGCGACAAATATCCTGGGACATTTTTCACACACGGCCAATCTGATTCCAAATTAAGCCGAGCTTGTAATATGGTAACCAGATAGCTGATATACTACATATAGGTACTACTTTTAAATACATACATAGATATTTACATCCAGACACAGGACAAACAGACATATTCATGCATACAAATGTTTGTCCTGGGTGGGATTCGAACCCACGACCCGCGGCTTGAGAGTCAGGGTCACTAACCACAAAGCCAACCGGGCTGTCAGTCTGTAAACTCTCAGAATAAAAAAATCGTCCAATCATCATTTTCATTATCATTATTAATATACTTTTCTGTGCCAATGTGGTACATAGGTATAAATATGTATATATAATATTGCGCAATCCACATTACTCACGGTAGGTACGTTTGTTTGTACGTTCGTACGTCAAAATTCTTTTATTAGCATTTTAAGACCGCAGTACAAATTAAACGGTAGGACAACTCGAGTAGATCACCATATTTCTTATTAATATTATAAATGCGAATGTATCTCTGTCTGTTACATTTTCACGCCAAAACACTGAACGGATTTAAATGAAATTTGGTACACAGATAGTCTAGAGCCTGTAAAAAGATATAGGCTACTTTTAATCCCGGGAAAATGGAGATCTCCCAGGTACGCGGGTGAAACCCCAGGGAGCTAGTGTAGTATATTCGTTATCTAGTTAGTACGCGATCTGGAATTATCTTGTTTTACTGTTTACTTATACCTATACTATTTTTAATCTTAACTAATAACTCAATGAAGAATAAAAATGGAAATGTGGTATTTACGGTATGTTAAAGGAATTTATTTTCAATGAAATGTATTTAAAAAAAGATTAATTTACTTATTTCTCATGACAACAAAGCTTTCAGCGACTTATGCAATTATGTGAAATATCTATAATATTTATTTATTTAAAAGTATGTGTAGTATATCAGCTATCTGGTTACCATAACACAAGCTCACTTTGAAGCTTACTTTGGAATCAGATTGGCCGTGTGTGAAAAATGACCCAGGATATTTATTTATTTATTTATAATGTGTGTGAAAAATGTCCCAGGATAATGTTTGTATTATATTATACTAGCGGACCCGGCAGACTTCGTTCTGCCCACCAGCACCACCTACCGGGTCCAAATTGATGTATTATACATAAAAACCTTCCCCATGAAATACTCCGTAATTTGGTGAAAACCGCATGAAAATCTGCCTATAGTAGTTTTTGTGTTCATCGCGTTCAGACAGACAGACATAGGCCGCGGGGACTTTGTTTTATATAGGTACCTTTAAAGAAGTAGGAATATGATTAAATAAAAAATATTTCTTTGATACAATGTATTTCTGATAATAAAAAAACATTATCCTTAAAGTTATCGATGGTAAGGTTATAAGGTTATCATTTTATAAAAAAACCTTTTCATTAAGCCAACCATATCCGGTGGCTTATTATTATATAGCTAATTAAATAACTAAACTCATGTATTTCTAAACTGTGCTCCTGGTGTACATTGTTGCGAGAAGCAATCGAATTTAAAACTTTGATGCGCTGATCAAAATAGATTTTCACGTCCCGAGCTTTAACTTGGAAGTATAAAAACATCTAAGTTTACGTTAAATGGTTTTTGCGTGAAGGAGGAACAAACATCCAAGACGTAGGTACAAACGTTTTTTATAGCAGGATTTTTCTATAATATAATTTTCATTAAAGTAAAAAAATATACCTACTTATATACCTAACTATAAATAGAATCGTGTCCCTTTTTGCGAGTAAAACCACCGAGTACAACTAGCAATAAAAGCGTGAATATGAAAATTCAAGTAATGCTCGCCAGTTGTTATTCAGGACAGAGCTTAAATCAATACAACACACTATCTATACCTACAATACAGACTTTACGTAGGTATATATATATATATACTGTATATTTAAATAGGGTGCCTGATATCACCATAGACCTATAATATAACTAGATTATACATACACATAAAATAAATAAATATCCTGGGACATTTCTCACACACGGCCAATCTGATTCCAAACTAAGCAGAGCTTGTGATATGGTAACCAGATAGCTGATATACTACTTAGACTACTTTTAAATACATACTTATACCTATAGATAATTACATCCAGACACAGAACAGACATATTCATGGATACAAATGTTTGTCCAGGATGGGTTTCGAACCCACGACCGGCGGTTTGAGAGTTAGGGTCATTAACCACGAAGCCAACCGGGTTGTCATATAAAATTGTTTCATCATCATATACTCCAACGAGGAGCTCAAGCTTCCCCTAACAATGAGGTCTAAGCCATAGTCCACCACGCAGGCCTAGTGCGCATTGGCGGACTTCAAATAGTGATATGAAGTGTAGATGAAAATGTATACATTATATATAGTGAGTCAGATTATATTCAGCAATCAGCTCTTCACTCAGTGAAGCATATAAAATTACAGTTTTTTTCATAGGGTGACCATATCATTTAAGACTGGATAAAGTATTTTTTTTTATACAGAGTTTATTGCCGGCTCTTCTCAGCAAAACCAACCTTCCGAACCGAGCGTTGGAGTTTGACTATTCATAAGTGCTTTGCATATTGACCTATTTGAATAAAAATATTTTTGATTTTGATTTGATTTTGATTTACAATGGTGGCAAACAGGCATACGGTCCCACCTGATGGGAAGCGGATACCGTAGCCTATGGAAGCTTGCAACACCAGAGGCGTCACTCACGCGTTGCAGACCCTGTACAAATCTCTTCACTTCCTTCTTGAAGAACCCCATGCTGTACTCCATTGGGGATACAATTAATATCGAAATTTTATATTTATGTCGTCAATGTAGGTAAACCAGAAGGCTAAAACTACTAAATATGTGAAGAATAACCAAGCAGCATGGTCATTATTATATGATAAATCTGATTGAGACAAATACAAATTACGTGTACGTGCCTTTTTTAGTCAAATAACTATCAAACCTCCGAAACTATTATATGTCGGTTCCTAAAGTATACCTAAGTTTATTTTTATCCTATACATTCCACCAATCATACACACCCTACATTTGCGTCAACACTTATACAGACTCGGGTGGGGGAGACTTGATTATCAGTTGAGTGATAAGCACCCCCCCCCCATACACCCCCATACACATACCCCCCCCCCCCCCTTACGTCATACAGACTGTTTATCGAACGAGCCCGCATCAGTGCATGATAACATAGTTTTACTTGATTAATGTTAACGACCTTTTTTCGCTTAAACTATCACACTCTAATTGGTAGAGATAGAGGGGGACGACGATAAAATGTTAATTGAATTAACGTAGGTCTCCCACCCACTGGTAAGCTACAATAGGAGATGTCGAAGGTTGTGGCGTTGCTTAGTTCATCGTTATTCAAGCATTTATAATAATAACTAGCGGACCCGGCAGACTTCGTTCTGCCCACCAGCGCCACCAACGTGGTCCAAATTGATGTATTATGCATAAAAAAACCTTCCCCATGAAATACTCCGTAATTTGGTGAAAACCGCATGAAACTCTGTTCAGTAGTTTTTGTGTTCATCGCGTTCAGGCAGACAGACAGAGGCGGCGGGACTCTGTTTTATATATTTAGACCTGTAGCCTGTACTTAGACCAAAGAGTTTGTTTGTTTGAACGCGCTTATCATATAAAATTACTGGTTTTAAATGCAAAATTATTTTATCGTTGGATAGCACATTATCGTGAAAGGCTAAGTATACCTATAGCATCACGTTATGACCTATGGGAGCAGAGCATTAATGAAAAATGTTGCATATATGGTGAAAATGAGTCAGATGAGGAATTTATTGTATTTTTGTAGCGAATAAATTGCAATTCTAAAAAAAATTTTGTCCTCCGTAGGAAAGCTACATTATCCTACGGGAACGGGAACTATGCGGGTGAAATCAGGCGACAGAAGCTATCCTATAAACTAGTGATGTCCCCGGTATTGCAAGCGTCTATACACTAAGGTCCCTCCCCATTAGGAACCATATGTCTGTCACTTTTGTGGTATAAAAACATAGCAAGTTTCTATAATTTCTGTTAAGAGCCCTCTGCGCTCGAAACAGTCGGCGTACGGGCGTAAAAGCCATCTAAAATATAAATTAAAATCAAGTTTCCGTTTTAGCCATATATCCAAACACACAATCGCCTTGAGATAGCGAGTCTGCAATTACAAATTGTCTTATATACCAACTGAGTTACGTCATCAAGGCGATTCATCACTAGTTCAATAGATTGCATGGTCACCGCCCACCGGTTCAGATGATTCTCCTTTTTAACCGACACCGGAAAAGAGGAGTTCTCAATTAGTAAATTTTTTTGTAGGCAGTTTCTGACATAATTGGCAATTCTCACTTACCAGTTAGGGAGTTCAAGGTATCTACTCTATAATATTATGAAGAGGAAAGATTTGTATTTTTGTAAGTAACGCATAAACTCAAAAAGTACTTTACCGATTTTAATAATTCTTTTTTCATTAGAAAGCTACATTATCACTGAATAACATAGGCTATATAATATCCCTGTATTCCCACGGGAACGGGAACTACGCGGGTGAAACTGCGCGGAGGCAGCTAGTAACCTATAAAGCCTATGTTAGACGCTCCATATGCAAAGTAAGGATGGAAATTATAGGCTTTATTTAAAAAAATTTAAATCGAATTGTTCCGCCATAATTTTGCTTTGTATTTAAATAGTAACATGTAGGTACGTACTGCCTATTTGTCGATTACCAATTTGATAAAACTCGAAATTATGTAGGTACTTACATAATAAAGGGACCTAAAAATAATTTAAAACTTATAAAATAGCATTAAATAAAAATATTTTAAGTACATCGAACAACATAAGTAACAAATATAGAAATACCAACTTCGGCGGCCTTATCATCAAAACCTTTATAATTATACGTCTAGAAATACCTTCGTTAAAAGTACAACTACCAAAAAAAAGAAAAAATATATTTATTCTCACCATAGACACAAGAAATATCACCGAAAAGTTATCTTCACTTAATATTTAATAGTCTACATCTACACGAATATTATAAAGTGGAAACAATCACACAGAAACGAGAACTACGCGGGTAAAACCGCAATCTACATTATTACTATTTTTAAATTTCAAAAATCAACTGAGTATCTCATGTCATAAACATTTTAAAATTTCTAAGCCGGAGATCCCCGATCTAACACGAGGTCCACAAAGTCCCGAGCGCCTAGCACGTGACGTGATATCAAGCGGTCATAGCGCACGGAACCCCATACCCCATGCTTTAGATCCACCCGCGCCAGATGTGAAAGATAAACAGGACACGCGCGCGCTGACTCATGTGCTGCGCGGGCGCATATACACTCGCGCACAACCGTGCTACCAGTACTTATTGAATTTATGAAATGAAATCTATATATATAAAAATGAATTGCTGTTCGTTAGTCTCACAAAAAGTCGAGAACGGTTGAACTGATTATATTATCTTTCCTTGGTTTTGAAATGTTCGTGTGGGTCCAGGGAAGGTTTAAAAGGTGAGAAAAATGGAATAATTGCCGGGAAAGTGGTTTCTGAGATTAGCGCGTTCAAGCAAACAAATAAACTCTACCGCTTTATGATATTAGTATTGAAGTACAGATTGGGGCAGTACGAAGTCTGTCGGGTCAGCTAGTTTATTATAAAAATAAAATAAACAAAAATTATTAATTCATAGAGAAGAGCGGAGGACCGGGATAAGTGGCGCGCATTAGGGGAAGTCAATGTAGGATAACTGTGAGTCGATCAAGTACAGTAAATTTTTGCCTCATTGAGTAAGTATTTTGAATATACGTACCTATTTATTAATTGTATATGCAGACGAGTATATTAGTATAAATGAATTTTACTTATGCAATCTATACGTATAGTATTCGTGATTCAATAAAAAAAAACGGCTCAAGAAATCTGCATTAACTTTGGCACACAGTAAGAACATATTGTGGATACTTTTACAATAGGTATGTTCCAACTGTACACAGCCTACTTTTTCCTGGGTAAATTTAACATCCCGATGAACACAGCCGAAACAAGCAAACAAATAAATTTACTATTTATTTTTATTAGAAATTAATAAATTTGTCTAAACTAAATAGAAATTCATACATTTATATCTATCTTCGAACTATATCAACAATTTACTGTAAATTATACAAATTGAAATCCAAATTGTGACGCCAACTGAGTAGATCCTGCCCATCAAGATACATAACTTATGTATTGTCGTTTATCCATCAAGTTACGCAAGTTAACTTAGCTAAGTTAGCCTCCGGATCGACTGTAGGAACTAACTTAAATATCACTTAATGCAAACTTATTGAATCCGTACAGTTGACTCCACAAGTACTAAATTAATCATTATTTACACTAATATTATAAAGAGGAAAGATTTGTATTTTTGTATGTAACGAATAAACTCAAAAAGTACTGGACCGATTTTAATAACTATTATTTAATGAGAAAGCTACATTGTCACTGAGTAACATAGGCTATATTTTAACCCTGTATTCTCACGGGAACGGGAACTACGCGGGTTAAACCGCGCGGAGGCAGCTAGTAATATTATAAACGTAAAATGCTTATATAACTTTGTTTTCAAAAATTATTGCTGAGTTTTTTGCTGACTCTTCTCAGCAGATCCAACCTTCTAAACCGAGCGTTAGACTCTGACAATTAATAACTGCTTCATCATCATCATCAGCTCATATACGTCTCCACCGAGGAGCTAGAGCCTCCCCTAACATCGAGGGGGTTATTTTTTTAATAAGTGCTTGTAACGGCTTAATTAGATACAAAATGCCATTTTCAAACCGAAAGTTAATGAGGAATGGAACGTTGTTACTCTTTTACGCAACGGCTAGAGAGATTCAGAAGAATGTTACCACACTGATAGATACTATATGTCTGTTTGTTCTGTGTCTGGATGTAAATATCTATAATATGTATGTGTTTATAAGTATTATATCTTGTATATCAGCTATCCGGTTACCATAACACTAGCTTCATTTGAATCTTACTTTGGAATCAGATTGGCCGTGTGTGAAAAATGTCCCATAATATATATATATATATATATACTTATTTAGAATGTTGTTTTTTAATCCGGGATTCTAGATCCTAAATGTATAAGCATATCTAATCTGTATCCGAGTTAAAATATGTTTATATGGATATGTATAAAAGTAGTATTTCACCTATGTAGTTACCATAGCACAGTGCAAGCTTTTATTTGATATCAGATTGGCGATCCAGAGAATGTCCCTGGATATTTATTTAATTTATTATAATGAATAATGAAGACCTTTAATTAAATTGTATTTAAGTGAACCCATGAAGCTTTTACGTTCCGCCATCTTCCTTAATGAATCCATTTCAACAAGATGAGATTGCAAGTGTGTTTAAACTCCAGCTTTGTCAGACGAAGCTCGAAAAGCCCGCAAGTTCGTGTCTCTTTAAAGACGGAAAGCTTATTTTGATTCAAACAAGAGCTTTATCTAGATTGTGTGCTTTAGTTTTCTTTTGTTTTTCCCACTATGTTACTTTTTGTCGTGGTCTTATGTCGTAGTTTTTTAAGTTGTTTAATCAGTTTCTTAGACACTTTAATACATTACAAATAATATACCTAAATAGAGGAAAAAAAGGTACTAATTTATTACTTAAACCCTTTAATATGTAGCAAAGTAAAGTAAAGTAAAGTTTGATCAAAATTATGATTTGTTGAGAGTGCCATAATGGCTTAAAATATTGAGATAGAATGTGCCACGAAGATAGACCATTCCCTGCATTATTTCAGCTAAGGCTTTTTTTATCATTCAAAAACCCGAACAAATCCACAAGGCAAAACCAATAGACAAAAGACGGCTTATAAACCGCGGTTAATTAGATTTAAAAAAGGAGATTAGAAAAAAAAGCAATTGTTTCAAACCTCTCGCTACCCTCAAAATAAAATTGATGACTTTTGATTCGGGAAAATAATTGCGGGTGTTAAGTTAGCTTAATCCCCCTTTTCCCCTTCCCCTCCCCTCTTATCCCCCTTCCAATCAATTCGTGCCCCTCGGTGAAAAACGGCCACTCGAACCAATTTGGAACACTTCATTTGAAAGAATAAAACATAAAAAAGTATTTAACGGATTTTTAAAGTGCGCTCCTTAAATTGTGAATTTAAATATTGCTTAAAAATAGCTGACGAGTTTAGAAATCACTTTTTTTTAAACTGTCTATATACAGATGAAAAAATTGGTATATCTTCAAAGATAATAGTAATAAAAAAAAATGTACATGAAATTTTATCGCATAAATAATGTTGGTTATATACATAGGTTATAAAAGAATGGAGTCCATTATATGCCTAATGAGATAACCGTTATCACAATCATAAAGCAAACTTTAAAGACAAGGTTCTCAAACAATACCTGTTTCTTACGAACGAAAAATTAGACTAGTGTAGTAGTTATATGTCTGTTTGTCCTGTGTCTGGATGTAAATCTTCTATATAATAAAAATGAATTGCTGTTCGTTAGTCTCACAAAAACTCGAGAACGGATGGACTGATTTGGCTATTTTTGGTCTTGAATTATTTGTGTAAGTACAGGGAAGGTTTAAAGCATTCAGCTTTTTTATTAATTGATTCTGAGGCAGTACGAAGTTTGCCGGGTCAACTAGTATCTATATAAGTATGTATTTAAAAGTAGTATATCAGCTCTGGTTACCATATTACAAGCTCTTAGTTTGGAATCGGATTGGCCGTGTGTGAAAAATGTCCCAGGATATTTATTATTATTAGTTATCTTCGCGATAGTACTTCTGCCTACATCGAGGCCTCTATGGCGCCTGATGGTCGGATCCGAGCAATAATTAAACTATGTAGGTCGGTTGGACGCCCACAAAGAGCGACGTTGTGCCCACCACCAGCCAGCCTAGACCCACCCTACCTCCCACTAACAATCAAACGGGAACAAGACGAGCACACAGTGCGGGTCAACGTAAATTGGACGTATATGTGACCTCGCCGGCCGCACAGCTCTTCTGTTGTTCTTTATTCAATTTGAAATGCGTTCCTGAGTTGGAATTTTTTTTTATGTTGTACTCGCAATTTTAAAATAAAGTTTTTTTTTCGAATGTTTTACTGGCAATACTTACTTAAATGATTTTCATGATAGAGCAACTCTTTCTAAAAATATAGATATAAGTTTACAATAACCACTAGGTATGTATTCGACTGAAAGACTCGATTCTATGGTCAAGAAATAAATTAATAAAAAAAAATGATTTTTATGACAAGTTAGGCTGCAATTTTGAAATTAAGTTTTTTTTTTCAAGCAATACTAATTATTTTATGTCAAGTTAGGCTGAATAATAAATGTGTTTGTCAATGGAAGAAATGTAACAATGGGATGAAATCGCGGCGTCTGTCAAATGAAACTGCGACAAAATAAAAGTGTACAACAACGAAAGCAGCCGTACAGAGCAATGATAAATGAACTGGCTGGTACTCAGTCATTTGTCACAGTTTTGTCATTTAAACGAGTTCGACGATGTACATATTTCATTCGAATAATGTTAAAAAATATACGGTTAATGTTTTTTTTAAAAGAAAAAAAAATTCAGTTCAAAAAAATTTGCCTTTAGAAAAATGTTCAAAATCTCCGCTCGGTTTTATCGTTCATTTTGGGGATTGATTAAAAATATATAGATTTTTTTAAAACGTTTTAAATTACAAGCAAAGATAATATAGTAACTAGGAAACAGTAAAAAAACAAAACGGCCATTCACAACCACAACTGTCTTTTCCCATGGTGGCATTATTAATTTACGATTTTATTGAGTAACCACAACACACAATATGTCTTAAATTTTACTTTATTTTCATTGAAATTTCCATAGAAACGCAGAAAAAAATTGCAACAGAAACATATGCGGGATTTTAAATGCAGTGTTAAAATATATATGCCTACGTATTTGTGCAAATAAAAAAAAAATATATATAAAAAGATACCGATAAAAGCGACTCCAAAGAAAAAATAAATGCCGAGCGAAAAGTTCGCTTCAAACCACCGCAAAAACCTCGAAAGCTTTTAATCGATCACTCGGAACGACATGAAAAAACAAAACTTACATCAACTTGGATCCTTTAGTAAGTCCGTGGAAAAAAAAACAAAAAAAAATATATAGACAAGTGAACACAAAAACATCACAGATTATACGTTGTACGCGTGCGTTTGGAAACGTTTTCGGAAAATCAAAATGCTTCGATATTACGCGAACAACCGCTCAGCGCCCCGCGTGCTAGCCACTGATCTAATTTCAAAACGTACGTCTGTGAAAGTGACGTAATGGCGGCGCCATGTTGCCCCCCGTACCCCGGCCCCCGCCCTTCCCCTTACCCCACCCCTCAGGCCGCGCCTTAGCTTCGACCACTGGAAAAATATATGCACTATTTAATCAATTTCAGAAGAAGAGACGGAATGTAATAGAGCTTCATAGCTTTATTGCGTTATATCACGTTAGTGG
This sequence comes from Thyatira batis, assembly GCA_905147785.2. Taxonomy (NCBI): domain Eukaryota; kingdom Metazoa; phylum Arthropoda; class Insecta; order Lepidoptera; family Drepanidae; genus Thyatira; species Thyatira batis. The sequence goes on along the minus strand of LR990510.1, from coordinate 1,217,555 downwards.
CGCGTTAACGTGGCCGCAAATCGATTTTGTCTGTTAGTCCAGAGAGCGGGACGAGTCTATAAGTGCTACAACGTATAACACTCGCATGCCTACAAACTTTTCCAATATCTGAAATTCTCTTATTGAGCGTAACGATGCGTTTTTGCTCTTCATTGTTCGGATTTTTAAAGAATGTTTTCTATACTAATATTATAAAGAGGAATTGTATTTTTGTATGTAACGTAACTCAAAAAGTACTGGACCGATTTAAATAATTCTTTTTTCATTAGAAAGCTACATTATCACTGAGTAACATAGGCTATATTTTATCCATGTATTCCCACGGGAACGGGAACTACGCGGGTAAAACCGCGCGGAGGCAGCTAGTTTTTTATAATAGAAAATATGACTACGTTTAATATTATTCAGCCTCTGTTGATAACGCGTGATGATTAATTTTTTGACATCACGGAAAATTATACATACATAATACCAGCCTAAATAATGGTAATATTTGAATACGCTAAAAATAGAGGATTTACATCGTAACATCCTAAGCATACATACACAGGTAGAATTCTGGTTTAATGAAAAATTTATATTGTAGGATTTTTCCGAATATATCGTCGTAATAAACAAATAAGATATCTCTTTTTATATGTATTTACAAACACAAATAATGGATTTAAAGATACCTCTAATTCAACAGGAAAGTAAAAAAAAAACCCAAACCACAGACGTGTTAATATTATCTCATAAAGGCTTTAAAATTATGGTATTTTCGTGACATTGGATAACATTGTCAAGGTCATGGTTGTCAACCTTTGAACCCTGGTCATCTAAAAAAAAAGAAGATGGAACATTTTTCACACACAGCCAATCTGATTCCATACTAAGCAGAGCTTGTACCAGATAGCTGATACTTTTAAATAGATATTTACATCCAGACACAGAACAAACAGACATATTCATGTATACAAATGTATGTCTGTTGGGATTCGAACCCACGACCAGCGGCTTGAAAATCAGGGTCACTAACCACAAAGAGACCGGCCGGCGTCTAAATGAAAAAAAGTTACAATCTAAACTTCAAATATACAGCTTATAAGGCACATAGCACATACTTAAACCTTCTTAAATAGAGCAGCATAGTAGTCTAAAATTGTTAGGTCCAAAAATCGCCATGTTGCGGCAGAATTAGGAACTAAAATATTACAAGCACTTATTAGGAACATTCATACAATCTACTAGTGGCGCCCTCATTTCAAGGCTTTCTTTGGTCAGGCTTTATTTCAACCATGTCATAATCCTAACTAATATTATAAATGCGAAATTTACTCTGTCTGTCTGTCTCGCTAAAACTACGGAACCGATTTAAATGAAATTTGGGACACAGATAGTCTAAAGCCTGAGAAAGGACATAGGCTACTTTTATCCCGGGAAAATGGTAGATCTCTTGAGTACGAGGGTGAAACCGCGGGGAGTCCCTAGTTTGCCAGAAAGAGATCACTGTAAAAAACCGTAATCCATCCTTCTATTTAAAAAATAAATCCTTAATCCCTTTCCATCCCTAATACATAAAAGGGCTAATTAAAACATAAGCTTCAGCATTAATAATATAATCTGATAAATATATTTATGGATATGCTTAAAATTCACGGTTTGATATAATTTCCAATTACGAATAACCAATTATTTTCACATCTGATCAAACATATAAATAACTGTCTAGTTTTATTAATGTACTAGCTGCCTCCGCGCGGTTCCCGTTCCCATTGGAATACGGGAATAAAATATAGCCTATGTTCACCGGAGAAAGTGAAGCTACAGTTTCTCCCAACAGCTTTTCCCCAAAGTGAAAGAATTTTTCAATAAAATAATTTTCTTTCTTTCTTTCTTCTTTCTTTCAAATCGGTCAATTAGTTTCGGAGCCTATTCAATGAAAACAGACACACAAAACAATCAAATCTTTCCTCTTCATAATATTTGTACCTACTTTATGTACTAGTTTCCGCTGTCTGTCCCAATGTCTTCTTAAATCTTTAAAACTACGCAACGGATTTTGATGCAGTTTTTTTAATAGATAGAGTGATTCAAGAGGAAGGTTTTTATATACAATACATGCATAATATGTTAGAGAAACACTGTCAATTTTGGAGGTTTCTAATGTGATGTATAAGCATTGCACTGGCGAAGCTGGGGCTGGTCGCTAGTTCATATAGATCGATACTGTGATCGGTTTGTATTGAAAAGGGTGTTTTTTCACCAGTCCAGTGTTTCTGGCAGTTTTTGAAGGCTATACAAACGAATGTTATGTGTTTTTTTTTTTCATTTTATTTTATACAGAAAAATCATGCAATCCTTTGTAAAACTGGAGAAGCCATAATTGGCGTTTCTCTTTTGTTACCTACTCCATCCGAGTTGCAATTTGTTACACATTATTTGAATTGAAGGGTTAAAAAAACTGCTACGAATTGTAGGTACATTTTACATACAGAGTAAATGCAGTACCTACCATAATATGCTCTATTTCTAACGCCCAAACTTGAAAATACAACACCGCTCGATAAATAAGAGTCGCGTTTTAAAAACGCTGTCGTATGATACTTGAGAATGCATTTGTTGAATATGAATGCTTTTTTAACGTCCGCTAAAAAAACTCTCGTGCGAATGACGGGCTAACAGCGGATCTTGTGGAAGGAACGAAGTGAGCATGATTGCCCAGAGTAATGAGGAAACGGATGAGCTTTTGAGGTCGACTTACTCTTCCTACATTATATTCTACAAAATTGTGGATCAAAAAGGTCTTAAGCAATATTCAATTTGTTTTGATATTTGACATTTGGAAAACGAGAAAAGAGGAAAAATATGGCTGTCATTTAGGTAGGATATAGATATTTTACGAAAAATATACTCCAGTTTTTTTTTTAGTTTTGACTTTGTGTGTGTTTTGTGTGTGTGTGTTCATTAATATTATATAGAAGTCCTTAAATATGAAAATTAATAAACAAAGAAGAATGATATAGTTGTTCCGCGTGGTGGAAACGAGTTCATAATTTGTGCATTTTGAATAAAAAATTCACAACCACCAAGAAAAATGATATGCCATAATATGACACTTAAAAGGTTAGTACATTAATAATAATATAGGACTACTAATATAAAGTTTGGGAGAATGTAATGTATTGATGTTTGTTACTTTTTCACACAACAACGGCTGAAGGGATCGCGATAAAATTTGGTAAAGAGTTAGAATATGTTCTGGAATAACACATAAGAAGATTCCTGGGATCAGGTGAAACCAGGGAAACCACTTTTATATATTCACAAAAATACTTATTTCTTCTAAATGAAATACCTATATCCTGGGACATTATTCACACACGGCCAATCTGGCTCCAAACTAAGCAGAGCTTGTGTTATGGTAACCAGATAACTGATATACTACATATTATACTACATTTAAATACATAGTTATATAGATATTTACTTCCAGACACAGAACAAACAGACATATTCATGCATACAAATGTTTGTCCACGACTAGCGGCTTGAAAGTCAGGGTCACTAACCACAAAGCCAACCGGGCTGCCATCAGTGTAAAGTTTTTTTTAACAAGAACAATAAATAAAAAAAAAAACAGAACAGACTACAAAGAATCTATGATTATAAATGTCCCATTTCGTGAAATAGTTTGGTGTTAGTCCAAATAACGGGTTTACGAGGCCATCGCGCGTCGCCGCAGGAGGGTAGTTAAAGATTTCGTTTTAAACATTCCTAGAAACTGATTCCGAACCGTTCGGATTTATATACGTTTACGGAGAAATTTATTTTCATATCGATTTTTATATCATTCTCATTGATTTAAAGAATATCTAACTTTTTAGGTTCTTTTTCTCTCTGATCTACCCCGTGGTTTCACTCGCGTTCCCGTGTGATCTTCAACTTTCCCGGAATAAAAGGAAGCTTGTGTCCTTTCCCAAGGTTTAGTCTATATACCAAATTTCAACAAAATCTGTTTGATGGTTTTGACGTGAAAGAGTAACAGACAAAGGTCACTTTCGCATCATCTTTAAAACTGCGCAACGGATTTTGATACGATTTAATAGATAGAGTGATTCAAGAGGAAGATTTTTATATACAATACATGCATAATATGTTAGAGAAACACTGTCAATTTTGGAGGTTTCTAATGTGATGTATAAGCATTGCACCCTTGCGAAGCTGGGGCGGGTCGCTAGTGTATAATATTAGTAAGGATAATAACTAGCTTCCGCCCCACATTCCCAGGGATCTTCACTTTTCCCGGGATAAAATGTAGCCTATAATCTATTCCAGAATATATTCTAACCCTGTGCCAAATTTCATCGCGATCCCTTCAGCCGTTGTTGCGTGAAAGAGTGACAAACACACATCGATACATTCTCACAAACTTTTGCATTTATAATATTAGTACGATTAATTTATCGATTAAAACCTCGGTTTAATAATTATCGGCATTACAACACTACTTACAAGGGATTTGTATTACACTAAGGCTAGTACTTAGGTATCTTACGACCTAAGTTTATTGTCTAGTTTTATAGGTCTTGCTGCGGTAGAGGGTTAGTCTCGAAAGTAATTTGGATGCTGATAAGCAATAATGTGTTAACCCTCATAAACTTCATTTTGAGAAAATTACGTTTAAAGATTATAATGTCTATGTGATTTACGACTTTTTGCATGATATAAATCCATTTTTTATGTACTTTTATGTTTTGGATTGAAACACTTTTTTATAATGTTAAATAGGTACGCTATGCATTATAAAAATATATCAAAACCTTTTTTTTTCGACTTATTGTGGGTTGACACATTATTGCTTATCAGCATCCAGTTGTGACTTTGGATTCATAATGGAAACAAGAATAAGTAGGTATAATGTTATTTAGTTGAAAGTTTAGTGAATAAACTAGGTAATGGATATGAAGATATTTTTTATTAGTTGAAAATATGTTATCCTGCGTTCCCGATGATTAATTTTTTGGGAATAAAAAGTGGACTATATGTGATTCTAGAACATAATTTTAATTTAACCTTCCGTTATATATTTATCTAACGATCATTAAATACTTTCGTTACAGTTTTGGTATTTTAAAATATCATTAAATCATTTATTATAAGTAGTAATAATTCAATATCCATTATTCATGGCGACAAAGTATTTGATGATTTTTATTTTACTCGTCTGTAGTTTATAAGAGGAAGCGATTTTTTTACTCATATATATATCTGGATGTATGGATATACGAATGTCATCATCATCATATCAGCCATAGGACATCCACTGCTGAATATAGGCCTCCCCCATCGATTTCCATGCAGACCGGTTGAAAGATGGCTGCATCCAGCGGTTTCCAGCGACCCTAGTATGTATGTCTATACTATAATATTATAAAGAGGAAAGATTTGTTTGTTTGTTTGTAATGAATAGGCTCCGAAACTACTGGACCGATTTCAAAAATTCTTTCACCTTTGGAAAGCTACATTATCTCCGAGTAACATAGGCTATATTTTATCCCTGTATTCCCACGGGGACGGGAACTACGCGGGTAAAACCGCGGGGAGGCAGCTAGTGTTTAATATAGTATTTGTACTATTTAGTTACCATAGTAAAGGTTGCTTAGTTTGGAATCAGATGATAAATTACCCAGGATATAAATTCCCAGAAAACCTATGATAAACTAATTAAAAAGTATCCTACGTGCTATTCCAGAACATATTCTAAGTCTGTACCAAATTTTATCCAGATTTCTTCAGTCGTTCTAGTGTGAATGAGTATTAGACATCCACACGATTTTTCATCACCGGCGTATATTCGTCTCCACCGAGGAGCTCGAGCCTCTCCTACCAACGAAGCGGATTAGGCCATAGTCCACCACGCGGACCCAGTGCGGTCCGGACTTCACATGCCTTTAATTGTGACATCTCGGGCATTTAGGTTTCCTCACAATGTTTTCTTCACAGAAAGCCAGTGGTGTGAATCCATAAACTAACATTGATAAAACATAATACATAGTATCTAAGATTACTCTTTTCCCTCATCACTTGAACCCAACAAAATGTTAACCCGTAAAAGGCAGATGTGATTTTGTGATAATTCTAATTTCCTGTGACGCGACGCGACGCGACGTACGGAGTAGGTCCGCGTCATATTGGTAATTCATTTGTGACATTTATTATGTAACTTAAAAATCACAGACTTATGATCTAACTGGATAACTTAAGTACCTTAATTTGTATGAAGACTAACCGTGTCAATTTTACTAGAATGACGGCGTAGAAAGCAGATGTTTTTGCTGCTTTTTGACACGCGAAATACACACACTCAAGTCGTCTGATAAGATTAAATTTTTGTGGTAAAATTTAATACATGAATAAAGACGTATATCAGCTCATATACGTCTCATGAGCCCAAACAACGAAGGGGTTTAGGCCATAGTTCACCACGTGGGGCTTGTGTGGCGGCGGACTTCACATGCCTTTGAATGTGACTTCTCAGACATGCAGGTTTCCTCACGAAATTCCATCTAAACTTTCGCATATATAAAAGTTTGAATAGATTTGGGATTTGGATGCAATTTGGTACACAGAATATGTCAGTAATAGCTCATAGGTTATTCACTATCCCGGTAATATTAAATACTCTTTAAGAAGGGTTCTTCAAGAAGGGAGTGAAGAGATTTCTACAGGGTCGGCAACGCGTGAGTTACGCCCCTGGTGTTGCAAGCGTCCATAGGCTAGGGTAACCGTATCCCATCAGGCGGACTGTATGCCTGTTTGCCATCTTTGTGGTATAAAAAAAACTCCCGGGAACGCGGGTAAAATATAAATATCACAAAGAAATAATAAAGGAAATTTATACCGGTACAATAACGTCTAGATATCAAAATAAAAACAAGTCGGAGTTTAAAAACAACAATAAAGTGTATCAAACTTTTTTTCTCGGTCCATTGAACGCGATGATATCTATGCCGATTCAAGATGGCCGCCACTTTCCCGCGCTTTCTTCTGTCAACTGCGCTTAAGTGATGATTTTAACGAAAAACTTGTGTTGTTCGAATTGTCACGGAATATGCTAATGAGATATGAAAAATATTACTATTAAAATGATGAGGAATAGAATTAGATTAAAACTATTTATGACAGTTTGCAAATTGGTTCTGATATGGCGAACGGTAGTGTGAGAAAATGGCCGTCTCTCTTTTTTTTTGACGTTAGAAAGTGACAAATACATTTTGATCTTAAACAAATTGTTTATAAATGATCGTGAGTCGGTGCGTTCCCAACTGAGCCACCACGACTCAAGGCATAGATACTTAGTAAATTTTTTTTCCAAAGCAAAATTTATTTTATGGATGCAGTTTAAGGATATGGATAGGGATTCACCAGGAGACGAAGTTCTGCCATGATGACGTCATCGTTTCAGTAAGTACATTTTCTCTACCGCTTAAATGAAATTATGCAAATCTTTTCCCCAAAATTTAACTTTTCGAAACAAAACAACGAGCGGGGTGCGGTAAATAATAATTTAGATGTAAGGAGAATTTATGTTCTTCTGGGCAAAGGGAACCTTTATGAAATCGAAATTACTGAAAGATATAATCAAAGGTAAACCTACTAATATTATACAGAAGAAAGATTTGTATTTATTGTATGTAATGAATAAACTTAAAAACTATTAGACTGATCTGAATCATTCTATCACGAATGGAAAGCTACATTAGCGGGGAGACCATGGGCTATATTTTATCCCCGTATTCCTACCTGAACGGGAAATACACGAGTAAAACCGTGGGACGCAAAGCTAGTCTACACTAATATTATAAAGAGGTAACGTTTGTGAGTTTGTGACGTTGTAAGGAAAATCTCTGGATCTACTGAACCGATTTTCAAAATTACTACACCAATAGAAAGCTACGTTTTTGTGGAGTGTCGTAGTTTATATTTTATTTTATCCCCGTATTCATACGGAAACTGGAACTATGCGGGTGAAACCGCGCGGAGGCAGCTAGTCTATACTAATATTATAAAGAGGAAAACTTTGTTTGTAACGAATAGGCTCCGAAACTACCGAACTGATCTGCACAATTCTTTCATCAATAGAAAGCTACGTTATTCATCAATAACTAGGTTATATTTCATCCTAGTGTTCCTACGGGGACGGGAACTACGCGGGTGAAACCGCGCGGAGGCAGCTAGTTATGATATAAACTAAGATATACAAAAGTAAGGTTACAAGAGGAAGTGTTAGCCGGAACTGTGAGTCGAAACAACTCCTAACTACTACAAATAACGATCAAGTTCACCGATGTAACGGAAAAGGGAGAGTTTTTCCAATGTTACTGTACACTTACTGTCAATGAAAAGTGTTAAGACAATAAATAAAATATTCAAATATAAATTAATAACGCTTTATGCTAAGGTTCCTACCCGCGAAGTTCTAAAAAAATACAAAATACAGCAGACGTGTACAAAACAGAAATGTAATGTTGTCTGATGCCAGGATCGGGACCTCTTCCTGGCATCGCACAACATTACATTTCTGTTTTTATTTTATTTTCTATGTGTTGTGTACGGCAGAACTTACATTTTCCCGGGATAAAAGGTGGCCTAAGTGTCATTCCAGAGCATCATAACTCTGTGCTAAATTTCATCGAGTTCCCTTCAGCCCTTGCCTTAAAAGAATAACAAACATCTATACAGCCTCATTGCGTTTTTTAATATTAGTTAGGACTTAAATAAAAATTGCCAGTTTACCATAACACTAAGTGTAGAACGAAAGATAGAATCCGTTATTGGTTCGCACACCTCCCCGGGTATTCCGGGACCCCTTTGTGAAGGGAATCCCTTATCTCAAGTTGGAGGCACACGGATTGAATCCTGACCTTCGCTTCACCCCATTGTGATACGTTATATGGAAAGTTGTATAATCGGTTCGATTCTCAAGTACGATCTACTCTTCTGTAGTAATATCTTAATAAGTATAAATCTCGTGTCACAATGTTTGTCCTCAATGGACTCCTAAACCACTTAACCGATTATAACAAAATTCGCACACCATGTGCAGTTCGATCCAACTTGAGAGATAGGATAGCTTACATATACTTGGACCCGGTAGGTGGCGCTGGTGGGCAGAACGAAGTCTGCCTGGTCCACTAGTTATTATAGATAGGAAATATTTGTATTTTTGTAGGTAACGAATTATAAATTCAAAGAAAGCTACAGTTACCTAAAAAACAACTTCAGCTTTATAATATTTAGCTTCTGGCCATCGCTTTCATACGAGTAGTTCCCGTTCCCTTGGAAATACAGAATATAATATAGCCTGTGTCATTACCTGATAATGTAGCCTTCCATCGGTGAAAGATTTTTTGTAATCGGTCCAGTAGTTTTTATGTTTATTCGTTATATACAACATGCAGACTTTTCCTCTATATAATATTATATAGGATTTATAGAATAGAATAGAATCAAGAATATAATAGAATATTGCTTAAACAAAGTACATTATGATGTTAAACTATTAGTTTAAGAGCTACATATTTCACCTTATATAAAGTTGACATGTAATTATAATTACAACTAAGAACACTAGTTAAATAGGTATCGTAATCAAATTCTACATATATACATACACACAAGCTCACATATCATATTCACGCACACAAATACAAGTCCATTCAAAATCGAATCCCCATGTCCAGAAAAACGTAAAGTCGCAAAAAGCAACGAAAGGAAAAATGTGTAACTACCCTACTGCGTATCAATTAAAAATCTCGTAGTCCTCGACTAATCAAACATGGCCGCCGGCCGCCATGACTGGACTGTCAGTTGCATTCGAGCTGTCATCCTAAACGGACGTGCAACAATAACCATTGCTACAAAACATTGACTTTAAACTTTAAAGCTGGGGAATATGGTAGGTTATTCTTTGTAGGGTAGTTTACGAGATTAAATGCTTGTACGTACGTGAATTGAAGTTGGTTTTCTGTGGGTTTTTGTGTGAATTTGTTACTTAAAAATGAATAACTAAG